>JARFXV010000194.1:0-1200000 GCA_031761425.1 Cosmopolites sordidus | reverse complement strand
GAATTACAATTTTTACCTGATGGTTCCGAGGATGGATGGGTTCCAAATTGTTTACTGTTGTCCTCCAAAAATATTAAACATTCATCTCTGGACTACCATGACGACACCACAGGAGAACTTTTTGAAGATTGGTTTATAAATAACCTTTTGCCCAATGTGCCTAAGGAAAGCGTAATTGTAATGGACATTGCTAGTTATCATAACCGCCAAAAAAAAAAGTTCCTAATGCAAATAACACTAAATTGGAAATTCATAACTATATTTTAAAAAACGACATATACTTCGAAAATACATTTAATTAATGTCTGAATGATTGTGGCGTGTTCATATATTTTTTTCCTTTATTTGGGTTTTTCGCCACTATCTAAAACTCAAAAAATATCAAAAATACCTGTTCTTATTTAAAGAAAGAATCACTGGGTAAAAACAAAAAACCAAACGGAGACAAATTTCCCAGTGATTCTTTTTTGTAATAAATTTGCCTAACGAACAAAATTTTAAAGATAAAAAATGTTATAAAAAATTTTACAAACTTTTAACGTTAACGTTTCGGAGAGTACTCTCCCCCCGTTTTCAAAACTAAACTAAAAAATAAATTATATTAATTTGTAATATATAAAGTAACGAATGAAAGTAAATATATTTTTTTGTATATGTTAACGATACTTACATTGACAACAATAGATTTTCATGACAGTGACATAGTACCAAAATATATATATATATATATATATATATATATATATATATATATATATATATATATATATATATATATATATATATATATATATATATATAGGTAATGTTTATTGTACTGATTGTGTATTGAAATATTTAAATGTGTTTAATTGTATTCTTTAGAATCGGGAACCATATTGAATTTAAATCTACTGAAGGCATAGTAATACAGTTATTTTTATTTAAATTAATTATAGCGGTTTCTTTTAATCTTCTGTATTTTGTTACCGATTCTTTTAATACCGTTTTGGAATTATTCCCATTGTTTTTATGACCCGATTCCAATGCGTGTTGACAAATTCTAGATTTATTAAAATCGCCCTTTCTAAGAATGTTTTTATGCTCTTTTACTCTAACATCTAACGGTCTAGATGTCTCACCTATATAGAATTTGCCACATTCGCAGGGAATTTTATAAACCACATTTTTGGCATTTTGTTGTATATGGTTTGGTTTAGTCTTTGTTAATAGAGATCTAAGAGCATTTTTTGCTTTAAATGTCGTTCTTATGTTGTATTTATTTCCTACTCTTTTAATTGTGTCAGAAATACCGCGGATATAAGGGATTGTGAGGTTGATTGTTTGAGATTTTTTTTTTGTTTGGTATTTTTGATATTTTTTGAGTTTTAGATAGTGGCGAAAAACCCAAATAAAGGAAAAAAAATTTAACATTTAATATTAAAAAGGAATATGGATGTGGTACTATTGTTCCCGATGTAGGACATACGGTTTTACGTCTTCACCCGTATTACTGTATTTTTAATCAAATTGAGCATATGTGGTATCAGGTAAAATCCAAGGTTACTGTAGAAAACATTTATCCAACTCTAAGTGCCAGTGCTGCATCATGGGTCAAATCCACTAAATAGCCCAAAAATTCCAATACTGCGAAATATTGCAAAAGCTAGATACTAGATCTGTGCGATACATATCTTTCGTTGTACTGTGCAGCAATGACTGCGATCGAAATTTCAGGCCAAAAAACATACACCCCCAGTGCGAGCAGGCATAATTTCCAGAAAAATACGCCTGCCTGGAAAACACGCCTTGAAAAAAATATCAATGATTTCCAGAGGAAAGTGGACGTCATCTCAGAATACCTTTCTGGTAATCGATCAAGTGAAGTAACGAAAAAAACAAAAACAATTGCCAATAAATCTGGCATTAGCTTCGACGATCCAAACTTTTCCGAAAAATTATTGGATCTTAAAGATCGGTTTAGACAGAAAACTAAATCTAAAGGGGCTAGGCTATCAAGATATAACGAGCCGCAAAAACGAAAGCACCAAAATTCAGTAATCATAAATAGCCAAAAGAAATTTTATAGAGAGCTCGAACAAGGCAGTAGCAGGTCAGAACTTGAGAATGTGGACATGTCTTCCTTTGCAGAATATTGGCAATCGGTTTGGAAAAGATCAAATGACTATGAAAAATCGACACCTTGGATTAAAACAATTGAACAGCATACAACTGCTGTCCCAGAAATGGAGTTTAACGATTTCACTGCGATTGACATTTGCACCGCCGTCAAGAAAACTCATAACTGGAAAGCTCGTGGACCAGATGGACTACATAACTTCTGGATAAAAAACTTTAAAGCTATCCACCGTCCACCTGCTAATGCATTTAAAGAGGTAATGATAAATCCTGATACTTTACCGAATTTTTTAATGGAAGGTAATACATATCTTCTGTACAAAAAGGGTGATGCTAAGCAACCCAATAACTACAGACCCATCACATGTCTGTCAGTATTGTATCAATTGTTGACAACCCTAATCAATAAAAAAAATGACAAACATTGTGATGAAAACAATATTTTTGAAGAAGAGCAGAAAGGATGTATAAGAGCAAGTAGGGGATGCAAGAAACAGCTAACGATTGATGCTGTAGTTCTCGAACAAGCGCGGAAAAGAAAACGCAACCTAAACAACTGCTATATAGACTACAGGAAAGCCTTCGATAGTGTTCCACACGATTGGTTACTAGAAGTCCTGAAGATTTATAAAATAAGCCCTCCTATCATTAACTCCTTAAGGTGCCTGATGGGGAAGTGAAAAACAAATCTCTTTATCGATCAACAATGCATTACAACTGCGAATATCGAGAGAGGAATTTTTCAGGAAGATTTTCTTTCTCCAGTTTGGTTTTGTCTAACCCTAAACCCTATGTTCACATTACTGAACAACAGTAATATAGGATATAAACTAAACATGAGGAATCCACGAAAGTTCTCGCACCTACTATATGCAGATGACCTTAAACTCTATGGAGAAACTAGAGAAAAACTAAACTTTTAATGAAAATGGCCGAAGAATTTAGTAGGGATATCAAATTGTCATTCGGACTTGACAAATGATCTACCACTAGCATTCAAAAAGGGATAGTCAATAATCAACATTCAACACACTGTAACATACAACAACTGACACCAGAAGAATCCTGTACATATTTAGGTATACCTCAAAACGAGAAATTTAACCATAGCCAGTTAAAGAAAGACTTTTCTATATACAAAAAGAGGCTTACAAAACTTTTAAATACCAAACTGAACAGTGGAAACCTGGTTAGAGCGATCAATGGATGGGCAGTGTCAACTCTGACATATTCCTTTGGTATTGTTAAATAGTCAGAAGCAGATCTTGATGAACTGGATGGATTAACACATCGAAGATTGACAAAATTCCGATGTCTGCATCCAAATTCATCTATAAAGCGACTATACATTCCGAAAAAGTTGGGAGGCAGAGGCCTCGTGAACATTAAGAATCTTTGTCTGAACTAGAAGAGTAAGATGAGAAAACGCTTCATTAATTCAAGCAGCACGCTAATGAAGTTGGTTGCTAAGGAGGACCGGGGTTTCACCCCGTTGAACCTAGATAAATTGAATCGTGTTGATGGTAGAACAACACTTACGGATTGTGTCCATGAATGGAAACAACAGACACTGCATGGACGGTATCCAAAGTCACTCGAGGATGATACCATTGATGAACCATTGTTTCAAAAATGGCTGACCGATGGGCTGTTGTACCCAGAAATAGAAGGTTTTGCGACATCTATTCAAGATAAGGTAGTAAGAACACGGAACTATGAAAATCATATACTACACATGGATGTTGTCGACCGATGTAGGAAGGGCGGTATAGTGGGGGAAACGATTGAACACCTTATCGGTGGGTGTGCAGTTCTAGCCCCTAATGCTTATTTAGGAAGGCATAATTCGAAAATGGCGAAAATTATACTTCAGCAAATTGCATTAAAGTATTCGCTATTAGATAACGCACCTGCTCCATATTATAAGTACTCACCTTCTCCCGTATTGGAATCAACCAATTCAATTCCATACTGGGATAGACCAATCACAACAGATCAAACGGTCGATTATAATGGACCAGATATTGTTCTGATTAGTAAAAAGGAGGAAGGAGCGTATAATTGACATCGCAGTGCCGCTCTCTCGTAATATAAGGAAAACCGAGTTGGAGAAAACCACTAAGTATGAAAACATAGCATACGATTTGAAAAATCATTGGAAATTACATAAGGTAGAGATAGTGCCTTTCGTTATATCCGCCGAAGGCCTAATAAGTAAGACCTTTTCAAAAAATTTGAAGAACCCCGAAATCTCAAAATTGATTGCCATAGTAGGATAACGTGCAGTACCCTTGCAGACATGCCACATTGTTCGAAAAATCTTATGCTAATTGAGAGGAGCTGAACTGTTTTCTCATTTGGCCTTTCTCATTTTGGCATCGACCAGCCTACGCTGAGATGCTTGATTTCAGAGCGAACTTAATAATAATAATTTAACAATATTTTATTTTTTCCACAATTATTCTGAAGTTAAACCACTCCGACTCTGGTGCCTTTGAAGAAACTAGGAATATTTTTATTGAAATTTATTGAGGCAATTAACATTTTGCCGAAAGGCAACCAAATATCATGAACCCGACTATACTTGTTGCTTACCTTATTTAAAACACAACATCTAAAGTATATTCTACATTGCCCGCTCGTGACTCTGTTTCCAATTATCTTATATTTTACGGTTTATGTCGGTAATGAATTCTAATGTAAACTCATTAATTTAAATAATTCAGTTGCTTTAAAGCCTTCCCTAACACAATATTTACACAAAATTCAAGATAACGCACCTTCAAAAAGGATCGCCCGTGCCAAATCCGAATTAAACTTAGCTGATTCGTTATTAAACTTAATTTTAACTACAATCAACTAAAAACATTTCATTTTTGTTTTAAAGTAAACGTTTACAATATTAAAATAACTGCTTCAAAATGTTTTAATTTACATTCTCATCGTAAATAAAGATTATATCACATTCAAGTCTAATAAATAGAAATGTATCAATACGAAACGAAATTTACACGACAGAATTTATGTTTACAAAAAATTATTCTTTTCTTATACAGAGTTTACGTCATTATGTTTTTGAAAAACTTTTATAACCAAGTTGGACGCGGTCCGTCTGTCATACAGCTTTACAACACTAAATAACAAGTGCTTTTTGCCGTACGTATCTTATTTTCCTAAAATAAATACCATTAATTACAAGAACAGCATTTTCTATGCAGAAACTTTTTCCTTTTAAAATGCTAATAAATAAGTTGGAGAGGTTTTTAAAACTCTGAATAAGAAAAAAGTTAATTTTTGTACGTGATTTACTTGAAAAGGTTCTGATAAAGAAATATTATTATATAAAGAACATGAAATTGATTAAAAAGTTACATTATTGTAAGAGAAATCAACAAGGAAGTAAAAAAAAATACAAAAATATTGCAATATTTGTCGATGGTATAAAATACGCTAAAGATGGTCCAAAATAAAGTTTCCCATTTAAAATTAAAATATCTTATTTTTATTTTAACATTTCTTTTTCAATTTTATTTTTTAATAAAGTAAAAACTCAGGAGTTTTCAAAGTAATGCAGCATTTACTTGCTAAATGAGCACGAAATATTATAATCTACTTTGGAAACTGAATATGCATTATTTCTGCTCCGTTTCAGTTTGAGACAAGGCCCACCACGAACTGCAAGATCAGCTGAAAATATCCAACGCGTGCTGGAAAGTGCTCGGAAAGCCCAGAAGTATCAACCAGGCAATACCCTGAGAATGAAACTACTATCACGACAGCATATTTTAAAAGAAGATCTCCATATACATCCATACAAAATCCAGCTGTACAGTACAAGAACTCAACTCTACCGATTTGTAGCTGCTCAGTCGTATCTTCTTAAATTTTCTAAATAACCCATCTCCATGTGAGAAAGCTGCCAAGATCTCCAGATCTCTCAAATAATTGATTAAAAACTTCGGAAACAAATTAATTGACAAATCTTTACTTTGGCTTTCTTATATTATTCTCAATTTTAAATAGGATGCGCTACTCTGTTAATATCTTATATTTAATGAACCATTCTGTATTTCTATTATCATAGTACTTATTGGTTCACCTTGAATTGATTCAAAGAACACAAGTGGTTTGGAACAAAGAAATTGCATTCAAACCAAAAAGTACCATTTAAAACCTTCTTCAAATTAAGATAAACCTTAAGAAGGGGAATCCCGAAGGCCAAGTTACAAAATTCAAGAAATCAGAAACATCATCCGGGAGTTTAATTTAAAAAATGTGGTTCAACGCTTTATGTGTATAAAAGAGAAAGTTTGTTGCTGTTTATATTTGGACGAGAAGATGCTTTGGTACTCTCAATTACACCAGTACTCAGGCTAGATGAGGCCGAATGCCTTTTCACAGGTTTTCTGCATTTGTCACTCACCAGTTGGAAGATTTTTCGACGGAGGCCCAAGTCCAGCTGCTAAATAATCTTAGGGACCAACAGGTCTTAAATTTCAAATCAACCTTTCATTGTTTACAATGATATATATTTATATGTATTTTTCAGTTTAATATTTTTAAATAATGCTTCGTAATAATAAATATTTTATCTTAAAACTAAAGTATTATCTATATATTATAGAAAATTCCGTTGTGCTTAGAAATATTACTACTATCACAGATGATACCATTTAACTACAACGTGTACTCAATTATTTCAACGAAATTTTTTACCCTGTTAAAAAAAAATAATACTTAATACAGGCTGTTGACAAAAGTATAGTAAAAACGTCATTTTCTTCAGCAATATTAACATTTTACAGAGAGAGAAATTATAAAAGCAATGAAGGAAAGAACTAAAAGCAATGCAAATACATAAACTCAACGAGAAGTAGCAGTAAACATCAAATAACTTGTTTTCAATTTCTCCGCGCGCATTTCACTAACCATGTTAGTATTTTCAGTAGATTTATTGAACAAATTTTGATTTGTTTTCCGAAGCATGAATTTAGTTACTAGTTATTCCAAAAGTGTAATGTAAAATATGTGAATTATATTTTCGCAATTATCGATACAAAAAATTAAAAAGGGAATAAAACAATTTTTGACTTTGTTATCTATCACTTTTGTTTTTAAACAAAATTTATGTGACTATAGTTTCGTAAAACGAATCTACATTCCCAAACACTAGTTTAAAACTAAGATTTTACAGCTGTTTATATATTCTATGTAAATAATTTTATACTTTTATTGGGGTTAATTTTTTACAATATTTTAAATAGTGGGGAATTTCGGAGATCCGTCTGATCGTTTAATAGCAGTCAGGACGGATGTTTATTATATTTATAAATTTCAATAGCTTGTAAAATGTTTAATTTTTTTGCTTTTGGGTGCTGTATGTAAAATTTTAAAATTTGTAATCTTGGGAAATATATGTCCGGTATCTATGAAATGGTTCGCAAAATTAGAATGTTGGTTATTTAATATGTATGCAGATTTATGTTCTTTGTATCTGGTCTGAACCGGTTTGTCCGGAGGACATGTCTGCGCAAGGCCTAGTTCCAACGACTTCTGAGGTATTGAAGGAAAATCACCTACACTGCCTCCAAAACCACCAACCATTCATTGACGAACTGCAACAGTAAATCATTGAAATGAAAGAAGAAATCGCCAAACTTAAAAAAGAAGCCAAAGCAGCAAAAGCTGTCATCAAGAAATTGATGAAGAACACCAATGACGGCAAAGCAAGTGCTGATGCTTCTGCTAAGAAAAACAAACAAACCACAAAAATCACGCCACCAACAAAACTAGATAAAGGAACGCAAAGATCGTTCAAGATACCAACATCACTTAAAGGATCACAGACAATAGTGACCCAAACAGAAAGCTCGGAGGTCGGTACGCAAACTACAGCACCAAAAGAGCTACCGAAAACAGTCGAGATCCAGAAGGAATCCAAACAAGGAAACAACACTCAAGTTTCCGATCAAGATGGGTACCAGCAGGTATCCAATCGGACAACGAAAAGGAGGTTGAAAATGACGTCACCTTCCTTGGCAAGTCAACCCATGGAAGAATCGATCGTCAATCCTCCATCCATATCAACCAGAAACAAAGAACAGCCAACAACAACGGCACCAAAACCAACAAAGAAAGCGACAACCTCAGCAGCTGTCGCCACTACCAGACCAAAGCCGATAGTCCTGAAAGACAAATCAGCTTTCCAAGAGGTAATGTGCATCCTTAAGAAAACAAACGTAACTGTCGGGCCAGCCAAGACGTTAAGAAACGGACTCCTCATTGCCCCCGTTACCAAAACTGACAGAAAAGCTCTGATAAAGCTTTTCGAGAAGAAAGGGTACCCGTACTCCACAACAGAATCAAGGAACAGGAATCTACACGTCTTATTCAAAGGCGTGTTAGAGACCCTTCCGACTGAAGATATCAGAAAGGAGCTACAACTCCTAGGCTATCACCCCATTGCCGTCACAAGATGTCAAAACAAGGAAAGAAAACCCATTGCAATCGTACACGTAAGTGTGCCACGCAATGAAAAATCCATCCTGAATGAAAAACACCTCTACTATCAGCACGTCAAGGTAGAGAAACAAATCAAAAAAAGATCAGCTGCGAATAATCCAATTCCGCAACGCCAAACTAAAGAAAAAAGAACCGAACTAAAACCAGTGACAGTTTCCGATCAAGTCGAAAGAAACATCCGAAGTCCCGCCCACCAAGCGGAGCCAAGTCAACAGCAAGTCGAGTTTTCACCCGATTTTACTAGTCATCTGCAGAGAATAGTGGAACAATTGCGAAGGCAATTAGAACTAATAGTCCAACAACAATCCAGTGAAAACTGGTACCAAGGAAACGCCGCCAGCGGAACCCCAAATGAAGAATCGCGATTTCTATCGTTTTATCCACCATTTTCGGGCCTTGCGGCCCGAAGAGAATTAAAATCATCATCCAATTAACAGAGGTCATAACACAGCGTACCTGTCGACACCGAAATAGCGAAGATTTCGGACCTACTTGGGCTAGATAGAAGCCTCCTAAAAACCAAAACAAACTTCAACACCACGGAAGTCAACCTGATTAGAAACATGTAGGAGCCTTAGGGCTAACATAAAACTCTGGCTGAGGAAATAGGAATATATAAACAGCTGTAAAATCTTAGTTTTAAAGTAGTATTTGAGAATGTAAAGTCGTTTTACGAAACTATAGTCACACAAATTTTGTTTCAAAATAAAAGTGATAGATAACAAAGTAAAACATTGTTTTATTCCTTTTTTAAAAAATGAACTATCACAAAGTAACGGACAAGGACAAATCAATCAGTTATACAAAAAATTAAAATTCTTATTATAAACTTAAATCGCGGATCATAGCGTTTACATCTGATCTTAATACTAATGATATATTGCTATTTTAGGAAGTTTTATTGAGTAGTAATGATAAAAAGAGATTAGATTTTAATATTTTTAGAAAAAAATTACATCACTTGGAGATACATTACTAAAGATTCAAAGCATGGCTTCTACAATAAGATGGCTAGTTTAAACTTTATGATAGGTAGATTAAATAATATTCTCAGGATGGTTGCAGCATTTTCTTGATGAAATTTCATACTAAATTGTATAAATAAAACCGAGTAGTCTAATTTCCACTTATATAAGTGGATATTAGACAACCTAGTTTTATTTATACAATTAAATAATATTTCTTTATACAAAGAAAGTTATCAACTAAGAAATAACATTTATTAGGAAGGTAGCCAAAGTGAATTCGTACAAGATATGCCCTTTGGTAACAAAAACAAAGGCACGACATGAAAAGTTTCATGGTTAATAACTACGTTTTTACGAAAACAAGTCCTACGATTTCTTCTCTTACTCAGTGTTAAATAAATTAATAATGTGGTAACAAAATAAATTAACAATATTAAATAAAATAGACAAATTTTAATCTGGTAAAGCAGTTTCATACAATGAAACACATTTATAATATGTATTCATTGTCTTGAATGACAAGCCGGAATGTGTTGTTTGCTGTCAAGTTCTGCCCGAGGACAGCATGAAGCCTTCAAAATTACTCCGACATCTGGAAACAAAACACTCGTCTTTACAAAACAATCCATTACAATTTTTTAAGCGTAAATCACTCGTCTTGAAAGATTAACAAATTGTTATAAACAAATCAAGCTTAAGATACGGTTATTGAACTGCGCTTCGAGAATAACATATATTTGACTGTTATAGTGTTGTCTGTAAAATGTCTATTGCTGAATTTCATATAAATAAAAAGATTTCTTCGAGATAAGTATTGATCACGTGCAAATTGGCTTTCTTCTATAACACGTCAACAACCTGTAACTGTTATACAAGCGACATCTTAGTTTCTACGCCATTGTCCTCCTGTAAGTTTTTTTGACTGTTTCTTTTCGTAAACAACCAGTTAGTTATTTGTTTAATTCGAAACATCTCTTGGAATGTTACCCTAAATTGACGTGACATGGTACAATATAGGATAAAGTTTATTGATGAGTTCACCAAAGCTAAAATATCCATTACTTCACCTGAAATAAATAAAAAAACACAGATTAATATTTGCTAAATTAAAATACACAAAGTAATATATTGTTCATATATTGAAATACATACATTGATAACAGATCAGATCAGCAATATATTGTACATCATTTAGGAATCACCCTGCATGGTAGTAAATAGAGTTCCTATTAGTAATATAAGATATACCGATTACAGTCGTATTGGAGGAAAATATCGAAAATCTACAAAGAATGTTGAAAAGGATAAGAAAAATCAACAAAGTCTGCGGATTGAATATGAACCTAAAGAAACCAAAACAAACAGTTAATAACAAACAACCGTAATATTGAGCGAGTGGATAGATATAAGTATTTAGAAACTTGGATTAAGAATGATAACCCTGAAAATTTTATATTCTACTATAAAAAAAATTAAAACCGGATAATTCGCTGTTACATATACTCGATTCCCCATTACGGTATAGAAGCTGATAATACCTAATCAAAAGACTCGAAAAAAATCTTTCAAAATGTGGCTATTCAGAAGAATACCACTGACATATTGGGTAGAAAGTCACAAATCCACACAAAATCGTTAGAGTACTATTAATAACCTTAATTGGACACGGAAAGATTTTGCAGGAAAAGATGGAGATGTGAAGAAGCGTGGGAAGACAAAACATATTGAAGATGACAAAATTTGGGAGAATGGTTCAATTATAGATCGGACCAAATATTTAGAGCAGATGTAAACAAAGTGAAAATAGTCACGGTGGTTGCCAACAATTCTCTTGAAGCCGGCAAGATAAAAAAAAAGACGGGCATGGATTTAACACGGCAGCAAAAACATATAATATGATTATGTTATGTGTTAAAAGATTATTATTTTAAAAACTAAAACAATAAGATTTAACAACATTTAAACATTTTTTTTCCATTTAAACTTAGCTTAAGTGTAAAAAAATATATATGTTAGAGGTATAGAACAAATTATAGAGGCGAAATACATAGGCATCACGTTAGCCAGTTAAGAAGACGTAGAAGTCAAATACCAAATACTATAAATAAAAAGATTTCTTCGAGATAAGTATTGATAACGTGCAAATTTGCTTCCTACTATAATCCGTCAACAACCTTAACAACCAAATTCAACAACCTAACCATTTAAATAGAAAGCGGTCTATAGAGTTTTCGGTCTTCTCCGTGCGTTTGCGATCAAGCGGTATCCAGTCCAGGACCGCCTTGGTTCATCTTTCGTTCCATCGCCTCGCTACATGGCCTGCCCACATCCATTTGAACTGCTATATTCTTCCAACGATGTCACTCACTTTCGTTTGTTCTCTGATCCATGTGCAGGTCTTTTTATCCCGTCTAGTAATGCCAAGCATACATCTTTCCATTACCCTCTGTGCTACTCGAAGTTTTTGAACTGACTGTGATGTGAGTGCCCAGGTCTCACTTCCGTATGTCATAACGGGAAGGACACACTGATCAAAGACTTTTCTTTTCAGGCAAAGTGGTAGTTTGCTCTTAAACACTATGCTGAACCTGCCAAATGCCTGCCAGCCACATTTAACGCGTCGCTCCACCTCCCGGACGGTATCCCCTTCCATTTAAACCCTCTGCCCAAGATATATATAGTGATCCACAACTTTCAAATCCTTTCCTAAAACAGAAATCCTTTTGTCCTCAGGAAATTTATTGAACATGACCTGACTCTTCTTCTGGTTTATCTTTAAGCCAATATATATATATATATATATATATATATATATATATATATATATATATATATATATATATATATATATATATATATATATATATATATATATATATATAACGTATATATATATATATATATATATATATATATATATATATATATATATATATATATATATATATATATATATATATATATATATATATATATATATATATATATAAATATATATATATTATATATAATCAAAATATTTTGGGAGATTAAAACCGAAGAAAAGTTCTTATACAAATACGCCAAAAAACAGCTTCTTAGAGGGGCTAGAGCTCCTTAAAGGGGGATCTTTTTACAGTTTAAAAATTTAACATCTAGACTTTATTACATAAATGGTCCAGTTTTAGGAAACGTCAAAGACAAAGATCACCAGTGGCCGCCGCGTACTTAGTTATTAAGGTTCATTTCGATATCCATATAATCGTGCATCGATTTTGAAAAAGTAAGTTTTCTTAAAAATGGTCTATTCTAACGAGATAAAATAAGAAGACGTTTTTTACCTAAAAATGTTTACGATTCAATAATTTCATTTAAAAAATTAAAGAATATTACCAACAAAAAAGTTATGGCAGTATTTACCAGGGAGACGCCTCTGTGGGTGACGCCCCTGACTAAAATATTCAATTATTAACACAAAAAAGTTTTTCTATTCCAACTTATTGAAATATACTGAGTTTCACGACTTTATCATAAACCGTTTCGAAAATTGCAAAAAAACATCTGCAGAGTTCCCCTTTTAAGGGGCTCTAACCCCTTTAAGAAGCAATATTTGGAGTATGTTTATAGGAATGTTTTAATCTCTGGAGTCACCTCCCAAAATATTTCGACGTTATTTCCGGAGACCCTATGTAGAAGAATCACTAGAAACATGTTGAGGGATCGAATTAAAAGTGACGAGGTTAGAGGGAAATGTATAGACAAACAAGTGAACACTGAATAGAAACAAAGATAGGAACAATTACATAAATCTACAAAAAAAAATAGTGATCCCGAAACGTAATTTTAAAGTACAGTTGATGTTATTAGTTATAGTTAAAGTATATTAACGTTAAATTGCACTGGGGAACAGCAATTTTGTTGACTTGGATCTGTGACTTGTTTATGACTAATTTTTCATCTCTGAATTCAAAAATATAAATAAAAAATATTATATATATAAAAATAAAAATATTCAATTTATAAGTTTTTCTCTATCACGTCAAGTTCTTAAGCTACAGCATACCCCTCATTTTACCTTAAAAGTGTACATACGAAAGGAAATAAGGTAAAATCTGACCAAATAGATTAGAACATTTTATTCATACATAGTTTAACATATTATTAAAAGTTAAATTGTGTTTATACAAAAAATAAATAAAAGATATTATGGTAAAAATTTCTTCTTATAGCTTTTCCTGGAGTGTTCAATTTGTGGACATTCTCGCTTGATTCTCCAACAGTAGTCAGTCATCATACTGACATCCCATCTACCTTGATACCGCGCTTTCATAACCTTCAGATCTTCGTGGAATCGTTCGCCCTGTTCATCACTAACAGCACCAAGATTTTCTGTGAAGTTCGCAAGATGACTCTGTAAGAAATGCAGTTTGATGGTCATGTTGCAACCAAGCTTTTTAAAGCTCTCCAAGAGTTGTTGAACAATTTCGATGTAATTCGGGGCTCGTGTATTTCCAAGAAAGTCTTTAACAATATTTTTAAAAGCCAACCAAGCATTCCTTTCAAGTTCGGTCATTGTTTCAGTGAAATTTTCATCTTTAACGAATTGAAGCCAAATCTGTGAACCATCAAACACACCAGCCTTTATCTTTTTATATGACAGGCTAGAAAATGCCGAAATGATATATTCACGCCCCCACTCCTAGGTCGAAGAAGGTTTGCCGGTAGGAGAGTAGTAGTGACTTCTGTGATTCGCCAGGCTTAGTCGGATGCGCAACAACTGTAGAGAAAAAACTTGACGTGATAGAAAAAAACTAAATAAAGTTTTGGAATTAGCATGTCAATTTACGTATAAAATAGCTTAAATATCGAAATCAACAGAAATTATTTTTCAAATTGTTCCCCAGTGTGATCAGTAGTACGTACAGTTTTTAGTCTACTAACATTAATATTTTCGTCATTTAACTTACTTATTTTTGTTGTATGTTCAACTAGAAAGTTAGTAAATAAAACCTGGAAGATGTTATCGTCAAAATGATCGTGTTTAAACGACCAGAACACTTTTTCTTGCGTTTGCGGCGAGTTTACGATGAAAAGCTTTCGAAAACTTCTACCTGAATTTTAACTTAAAAATTACAGGCGTTGGTAAACTATGGAGTCAAATAATGTTTGCAAAAGGTGTAATGAACATTTAAGGCAATGGACGAATGGTAAAAAATGGTAATGCAATGCCGTTATGCAAAGGTAAAACGGAGGAGGAGTAAATCTCATATAAAAAATTTTGGAGAGGGATAACAGAAATATCGTGGACAAATACGAATGTGAAGGTGAAACGGACGAGACGACGAGGAGGATGCGCTCCCATACTAGTCAAGATACGAATGAGAGGGTAAAACGGACGAGAAGATGAGGAGATGCTCCCGTATATTTACTACTGAGCTATTTCATCAGGACCTAAAAAATATGGAAGAAATGTACTAAGATCAAGTGCCTGCAAAGAACTCAATCGAAGAAAGCACGAAAAAGAAGCTTTCTCCATGTTTAAAAATGTTACAAAAGGTAAAAAATATGAAATAATTGTATTTTTTCAACACCAATCATATCTCCAAAACTGCACGTACATTTCAAAAAATATATGTACCATTAGAACGAGTATAACGAGCACAACGAGCATATTCAGTTGTTTTTTGAATATTTTTAATATCCTCCACTAGACCACTGTATATTTCAAGCATAATTTATTTATTTTCTTAGAAATAATAAAATTTATAAAGTTTAGAAAAAGAACCATGCAGAAAAAACTCTCGATCAAAAATTGTTTAAATTTGAATAATACTACAGGAATCATTTTTTTGCCAATATACCTTTTTTATCGAAATGTCTGGAGTGCGTTTTACGTAGAAAACAGAAATCGATTTTAATTCAGCGACGTAATGAACTGAGAACTGGATCAAAGAAAACTGATTACCAAAAATGAAAGGAAATAGTATACCAAATAATTTCTGGTAGTTTATTCGACCTTATTTATAAATTATTCGATTCGAAAACAGAATTTTTTCTTTGTTGTAGACTGATTGGTTTGAGTCAGCCTTAAATTTTACCGAAATTATTATTATACAAATAATTAGTAATTATTATTAAAAAAAAAAGATAGACCTCTAAAGAGGAACTTTTTAAATTTAAACAATATACAGTCTGAAAGGTTTATATCTCTTATATAAGACGAGACCGCCATCATTAGAATCGATTAACTGATTGTCAAGTTAAAACGCTCAAAGTGACAGTAGTAGTCACCTCGTCACCAAAACACGATGAAATAAAGAGCTAATATTAAAATTTGTTTCAAGCTCGGTTAAAACTTTAGAGAAACATTTCTATTGATGAAAAGAGTTTATGGTGATAATTACTTATCCCCTATACGTGTTTCTACATGGTACAAGCGAGTCCAAGACAGTCGTGAAACTTAGGAAGATGACTCAAAGCCAGGCCAACCAAAAAAAAAAAAACTAAAACCCCGATGAGTTGGTGGAAAAAGTGTATTAAATGATCGCCTGTGATGCGAATTTGACTGTGAGATGGATAGCGGGGGAATTAAATACGACCAAAGTCATGATTCACGAAATCTTGAAAAAGGAATTAAAGAAACGCATAGTCTGTGGTCGATGCATTCCTCACGCCTTAAATGATGACAAAGAAATTACTCTTGTTGAACATTGAACATTATAAGGACCTTATTAAAACAGTCAGACGAAATTGTACTTTCCTGGAATGGATTGTAACTGGTGATGAGACTTGATGCTTCAAGTACACTCCTCGAAAGTCTGCCGGCTCCCCAAAATAGAAAATACTGCGTTTCCAGAAGTCACGAAAAATGATAAAGTTGATTTGTTTCTAGAACTCATTCTATAAGGTCAAAATGTCACTGGTGAATATTTTTTGGATGCCATGGAGCGTTAGTGGAAGAGAATCGTTCAAGTGAGGACTGAATATCGATCCTGTGGTTTGCAACAGTACAGCTGTATGAAACCGTTGTTAACCCACCTGGGCTCCATCGACTAAGCTAATTGAAAAGCTCGCGAGACGGAGGAAGTGGAAGTATCAGTTCAATATGAAGAAATCGCCAACAATGTGCTTCAAACGGCTGCTTCAATAGCACCAGAAGAAAAATGTATCAAACTGACAAAAATCTCCAGTGAGGCCATTGATTTAATGAAGAAACGGACAATGCGAAATGCAGGTAGTACTTTTGACAGGATCGAGTACACTGAGCTCTGCAAAACTATAAGAAAACGTATCAGAGAAGACACACGCCGATTTAACATGCAGCTAGTTCAAAAAACCTTGGAAGAAAACAAAGCAATTAACAAGGCTAAACACAAGCTGAGAAACAAAATAACGCAAATATGTGCCTTCAGGCGTGAGGATGGTACATTATGCAGGGCGCGTACGCAAATGTTAGAGGTTGTCAGAAAATTTTATTCAACCAGTTGTATGAAGATCAGATCCAATCAAAGACAACAATACCCACGGACGAACACATGCCAGATATCCTAGTGGAGGATATCTCAAAGTGGAGGATATCACAAATGCTATAGAATCGATGAAAAACGGAAAGGCTCTAGGAAAGGATAGTGTATCTGTCGAAATGTTAAAAGCTGGTGGTCGGATATTACATAAAACACTGGCAAAGTTATAATCAAAATGCCTCAAAGAACAAAAAGTACCTGATTTATAGAAAAATGCAGAAGTGATCATTTTACATAAAAAGGGAGCATTTAAAGAACTACCGTCCAATAAGTCTTCTATTAGTAATGTATAAAGTTTTCACTAAGAATATTCTAAAGTTTTCTAAAAGAATATTAAAAAAAAATGAATGACGCACAACCAAGAGAACAAGCAGGATACAAAATTGCATTCAGTACAATGGATCACATCCAGGTTGTACAGCAGGCCATAGAAAGGCACAACGAATACACCATGCCACTGTACTTGGCTATTATCGATTACGAAAAAACATTTGACTCTATCTCAAAGCATGCAATAATGGATGCACTGCTTAGCCAAGGGAAAGATAAAGCATATGTAAACCTATTAGGATCGACAATGATGGAACTACAGCCACAATTCACCTTGATGATCTTGAAGTGGGAATTAATGTAGAACGAGGTGTAAGGCAGGGTGACGCAATATTGCCTATTCTTTTCTCGGCTGGCCTTGAAGAAGTATTCCGTAAACTGGATTGGAAGCAGGATGGTGTAAAGATCAATGGTGCAAACGTAAACCATTTTAGATTTGCAGATGATATCGTTCTCCTTTCACAAGACCCAGAGGAGTTACAAAGACGCATACAAGAACTACAAAGGGCAGCAAACCATTAGGCTTAAAAATAAACCGGAAAAAGAGTCAGGTTATATTCAATAACTTCGCTCAGGGCAGAAGAATTTCAGTTTTGGGAACGGATTTGGAGATTGTGGACAGCTTTATATATCTTGGGCAGAGGATTTCAATGATGGGGAATACCCCCCGGAAATGGAACGATGTGTTAAATGTGGCTGGCAGGTATTTGGCAGGCTCAACATTGTGTTTAAGAGCAGAATCCTACTTTGGCTGAAAAGAAAAGTCTTCGATCAGTGCGTTCTACCCATTATAACATACGGAAGTGAAATACGGACACTCACATCGCAATCAATTCAAAAACTTCGGGTAGCACATAGGAGAATGGTAAGATGTGTGTTTGACATTACAAGACGAGACAGAAAGTCCTGCGCATGGATCAGGGAACAAACGAAAGTCTGTGACATCATTGGAAGCGTGAAACAATTGAAATGAAGATGGGCAGGCCATATAGCGAAGCGATGGGATGATAAATGGACCAAGGCAATCCTGGACTGAATACCGCTTGATCGTAAACGTCCGCGAAGAAGCCCGAAAGCACGATGATGACATCGTTAAATATATTGGACCAGAGTGGCAGAAGAAAGCCCAGGACCGTAAAAGTTGGAAGCTTGCTGAAGAGGCCTTCACCCTGCAGTGGATCGACACGTCCTGATGATGATGATGATGTGATATAGTCATGATGATGTGAAATAGTCATCTACGGCTGCTATAACTTCTTCATTTGACCAAAACGCTTGCCACGTAGGAATTTTTTGAGGTTTGGGAACAGCTAAAAATCGGACGGGGCCAGATTTGCTGAATATGCTGGATGCTCCAACAATTCGTAGTGAAACTCCTTCAATTTGGCCATTGCAAGAAAACCTATGTGAGCAGGTGAACTGTCTTGATCAAAGATGATTTTTTTCTTCTTTAAACCAGGTCTTTTCTCTTTTTAATCCAATTGACCTAAAAGGTTTGAGTAATACTGTCCCGTTATTGTTTTACCAGTTTGAAGGTAATCAATTAACAAGATATTTTTTACATCTCAAAAAAATGATACCATAACGTTTTAACTGAATAACCGGGCTCAGTCGTCAGTCAGTTCAGGATTATAGTGGTAAAATCAAGTCTCATCCATAGTTCTATGGATTTAAACGACGTTTAAAATCTACTTTATTATTTCTTAAAAGATCCAAATGTTGGGAGAAAGTTGCACATAGCTTTCTCAAGCCCAATTCCTTTTTCAAAATATGAAACATACTTTCAGTTCATATGTCAATAGTCTTAGTAATTTCACTCAAAATCAATTGTCTGTCATCCATAACCGTATCATATATAGAATTAATTATTTGTTTAGTAGTTTCACTTTTTGGACATCCAGAACGAAGATCATTATCCAGGCTTGTACGACCATCGTGAAAGTCACCTGCCAACTAACAAACCATTTTTTTTTTGAAGGAACAGACTAACTAATGCGTTTACCTTAAGCTGCTGTTTTTGTACGAATGAATTGACTTAAAAATGTATTAGAATATATAGTTTTTTTACTGCTCTATAGATGTCGCTCCGCGAACTTTTTAATTAGCCTAGTAGGTACATACAAAATACATTCATAATATTTTCCACTAGCACACCATGCTACTTTAAAATCCTGATGCAACAGTTATGCAAACCCTGTGGTTTGCACCAGTATTACAATGTGAAACCGTTCTTAACCCACCAGGGCCCCATCTCGGTGCATCAGTACACAATGTCCTTATTTTGTAAATATTTTTAATATTCCCCACGAGCCCACCACTTTTCAAACCCTGTTAGATTACGAATTTCACTCTGAAAACGTCCCTTCTACATCCATGATCAAAACTAAAAAAATCCTAGACTTATTACTAAATAAATATAGTTAAAATATTATTGAAATTGAGAACTACCATCAATAAACATTATTAAAACACTAAAGGATGCTCTAAATTTCTCAAATCGAAGCTGTTAATATCATTATTTTAAAAGCATTTGTACTATAAGAAAAGTCAGTAGCAATCTAACCGAAAACCATAACAAAAATAATCCAGAGAACTTCAATTTGAAGGAAAAAAAAACGAAAACGTTATAGAGATCGGGTTTACCCTCTCATTTTTTGAATGAGTACCAAATTGTCGAGATTAAATTGGAGGTTTTCTAATTTTTTCGTCCATTTCGCCTTGAAAAGAACGACCCATTTGACCGACACAAAAATAACATTGCTTTAATCTCTAGAGTCAAATGAAGTAGAAAGCAATTAAAGTCGGTATATATAATGGTTTGTACTTCGCCAAAGAGGAAACGCAATTGCAATTAATGTAAAGATAGATTATAAAATGATTTTGTATAATATTTAAAATTAATAAAATATAAAACGAATTTGTTTCCCCTTTTATATAATAAAATTATGTCAAATAAATATCGGAATTTGTACAGTAAAACAGAATTTCCTTTGCATTGGGCCGGAGGTTTAAAACAAAAGTTGATAGCGCTCTGTCCATCGAAATTGTTGTCCGATTCACGAAAATAGGAACTAGGGACCACCAAGTAAATTTAGAAACTTCAAACTCCTACTGAAAAAAGGGGATCGTTTATTATGAACTGTTACCTGAAAACCATTAATTTGAAAGAAAACTGTTCACAAGTGAACAAGTGAACAAAAGCAAGCAATCGACCAGAAGGAGCCTGAATCAGCCAACAGAAAGAAAACTACGTTCCATCGAGGCCATTTAAGACCACACGTATATTTGACCACCCGATACAAACTATTACAACTTGAAATGTTTTGATCCGTCCACCGTACTCTCCGGACGTGGTATTACCTTAAATGGTAAAAATATTAACTCTTTGAAAGTCTTAAAAAACCACCTGGATCAGTGCATTAATCAGAAACCTCAAAACTTTTATGAACGCGGGATTTTGCAACTACCACAGAGATGAAGAAAGGGCATCGAATAGAATGCCACATGCTATATTGATTAAATGTAATTTTCAGTAAATAAAATGTTTCTCAAAAAAAACGAGACAACACTGTTCTTACATGACATCATCGTAAAAATAAAGAGCAATATACGAAATTAGCGAGTCTGTTTGTTTACTAACGATCTTTAACGAGTTTACTGTATTTTTATCCCATGGTGAACACGTTTATGTCATTATTTAAACTAGATTTAAATGCCTTCATATAAAAATAATTTCTGGTAAATATTTAATCAAAATCAATTACTATCTACAACTCACGATCCAAGAATATTTAACAAATTTTATATTTTGTAATGTTAATGTGATGTTATTTAAAGTCACAGGGACATCTAATAGGTACGTATGTTTTTTTAATAATTTTCTGTATTTGTATGACTAAATTAAAAATCTTCAAAATATTTTGTGATTATTATTGCTGGTTGATTTCAGATGAAATCACCACAGAAGTAATTGAAACAATGGTTGAAATAAGAGTAGACATAGACTGTAGCCACATAGATTGTGTCCAGAAGATTAGTCGATCTCAGCATTTATACATCTACACAAAAAAGGGTTGTAAAGAAAAATGAGAAAATTATTCCTTTACTTTATCGACGAACGCTTACCAAGTATGTAAATATGAAAAAAGATATTGTTAGAAAATGATACAAAATATTTAATTCGAAATATTGTCCATCGCTAGCTATGCATTTTTTCCACTTGTCTGACAATTTGTGGGTGCCATGCGAAAAAGACTGTTGCTTCTTTGAGGCAAACCGGTCATACCATTTTCGTACATTTTCGTAAGAAGTGAAGCGTTGCTCAGTAAGGGCTCGTCCCTTCGATACAAATAAGTAGTAATTGGACGGAGTCAAGTCTGGTGAGTAAGCCGCATGCGAATGTATTCCCCAACTAAACGCCTTGTTTTCTTAACCAATTTTGCCGTGTGTGATGGTGTTGCCTTTTGGTGTTGTCTTCCAATCGTTTGGTGTTGCCTTTTTTGATATTCTGTTATCAATCATTTGTTATCAATTGCGTTCAATATTAACGGTTTCGCCAGGTTTCACACCCTTCTGTGCCCACCAAACACAACGCATTGTCTTCCGTCCATAACGATTTGGCCTTGCAGTCGATGTCAACGGTTCGTCTGGAGCTACCCATGATCTTTTACCCTTAGGATTCTCAAAATATATTCACTTTTCATCGCCACTCACAATTCGAACATTCTTTTGTACTTGACGAGCAGTATTTCGCAAGTGGTTTTTCGGTTTTACTGCTGTCTTTCGTTCAGTTCAAGAGGAACCCATTTACCCGTCTTCCGGATCTTTCCCATGACTTTTAAACGAATAGAGACCGCTTCTCGTGTCACATTTAATTGATCCGCGAGTTGTTGTTGCATTTAAGCGTCATCCTCATCCAACAATGCTTGCAATTCACCGTCTTCAAACTTTTTCGGTGATCTTCCACGTTCGTCGTTTCCCGCGTCAAAATCGTCAATTTAGAAATTTTTAAACCACTCAAAGCACTGTGATTTTCCACGAGCATGCTAACCTTAAGCTTCGACAAGCATTCGATGCAATTCTGCAACAGTTTTCTTCAAATGGTAACAGTAAAATAATGCTGCCTGCAAATCGTAGTTTCCTGGCACAAAATTCGACATGTTCAACGGTATTACAAACTATGCTGTTCTATGCAACTTGTATTGTTGCGAGTTGAAAATATTTGTCAAATGTTAACAAGAAAATGGGGTTAGTGAGGCGGTTTGGCGGTAACTACATAGACAACTAGGGCCATCTATGGACAAATTTCGGTTTCATATTTACAGACCTGGTAAAATCCTACTTATCATGACCGATGCCTCAGAGCAGACTGAATTCGTTTCAGAGAGTGAACAGACTCCACGTGAACAGATATTGAACATTCGACAAATAATTGAGAACGCCGGAGAAGTCAACCATCCTGCAG
This sequence comes from Cosmopolites sordidus, assembly GCA_031761425.1. Lineage (NCBI taxonomy): Eukaryota > Metazoa > Arthropoda > Insecta > Coleoptera > Curculionidae > Cosmopolites > Cosmopolites sordidus. The sequence continues at coordinate 1,177,096 of JARFXV010000194.1, read as the reverse complement.
ATCTCTGTTTCAGGACCACCTCCCAGAGCAGTGGTGAAAATTGAAGATCGAATACCCGACGAGTAAAAACGGTGCATCTTATCGCCAATTCTATTCAACATTTACGATGAATACACCATGTGTAGAGCTCTTAAAGATTGAACGGTTGGTATCAGACACCACCCAGAGGACATGTGGCCTCGAAGATTGGACGGGTAGTAGGCCAATTGGTCCATATTGGGGATTTAATATCGAACGAAGGTGGTAACCCTCATGACATCAGAAGAATATGCGAAATGGCAAGAATTACAATGTAAAATTTTTAGAAGATCACACAAACACAAATAAACAGATGGTCCGAACCTTAAATTTTTTAGTATTATTGAATCCTTCTGAATCCACTGATCTACAGTTGCATATATTATTAAGGAAATGCATGAACTTACAAGGCTATTCCACCTTATTAATGTACGAATAGAGATACCAATAACCTACAAAGACTGGTTAAACCGAGACAGATGGAAACCAATGGTTCATCTCTCCAACATACAAAGAAGGGATCCAGAGATAGAGAACGCTGGTGAGAGGAAGTCCGAAAAAGACAACAAAGGAAATAAATTTCAATAGATCACGACTCATCTGCAAAGAAGAAAACAAAGAAGAAGATTTACAGATGATTGTTTCAAATCTGTAAGATACTAATAAAATTGGAATAGGTTGTTTCAACATCCAGCTTATTCTCCAAATTTGTCACCATCAGATTCCCACCTTTTTTGATTAATACAACACGCTCTTGTTAACACCCAATCAATTGGATATAGTATTTTTCCGAAATATAAAAAATTGTTGCAATTAAATTTTTGCTTATAAATAGGTTTTCAATTTAATTCAGAGGTTTACTTGGTGATTTGTGATTTTACTATACTAGGATTTTAAATGATGCACTTTTGTAGAGATTGCTAGATATGTTTCGCTTTGTTAGGGCTTTCTCAAGAGTATCTGGTCAAACATACAGTGCTTTCAAAAATTATTTCTTTTTTAATTCTTGTTTTTTTTTAATGTCTAGTTTAATTATCCTAAATATCGGCTGGTAAAAACCGGACTATTCAATTACAATTTGATCTTATCTATTTTCGGGGTATTTTGAAAATTTAGCTGGCCATTCCTGGATATTTTATGACTATTTCTTAAGGATTCTTTTATTTCCAATATTTCTAGTCAGTTTAATTTTTACTTCTGTTTCTTAGTGTAATAATTTAACATTTCTTTAACAATGTCTAGACATTTCTTTGTTTTTTATATTATTTAAGATATCTTTTTTGTGTTGTTTTATTCTACAACCTATATTCTACCAGTTATAATATTAAATAAAATTTATAAATTTAAAAGTATGAACCCTTCAACTCCGAAATTCTATGGATAACATAAGATGTATAAAGAAAATTTTCCGATAAGACCGGTAGTCTCGTATGTTAATACACTACACATACGCTACGTAAATTAATCAATACTTTAGATAAAAAAATAAAGTGATAGAAGTATAGATTGTAGAATAAAAGAAGTTAAATGGTATAAAAAGCACCCGAATGTTTACACATTGTATGGAAAACAATTATTTTATAGATATAAACAATGTTAAATTATTACAATCAGAAAAGAAATGTAAAAAATTAGACCTACCAGAAATATAGGAAATAAAAAAATCCTTAAGAAATAATCATCTAATAACCACGAATGACCAACTAAATTTCCAAAACACCCCGCTAATCATATTGTAACTGAATAGCCTAGTTTTTACCAGCCGATATTTAAGTTAATTAGACTAGACGTTAGAAAAACAAGAAATAAAAAAGAAATAAACTACTAAAAATCTACAAGTGTATCAATTAAAATCCTAGTATTTTCAAAATGTTTCACAACGTACCAACTGCGGTACCCATAAACTATTATTTGTGATTGAATTTCAAAAATTTAGTTTATTCAAGCCATGTATCAAAATGTTTGACACGATTCTAATACTCACCCAGGGCTGAATAACACTCCTCCAGGAACACCTGCCCCTTCAGAGCGCTAATTTGGCCCAAAATTCCTTGAGGAAACTCAGTTAGAAGAAAGAGAAGCAAAACTGCCAACAGCATCTTGGTCGTTCTATCAGCCTGACTCTCCTTGTACAGTTGTATGGTGTTGGGTTTCCTGATCCTGCTCATATCTTCTAAAGGACTTCCTAGCAGTTTAATTCTTCGCCGTCTTGTCTCAATGAGAGCAGCAATAATTTTATAAGAAAGCACTGTCAACAGAACACACGGTAGAAGCTTCAGCAGCAAACTATACAACCAGACACTTAATTGCAAAGGATCATTGGGTCGTAACATGTATATAGTCTCATTTCGTAACTCCGACGTGTTATATTTGGTTTTTTCGTGTTTTTCCACTATAACACCGTTTATATCACACGTATGATTATATTCTGTGATCTCTATGGTCGGAAATATCGGGGAGCATAAAATAGGGCACAGTATATAAGTGAGAATGATGACGGTAAAGGTTTTCCTTTGGTCTGAACATATTTTACTTGCGTGTAATTGAGATACGTAAACGTACCTCCAAATAGCAAGAATAATAGTCAAACAGCAAGCGATAAAATGCAGAATTAGGGTAAAGAGAGAGTGGAATTTATAGTAAACAGCCCAGGAATAATTAAAATGGGTATAGTACAAAGGATTAGGGGGTAGGTTTCGATGTATCGTAAAAGGAATATACTGGAGCATGACTAATAGGTCGGCTATTGCCAAACCGGTCAGGATATAGTTTGTGGGGGATCTCATTTGTTTTGTTCGCAGGACGCAAATGTTAAAAATGTTTGCGATTGATCCAAATAGGCAAACAGTCAAACTGAGATAACCGTGGACGTTCTCTTTGTAATGTTTCCGGAAGTCCTCGAGGTCGCAGTATGTATAATTGCTCATCTTCGTCCCTCGCTATTGACTTTCCATCTTTTGTTGCTTTAGAATCTGAAAAGAAGACAAAACACGTTTATTTCATTTGAAATCATCGTGTAAGCAATACGGGGTGTAAGGGCTGTAATAACTTTCGTAATGTACTTAACTTTATAACAATACACAATATTAAGGGGGAAAATCCCTTTAGAAATTTTTTAAAAAAATCGATTTTTTTGTCATTTTTCAAAAATATAATATATTGGGAAAATACTGGCAAATGGAAAAATAAAAAAATTACATATTTAGAGTTATCGCAGATATAGTCGTGCGCGCCATATTGCGTACATATTGCGCATATTGCGTATTGCCGCATATTGCGTATTGCCGCATATTGCGTATTGCCGCATATTGCGTACAGCTAGGTACAGCCACCGATGAGGAGTGAGTAACAAAACAGTACCGGAGGGGTCTTTCCGAGACAAAAGTAGCTCGTACAGCCCGAAAACAGCAGCAGGTTGAAGAAAACCAGCTTTTCGAAGAGGCTGAAAGTCTATTATATGCACCTGGGATCACTGATTGATCGGTAAGTCACTAAAATTAATCGTTTTGTCGTACTGAAAGTTTAAACGCGATTATCTCGAAACTGTTTTTCAAAAACGCTCAGTAACTCAAAAAGTTATTGATGGATTTGGCTGAAATTTTGAGGGGCTTTTCACTATATCATTATGGGAAGAATGTATCTAAGGTTTTAAAGATTTCGTGTAAATTAACTACTTTTTGGGATAAAAATTTTGAAAAAATAGTATAAAATTTGAAATTTTGTTTTAAACCTTACTAAATTTTTAATTTAATACTTTTTTTAATAGTTTTATAGGTTTATCCTTACCGTGTATATATCATAAACAGAAAACATTTTTTTTTAATTTCAGATGAATAGAAAAAGAGTGACAAATAAAACACTTTTGGACCTCGCGCCAGAGACGCCCGAAAAAAATTACTGAGCCGCCATTTTGTACAAAAAAATCTACCCTTCAAAGATCACATAAAATTATATTAAAACTTAAATTGATACAATTATTTTATCGCCTTTAAATTAAAAACACTTCTGAAAAATGACTTATTTTGAGGAGTCTAAGGATTTCCCCGCTTAAGTGTGTAATATCTAGAGAGCGGGTCACTGCTTATACATAAGTGTGTCTAGTCATAATCGTAGTCACTTGAAATATTCAATTATACAACATTCCCTTCATTAATTTTCTAATTACACAAGTATCTAATATACGAGGGTCATTTATTAAATCCTTAGAAAAGATAGAAAAAAAAATATTTTAAGTAGATTTTTTTCATTATTTTACATAATCTGATTTTCGCTCTATACAATCTTCCAAGCATTTCTTCAACTGTTTTAAGCCGTCTAAAAAGTAGGAAGATCCTCAAAATAGGCATCTGTTTGGGCGATGACCTCCTCTTTCGATGTGAACCGTTGTCCGTTGAGCCATTTTTTAAGTTTGCAAATTTAAAAAAGTCACTGGGGGTCAAATCCGGTGAACACACTGGATGTTGTAATAATTCGAACTTGAATTCCATGATTTTGGCCATTGAAACCGTATAAGTGTGCACCCGTGCATTGTCTTCATTGCATTGTCCCAACCGGTGCAATAACGACGCATACTATTCTCCAGTTATTGTTTTTTTTTGTTTTTCTTTTTTCCAAGTAATCGGTGTAGATGATTCTGCGTGCTTCCCAAAAAAACTGTGGCCACAACCTTGATGGCCGATTTCACCGTCTTCGCCTTCTTCGGAGCCCGTTCGCCTTCAAAAACCCACTGTTTTAATTGTTCCTTTACCTCTGTAGTGTAGTAGTTTTCCATGTTTCGTCCACAGTTATGTATTGACGCAGAAACTCCTCAGGATTGCGACAAAAATGCCCAAAACATCCTCAGAGTCGACCACACTGAAAGCAAACGCAGCACCAATCTTGCCGAAATTTTTGAAGTAAAAACTTCTTCGGGTTTACTCGGCTCCATTCGACATCAAGCGCTCTCGAGTCGGTGATGCACTGAATCGTGTATACTCGGCTCCAGTCGTTATCGGCCACGTTTTGCATGTAATCGTTGGAGTATTTTAATATAAGACGCTTGTCTTATTGTATATGATATGTATAATGTTTAAAGTTCTTACAATTTGTGCTACATTTCACTAATAGCGAAAAATTTATTTTGCATTAAGGTAAGTTCTCGCATTTCTTCAACAATATGAAGAACTTAGAACATCAGATCTAACATAACAAGCGAATTGATATGAAACTTCGGTCAGACGTTAAAAACAGTTATACCAACTAGAAAATTCGAAATCGCTCGAATTTTTTAAACAAATTGCCTTACTTTTTGATCACAGTATTACGTACTGTAATTACGTATACGTACGTATACGTACTATATTTGTCTTATTGTGGATCCGTATAAGTCCATGAAATCCATCACCTCTTTTATTGTGTTCAAAATTTGAAAATTTCATTTGCATAAATCACTAAATATGTAAAATAAGAAGCCATAATTTAACATATAATTTCCTTGAGAATTTATAAAAATATTAAATAATAATCTTAGTTCCCAACGCTTACATATAGCGTTTCAGAAACTGGTATGTAGGAATTTACATAGTTGATTGTGAATAATCTTTGATGGTTCACGTATTTACACATAGTTCGGATAATTCACGTCTTTTTTTATAAACCAAACTATGTAAAATAAATCGATCTAAATTGAACGGTGAGTTTATAAATAACATAAACTCACTATGTCCTAATATTATGTTTACGGTATTATTATTATTATATTTGTAAAGAGTAGAAGCACCCAGAGAAGAGAAGAGTACACCCACTTTTCATATAGGCTAAAATATTGTAAGTGGTTTACTGGCTAAAACCAAAAGAATACTTTTTTCGATATCTTATCTGAACTGACGATGCTACTTTCACGAGAGATTGGATGGTGGATATTTTGAAACTACATGAGCGAAAATCTGAAAGGTTTGACAATAAAGGATGTCGTATTTCATCTGGCAGTCGCATAGGAGAAAGTAACCCCCAGCATAATTCGTAAATGTTGGTGTAACATTTTAAAATGCAATGAACCAGATGAGGGAGATAGATATTCCATTGTCTAAGACATTAAAGAAAATTAAAGAATATGCAAAAATGAGCATAATGAAGAGGTTAAAGACACAACTATGTTACTCAATGAATTCAACTCTGATAACATTTCTGAAGACATTGAAGTGTGGAATGAAGATCGTCAACCTGCGCCAGTCGAAGATGAACAACTTAATAAAGAAGACGAATATGAGCATGAATTAGGTCAGCAGGTTTATTCCATACTGATGCTATAAAAGCTGTAGCAGTAATGAAAACATAGGCTGAACAAAATTCTCTTGACGTAAATAATATTTTGGCAATTCAAGGTATTTATGAAAATGCTGTCATTAAACTGCTGTCATTAAACTAAAGAACGTCAGAAACAAATTACTGACTATTTCAAAATGTAAGTTCTTTTAATAAATAAAAATATGCATAATATGTATAATTTTTTAATTTGATAATTAGTGTGCCATGGAAAGTAATAATTTGACAGTAGTGTCAAATGTCAATTAGATTAAACTTTGATTTTATTGCGTTAAATTCTAGTCAGTGATCACAGAATTAAAATGCCATTCACTTTAAGAGAAAAAATCGAAATATTCCCGTTGTATGGTGATTTTGCTCGTAGTAGCAGAGAAGTTGCTGCAGAGTTTAACATGAGACATCCACAACGTGCTTCCATTACTCATGGAAAAGCAACCGCTGTAAATGCTATTTTCAATTAAACTGCCAGTGTTATTAAAATCTATCAAAAAGGCCAACCTCGTCGAATACATCCACATCCTGAGGATAACGATATATTGGTGGCAAATCGAGCAAATCCATGTATAAGCCTTCGAGAATCATCGTCTCAACTAAATATTAGCAAGGATAAAATCAAAAGATGTTTCGTTCGTCACAAAATCAAACCCTGTAAAACGAAATTCGTACATCCATTGAAATAAGGTGATGATAATAAAATATTAGACTATTGTTATTGGGCCCAAGGTAATTTATTAAATGACAGACATTTCCTTGTGTGTACTCATGAGGCTATTGGTCTTATTGCCTCAAAACTGCAGATACTGAGCCACAGGTAATCCGCACTGAGTTATAATTTGTCAGTATTCCCAGAAAGTCAATGTCTCGTGTGGGATTTGTGGGAATCCGAATAATTGGTTCTTTTTCTATAATGAATCAATTCATGCTGGTCATTTATTTAACTTCTTCGACAGGAAATTTTGGGTGTGATTGAAAATATTCCTCTTAATGTGCGACAGTATATGTATTTGCAGCTAGATGGTGCATCCATCCACAATTTAAGGATTCTTCGTCAATGGTTGGACCACAAATTTCCTTTGCGCTGGATACGAAAAAACAGTGCATTTGAACTGTGGCCTCCGAGATCTTCCGACATTACATCCCTCGATTTTAATTTTTAGGGAATGGTCAAAAATAAAGTTTATAAAACAAGGACCAGAAATCGAAATGAACTTTGTTACTTTCCAAATTACCAAAAATTGTTTTCCCATAGGAATAAAATAATTATTCTTTTGTAAGTGCTATTTAATTTTAATGAAATATTTGAATACATGACACTATTAAATTGAGAATGTGTCAAGTTTTTACTTTCCATGGCACACTAATTACCAAATTAAAAAATAAACTTGTAATAATTTTGTGTGCAGAACAAAATAATGAAAAAATTAAAAATGTGAATGTTGTCTTGAATCTCGATATGTAGGGTAAAAATAACTTTTTCTAATAACTATTTTTCAATATCTCTAACGCGAAATAAAAGATCGAAAATTTGATTGAAAACCCTGTTTGTGAACTCGTAGTAGGCTGAGTTTAGATTTCAGTTGACTATCTTAAAAAATGTGACCCATCAACCTGTATGACTGCAAATATTCAAATCTGTATTCTTTCAAATAGCAAAAATATAGGAATATATTCATCTTAAATGCGACACACTGTATATATAACTAATGTCTGAATGATTGTGGCGTGTTTATAGATATTTTTTCTTTTTTTGGGTTTTTCACTACGATCTAAAACTCAAAAATATCTGTTCTTATGTAAATAAAGAATCTTTGGGTAAAAAAAAAACCAAACGGAGACTCACGGACTCACGGACTCACGGACTCACGGAGAATCACTGAGAAATTTGTCTCCGTTTGGTTTTTGGTTTTTTACCCAGTGATTCTTGAACCCAAAAAAAAGAAAAAATACACTGTATATATATTTATATATATATATATATATATATATATATATATATATATATATATATATATATATATATATATATATATATATATATATATATATATATATATATATATATATATATATATATATATATATATATATATATATGCATTTTTGTTGGTTGATGACTGGAGACGAGCTCCATCCATCCCCATGTGCGCTCCGGTTGAAGGGATGGGTGGGGCTCGTCTGCAGTCATCAACCATAAAAAATGCTCATTAAGGCGGAGACGCAGGTTATTGTGTGTTCCACATGAGATTGCGGAACCCAACGGTTGGGTGTGTGATGACACTCAGCTACTGTTGTCTCATTGGACGCAGTCCAAGAAAATCTAATACTACATATATACGCCATCCGACAGGAAGTCGGCGAAGACATTGGTTGTTGGCTGTGGACGTGGTCTCCCTATTCTTGATGGGGGAGCATGTGTAGGTGCCCTGAAAAGTCTAAACATCAAGAGACGAAACATGTACCCTCCGGTTGAAGGGATGGGTGGGGCTCGTCTGCAGTCATCAACCGTCAAAAATGCTCATTAAGGCGGAGATGCAGGTTGTTGTGTGTACCACATAAGATTGTGGAACCCAACGGTTGGGTGTATGATGACACTGCACTACTGTTGGCTTATTGGACGCAATCCAAAGAAATCTGACATTGCATATATATATATATATATATATATATATATATATATATATATATATATATATATATATATATATATATATATATATATATATATATATTGCTTTTTTGGTGGACAACTTCGAGAGCAAAGACTTGAAAAAGTCACATGAGATTTTGGCGAAACGTCATCAAGAATGTGAAAATTCCATGAACGTACGGATTGATACCCAAAAGAAAAACATTTTAATATTTATTCCATCCGTGAAAACTTCCATATTAACATATATAACACTAACATATCATTCTAACTTGATTTTTTTAAATGATAACAGTACTTGAATATGCAATTGTAACAATTAAACAATTGAATAAGTTTCAGCTTAATAAAGAACTGTGTTTTACAGGGTTTGCTTTTACTTAAAATTACGCCTCTCTACTAGGCCATTTGCAGAGTAAAGAAAGATGAAAGAAGAGAAGAAAGAGAGCAAGCGAGATAGAGAGAGACAATTTGTTTCAGAATAAAAAAAAACAATTCAACCATACTAAATGATATGTTTATTATACTGTTAAAACAAATTGAATGTATTTTTCTTCCATTTTCCACAAACCTATGGCCTTGTAACGAAATAATTACTAATTCTCTTCCAATTAGCCTCTGAGACGTAACCTAAACATAAAAATAAAACAACTCAGATCGGAAAAACTAAATAAAAACTTGTAGCTGTTCGGTGATTATCCATAAATTCCAAATTTTATTTCGTTTTTAAACCGAACGAAAAAAAAGCGGTATTATTTCTGATTGTGTTTGTGTATTCGTTGGAACATTTGTTTTGATACTTTTTATTTGAAACCGAACTTTCCTTTTAGACGGTGCTAATAAAATCAAGGCAGAAAAATCTGGTTTCCGAATGTTTTCCTCTCTATCAATCTTTAATTTTTCTTTGTTTTCGTTTGTTTCGTTTTTATGATGTGTACCCTTTTCAAAACGGTTTGTTTTCGTAATAGCAATAAATGTTAAGGTGGGTAAACAAGAAAATATACGATAGAGATTGCGTAACGATGGTTATAAATTTGGAAAAGATACCAAAGTAGCAGAAATCTATGAATGGTATGTCTTAGATTCTGTGCTATATTAGCCCAGTTTTGGTTTGAAATATCTAAAAGGAGGAGGGCAACCCGTTTAAATTGTTGAATTATTTTTAAAAAATGTTGAAAAATGTTTTTAGAAAATTACGTGATATTTACAGTTTGCACAATCGTCCATCTGAAAGCACTGTCCATCAAATTCTTTAAAAATTTCAAGAAACTGATTCGGTGCAAGATATAAGAACAATATATTGTCGTAGTGGTCGCTCAAATTTATATTTTATTTTATAATTTAGCTATAACGGCAATTAATTAATCAGAAAGTTTTACGTCCTAAACGAGTCAATGTTTGGCGTGCATTGTGGTCTTTCTATATATTTCTTTCAGAATACTGCTGGTGAAGCTGTGAATGGTGTTCGATATTGTGAGATGATCTTGTGGGCTGAATTGAATATTATTGATATGGATGATATGTGATTCCAACAGAATGGCGCTGCACCTCACTCTAATAATGAAACAATTGATTTATTGAGAGAAAACTTTTCTAGACGAGTTATTGCAAAATATAGTGATGTTAATTGGCTACCCAGATCATGTGATTTCACACCGTTGAACTAATTTCTTTGGGGTTACGTCAAAAGCCAGATCTATAAGAACAATCCACAATCGATTATTGAACTAAAGGATGAAATTATTAAGTAATTTGTGAGATAGAGCCACGGTTATACCAAAATGTCATCCAAAATTTTGACAAGAGTAGACGTCTGTGGAGCAGCAAGAGGTGGTTATTTGGCAAATATTATATTTCGTGTTTAAGTATAATACACTATGGTTCAATTATCAATAAAAAGTTTTTTAAAATTAACGCAAATTCTGTATTTATTATATTAAGAATTAAAAAAAAACCGCTTAACTTCAAAGGCCCTTTATTTATTTATTCTTCCAAATTTGTTTTGTATCCTTACACTTATTCCAACGCTTTTTCCAGCCTTGTGAACTGTTGTTGTGCTCTATCTTAGAATTAATCTTAGAATGCTCTATCTTGAACTATCTTGAATGTCTTCTACGGACTCAAACTGGCATCCACGATAAGGTTTTTTCAATCGAGGGAGCAGGAAAAAGTCAAACGTGCCCTAGCTGGTTAATTTGATGCTCATTGAATGGTATTTGTTTTATTTTTAGCGAAAAATTGACGAATAATTACAGCAGTGATGGTACGTTATCGTGATGCATATTTGATTTTTGACCGGATGTGAAGTTGTTCCTCCGGCTCTGGTTCATCTGCACGATACGGGCGTGACGGTTGAGCTGTTTCGAGGTCATAAACATAGCTCCAAAAGCATAAACCTCATCATGAGATGACATAATTTAAGTATGTCATCATTCAGAATATAGTCATCAAGACTAAATTGTTTTTACAGATTAATTGAATTTATTGATCTACTTCGGTTGCTGAATGAATTCTGCGCCCCAGTCTGGCTAAACAGCTGCCGTAAAGCTGATTAAAGCTGCGTAAAGATGATTCACACTAAACTAAATGAGACAATGAGAATAATCAATGGCTGTTTAAGAAGCACACCTCTAGCTTGGCTCCCCACTCTGAGTAATATTGCTCGTCCCGCTATCCGCAGACAGGAAAGGCTAGTCATGGAATACAATAAAATACTATAAAATTCCCACTTTCCAATATACAATGACATACCTGTTGTCGGCCTACGGAGACTGAAGTCTAGATCCCCCCACTGTTAGCAGAACAACTTCTCGCAGAAAATCCCAACCTTAATGCTAATTGGAGGCAATTCTGGAATATTTCGGGAGCGAGACAGGCGGCTCATGTCATCGACCCTACGGCACCCTTACCAGGAATGGAGCATCCGCGCCACGAGTGAAAGAAACTTAAGAGAATAAGAACCTCCCACGGCATATGCCATGGCTCTTTCTATAAATGGGGACCGACTGGACCGCCAAATTCTGATTTTGGAGAACTCCGCCAAACCCTTCAACACATCATAGCTCAGTACCCTCTTAGAGCATATAGTGGTAAAATTAATGATTTATTTGAAGTTATACTACTCCGTGTTGGAATGGATTAATGGCTTCGATTTTAAAATTTGATCTACTGATTGTGATGTGTCTTACCTGATGTTGAACTTTATATTATATATTTTTTATCTTTTTGTTTTTTATATTTTTAGAATCGATTTTATATTTGATATAATTATATAGTTTATTTTATCATTTATAACTTTTTGAGTTTTACAATTTAATCTGTTTATGTGCTATATATTAATATATATATATATATATATATATATATATATATATATATATATATATATATATATATATATATATATATATATATATATATATATATATCACTTTTTGAGTTTGAAACTTTAAATAATTTTTTTAAAACTGTGTGTATACTTTGATTTTTTCGAAAATTTTTTACCTTACACTTCTGCCCATTTAACAATATTTAAGTCTGGTTTTATCGTGGGATATTCATAATTACTTTTTACTTAAAAAAATAGTAATTATGAATATGTCACGGTCAAATTAGGCTTAAATATTGTTAAATAAACAAAAGTGTAAGTGAACACTTTTGATAATTTTATTATTATTATTATTCACGTATGGGCCCTGGTGGACCACGCGAAATACAATTAGAGGCGTTTGTTTTTATTAGCCTTCCTTTGCGCCCATACTAATTTCATTCTTTCGCTATGAGCTTTTTTCCTTTCGTCAGACCAAGTTGTTCCGGTCTTCCTACATTTTTCTCTCTGGCCAACCTTCCAAACGTTAACCTAGTGTCTGAAACAGCCTCTATCCTGAATTTTACTTTATGTAATATTTGCTGATCTTAGGTTCTTTTTAATTGCAGCAATCCATTTAATTATTTCTACTTTAGCTCTACTCCTATTTTGGAAAATTCGACTATGATTTTTCTTTCCTTCTTTTCAATGTCCTCGATGTCTCTCTTTCTATTCAAAATGAGCGTTTCTGCCCCATATAGACATTCTGGCTTAATAACTGTGTTATAATGTCTCAGTTTTATGTTTTTAGATATACATTTTTTGTTGTAAATATTTTGTGTAAGTCTGAATGCCGTTTCCATTTCTTGACATCTACCCTTATTGACCGCTTTTTCCAACCCATTTTCTATGATTATTTAACCCAAATATTTGAACTGAGAGACTCGTCTGATATTGCCATATTTTGTCTTTAGAAATGGTGTTCTTAGTCTGTTGCAGGTCATGTATTGTGTCTTTTCAAAGGAAATTTGGAGTCCTACCTTTTCTGCTATTTCTTTTAGGATTTCAATAGGTTAATGTGCCGTTAATACATCTTGAGCCAAAATTGCTAGATCATCAGCAAACGCCAGACAATCAATTTTGATGTTGGTTCTCCCCAGTTTAATGGGTTGATCAATATTCAGGGCCGACTTTTTTTCACGCCACTCCTGTATTACTTTTTCTAGAACACAGTTAAATAAGAGTAGCGAAAGTCCATCCCCTTGTCTCACTCCAGTTTTATAATTTGATCATTTTGATAATTTTGTTATATTTTTTTTTTTAAAAGTGCATAAAGATTTGAAAATGTTAAAAAAAAACGGTCTAACTTGGTTCAATTCTCAAAAAGTTATGGGTAAAACACCAAATAAAATAAGATTTTTAAAAAAATTGAGATGTTTTGAACGGATTATCTAAAAAAATCTGAAAATTGACCTGACTTATTATCGATCTACAATAATTAACTGTGTTATCAGAGATGATCAATTCTCCTATTTCAATCTTCGGTGTGAAACAGTAAACTAAAAAAGATTTACCACTAAACACCAAATCACTTTTTTTTAAGTTCGCGACGCACGTTTCGCTAACTATGTTAGCATCATCAGGAGATGATTTCATCTAATTCTAAAATTAAATTATGTTCTATTTATATTATTACTCTAAATCTATAATTCTAAACTGACCTACTACCTAAGAAACAAAACGAATAAAGAAAAATGAAAAAAGAAAAGAAAAAGGAGAAAAATGAACCATGAAGTTTACTAAGCTCAGAAAAAAAGAGAAAAAGGAAAGAAAAAAAAATAAACCGTAAAGTTTACTGAGCTCAGTAAACTTCTAGGTTCATTTATTTTTCTTTTCCTTTCCTTTTGTTCACACGCTCCATTACGTAAGTAGTACCCTTCCTAGGTAGTAGGTTAGTAATTAAGCTTATCATATAAATAGAACAGTTTAGTTTCTTAATAAAATTAAATCATTTCCTAATGATGCTAATATGGTTAGCGAAACGTGCGTCGAGAAGTTAAAAAAAAGTGATTTGGTGTTTAGTGGTCAATCTCTTTAAGATTATCAGAGCTGTACAAGAAACAAGATACTTTGAATTAATGTATTTGAGATTTCAGAAAGAGGATTCTTTCGGAAATTGTATTAAAAAATGGTAGAAAAAGTATCTTGTGTCTTGTATCTTTTTATGAGATATCTTGTATATCTCTGTGTATTATGAAACATGTTGTACATTAATAATTAGTACGATCAAGTAGAGCGAACTTTGCTCCTCTTTTATTTAAATCTCCCGCAAGGGTGACAACCTGTCGCATGTTAAAGATGGGAATATACTAGTAACTTCCTCCACCCTGAAAATATTAAAATTACGTTAATAATATACATTCGTGGTTTGTTTGGACAAAAATGTTAAAAAAACTTCCAGCCAGTTCTCAAGGTCTCTTTCGGAAATAGTGTCAAGTAGTTAGTAAACTTTGTTTAATCTCAATTTAAATTGGTTAAATTTCAATGATAGAGACAATATTTATATGTCTATAATATATATCAATAATATCAATCAATATTTATATGTAAGAAATCTATAGAGACAAAGGTGAAAAAAAATCAGAAACAACTTCCAACTCTGCATATACATTTCTTTTTTAAAATATCGCAAAACAACGCCCGAAGCGTATGACAAGAATGAGATTATTTCAATTTCATTTCTACCTGTTCTCTCGTGATTGATCACAAACGAAATATCAATGACTGTAATTTTTTTATTCACTGTATCAGCACGCATCTGTACGGTTCACGGCTATACAAAATAAAAGAGATTGATACGTTATAAATTGACCTATTTTGCATTCAGGACTGCTTTTGTAATATCGCTTGGATTTATATCTGTCGCGAGCTGAAACCTGCTAATTCAGGATGCAGAATGCGTCGTGAATGATGTATTAGCGTACAAAAATAAAAGCAGAAGAAGAAAAAAAGTATTCTGAAACATCGGATTAGGAATATTATTGTGATTTATCGTTCAGATAAAACAACTATTTTTGTTTATGAACAAAATAATCTTATATTTATCATCTAAGCGATCGAATATATTGAAAAAAACATTGATATTATGAAAGAATTTGGGGACGTATCTGAGAATCAAACTCGACGAAAATAACATCACAGGATATATCAGAAAAACCGCAGTCCCTACAGTCAGTATATATAACAAAATGCTCAATCCCCTGTCTGACATATAGATGGCGTCACTTACGAAAAATCCATTGTTCGATTATGCCAACCTTCAAAAGTCAAGTGTCAAAATTTCATGACAATCTGTCAAGTTAAAATTGCGAAAGAAAAAATCAATCCTCTGGCGCAACCGGAAATTCGTTCCCAGGTTAAGTGAAGAAAGCTAGGAAAAAAGTTTCAACACCCGAACAGGAATGCATGGACGACCAACAAGAATCTGTCGATCAGACAGAAAAAATCCTTTCGTCTTAGTTGAACTTGCGAGCAACTTCAAAGGATTTTGGGCCTAATTTTAGCACAATTAAATCCACTCCTCTAACATCAAAGTCAGTAAGAATACTGGCACCAAAATTCAGCACCGACGAGACCAAAGCAAACCTCCTTTTCACGTCCATTAAAGACTGAACACCAGCCATGAAATATATATATATATATATATATATATATATATATATATATATATATATATATATATATATATATATATATATATATATATATATATATATATATTTTATATATATATATATATATATATATATATATATATATATATATATATATATATATATATATATATATGCCCTCCAATGTAAGAGATGGGTGGGGCTCGCTCCCGGTCAAAAACTAACAGAACGCTCGTTTTGCCGGAGACGCAGGTTGTTGTGTGCTCCACATGAGATTCTGGAATCCAGCAGTTGGGGTGCATAACTCCCGACTACTGTTGTCTCCTGGACGCAGTCCAAAGAAATCAAAAACTGCATGTATAGGCCATCCGACAAGAAGTCGACGAAAATGTGAGTTGTTGGATTGTGGATAGGATCTCCCTATTCTTGACGAGAGAGCATATGTCGGTATCCTGACGAGTTTAACCACCAAACCACCAACAGATGAAACATATATGTCCCCCGTCCATCCCCTCCAATGGAAGGGATGGACGGGGCTCGCTCCCGGTCAAGCAAGTAACAGAATTCTCACGAGAATGAACACAAAAATTAAAATACATAAATCATTCATTCGACTAGAATCGTTCACTTCTGATACACGATATGAACCATCACAAAGAAAAAGAAAAGGAGATGCCTGCAGGATTTCAAAGAAAAGTACTCACTGAAACGAATGATAATGGAAATTGAAGGATCAGCTATAACTTCGAGTTCAAGCAGTTATACAAAGACCTGGATATTGTACGGGCTGTATAGACTGGGTCGGTACGGGCGGGACACGTGGAGAGGATGTCAGAAAAAAATACCTGAGAATGTCAGAGAATCATGGAGTAAGGGGTAACAGAAAGAAAGGTGGAGGCAGGACAATGTAAGAAGGGAAGCTGAACGACTACTACATATCAAAAACTGCCAAAGGGATGCTGGAAATCAAAATTCGGTAGGACACGAAGCTTGAGGGAGGTTAAGGTTCACTGATGAACCTTCCTGAGATACTTACTCAGGAAGAAGAAAAAGAAGCAATCGAATAGAACAAAATTTGTTCTAATGATGATTCGAAAATGTATTTAAAAAAAGTCACTTTAAAATGAAACTCTCGCATCAGATATCATTAGAATCTTGAGCGATTTTTTCCAGAAACCAGCAGCTTTAAACCATGAGGTACCGTTCGAAAGATGGCATAGATCATCTAATTCGATACATGCTTTGCAGTTACAGAAAGTTACAATAACAATTACAAAATGTGTTTGTATCCCAAACACAAAAAATATTTCTATACACAAAAATTGCAGAATTAATAAAATAAAATGTATTTATGGTGTTGTATTTTTTTCTTTTTCAGTATATTAGAATAAAATGCAATCCATATTGAAATATAAACACCTGAATCTATTATCTATTATATCGAAGTTTTTATTATAATAGTTTAGCTTTAGTTTACAAAATTAGTAGCCCTGGGAATTGGGGTTCTCTTTAAAATCCCCCTGGTGGATTACTCAAAATGCAAGTTTTAATCCTACGACTTAGTAAACTCCTTATAGGGTTTGTTGCCAAGTTTATTGGGATATTCATTTAGTAGCTTTGTGTTAAATTTGCAGTAAGTTACAGCGGCCTATAATATAGAAATGTGATCATTATAAATTAGATATTACATTTATTAATTTTTTATGTACAGGTATCGTTTTTTGATTCTTGTCAGGCCATTTTAGCATCATCTGCATTATATTACTCATCTCTCCATTAAAATTTCTCTACCTGCTTTTTTCCATTTACTACTAGGTTCTCTTCTCATTTTGCTCTCGGTTCATTCGATTCAACCAAACTTCGAAATTCGATTCTCCATCAAACGCTTGACCTCAACCCACATTTTGCGTACGAGCGTTTTATAAAAACAACTACAAAATTGTTCGACTTCTGTACAGGGCACATTTTCATTTAGCAACCATGAGAAATGTTCCAAGACGAATTTAATCAAGCATTGGGTGCCCAAAATTAAAAGAGACTGGAAACAATGCCGGATAAATCAACTGGGCGCAAAAGGACATCAAGAACGAGCACGAACATTAGCCGCGTTCGACAGTCTGTTAGAGATGATCTAACGATTCTCTACGATTCCGCTATGACATCAGCTGGCTATCGAAGAGTCCAGATCTAACACCTGCTGATTTTTTTCCTATGGGGCTACTTAAAAAGTAAGATTTTCAGCCAATTACAACCTCACATAACTGTTTTAAAGCAAATAATAACAGACGAAATCAACGGTTAATAAATTATGATTGAAAACATGAAATTGAGTGTACATGTTCATCAGAAAAATAAGATATTTTTATATGTTGTGCAATGTATCAGAAGATATTGGAAACTTTGTGATCAGCCTACGTATTACCAGCATTAACGCTAATACACAACCTGAGCTAAATGACCCTGATATATTTCTCATTCACATCCATTCACGCAAACGCAAACCTGAATAATTGACATATCGTGACGCGAAAATAACAACTTAAAATTTTAAGCACTATAAATTATATTTAATTAAATATCCAGTGAAAGGTCACCCATTTAATCAAATATTTACAATATTACAAACTTTCTATGAAAATTTTCTCCATTTTTTTTGTACTTTTAATTTAAACATTCATTTTAAATAGAAGGATGGTAATAACTGGACGTTGTAGTGTTGGTAATGTAAAAAAAAGTATGTAAATATGAAATCTGAATTTTTGTATAGAAAATATTCGTTTATTGCAAGAAAATGATAAAACATATTATATTTGAAGTATTAGCCATTGCTAGCTATACATTTTTCCCATATGTTTGACAATTTGTGGATACCTCGTCAAAAAATGTTGTTCTTTTGAGGCAAACCAGTCATTGAGCTATTTTCGTAAGAAGTGAAGTGCTGCTCAGCAAGGGCGTGTTCCATCGATGTAAATAAGTAGTCATCGGATGGGGCCAAGTCTGGTGTGTAAGCCGCATGCGAAAGTATTTCCCAACTAAACGTTTCAATCGTTTCCTTGACCAGTTTTGCTGTGCGTGAAGGTGCATGATCATGAAGTTTTAGCTTCATGATAATGCACCATATCACTTGTTGTATGCATCATAATTACCTGGTGTTGCCTTTTTTGATATTCTGGTCGTTTTTCACGCAAAGCTTGATTCAAATCGATCATTTGTTGTCAGTAGCGTTTAGTATGAATGGTTTCGCCAGATATAAGCAGCTCATAATAGATCACACCCATCTGATTCCATCAAACACAGAGCATTGTCTTCCGTCCATAGTGATTCGTCCTTGCAGCCGATGTCGATGGTTCGTTTGGAGTTACCCATGATCTTTTACACTTAGGATTCTCAAAATACATCCACTTTTCATCACCAGTCGCAATTCAACAGAGAAATAACTTTCTTTTTTACCTGGCGAACAGCATTTTGCAGGTTCTCGTGTCACATTTAATTGATCCGCGAGTTGTTGTTGCGTTTGAGCGTCATCCTCATCAGACAATGCTTGCAATTCGCTGTCTTTAAACTTTGTCAGTGATTTTTCACGTTTTTCGCTTCTCACGTCAAAATCGCCACTTTTGAATTTTTTAAACCACTCAAAGTACTGTGATTTAACAAGAGCATGCTCACTGGAAGCTTCGACAAGCATTCGATGCGATTCTGCAACAGTTTTCTTCAAATGGTAACAGAAAATCAATGCTGCACACAAATCATAGTTTCCAAGCACAAAATTCGACATGTTCAACGTTTTTACAATCTATGCTGTTATATGAAACTTGTATTTTTGTGAGTTGAAAATCTTTCAACTGAGATTTTCAGAGTTTGTCAGATTTTTTGTCAACATGGAAATGGCACCAATGACGCGTTTTGACGGTAACTACATCGACAGCTAGTGCCATCTATGGATAAATTCTGGTTTCATATTTACAGACCTAATAGTTCTTTAATTCAAAATTATGAGTATCAAACGTAAAACGCATTAGTCCAAGGATTAATTTCAAAAGTGAAAAAAACGGGGGAGATTACTTCGAAAATTAAGTTTATATTCATTTTTCATTAATACAATCAAAAATAGACAAAAAGGGCCAACATCGTTGGTTTGAATGTGTAGAATTGTAATATGAGTAAGTTGAAAAATCAAAAACAATTTGCACAAAAATATATTTTCTTTGTCAGACCGATAAAGTACACGTGAAATACACCGTCTTGCCCCAACTGTACATTTACCTTGAGAATAATTCGTGAATCTCCTTCCTAAAAAACTTTCCAATTAAAAAGGGTTTCAAGTTCGTGGATAATAAATATCAGCTCTCTGAAATAAAGAACTTTCTTTTCCAGGACATTGACGTCTTTGATTAGAGTTTTTCGATTTTCCTCACGGATATCGGTGTCGTTTCATCCAAGAGGGATTTTATTTTTCACAGTAATAAATTGCATAACGCCCTTGAAAATGAACAGTGATCGTGACGTGGCAGAAAGACAATAGCAATTTGGCCAGTGTCGCAATATCCGCCTGATAGATCAAGCACAGACTTTTAACACGCTCCTCGTTCGTGTACATTAAGTTTTTTGCTTTTATTTTTGTGAAAACTCGATGTCAACAAGGCGAAAAGAAAACTACGGTTAGTTGACGCACTTACCCGTTACTTTATGAAATTCCCACTGTTTTTGCTTTTAAAAGAAAACGTTTTTTAAACAAGAAAAAATCCTAATACACTATCCCGGTATTTATAGTATATAAGTATTTATTTACCCATCCAAATATATTTTGTCTCCTTCAAAATATTTCCTTCTCACTGCAATACATGTACTTCAACGTTTTTTCCAGTCTTCAAAATCTTAAATGGCTTCTGTATATTCAAAACGACATCTACGAAGTAGTTTCTTCAATCGAGGAAATAAAAAAGTCACGCGGTATCATGTCTGTTGAATATAATGCCTGTGAAACGGTATGTAAAAAACCATAAATTATTTTATTTGGAAATCTAGATTTTTCGACTTTACTCTATTACTTAATCGGCGATCCATTATCCGTTATCAGTTAACCGTTATCCGGATATCTATTATCTATTATCGATATTCATTTATATTAATATTATAATTAATAAACTACAAATTTTGATAAAATGGGTCTTATATTAAATATTTAAATTGAATTTCCATCAAGTAGAAGCCAACACAATACAATAGTCTTATAATAATTTAAAAAAATTGATATTGATATATTAATATGTTGTTTTATATTTCCCATCGTGTTTTATAACTTTTCCATACCATTTTCGAATTTGTTCGTGCACAGAAAAATTTGTAGCAATAAGAACAGGTTATATCGATTAGAAGAGGTGAAGTCTTCTTATTAAGAGATGTCAAAGATGAGTAAAAAGGTAACGAAACAACTAAGTGAAAAAATAACCTCAATAAGGACAAAGGGCCAAGCCCATAAAGTCAGTTGTGTGGTTTACTCACAGATGAGCAATTTTGTACTATTTTTGATATTTTTTACAGCACTAAGAAATAGAAAACGAATTACATACAAGTTTCAGTTTTAATCATATTCTGATGATGCGATCTTGATTACCGAAACCTATGTCGATCAATTTCAATGCGATTTGATGTAAATGGAAAACTCATTGTATATTTTTTCAATATTTGTTATAATAAAAACTCACATCCATTAAGTATTCCTTTCCGTCATGTAAATATTTATCATCATCATCACCAACCCGTATCAATTCACTGCAGGCCTCTTCAGCATGCTTCCAACTCTCGCGGTCCTGAGCTCTCCTCTGCCATTCGGGTCCAATATACTTAATAATGTCATCAGACCATCGTGTTTTCGGTCTTTTTTGTGGACGTTTGCAATCAAGCCGTATCCAGTTCAGGACCGCCCTGGTCCATCTTTCAATCCCATCACCTCCCTACATGGCCTGCCCAATTCCATTTCAATTGATTTATTCTTCCAATGATATCACCCACTATCGTTTGCTCTCTAATCCATGTACAGGTCTTTGTATCCCGTCTAGTAATACGAAGCATACATCTTTCCATTCCTCTCTGTGCTATTCGAAGTTTTTTAACTGGCTGTGATGAGAGTGTCCAGATCTCACTTCCATATGTCATAACGGGCAGGACACACTGATCAAAGACTTTTCTTTTCAGGCAAAGTGGTAGTTTGCTCTTAAACACAATGTTGAGCCTGCCAAATGCCTGTATCCCTTTCCATTGAAACCCTCTGCTGAAGATATATATATATATATATATATATATATATATATATATATATATATATATATATATATATATATATATATATATATATATATTTCTTTTATATATAAATATATATTGACTTTTCTCTTGGGGTTCTTTGGTGTCATTGCGAAATTGAACATTCCATCAGAAGAAATAATTGCCAACGTGGAATCCGTCCTACACAACATCGGCGAACAAGAAGCAGAAAACATCAGACAAGACATCGCCGGAACACTCAGAACGGCAAAACCGCCCAAACCGAACATCAGCACAGCCGAACTCCAGGCGCTAAAAAACTTGAACAAAAATAAAAATATCACCGTGCTACCAGCAGACAAAGGCAATGCCACCGTTGTTTTGAACACCGAAGACTATATAATGAAAATGAGAGATCTACTGAGTGACGCTTCTTACAAACAAACAGCCAAGAATCCCACAACATATTTGGAAAAAACAACGAAAACCAAAATCAAAAATTCACCCATAGGCCCGGAAACCCAGAAAAAACTCACCCCAAGAGAAAAGTCTAGCAGATGCTCCAAACTCTACGGCCTACCAAAAATACATAAGGAAGACGCACCTCTACGACCTATCGTCAGTGCATTCAACTCTCCGCTCCAAAAACTGGAAAAATATCTCGCCAACATCATGCAACCTGCTATAGAAAGAGCCGATTCCTACATCAAAAACTCAGAAGAGGTCACGCATATCCTCAACAGCACATCGGTTGGCAAAGACGATATCATCGCGAGCTTTGACGTAAAATCGCTGTAGCCCAGCGTCCCAATAGACGAGGCCTTAGAATTAATTACAGAGAACGAGAACTTTGAAGACTACGTTCTGGATCTCGCAAGACATTGTCTAAAGAACTCGTATTTCCTATTCGACAACAAATTCTACCGACAGACTGAAGGCGCAGCAATGGGGTCATCCCTCTCTCCCGCTGTGGCAAACCTATTCATGGTCTGTTTTGAAAGGCAAGCCATTGAAAAGGCCCATCTCAAACCAAAAGCTCTGGTTAAGATACGTCAATGACATATTTGTCATATGGCCTTTCGAAAAAACGGAGCTCTACAACTTCTTAAAACATCTGAACTCCCAACACCCAAAAATACAGTTCACACTCGCAATTGAAGAACAAAACAAGCTACGGTTCCTGGACGTTCTACTCACAAGTACAACAGAAGGGCGCCTACGACACAGGGTATACAGAAAACCAACACACACAAACAGATATCTCAACGCACAATCACACCACCACCCCACTCAAATCCAGGCAGTAGCAAACACCCTAATCTCAAGATCCATCCGCCTTACGGACAACGATGCACAGCAGGCAGAACTCAACAACATAACGAACACTCTAAAACAAAACGGCTACTCAAAAAAGACAATCAACCGTGCAATACAACAACACCAAACACAAAAAAACGACAGAACAAGCCGAAGAGACATTCAACGTAATACTGCCATACATCAAAGGAACAACGGACCGTATCGGAAGACTTTTAAGAAAATACAATATAAGGACAGCATACAAACCTCACCGAACAATAGGCGCATCCTTGAGAAACCCAAAAGACAAGGTCAGGCTAGAAAATCAAGGAGTGTACGGCATCCCATGCTCAGGCTGTAACAAAATCTACATCGGGCAAACAAACCGAAAAATATCTGCCAGAATAGAGGAACATAAAGTAAGCATACGGAACACGCAAACAACATCGGCATTATTCCAACACCAACTAGAAGCAGGCCACAAAATTAACTTTGATGATTGCAACTAAATAGCCAACATAAACCATTTTCGGACACGTATGGTCAGAGAAGCCATAGAGATCGAAAAGCAGGGAAGCCTAAACAAGAGGGACGACGCTCTACACTTGCCGCCAACGTGGAAAAGCGTTCTTAGACCAGCAGACCCGGACAGCACAACATCCAGAGCACGACTGGAAACAAAGACGTTGCAAACGCCTCAGGGTGCGGAGCTAGCGCCAGTGCCAGCCAATCGCTACCGACTAAGACCGAGGCCAGAAGACATAAATATTACACGGCGAACCGATATCTCTCAGACAGTCACGAACCTCGCGACAGTAAGCACCGAAGATTCCAAATGAGATTTTGGCGAAACGTCTGCAAGCTCCCGATAGGGACCAACCCGACAACCGGATGTACTCCCGGAAAAAACCCAATGCATGTTTTCCCATCCGTAAAACAGTACGCACAAACATATATATATATATATATATATATATATATATATATATATATATATATATATATATATATATATATATATATATATATATATGTTTGTGCGTACTGTTTTATATATATATGCGTACTGTCCTCAGCAAATTTATTGAACATGACCTGACTCTTCTTCTGGTTTATTTTCAAGCCAAATGGTTCCCCAGCCATTTGCAGCCCTTATACGTGTATTTGCAGCTCCCCTGGGTCTTGTGAAAGAAGAACGATATCATCTGCGAATCTAAGATGATTTAAATATGCACCATCGATCCTTATTCCATCATGCTCCCAATCCAGATTACGGAATACTTCTTCCAGGCAAGCTGAGGAAAGAAGAGACGATATTGCGTAACACTGCCGTACACCCGCTCTACATTAATTCCAATCTCAAGATCATCAAGGTGGACTGTCGCTGTTACTTCATCATATATCGATATAGTGTATCCGTTATGTATTTCTATGACCTGTTGTAGTATGTAACCAGGGTGTGATCCATCGTACTGAATCCACTTCTGAATCCTGCTTGCTCTTTTTGTTGTACATCATTAAGTTTCCTTAATATTCTTTTAGATATAATCTTGGTGAAAAGCTTGCACTCCACTGATAGGGGGTTTATTGGACGGTAGTTCTTTAAATCTTCCTGTACTTTTTTTTTTATGTAAAAGAATCACTTCTGCATTTTTTCGTAAGTCGGGTACTTTTTGTTCTTTAAAGCATTTTGAGGATAGTTTTGCTATTGTTTTATGTAACATATGGCTACCAGCTTTTAACATCTCAACGGTTATACTATCCTTTCCTGGAGCTTTGCCATTTTTCATCGAGTCTATAACCTTCGTCACTTCCTCCACCAGGATATCCGGCATTTGTTCTTGTTAAATAAAATCTTCGGATCACCCTCTAATATTTCGTTCCCTGCTGTTTCGCTCCCTGCACACTGTACCATTCTCACGCATTATATATATATATATATATATATATATATATATATATATATATATATATATATATATATATATATATATATATATATATATATATATCCGTTCCTAAAATATAAATCCTTTTGTCCTCAGCAAATTTATCGAACATGACCTGACTCTTCTTCTGGTTTATTTTCAAGCCAAATGGTTCCCCAGCCCTTTGCAGATCTTATACGTGTCTTTGCAACTCCTCTGGGTCTTATGAAAAAAGAACGATATCATCTGCGAATCTAAGATGATTTAAGTTTGCACCATTATTCGTATTCCATCCTGTTCCAAATCCAGATTGCGGAACACTTCTTCAAGGCAGGCTGAGAAAAGAAGAGGCGATATTGCGTCACCCTGCCGTACGCCTGTCGCTGTAGCTTCATCATATATCGATCCTAGTAGATTTACCTAGGCGTTCTCTAAACCTTGCTTAAGCAATGCATCCATTATGGCCCGCTTTGAGATTCAATAAAAATCCTTTTTCATAATCGATAAAAGCCAAGCACACTGGCATAGTGTTTTGCTGCTGCTGTAGGGCCTGAATGTGATCCACTGTACTGAATCCACTTCTGAATCCTGCTTGGTTGTGCGTTATTAAGTTTTTTTAGTATTCTTTTGGATATTATCTTGGTGAAAACTTTGTACACCACAGGAGGCTTATTGGATGGTAGTTCTTTAAATTTTCCCGTGCTTCTTTTTTATCACTTCTGCATTTTTCCATAAGCTGGGTACTTATTTTTGCCTGAGACATTTTGAATATAATTTTGCTAGTGTTTTATGTAAAATCTGACCACCAGCCAAATATATATATATATATATATATATATATATATATATATATATATATATATATATATATATATATAATCAACATGTCCTAAAAAACCACAAATCGTATTAGATGAACGCGTGTAATGAATCCGAAACCACAGATTTCAAACTTTCTATGCGGAAAACCCCAATGGCGTTAACTTCAGAAACAGTAAAATCGTAAGGAAAACTAAAATGTTAACTCATTTTTGACTGCCGATTTAATTAGGAAATTCTATAAAATCTTTATAAAGTCGTTGGCCTCAAAGATGATATAGACGCAAGAATGTAAAACCAATCTATATAACTTTTAAAAGCTATTTAATTAAAAGTTTTTTCCTCAGTTTATCCAGGAAATTGTTTATTTTCACTCTCATATTAAAGTTAAGTACATTCTTATATTTTTCCTTCCTTATCACCCTAAGAAATACTGCGGTGGTATCCAAATATCAACATCTATATAGGCTTGTCAATTCGATTATGTTGAAGCCGTAATAGATATTCGACCAGTATATTAACAGTATATTCGACAGTAACAGTAACAAAAAACAAAAATATTAAAAATTTGTGATTCAGTAACTTGATTTTTGTTTTATTTGAATTTATAGTTCGGACGTGCTAAAAAAATCAATCCATATTTGAAGCACGATACTAAAAATCGAATGACAATAAATTAAGGTGATATACAGAAAGGGCCTTAATTGTATGTCGCAAGATCATTAATGGCAGAGGCATGGCCCTGCAAAGTTCTAAAATATAATTTGAAATTTCCTAATAATTTTGAAACGGTTTGAAATAAAACCTTGATACTTACAGGTATACCACAAGTCATCACAAAATATAATTTCATGATATTGGTGATGACATACTATGCATCAATTATCTGATTGAAACCTTTTATGTGAAGTACTAAACTCAAAGAGATTTACCACAAAACATCAAATCATCATCGCTTTTAACTTCTCGATGCACGTTTCGACAACCATGTTAGTATCATCAGAGGATGGTTTAAGCTGGTACGTTTAAGATTCATCACTTTTTTCCACTACTGTATGTAATAATATCTAACTATAAAAGCTATCAATCAATTCACACATTTTTGTTTTCATTGTCAAAATTTTGACTAAAAACAATAAAAAACTTTAATATTTATGATAAAAAAATTGATTAATGGGAAAAATTATGAGCGTGAGAAATGTTTAGGATGTATAAGTTAATATAATTTCATAGAAAATTTGGATTAAACGTTAATTCTCTGGCAGGAAAAAATAAATAATATGTCAGGAAATATGAGTCAATTTTTAATAATCAACAGTTTGAACATTCGTGGTTTAGCGGTATTTTCGTATAAGAAAATAAATTATTGTACTGAGGTTTCGGCTCTTATATTTCATCGACTGCAAAACATATTCGAATCAGACTCCCCCCCACTTATTTTCCACTTATTTTAAAGCGCCATTTTCAGCTTTAAAACGAGATATAATATTAAAAATATTCTGAAAAACAAGGAAAACCTTTTCCGTGATCCACGTAAAATTCACAATCCTTCACTCTCCATCAAACGCCAACAAGAGTCTGTTTCTGGCGTTAAACCGTCATCAGTCGGGCTCGGGTTGAACGTTCGAACGCAATTGATGGATTGTCCAGGGTCCTGACCATTTTTTTAATAAGTAATGTCTGAATGATTGTGGCGTGTTCATATATTTATTTAATTTTTTTCCTTTATTTCGGTTTTTCGCTACTATCTAAAACTCAAAAAATATCAAAAATACCTGTTCTTATTTAAAGAAAGAATCACTGGGTAAAAACAAAAACCCAAACGGAGACAAATTTCTCAGTGATTCTTTTTTGTAATAAATTTGCCTAACGAACAAAATTTTAAAGATAAAAATGTTATAAAATATTTTACAAACTTTTAACGTTAACATTTCGGAGGGTACTCTCCCCCCGTTTTCAAAACTAAACTAAAAAATAAATTATATTAATTTGTAATATATAAAGTAACGAGTGAAAGTAAATATATTTTTTTGTATATGTCAACGATACTTACATTGACAACAATAGATTTTCATGACAGTGACATACTACCAATATATATATATATATATATATATATATATATATATATATATATATATATATATATATATATATATATATATATATATATATATATGCAATGTAATGTTTACTATGTGATTGTTTATTGTACTGATTGTGTATTCAAATATTTATATATGTTTAATTGTATTCTTTAGAATCGGGAACCATATTGAATTTAAATCTACCGAAGGCATAGCAATAGAATTATTTTTATTTAAATTAATTATAGCGGTTTCGTTTAATCTTCTATATTTTGTTACCGATTCTTTTAATACCGTTTTAGAATTATTCCACATTTTTGGTATTTTGTTGTATATTGTTTGGTTTAGTCTTTGTTAATAGAGACCTAAGAGTATTTTTTGTTTTAAATGTCGTTCTTATGTTGTATTTATTTCCTACTCTTTTAATTATGTCAGAAATACCGCGGATATAAGAAATTGTGAGGTTGATTGTTTGAGAGTTATTATTATTGTTATTAATAATTTGTCAGTTTTGACTAGTATCAAAATTTTTAAACGATTCTTTTATGTGATTTGTTTTTTTTTGTAGTGTATCATTGTCAGTACAAACAAGTTTTGCTCTCTCATATAAACTTTTAATGAATCCTATTTTGACCGATTTTGAGTGATTTGAAAAGAAATTGAGATACCTATCTGTGTTTGTCGGTTTTCTGTAAACTATAGTTTTTAATGTGTTGTTTTGTTTTAATATTAAAGTGTCATGGAATTGCAATTTATTCTCCTTCTCCATCTCTAAAGTAAACTTAATTGTAGGCTCTCGAGAATTTATATCTTGTAAAAAAATATTTAGATCATCAGTGCTATGTTGCAATATAGCAAAAATATCATCAACATACCTAAGCCATATTAATGATTTTTTAAGAGATTTATTTAATATATCATTTTCGAGTTCCTCCATAAAGATATTACTCATGAAACGAGAAAGAGAAGAACCCATTGCCAATCCGAAATTTTGTTGTTAATAATCATTTTTTAATTGAAAATATGTGGTTTTTAAGCACAGAGTTAATAATTCCAAAATTGTATTTATGTTTAGTTTAGTGCGGTCTTTTAATGTTGTGTCATGTTCTAATCTCTTTCTATTACAAGTGATTTATCAACTGGTACATTAGTAAATAAACTCACCACGTCAAAACTAACCATTAAATTTTGGTTTGTAATTTTAATGTTCGAAATTTTATCTAAAAAATCTGAAGAATTTTCAATATATGAATTTGTTCTACCCTAAAGTGGATTTAAAATGTTTAAGAAAAATTTTGCTAGTTTATAACATGGGGAATATATACTACTAACTATAAGGCGAAGTGGTATATTATTTTTGTGTATTTTTTGGTAGACCATAGAAATGAGGTGGTTTACTATAATGTGGTGTAAGTTGTGATCGTTCTAGATCTGTAAATTCACGTTTGTGTTTATATAATGTATTGTAAATTTGTCTCTCTATTTTTAAAGTTGGATCTGTAGGTATTTTAATGTAATTTCCCTCGTCAATTAAAGTTTTAATTTTATTATATTCTGTAATGCCCAGAATAACTGTAGCGTTACCTTTGTCTGATGGCAATATTTTAATAGATGTGTCTTTTTTTAATTTATCTATAGCTAACCTTTCCTCATGATATAAATTTGATTTGATTTTAAATTGTTTTTCTAAGATAAGTTTTAACCTAATTCTGTATTCATTTGCACTTTCCAAAGGTAATTTTTAGCAACAGACTCTACTGCCGAAATAAGGTCTAATTTAGGAACATATAGGTATTTTTTGAGTTTTAGATAGTGGCGAAAAACCCAAATAAAGGGGGAAAAATACATTTTTTTAATAGATAGACCATTATTTTCATAAACCATTATTTCATAGACCATAGACCATAAATTTCATAGATATAAGGTTGTTAAATTCATTGAAAATTGGTTTGTTGTTTTTTAAAATATTCTTGGCAATGATCTATATACTTTTGCATACGCTTGGACCAATTTTCATAGCAGTTTTTCCATTTTGATTAAGGTGCAACATGCATTTTGAAGCAAACCGCTTCTTCTGGTGTCGAAATCGTTGAACACATAGTTTATTCTTCACGGGCGGAAATACAAAGCAGTAATTTTCAACTAAATCAGGTGCATTGATATTGTGAAGAATGATCCTGCCTCGCTGGGTGTTTTTTCTTATTTCTTCAAAGACTTTTGACAAACAAATGGTTGTGTACTATTAAAACTTGACTGTTCTACTATTCTCTAGTTACACTGTAGTCGTATGCCCATCTATCTAAAAAAAAAACTGGCGCCCATAAATTTCATAGATATAAGGTTGTTAAATTCATTGAAAATTGGTTTGTTGTTTTTTAAAATATTCTTGGCAATGATCTATATACTTTTGCATACGCTTGGACCAATTTTCATAGCAGTTTTTCCATTTTGATTAAGGTGCAACATGCATTTTGAAGCAAACCGCTTCTTCTGGTGTCGAAATCGTTGAACACATAGTTTATTCTTCACGGGCGGAAATACAAAGCAGTAATTTTCAACTAAATCAGGTGCATTGATATTGTGAAGAATGATCCTGCCTCGCTGGGTGTTTTTTCTTATTTCTTCAAAGACTTTTGACAAACAAATGGTTGTGTACTATTAAAACTTGACTGTTCTACTATTCTCTAGTTACACTGTAGTCGTATGCCCATCTATCTAAAAAAAAAACTGGCGCCCATTTGTTTTAAATTGCTTCTTGTCCGAACAACTTTTGTTAGATTTGATTCATTTTGACAGTCGACTGTCAAATCAGTCGACAATCCGTCACCTGTATAGATATTATACATGTCTTTTGACGTACCACGATTGTATTTTTCAGTATTTCTTTACACCAATCGACACCTTTTTTTAAGCGATTGTCAAATTATGTAAATTCCAACGCGGAGAATTTTGGAATTCTCACATCCAAAAAGGTGAATATAGTAAGTTAATCGCGATGAAATATCAAGTATTTCTGCAAAACCGAATATCACAGCCAAAAAGGTTTTACTGTATGTATGGTGGGATCAACTGGCCGTCGTGTATTGTTGCTCAAGTTGTGCAAGTTGCTCAAATATGGTCAAACGGTCCACTGGTGAGGGTTATGAGCAGTACCAAAAAGTCCAGATACTGGCAAAGGAGGAAAGGAAGCTATTTTACTTCAGAACAACACACAGGCAGCAAGAAGTACTCTGAAAACGATTTCTGATTTGGGCTTGGAGTTTTTAAAACCATTTGCGTATTCGCCAGACTTAGGCCCTTCGGATTTTCATCTCTTCCGATCCCTGCAACATCAACTGATTAATAACAGCTTTATATATCCTAAGAAAACCGAAAAAAACGTCAGTGACTTTATCACATCAAAACGACCGGGTTTTTTCGTTCTGGGATTTCACTTACCTAATTGAGTTACCTAAAAGGTTGCGAAAATATATACAAAATTAGGGGAATTAAGTTTGTATTAATGTTTTCACAAATAAACGTCACAGCCATTCAAAATAGGCATTAAATTAACATAGAAAATCAAATTGACGTAAAAATTTAGTTCTAGGAACAAGCAGCATGACGTCATTGATTTAGTAATACGTCACCAAAAACATAACCCCGTTCTTTCTCGGAATGGCTATATATTAAAAAAAGGTTTTTAGTGCAGGCGCGGCCAATTTTCTATGCTAATAAAAAATCATCCAACTTTTTTATAGATCCTTTTTAGCTAAATTAAATTACTTGCGAGTCGATATAACAACACCTGTTTCGTTAAATAAAAAGATTTTTTGTTCCGTGGAAAATCATTCAGTACCATTTATTTTATTAAATTATTTAAAAATTTTATAAATTAAATTTTTTCTATAAAATTATTATTAAAATTTTATGTTTTTTAATTTTTATTTTTTTTATTTAAGAATCACGCCAAGGTTGTGTGCCAAGGTGTTCCTGGGATGTAGAAAGTGGTCTAAGTCATTATGATCCCTAAGACAGAAAAGCCTCCTCACGAAGTGTCGTCATATAGGCCATTTTCTCTACTGCCTATGTTCTCAAAATTATATGAAAAAATATTCTTGAAAAGGCTGAAATCCTTTATTGAAGAAAGGCACCTAATACCAAATCATTAGTTTGGTTTTAGAGATAGCCATTCGATCATAGATCAGGGACATAGAATAACTAATGTAATTGAAAAAGTGCTAGAAAACAAAGAAGTCTTCTCAGCTATCTTCCTTGATGTTGTGCATGCATTTTTTACAAAAATATTCTGAATTATTAGAGTCTTACATATCAGACAGATTCTTTAGAGTAAAGCAAAAAGAAGCATACACAGAGTTGAAAGGAATTGGAGCAGGAGGGCCACCTGATCTACACAAATCAAATTCCACAACTAGAAAAAGATACAATAACAGCATTTACAGACGATACTGATATCCTGGTAATAGGCAAAGATCATGAAGGGGTTGCAAATACACTCCATATATCAGTTAACCAAATAAAGAATTGGACCAAAAGATGGCGTATCAAACAATTGAACACCCATTATTGAACAAGACCAAGCCTGTACACATCAATTTCACAAATAAAAGAGAACAACAGATTCCAATTAATATAAATAATGCCCAGATCCATTATACAAACTCAGCAAAATACCCAGGCATCACATTAGATGCAAAACTTCACTGGAAAGTTCATGCCACAAAGAAAAGAGGAGACCTTAATATAAGGTACAAGAAAATGTATACTTGGTAACAAATCCTCAAACCGAAGTGAACCTATGGCATACAGCTCTGGGGCAGCGCCACAAAGAGTAATATTATAATCATCCAGAAATAGTGATCTCCATCGAGACCTTCAGATGGACACTGTTAACCAGACTGTTACCAAATTTGCACAGAGTCACGAACAACGGCTCCATCAACACGTGAACGTTGAGGCAATCCAGCTCCTCGACAACACCAATCTAACAAGAAGACTCAAGAGAGTGAAGCCTTTCAAGTTTGCTAAGTGATTGTGTTAGCACAAAGCAGAGAATAGTCCGGTTGTGTGTTACACATTAGTTTAGGGTAAATAAGTTATTAGACTCAAAGGTATTCTAGTGAGTAAGACCTTAGTCAATGTAGCATTGACTAAATGAGATGATCCCCACGACAAACGGTGTTGAAGACAAAAGTTATTTCAGTACATGTCAGTGTATGTATTTAAATTACATTTAAAAATTGCATTCTGTGCGCGAATATCACTATATACTTCTTATTTACGGAGAAGCTGCTGCTAATCAGATTAGAAATACACCAAGACTTTTTGAACGTGATCCAGAAAATATATAAATAATAAAAAAACTATTATAAAACGGTGACATACTTGAATAGACTCAAATATTGGGCATTTTGAACAGCTAATTCATTAAAACAATTAATATAGTTTATCCTAATGCGATGTCAATCGTTTAAAACGTTATTATGTTATGATGTTAAGAATTAGTACTAGTAATTTCAGCTTTGACATTAAACAACATTAATGTGTAAGTATTCCTTCTTTTTGTAAAAAAATCTAACCAAACTTATGTTGAAACGTATGAAATAAACGGCTATAAAAATATTACATTTTCTTTAAAATGGTTGCATTAAAATGGTTGCATTTTTCCATTAAAATGGTTGCATTTTGGATATACAGTAAAGCTCACTTACCGAATAACCAAGTCTCGGCAGTTATTATGAAGCATTCAATAGATAATTAATTTTTATAACGTACTCCGTTAGGTACTTCTGAAAAGAAAGTACCAAATTTCCTGGTCCTCCTATTAAAATATAAGGTAATGTTTATTTTAATTAATTTTATTTTTATTTGGGTAACATGAATTGTGTAGTAGACGGGACGAAATTAAACAAAAGACTTTGCCGCCTTCGGACCAGCCGACAAACATTACCGCATTTGTTTTGCGATTAGGTCCAGGATTATTTACTTAGCGTTATGTATTTGTATTAAATGGCCTATTCTCCATAATTTTCTTATCAATTCTTCCATAGGAACCTTCGGTGTGAAACACTAAACTTGAGAGAAAGCAAAAACGAGATTTACCACTAAACACCAAATCACTTTTTTTTGCACTTCTCGATGCACGTTTCCGTAACCATGTTAGTATCATCAGGAGATGATATATTATTATTATTAACACTTTTAATTAGTCTTAAATTACTAATATCTATACTGTGATCATTTTCGATAGCATGTTGGGCAACACAGGATTTTTCATTTCTCCCATATCTAATGTAGGCAATATGTTCTTTATATCTTGTCAATATGGATCTTTTTGTTTGCCCAATATACCTCTGATCACAGTCTTGACAACTAATTTCGTAAATCCCTGACTTTTCATGTTAATCTACTTTATCCTTCGGATTACCCAGAACTGATCTTAATTTATTATATGGTTTGTACACAACTTTAATGTCCACTTTTTTCCAAATTTTGTCTAGCCCTCTTGTTAATTGGACATCAAATGGTATTAACATGAATTTATTTGTGTTCTGATCCTTTTGAAAAGTCGAAGATTATTTCAATAATTTTCTGAGCTTATGTTTACTAATGAATTTATCTACAATGTTCTTATTATAACCATTCACTTCAGATATCTCCCTAATATATTTTAATTCTTTGTTATAATTATCTTTCTTTAAAGGAAAATTAATTAATCTATTTACCATAAAATTTAAACTAGCCATCTTATTTTGGAAGCTATGATTTGAATCGTCAGGAATGTATCTCCAGAAGTGGTGGTGTTTTTTCTAAAAATATCAAAATCTAACCTATTTTTATTGTTTCTACTGACTAAAACATCCAGAAATGGTAAACTATCGTTGTTTTCGAGTTCATGCGTGTATGTTATATTTTGGAATTTACTATTTAAGTTCTTAATCAAATCGTGTAAGTTTTCATTTTTCGAATCGAAAATGGCAAAAACGTCATCCACATGGCATGGTTAAGATATGTGGAACAGAGTTGATCCACGACCTCTACAACATATTTTTAAACAAGATCTTCATATAATGATATTGATATTTAGTGGTAAATCTCTTTGAGTATACAGTATTCCAATAGAAAAATCGATAAAGAAAATTATGTTGAGCAAATTAATATTACTCAAACAAAACTTAGTTTTTTATTTCTGTAAATTAACCCAACTATTTATCCATACACCCTAGTATATGAATAAAATTTGAACCAACATTATTATTGAAATTATAACGAACTAAAAATAGTTAAGCTATTTATTCTGTTATTATGCTATAAATTATCTCAAATTCAATAACTAGATCAAAGCCATATCAATCCAGTTCATACGTAAATTGATCATAGCTGATTTAAGCTTTCATATAAATGTTATTAATTAAAATTATTAGATTTAACCTTAATATTTTCTGTGTGATATACGGGGGCATTTTGACAAATAATTAATATTTATAAAATAAAATATATTAATATATACAGGGTGTTTTCAAAGTTGTCATTTGTTTGAACATGTTGTAGAACTCCCAAAAATCATTTATATAAAAGTTGCAAAATAAAGAAGTTATTAACAGTTACAAAATTTGAAAACGGAGCTGACTTTTTGATATTCTCGACCACTGAGTTGTTAAAACATAAAGTATCCGTTTTACTGCTGATACTGGATATTACTAGTTTTTGTATTCTTATACGATATTTCTTTTGAGTGCGATGTTCGATTTGACCAGTGATACTAATTTCTTAATAGTACGTGTTTAATGTTTGGATACTTTCACGATTAAAATGCCACACGTAAAAGAAATTTTAAGAATGTCGAATTTTTTCAGTAGCTTTTATATCAATACAACAGTAATGAATTTAGCCTGCACGCTCGCCGAATTTAGAGAGACAGCTGTTGGAGCATGGGAGCAGTTAAACAGAGACGAACGGTAGCATCATATGGAGTACGGATGAATATCTGTAAAATTTTAATGGTACATCTGCTCCTTTTCATTTCACGTTTAATAAGTCATTTCTTGAGTTTCGATGTGGTGAAACCAGCACGAATGACGCTCCTCGCTCGAATAGTCGACGTCACTACTGAGAAAATAATAAGCAAAATCCTTGATAATCACATTGGCTCATCGCTGAGTGAAAATTAGAGATATCGTTGAGTTTGTTAACATATTGGACAAATGCGTACGCAACATCCTACAAAACATTCGGGCATGCGGACCAAACTCATTGCGGACTAAAGATTGAACCAGTATTTAAAAATACAATTAATAATTATATATAGTACAATCAGAAGAAAAAGAATATAAATAATCACGAGTATCTGTGACGATTCGTCATTGTTAATAAAATTAGCATTCATCACTATATACCATAAATAAAGGAATAATCAATAGTGGATTTTCCACTATATGGTAAGTAAATCATAATGAGTGAAATCTAAATTAAACAGTTTGATACAGACTCAAAAATACAAAACATAAAAATAAATGCATAAGAATGCACTATATATTTCTGCGCTGACATGATCTTTGATTCAATATTCTGAGAGTTTCAAGCAGTTGCCATAGTTGGCAACTGGCGCAATCCTGGCTAAAAAAATTATATAGCCTCAGTCTTCTTGAGATTTGACTGTCGATTATTAATTTTTATTCTCAAACCAAGAGCCACATTTACGTAAACTAAATTTTTCAAAGGACTTAATCCTTTCGAGGGTTGCCATAGTTGGCAAAAGTTGGAGAGAAGCTACTATAGAGTCCTGGCTAAAAAAAATTATAGAGCCTCTGTATTCTTGAGATTTGACCCTCAATTATTAATTTTTATTCTCAAACCAAGAGCCACATTTACGTGAACTAAATTTTTCAAAGGACTTAATCTTTTCGAGGGTTTTAAAGCCCTTAGTAGTCTACACGCCAAGTATATCTGCCTTTTAGGGGATTATCTTGAGAAAAAATATTCGAAATATATATATTTTTATGTCGGCGACATTAATTCGTGAGCTACCCTCATATACAAGGTGGAAGGAAAATAACTTTCGTTAATTTAACAAACGATTCTTCACATTGTTTATAGAGAAAAGTTTCTTACAAGAGACAAAAGCTTAACACCCCAATTTTAGATTAGATTATGTTGTAACTGAACAGCCCGGGTTTTCACCAGCCGACATTCAGAAAAAAAAGGAAGAAAAAACAATTAGAGTAGATGTTATAACAATAAAAAAATTACCTGTATATTTGGAAACATTCGGTTTGGCTGTTAGGATCCCTAATAAGGCAAAACATATGTAGAGTAAAATCTATAATAAACATCTAAAATATTAAAAACTACAAGTTTATTTTAAAAAAACCAAATATTAATTAGTTATTTCTTAACGAATGAACTATAAATAAACGAATAAACATTGTTAAGACATTTTTTGATATAAAACACGCCTTACATCGATGAAACAAGGCTTTAAACCAACAGCAAAGAATGTTATTTCAACATTGCGACAAAAAGTATTTAATTGTATATCAGTACATGTATTTAAGTTGCATTTAAAACCAAAAATACATTATGTACGCCAATATCTCGATATGCTTCTTATTTACAGAGAAGCTCGTATTAAGAAGCACGTATTTTTGCTGCCGCCGACCAGATTAAAAATGTGCCAGGACTCTTTCAACGTGTTCGGGAAATCTTGTTAAAAGAGTACCAACCTTGCAAAGACTCAAACGGTGAATATTTTGAATAATATTAATGAATAATATTAATTTATTTTCAAAAATATGGATGAAGTGGTACACAAAATTACATTTAATTTTTAAATAATACCTTAAGACGCCAGTGAAGCAAAAAAGTTAATTCCAGTCGACCGAAATTGGGTATCCAAAATAAACTCGCGACAATGCGACGTTATCAATTGTTAAGAAAATTTCAAAAAGTTTTGTTCTATTTTCCACCAAAATGCAACTGGCATTTTGAATGCATGTAGTGAAGAGACTTGAATTAAAGATTCGTTAGTTAAATTTGTGAAAGTTATTTCTCTTACACCCTACCCTGTATACGGTGGTTTAACTGATTCTTTTATATATGATCATTTTACTGACTAACTTGAAAATGAACAATAAATACAAAAATATTTTCTCTCCTGATATCAAATATAATGATGAGGGCACTATTACAATTTTGTGAATATAAAATTAATCCTTGACAGTAATAAATTAGTCGGAGTTCTACGAAAACAATTCTGAAAAAGGAATAAAAAAAATGAAACACCCAAGAATTAACATAAACAATTGTTGATGGCTTGTTTTAAATAATTACATTTGCTCTAAAAAAAATAATTAATCATGTTCTATTAACGTTTTTGCAATATATTTAATAAGCGTACCATGTTCTGTCAATATTTTTTTTGATTAATTTCCTAATTTTTGTGTAGGCCATAACGGTATAAAAACTCCACTTATATTTAATATAAAAAAACATGTAAATATATACGGTATTCGCCTTAATATAAACAATTAATTTATTCATAACAAAGGTCGACATGATTTTTTTAACATTGATAAGAATACCCTTTTTGTATTTTTTTTCTTTATTTGGGTTTTTCACCACGATCAAAAACTCAAAAAATATCAAAAATATCTGTTCTTATGTAAATAAAGAATCGCTGGGTAAAAACAAAAAAAAACCAAACGGAGACAAATTTTTCAGTGATTCTTTTTTTTCAGTGAAAATTTTAAGAATATAAAAATGTTCTAAAAAAATATACAAACTTTTAACGTTAACGTTTTGGGAAGTATTCTCCTCCCGTTTTCAAAACGAACCTAAATATAAAGCATATTAATTTCTATAAATTATGAAAAGATAGAAAGTAAACATATTTTTTGTGTATGACAATGATACTTACATTGACAAAGTATCATTGACATACACAAAAAAATATATTTACTTTCTATTTTTTCATAATTAATAAAAATTAATATACTTTATTTTTAGATTCGTTTTGAAAACGGCAGGAGAATACTTCCCGAAACGTTAACGTTAATAGTTTGTATATTTTTTTAGAGCTTTTTAATAAATGTCAATGGTAGCCCAAAAATAGATCAAGAATTAACGCAAGAACTTAAAAATATGACACAGAGGCAGCATATAAAAAAATCAATCCACACATTTCTACTGAAAGAATATTCTTACTATTCTCAACGCAAAACAATTAACACTAAATTGATCGTATTTCCATTAAGATAAATAAATAATAATTCCTAAAAAAACAACAACAAATCTTATTAGATGAAAGCGTGTAATGAATCCAAACCACAGTTTTGAAACTTTCTACGCGGGAAACCCTAATGGCGTTAACTTCAGAAACAGTAAAGTCGTAAGAATAACTAAAATCTTAACTCATTTTTGATTACCGATTTATTTAGAAAATTCTATAAAATCTTTATAAAGTCGTTCAATATAAATTTCTTTATAAAGTTCGCCTCAAAGATAATATTGCCGCAATAATGTAAAACCAATCTACATAACTTTGAAAAGTAATATAGTTAAAAGATTTTTTGCTTGACATTTGCAAGAGCTTAACATTTGCTCTAAAAAAAATAATTAATCATGTTCTATTAACGTTTTTGCAATATATTTAATAAGCGTACCATGTTCTGTCAATACTTTTTTTGATTAATTTCCTAATTTTTGTGTAGGCCATAACGGTATAAAAACTCCACTTATATTTAATATAAAAAACATGTAAATATATACAGTATTAGCCTTAATATAAACAATTAATTTATTCATAACAAAGGTCGACATGATTTTTTTAACATTGATAAGAATACCCTTTTTGTATTTTTTTTCTTTATTTGGGTTTTTCGCCACGATCAAAAACTCAAAAAATATCAAAAATATCTGTTCTTATGTAAATAAAGAATCACTGGGTAAAAACAAAAAAAAAACCAAACGGAGACAAATTTCTCAGTGATTCTTTTTTGTAATAAATTTGCCTCATGAACAAAATTTTAAGAATATAAAAATGTTCTAAAAAAATATACAAACTTTTAACGTTAACGTTTCGGGAAGTATTCTCCTCCCGTTTTCAAAACGAACCTAAATATAAAGCATATTAATTTCTATAAATTATGAAAAGATAGAAAGTAAACATATTTTTTGTGTATGACAATGATACTTACATTGACAAAGTATCATTGACATACACAAAAAAATATATTTACTTTCTATTTTTTCATAATTAATAAAAATTAATATACTTTATTTTTAGATTCGTTTTGAAAACGGGAGTTTAACGTTAACGTTAATAGTTTGTATATTTTTTTAGAACTTTTTAATAAATGTCAATGGTAGCCAAAAATAGATCAAGAATTAACACAAGAACTTAAAAATATGACACAGAGGCAGCATATAAAAAAATCAATCCACACATTTCTACTGAAAGAATATTCTTACTATTCTCAACGCAAAACAATTAACACTAAATTGATCGTATTTCCATTAAGATAAATAAATAATAATTCCTAAAAAACAACAACAAATCTTATTAGATGAAAGCGTGTAATGAATCCAAACCACAGTTTTGAAACTTTCTACGCGGGAAACCCTAATGGCGTTAACTTCAGAAACAGTAAAGTCGTAAGGATAACTGAAATCTTAACTCATTTTTGATTACCGATTTATTTAGAAAATTCTATAAAATCTTTATAAAGTCGTTCAATATAAAGTTCTTTATAAAGTTCGCCTCAAAGATAATATTGCCGCAATAATGTAAAACCAATCTACATAACTTTGAAAAGTAATATAGTTAAAACATTTTTCTTCAGTATATTTCGAAAATTTTCGAGTTAATACTGCTATTTTTACTTCCTTCTCAACAAAAAACAAAAAATAACTGGCATTTTTTATGAATTATTACTCCTCTCGCTTCGATACATTTGTTACTTCGATTCAATGGTGATTCTAATGCGTGCTCCAGTTCATTTTGGGGAATAGTCTCCAAAGCACGCGTCGAAGCAGTTTGGATGGTCTGAATGTCTTAAAAAAACACCCTTCCAACTTTGGGAACAAGGAGAAGTCACAAGGGGCTAAATCTGGTGAATACGGTAGATGGTTGATGTGTGACTTGGTGCATTATTGTGCAACAAACTCCAGATGTCTGGATCGCAATATTCTGGATGAATGCGACGAATTATGTACATCAATCGTTTCAGGACGTCTAAGTATAACTGCCCGGTGACAGTTTAACTAGTTGGAATGAACTATTTGTGGATGATGCCTTTTCTATCGAAGGAAACAATGAAAACCATGTGTTTATCTACTTCAATTCCGCACTTTAGCGCTTAGTTTCTGAATCGAATTGAAAGCACCATGTTTCATCCCTCGTAACAATTGATTTCAAGAAGTTTTGATCATTTCTGGGCGACTGCAACGACCTCTCTGGAATAATTGACACGAACTGATTTCTGCTCCACCGCTCACCGTTTGTGTGGTTT
The DNA here is from genome assembly GCA_031761425.1 of Cosmopolites sordidus. NCBI lineage: Eukaryota > Metazoa > Arthropoda > Insecta > Coleoptera > Curculionidae > Cosmopolites > Cosmopolites sordidus. The sequence continues at coordinate 1,135,242 of JARFXV010000194.1, read as the reverse complement.
TCCATTCCATTCCATTTTTCTGCCTACTGGATCTTTCCCATGACTTCCAGACTATCACAAATGATTTGGTGATCAACATTTAACTTCTCTGTCAATTGCTGTTAAGTTTGCATAACGTCTTCTTCCAACAATGCTTACAATCCGACATTTTCAATTTTTTCGCTTAATCTGGCCGTTCTTTTTCTTTCTAGTCGAAATTACTCCTTTGAATTGTCTAAACCAACACCCACAAGAGTCTTGTGTTGGGACATTGTCACAGTAAGTTTCCACAAGTACCATATACGACGACTTTCACTCGCATTTTTTTTATTGAATAAGAAAAGCAATCGAAAAGCATTGAACTGTCGAAGCAACAAAATGACATTGACATGATTTGACATTGACATGACAAGATTTAGTTTTGTTTTAAGAGTCTTGGCAAACAGATAAGTTAGATATTTTTGCTTTCATGGAAAAGGTCAAATTCCTGTGTTGATTCAATAGTACTTTTCGCGTGAAATTATCAACACGCAGGCGAAAAAAAAAAAATGAAAAGTTATTATGAGAACTCTGTGTCTTTACATTTTAAATGTTATCATTTATAGTTTACTAAGGATCGGTGTGATCGAACCAGCACCAGTGACTCTCCATGGTCGAGACGCTCTGTTAGGATCAATACTGATGAAATAATCCATGATGTCATATTGATCGGTAGCAGAGAGAAAGTGGCTTGAGGAAGCCATCAGCCCGATGGGTGTCGAATAATCACTACACAGCGGTGTTACGACGTGTATAATAGAAATCTAAAAGAATTTCTGTGGAAATTCATGGCTGTTAATAAAATTTGGAGTCATTACTAGACTCCAGATATAACGAAGCAGTCTAATCAGTAGGTTTTACCCGGTGAACGTGCCTGGATAAAAACAACGACCCATCTACCGCCAGAAATATCATAGTTAAAGTTTTCTGGAAGTCGCAAAACACTATCTTCCTGCTTGTCGTCGCAACACTCGTAAACCTAATCAATTTATGCTAGAAATTAATCCTGTATCCATCCTAGTTCCCGGATTTGACCCCCTCCTTCATCTTCTTTCCAATCATCAAGAAACATCTGCCTGGAAAGGAATTCACATGTAATGAAGGGCTTATCGCTGAAACAGAAGACTATTTTGAAGAATTGGTCAAATCGTTGAACAAAGCGATCGATTTTAGATTAAGAATACTATAACAAAACTATATTTAGATATAATAAAAAATATATATACAGAGTGTTCCAATAGTGCGATATGGGTGTATATCTTGATAATGGCTGAAGATAAAGGAAAAGTTTAAGTATAAGAGTTATACGACTAAATAGGTTGCATAATTTAAAATCAACTTTATGTATACAGGGTATCCCACAAAATCGTGGTAGGGTATAGTTTTATTTTTTCTTATTGATCACCTTATATGTTCATCAATTTTTGTATTCTGCTATTGATTCTAAACATAGGATAGGATGTAGGATTATTATTTTTGATAAGGATGTTAGTGCCATTTTTTGTAAGGAACTATGACTTAACTTTTAATACAAACAAAATTTGTCTACATTATACAGGGTATCCAGGATAACTGAGATAAATAAAAAAAATTCAAAACATCATATCTCAGTTTTTTTAAATGGAATGTCTAAGATAAAATACTTCTATCCTGCTTAAATTTGTTCCAGGCCTATTTGTCATAATTTCCGACATTTTTACATTTTTATAAAACGCAACTTTTTCAAATATATCTTATTCGCGGATACATAAATGTCGCTATTACAGCAGTGACAATCCAAGATTAATGTGTGGGCTGGTATTATTGGAGATCGCCTCCTAGGTATAGATTTTTTTGAAAATAGAGTTAATGGTTATAGTTTTCTCAATGTTTTGCAAAATAATTTTGAAAAGTGGATTGAAGAATTGCATTTGACTGTAGCGAGACGAATGTGGTTACAGATAGTTGGGGGTGCTCCACATTTTAGCAGGCAGGTGAGACAATTTTTCGATACGAATTATAAAAGTAAATGGATTAGTAGGAGAAGTCCTGTATCTTGGCCAGACAGGTCCCTGGATTTTGTGAAATTTATCATATGCCACCCACCACAATAAAGAACATGCAAATTAGAATAAGGAATGTGTTTATGAATATTTATGAGACAATGCTCATTACAGTCAATGGTTCTAATAAAATGGAAGACATATTGAACATTTAATTAAATGATTGTAGTGATTTCTTCTTTAAAAATGTTTGTACTTACTGTCTTACTGAAAACTAATTATCTATGACGTTTTGTTTACTATAACAATAAGTTTTTTTTACTCTATAATAATAGCTTTCTAATCAAACATTAACACATGTGATGACATAAATTCTTAATATATCATCACTTATCATCAATGTATCCACTAGTTTAATAATAACATAAAACCTAAGGTGAATTTTATTAAAAACGAAATAATAAAAACAAAAATGTAGAAGACTCGGACAGTATGACAGATAGGTATAGGGCATGTTTAATAAGAATAGAAGTATTTTGTCTTAGAAATACTATAAAATAGGAAAAAATATTAGACATTCTATTTAAAATAAATTGAGATATGATGTTTTGATTTCTTTCATTTATCTCAGTTATTCTCGATACCCTGCATAACGTAGACAAATGTTGTTTACATTAAAAGCGAAGACATATTTTCACTAATATCTCTACCAAAAATGATAATCCTGGATCAAAAAGTAAATAATATATGACACTGCAAAATAGAGTCTGTAACTCCGATATTTTTTACAAAATGGCGGATATAGGGAAAACCATTGGTTATAGGACATGTTTCACGAAATATGTTTAAAATCAATAGCAGAATGCAAAAATGGATGAACATATAGGGTGTTCGATAAGAAAAATCAAAACTATTCCCCGCCACGGTTTTGTGAGACATCCTGTATAAATAAAATTAATTCTAAACTATGCAGCTTATTTAGTTGTACAACTTTTATACTTAAAAAGGAATAAAACAATTTTTTTCTTTGTTATCTATCACTTTTATTTTTAAACAAAATTTGTGACTATAGTTTCATAAAACAACTTTACATTTCCTTTACATTTTGGGTTATTATACTGGAAATGACAGACAAATAGAAGAAACATTTAAACATTTAAATAGTATCCATCCAACAATAAAATGTACACTAGAAAAAAAAACAAAATCAAACCATAAATTTTCTAGACCTTTCAATAACTAAACAAAATAACAAACTAGAATTTAATATCTATAGAAAAGCCACATACTCAGATATAACAATTACAAAACAATCAATCCACCCCATTACACATAAATATGCTGCATATAAGTCTCTGATCCACGAAGCTTTCACAATTCCACTATCTGAAAATAATAGAAAAATAGAACTGCAAAAATAAAACTAATAGCACAAAATAACGGTTTCAAAGAAAAAGAAATTAATTACTTAATAAATAAAAAAGTGAAACAATTACTAAAGTATATCCAAAAGTAAAACAAATAGATGATAAAAAGTACTGTAAAATTTCATATTTCGGTCCAATTTCAGAACAAATAACAAAATAGTCAAAATTTCAGAACAAATTGTCAGACCAGATACAAAACATAAATCTGCATACATATTAAAGAAACAACACTCGCACAACTAATTTTGCGAACTATTTCATAGATAAAAATTAAACATTTTAGAAACTATTGAAATTTATAAATATAATAAAGATCCGTCTAGACAGCAATTAAACGATCAGATGGATCTCCGAAATTCCTACTATTTAAAATATTCCGAAATTCCGAAATTCCTACTATTTAACAGTGTATTTTTTACTGAAATAAAATTATCAATTTAAATAGTCTGTATGTCTTTTGTATTTCTAATTATAATTTATATTTTTTTTATTTTTTCGCTCAAAAAATAATTACAAAAATAGAATATATCTTTTGGTTATATGAGATTTAACATTTTTCATTATTTTTGAATATCAATACCAATATTACAATTATATACAAAATATTACTATTTATAACGTTATATATATATTTTTTTTTGTTTGAGTATTTATTATCAGCTGAAGCTTCACAATCGTGAGATTGAGTGTCTTGAACTTGTCGTAATTTTTCATTAATAATACTGGGGAACAATTTGAAAAATAATTTCTGTTGAGTTCGATATTTAAGCTGTTTATTACGTAAATTGACATGCTAATTCCAAAACTTTATTTAGTTTCTTTCTATCACGTCAAATGTTTTCTCTACAGTTGTTGCGCATCCGACTAAGCTTGGCGAATCACAGACTATCAGAGAATCATTTACTATCGATCCAGAGAAAGTGAATTTAGGCAGTACGTCAGAAATAATGACGGATTTATATATTGCCAGAACGTAGAAGGTTTAATAAAAGAATTGGCCATTTCTAACTATAATGCAACTGAATGGCGATTGTTTATAGATAGCTCAAAGCGTAGCTTGAAGTGTGTTCTCCTACATAATGGAAATTTATACGGTTCAGTCCCAATAGGTCATTCAGTTTCTTTGCCTGAAGAATATGGCGACATAAAGAAAGTCATTGACTTGTTGCAATATCACATGTACCAAAGGATCATCTGTATTAACCTTAAAATGGTCTGTTTCATTCTTGGCCAGCAACGCGGGTATACCAAGTATCCCTGTTTTTTGTGCATGTGGGACAGCAGAGCTCGTGAGAAGCACTGGGTGCAATCGAACTGGTCGCCAAGATCTGACTAAGACCTGGTGACCCAAACATTTTAAATCAGCCACTTGTCGACAGAAAAAACATTGTATTTCCCCCTTTGCATATAAAACTAGGTCTCATGAAGCAATTTGTTACGGCTTTGTCAATTGAAGGAGACTGCTTTAAGTATATCATTTCGGCATTCCCTAGCCTGTCATATGAAGGGATAAAGGCTGGTGTGTTTGATGGTCCACAGATTCGGCAACTCGTTAAAGATGAAAATTTCACTGAAACAATGACCGAACTTGAAAGGAATGCTTGGTTGGCTTTTAAAAATATTGTTAAAGACTTTCTTGGAAATACACGAGCCCCGAATTACATCGAAATTGTTCAGCAACTCTCGGAGAGCTTTAAAAAGCTTGGTTGCAACATGAGCATCAAACTGCATTTCTTAGATAGTCATCTTGCTAACTTCCCAAAAAATCTTGATCGTGTTAGTGATGAACAGGGCGAGAGATTCCACCAAGATCTAAAGGTTATGGAAGCGCGGTATCAAGGTAGATGGAATGTCGTATGATGGCTGACTACTGTTGGAGCATCAAGCGAGAATGCCCACAAACTGAACAATTCAGGAAAAGCTATAAGAAGAAATTTTTACCATAATATCTTTTATTTATTTTTTGTATAAACACAATTTAACTTTTAATAATATGTTAACCTCTGTATGAATAAAATATTCTAATCTATTTGGTCAGATCTCACCTTATTTCCTTTCGTATGTACACTTTTAAGGTAAAATGAGAGGTATGCTGTAGCTTAACAACTTGACGTGATAGAAAAAAACTGTGAATATTTTTGAATTCAGAGATGAAAAATTAGTCAAAAACAAGTCACAGATCCAAGTCAACAAAATTGCTGTTCCCCAGTGTAATCAAGGTAATTGTATAAGCTTTACTCTGTACTTTATGTTCTGGCCATACACGTCTCTTTACAGTGCAAATCCAATTTTTACGGTTAAGTCGAACAAAATCTACAGTCTTGTCACCGTAAATTTCTCGTGACACCCTACAAATAGTTTAATTATATTTAATAGAATTATTTTGTTTCTTATATTACATTTTATATCTAACATTTACATTATTACTATTTTTTAAAAAACTTACATCGATGCTTTAGCACCTCGAACTTCAGCTGAATTGAACCGAATATCATTTTTCAGAAAATTTGTGACCATAAAAATATCCACAGCATATTATCAAAATTAGTCTTCATGGACAATTTGATACACATTACTTATCAATTCGTTATCAACAATATTTTATTTTGCACTTAACCAACAATAATTTTAACACTATGTATATATATATATATATATATATATATATATATATATATATATATATATATATATATATATATATATATATATATATATATATATATATATATATATATATATATATATATATATATATATATATATATATATATATATATATATATATATCATCATCATCATCAGCCCGCATCGATCCACTGCAGGATGAAGGCCTCTTCAGCATGCTTCCAACCTTCACGGTTCTGGGCTTTCCTCTGCCACTCTGGTCCAATATACTTAACGATGTCATCAATCCATCGTGCTTTCGGTCTTCTTCGCGGACGTTTGAGATCAAGCGGTATCCACTCCAGGATTGCCTTGGTCCATCTGTCGTCCCATCGCCTCGCTATATGGCCTGCCCATCTCCATTTCAACTGTTTTACTCTTCCAATGATGTCACAGACTTTTGTTTGTTCCCTGATCCATGCGCAGGACTTTCTGTCTCGTCTTGTAATGCCAAGCATACATCTTTCCATTCCCCTCTGTGCCACCCGAAGCTATATATATATATGAATATATATATATATATATATATATATATATATATATATATATATATATATATATATATATATATATATATATATATATATATATATATATATATATATATATATATATATATATATATATATATATATATATATATATATATATATATATATATATATATATATATATATATATATATATATATATATATATATATATATATATATATATATATATATATATATATATATATATATATATATATATATATATATATATATATATATATATATATATATATATATATATATATATATATATATATATATATATATATATATATATATATATATATATATATATATATATATATATATATATATATATATATATATATATATATATATATATATATATATATATATATTTAGTATTCTGACGTCACAAACATAGCAGCCAATCGCGGCACGTTCGTAGTCACGTGATTTCTTTTTTTTTTATTTTATACATTTTAATTAATTTCTATAATTATTTAAAAAGTTTTTCGCATCGATTAGCAATATTATTTATGATAGCCGGTCGCGTTGGTGCGGCGGTAAGAGCGCCTGCTTTGCCGAATCCGCGCTGGAGGGATAGCTGGTTCGATTCCAGCGCTCGGATGGTTATTTTTCTTTCTTCTGTCCGTTTATCTTTCCTAAATGTTTGTGATTGTTTCTAGGCAAGAGTGTAAGATCCGACTACGAATTACCCCTCAGTCACGCCAGTTAAAGGCTGGGTAAGGCCAGATGCCTTCTGAGAAGTGTTCTACGTTGGTTACTCGCTAGTCGGTAGGTTTCCTGATAAACTTATTATATATAGGCACATAACCAAGGGTTTATAGCCCGAGGGGGGTGCTGGCCTGGGTTTGTCGGAAGCTGATGACCGTGGTTCGGAACCCACGTTAAGCTGTAGGTCCAGTCGCTAAATAGCCTAGTTGCTGATGCGCCTCTAACCCAAACACTTTACTTTACTTTATTTATAATAAAATCTTCAAATAAAGTAAAACCAATCGATAATTATTTTTTATTCAAAAACCCAATTGGATGATCCCCGCGTCAAAAAGTGTCGGCGACAAAAATTATTTCAATGTGCGCCAGCGCGTATCAGTGCGTATATTTAAATTATATTTAAAACGAACATTGTATTATGTACGCAATTATCACAATATGCTACTAACTACAAAGAAGCTGTTATCAACCAAATTAGAAAAATACTAGAACTTTTTCAACGCGTTCGGGAAAATAGGTCAGCGCGGTGCCAGGCTTATAGTGGACATTTTAAACGTTTACTTTAATAAGACAATTAATCATATGTTTCTTAATGTGCAGTGAATCATTTAAAACGTGTTGTCGTGTTAAAAATTGTGCTAGTAATTTCAACTGTGACATTAAACGACATAAATAATTGAGGACAATAAAAAAAAATGGTTGTATTTTGAAAAGATGTTTTAAGAAAACTTTTTGTTCAAAATAATATAAGAAATTGTTGGATAAATTTACGAAAGTTTACAGATATAACTTATTAAAACTTATTAATACTGATTTCCATAGCTACATATTCCATATATCAAGCTACTATAAATTATAAATATTTATCAATATCCCTTCGTATAAAGACTCGAGAATGGAATGACTTTAATAGTTATGAGGCGACTAATTCAAACTAATCCTCTGAATAACTGGATATTAAATATTGATTTTTAATCTTTGCAAAGCCAATAATACGTACATTTCCTAGTGTGCTTTATATTCTGATTTGATTCAAGTCCAAAATGAGCCTTTACCAGGCTTAAACCTTCGTCCTTTCGTTTGGAATTATCTGCTTTCAAAGTACCTTGTGTCTTGTTCGACCATCCCATACTAGGGAATTCTCCCCCAATTCAACGATCTCCTTTTCAAAATTACGCTAATAAATAACGCTAATTAACTATAAATATATTATAACAGCCCCTTCAAATTTGATAAGTTGAAATAATAAATTTTAAGGGCAAGCATGTGTAAACTATGAATACAAATATAAATTTCAATTAAACAGATCTTTATTAGTTCTGAAAGATGTGCGAAATATTATAGAGTTTTTGCTTAAAGTATTCTTTTGTTTAAAAAATATTAAAACGTTATATATTATTTCCTCAAATTTCGAAACAAAGTATAGGTTTTTGAAACAACCCATTGTCCCCCTTGTTTTACCGAATATCTAAAGTATATCTGTTCACTAATGTTTTCTAATGCACTACAGAGTTATCAAATTATTTTCAAAAATTTTATAGCCGACCGCGGTGGTCTGGTGGGTTACTTGCCTGTCTGGCAATCCAGTGGTCCCGGGTTCGAATCCTGGTGCATGCATGGATGTTTGTGTGCGTATTTGTATGTGTTTGTCGGTGTTGGGTCAATAAATAACGCCTAGAGCATTGACGTGACTAAAATTTAAAACAAAAAGAGTTTTACAGGGTGCTTCAAAAAATACCGACGAATTATTATAAAACTGAAGCACAGATAATCGTTTTTTTTTTCTCCTTTATTTGGGTTTTTTCGCCACTGTCAAAAACTCAAAAAATATCAAAACTACCTGTTCTTATTTAAAGAAAGAATCACTGGGTAAAAACAAAAAACCAAACGGAGACAAATTTCTCAGTGATTCTTTTTTGTAATAAATTTGCCTAACGAACAATATTTTTAAAGATATAAAAATGTTATAAAAAATGTACAAACTTTTAACGTTAACGTTTCGGAGGGTAATCTCCCCCCGTTTTCAAAACTGAACTAAAAAATAAATTATATTAATTTGTAATATATAAAGTAACGAATGAAAGTAAATATATTTTTTGTATGTCAACGATACTTACATTGACAACAATGGATTTTCATGACAGTGACATACTACCAAAAAATATATATATAGGTAATGTTTACTGTGTGATTGTTTATTGTACTGATTGTGTATTCAAATATTTAAATGTTTTTAATTGTATTCTTTAGAATCGGGAACCATATTGAATTTAAATCTACCGAAGGCATAGCAATATAGTTATTTTTATTTAAATTAATTATAGCGGTTTCTTTTAATCTTCTGTATTTTGTTACCGATTCTTTTAATACCATTTTGGAATTATTCCAATTGATTTTATGACCCGATTCCCATGCGTGTTGACAAATTCTAGATTTATTAAAATCGCCCTTTCCAAGAAGGTTTTTATGCTCTTTTAATCTAACATCTAATGGTCTAGATATCTCCCCTATATAGAATTTGCCACATTCGCAGGGAATTTTATAAACCACATTCTTGGCATTTTGTTGTATATTGTTTGGTTTAGTCTTTGTTAATAGAGATCTAAGAGTATTTTTTGTTTTAAATGTCGTTCTTATGTTGTATTTATTCCCTACTCTTTTAATTGTATCAGAAATACCGCGGATATAAGGGATTGTGAGGTTGATGGTTTGAGAGTTATTTTTTTATGAAATTTGTCTCCGTTTGGTTTTTTGTTTTTACCCAGTGATTCTTTCTTTAAATAAGAAAGTAAAAATATATGAACACGCCACAATCATTCAGACATTACAGATAATCGCCTAGTACAAGCTAGGTGAACAAAAATCAATTCAAAGAATCGATTAATGATGATCACATGACAATAAAACCCTCCTAGTTCACAATTCGAGGCAATAATTATGGCAAGCATTCGAGAGAGATGAGCGAACTCTAATTCAATTAACCTCACAATTAAAAGAGTAGAGATTAAATGCAACATAAGAACGACATTTAAAACAAAAAATACTCTTAGATTTATATTAACAAAAACCAAACCAAACACACACAACAGAATACCAAAAATGGTGGTTTATAAAATTCACTGCGAATGTGGCAAATTTTATATAGGTGACACAGCTAGACCATTAGATGTTAGAATAAAAGAACATAAAAACCTTCGTAGGAAGGGCGATTTTAATAAATTCAGCTAGCTGTGGGTCGCTGGTGTTTGGTGCATTCGTACTTTCTCTGTAGCAGCGTTAGTCATCTAATAGCCACAAAACTATATATATATATATATATATATATATATATATATATATATATATATATATATATATATATATATATATATATATATATATAAGCAATGCTTAGTTGCTTGACCGGGAGGAAGCCCCACGCATCTCTTACATTGGAGCGCATCTCTTACTTTCTCTGTAGCAGCGTTAGTCATCTAATAGCCACAAAACTATATATATATATATATATATATATATATATATATATATATATATATATATATATATATATATATATATATATATATATATATAAGCAATGCTTAGTTGCTTGACCGGGAGGAAGCCCCACGCATCTCTTACATTGGAGGGCACATGTTTCGTCTGTTGTTGGTTAGACTCATCAGGGTACCGACATATGCTCCCTGAATAGGAAGCTCCTCCTCCTCTTCGTTCTTCTTTTAGTATGTTTTCTATGCCGCTTTTTGTATGAAGTGTAAGTGTCTCGCTTGCGTATAGTACTTCTGGTTTGATTACTGTGTTCTAGTCTTATTTTTGCGTGTGTGGATAGGCATGTAGATATTGTATGCCTTGCCGTATGCCCTCTTCATGTTCTGTAATCGAGTCTTCTGTGCTATCTTCTCTCCTCCTGTGAGTTCGAGGATCTCGCCCAGGTATTTGAAGTGAGTGACCCTATTTATTTTGCCGTATTTGGTGTTCACATTTTGATAGTGACACATTTTGATAGTGATACATTGATTTTGACAGTTGATAGTTAAATAAACCATCTATACAACAAATTAAGGTTTTATTCTAGATATGACCTTACTTCACATGAAAAATCATACACCCAAAATCATAGACATTAAAAACTACAAAGAACTAAAAAGTATATAAAAACTAAACAAAGAACTACAAAAAACTAAAATTTAATACTTTACGCCCCGCTGAGCATTTATATTTATATACATATATACAAATACCAGGGAGAAATGCGCTTCGCTACTGGATCGATTGAAGAGTGTTCAAGCTAAATGTCCACGTTCACTTCAACATATAACTATCACATATTTCTCTTTGCAAAACTGTTTGCCTCGTAAAACATTAAATTCATATATAAATTTCATGACAAGAATCTGAAAGTATTTCCGAGATGATCCAATAAAATTATGTATTTGAAATAGCTATTTTCCTATAACTTGCTTATTACAGTCTTTGTCGTTAAACGAAAGGCTCAAACTTTTGATCCTTTGAACGTATTTTTAAGGATTAAATATGTTTAAAAAATCTAAAGCGTTTCTTAGCAAAAATAATTTAATACAGACTTTTTTTGGTGAGATATTGATCTGTGTATTAGGTTTATAACGTTACTAATGGAATATCCCTGTTGGCGAAAATAAATATTAATTATTCGGGAATTATGTGATCAAGCTAATCTATATAGGCTGATAAAAGTATGGGAAAGCTCTCGTAACAATTGGAAAATTTGATTTTTCCATATAATAGATGCTATTGAAAATGGAAAATAGATTTTTGGAAACATTAATATGATTTATTTTAAAATTTTTATACAAAAAATATCATCTCGATATACGCATAAGAGCATATATATATATATATATATATATATATATATATATATATATATATATATATATATATATATATATATATATATATATATAGCAGTAGCTGGATGTCATCGCATATATCTAAGAAAATCTAACAATACATATATATATATATATATATATATATCCACCTCTTTGTAGATCAGACCTTGGCGTGGTAAAGGGGCTTCCGTAAGTCCATGAAACTTTGAAACTTTGAGCTATGTCGTCTTGGGGCGTATGCTCCTGAAAAGGTAACCCATGGCGAACAGGTCGAAGCAGAAACTTCAGACTAACTTGATCCAAAATCTGCGAACCCGCAATGGACCAGCGTGGCAGATTAAGGTCCAAACCCCCTCCCTCTACCCTGGCTTTACAATTTCAAACACGGCCCTCATTCCCCGGCGGCCAGGGGGCAACTACCTACGGCAGCGGGAAGACCTGCCCCGAGGCAGAAGGTGCTAAGAATCACCGGGTTAGATCAAGCTGTCATTGGACTTTGGACATTGAAACTCTAAATATTCGGACAAAGAAAACGGATGAACGACTGCAAGAACTGTTGATCGAGCTTGACAACATACATTGGGATGTTGTAGGGCCTTGTGAAACACGAAGAAAAGGCGAAGAGCTAATCAAACTGAAAACAACTGGTCACGTACTCTGCACTCGGGGTACGGAGAATGGGCGATGTGGTGGAATTGGATTCCTTATTAACCACAAGTTGAAGGATGGTGTCGTAAAATTTGAAAGTAGATCTGACCGACTAGCCCAATACGTCATTCAGTTGAATAAAAAGTTTAAACTTCAAATCGTCCAAGCTTATGAACCAACTATAATTGAGGTATTTTATGATGATGTGGCCCAGTTTCTAGACAGCGAGAAATGCAGGTACAAAATCCTGATGGGTGACTTTAATGCTAGAATTGGAAAAGCAAGAACAAGTGAAACTGCAATTAGCTCATATGAAAATAGCGAGCGGGACAATAGAGGTGACAGATTGGTTGATTTTGCTGAAGGACAAGAATTGTACATTATGAACTCGTTCTATAAGAAAAAAATCGGCAGACAATGGACATGGAAAAGTCCATCTGGTCTCACAAGTGGAATTGACTACATCATGTCAAATGATAAAACAATATTTTGTAGTTGTAATGTCCTTAACCGTTTTAATGTTGGAAGTGACCATAGAATAGTACGAGCAAATGTTATGATAAACTGTCGAAGAGAACGTACACGAATGGTAAGATCGATGAAGGGTAAAGTGAATTCTGAGAAGCTGCTGCAGATGAGCAACGATTTTGAGATTGCTTTGTCGAACCGCTTTGCTGTGTTGCAAGACCCAGAAGAGATGGAAATAACAGATCAGTATGAAAAAATCATCGAAAATATGGTTGAAACGGCTGCTGCAATAGCACCAGCAGAAAAAAGTTTCAAACAGTCAAAAATTTCCAATGAGACCATCGATTTAATGAAGAAACGGAGGACAATGAAGAATGCAGACAGTCCCTTTGACAGGGTCGAGTACGTTGAGCTTTGCAAAACTATAAGAAAACGTATTCGAGAGGAAACGCGTCGGTTCAACATGCAGCTAGTACAAAAAAACACTAGAAGAAAACAAAGGCATAAACAAAGCCAAACATAAGCTGATAAATAAAAGGACACAAATTTTTGCCTTAATACGTGAGGATGGCACAGTGTGTAGGGAGCGTACGGAAATGTTAGAGGTTATCAGAAGATTTTATTCAAAGTTATATGAAAATCAGAACCAATTAAAGACAGCAATGCCCACGGAAGAGCAAATGCCAGATATCTCGTTGGAGGAAGTGATAAATGCCATAGCAGCGATGAAGAATGGAAAGACCCCAAGAAGGGACAATGTAACGGTTGAAATGTTGAAGGAAGGTGGTCGAACTCTACATAAAATACTGGCAAAATTGTACTCAAAATTGTACTCAAAGATATCCAAGAAAAAAATATCCAGTCTATGGAAAATGCTGAAGTGATTCTTCTTCATAAGAAAGGAACACAGGAAGATTTAAAAAAACTACCGCCCAATAAGCCTCCTATCAGTTATGTACAAAGTTTTCACCAAGATAATATCTAAAAGAATATTAAGAAAACTGAACGACGCACAACCAAGAGAGCAGGCAGGATTCAGAAGTGGATTTAGTACAATGGACCATATCCAGGTTGTCCAACAGACTATAGAAAGGCACAATGAATATACCATGCCACTGTGCTTGGCTTTTATTGACTATGAAAAGGCATTTGATTCAGTATCAACGCAGGACATAATGGTTGCATTGCTTAACCAAGGGATCGACAGAGCCTATGTGAACCTACTGAGATCCATGTTGGAGCAAGCTACAGCTACAGTTCACATGGATGACTTGGAAGTTAAAATCAACGTAGAACGTGGTGTACGGCAGGGTGACCCAATATCGCCTGTTCTTTTCACAGTCTGTCTTGAAGAGGTATTTCGTAATCTGGATTGGGAACAGCAGGGAGTAAAAATCAATGATGCATATCTAAACCATCTTAGATTCTCCTTTCACAAGACCCAGATGAGCTACAAGAATACATACGAGAGTTGTAAAGTGCGGGAGAACCATTTGATTTGAAAATAAACCTAAAAAAGAGTCAGGTTATGTTTAACAAATTTGCTGTCAACAGAAGAATTTCTATTTTAGGAAGTAATTTAGAGGTTGTGGATCACTACATATATCTTGGGCAAAGGATTTCAATGGAGAATGATACCGCCCGGGAGGTGGAACGGCGTGTTAAGTGTGGCTGGTAGGCATTTGGCCGGCTCAATATGGTATTTAAGAGGAAACTCCCATTGTGTCTGAAGAGAAAGGTTTTTAATCAGTGCGTGCTGCCTGTTTTGACATATGGAAGTGAAACATGGACACTCACATCACAATCAGTTCAAAAGCTTCGGGTTGCACAGAGGGGAATGGAAAGGGGTATGCTTGGCATTACAAAGAGTGATAGAAAGACCTGCATATGGATCAGAGAACAAACGAAGGTATGTGGCATCATTGAAAGGGCGAAAAAATTGAAATGGAAGTGGGCAGGTCATATAGCGAGACGATGCGACGACAGATGGACCAAAGCAATTCTGGAATGGATACCGCTTGATCATAAACGCCCGCGAAGAAGGCCGAAAACACGATGGACGGATGACATCATCAAGTATATTGGATCCGAATGGCAGAGGAAGACTCAGGACCGTGTGAATTAGAAGCAAGCTGGGGAGGCCTTCATCCTGCAGTGGATCGACAATGCCTGAATGATGATGATGATGATGATATCTATGTATATATATATATATATATATATATATATATATATATATATATATATATATATATATATATATGTAGTGTTAGATTTTCTTGGACTACGTCCAATGAGACAGCAGTAACTGAGTGTCGTCACACACCCAACCGTTAGGTACCACAATCTCATGTGGAATACACAACAACCTGCGTCTCCGCCAAAATGAACATTTTTCTTGGTTGCTTGACTGGGAAGGAGCCCCACCTATCCCTTCAACTGGATGACATATGTTTCGTCTCTCGAGGTTCAGACTGATTAGGGCGTCGACATATACCATACCATCAAAAATAAGGAGACCCTATCCACAGCCAACAACCCATATAGTCGCCGACTTCCCGTCGGATGGCGTATATATGTAGTGTTAGATTTTCTTGGACTGCGTCCAATGAGACAGCAGTAGCTGAGTGTCACACACCCAACCGTTGGGTTCCACAATCTCATGTGGAACACACAAGCAACCAAGAAAAATGTTCATTTTGGCGGAGACGCAGGTTGTTGTGAAACATATGTCAACCCGTTGAAGGGATAGGTGGGGCTCCTTCGCAGTCAAGCAACCAAGAAAAATGTTCATATATATATATATATATATATATATATATATATATATATATATATATATATATATATATATATATATATATATATATATATATATATATATATACATATATATATATATATATATATATATATATATATATATATATACATATATATATATATATATATATATATATATATATATATATATATATATATATATATATATACTTATATATATATATATTTATATATATATATATATATATATATATATATATATATATATATATATATATATATATATATGGTGTTTTCAAAGTTGAGTCATTTATTTTAACAGGTTGTAGAAGTCATAAAATTAAAGTAATTTTACCAAAAAACATTTATACAAAAGTTGCAAAATAAAGAAGTTATTAACACTTACAAAATTTGAAAAGAGACTTAACTTTCTTGATGTTCTCGACCCCTACGTTGCAGAACTCGCAAAGAGAAGTCAATTTAGCAAACATAATTTATACAAAAGTAGCAAAATAAAAAAAACAAAAATATCACATGTCACAAAAAAAATTCGGAACCCATCGGAACCCATTGAAGCCAAGATGATTTCTGATGATTGTTTGAAAAGGATTAAAAAATTATTATAACCCGATACAAAACGGACCGGGGAACCTGTTGCTCACTCATGGCTGTACTGACAAAAGACCTGAGTAAAACTCCTCACCGAGCGTTTGCTCCACTCGTAACACATTACACTGCAGCCCACTCTTGATTGGTTGAGGAAAGTAATTATAAAATTTCCGTTTATATATTCATGTAGAAGAGATAGGACAGAGGAAAAAATGAGAGAAGAAAAAGGAAGGTACCTTATCGAAGGGAGTTTATAGATAAATTGAGAAAAAATTCGGATAGTTCGAACTGGGATTCGAACGCAGATCGTTCGACAACATGTTGAGGTCTCTATCCAGTTAAACTACCCGCCCTACGTAAATTTCCTTTCACTCAATTCTCCTGATTTCCTATATCCATTGAGCCACATTGTTTATCGTACGGTAGCAATTTTCAACTTAAATATTGTAAGCAGGGAAACTGTAGATGTCAAAGTTGATGCGCTACAGTCCCATCTAGTGGCGAGGTACAACAAAGTGGATAGCACGAAAATATTCACAGTCTTCAAATACCTATATATGCCAATTTTCGTAGTGATCGGTTATACACTGTAGAAGTTGATGTTCTGCAGTACCATCTAATGGCCAGTTACAACAAAATGAATAGCATAAAACCTCCATAAAAAAATTCCTTCAATCCCTTCAACTGGAAGGCATATGTTTCATCTCTTTATATTTAGACTCTTCAGGGTATCTACACATGCTCCCCCATCAAGAATACGGAGCCCTTAACCACAGCCCCTACCCATAGCTAACAACCAATGTTTTCGCCGACCTCCCGTCGGATGGCGTATATATGCGTATGATGGCGTATATATGTTGGCTGTGAGTAGGGTCTCCCTATTCTTGATGGGGGAGCATGTGTAAGCATCCTGAAGAGTCTAAACATCAAGAGACGAAACATATGCCCTCCAGTTGAAGGGATGGGTGGGGCTCGTCTCCGGTTAATCAACCAACAAAGCGAAGATGCATGTGGTTGTCTGTTCCACATGATATTGTTTAACCCAACGATTGGGTTGTATGATGACATTCAACGACTGTGGTCTCATTGGACCACATTATATATAGATATATATATATATATATATATATATATATATATATATATATATATATATATATATATATATATATATACATATGATCGAAAAGTTGTGAACTAGGCCCCTGAAGAAAATTATTAAAAAGCTAAAGAAGTTCACCCGTGCTCCACGCCGTGTTTTGCCATTCCTTCACCCGCCATCCAAAGCGTCTCCCAAGGCCGGTTTCTGGCCTTAAGCCGTCATCAGTTGGACACCTGAAGAGCGGATGAAGGAAGGACTAAAGCCATGACCATTTAAATAAAAAAATTAATTTTTCGATCATACCTGGTACTTACCCGAGGTCACAACGGTAGACGGGTCACAAACGGTTTCGCTCAGTCTGACTGCTGCGACCATTTACCGCAGTGGTTCCTTCATCCGCTCTTCAGATGTCCAGCTTGAGCCCAACTGATGACGGCTTAAAGTCAGAAACCGGTCTTGGAAAATGCTTGCTAGCGCTTTGGATGGCAGATAAAGGAATGGCAAAGCACGACGTGGAACATGGGTAAACTTCTTTAGCTTTTTAATATATATATATATATATATATATATATATATATATATATATATATATATATATATATATATATATATATATATATATATATATATATATATATATATATATATATTTATAAATTCTTCAAATTGTCAGTGACCAGCACATATGGGTAACATATAAGTGGGTAAGTGGAACATGGGTAAACTTCTTTAGCTTTTTAATATATATATATATATATATATATATATATATATATATATATATATATATATATATATATATATATATATATATATATATATATATATATATATATATATATATATAAATTCTTCAAATTGTCAGTGACCAGCACATATAGCGGATATCTACAGTAAATATATAACCAGATGGTATTTATGGTGTGAGAGGTGAAAACAACGTTTGGACAACCTCAACAAATATAGTACGACGACATAAAAAAATTCGCAGAACTAGTACCAGGTTACCAAGAACAGAGAATCATAGTCTAAGATGAGACATACCTAATTCAATGGATAGATCGCCGCTGAAAGTAAAAGAAGATGCCTCTGGTGATGAATGTAACAAAACCGTTTATATGTATCAATCGAAAACATTCAAAAATTCACTTCATAAACGTGCAAATTGAAACATTTATCAATTGTTTACATTTTGGGTATTTTGGGAACAGATAAAAAATATGTCAGTGACAAAAGCACCAACGGTATAGCGATAACCCTTTATAACTTAGAGGTAGATGAATAAAAACCAACAATTCTTCTGTGTGTACCCGTATTAAGCCCAACCCTACATCCTACAAGATAAAAGGGTGTTTTCCTTTTACTTTTAACCTATTCTCTCTTTTTTAGCATAACGTGCACGTAATGTATCAATATATTTTTCTCAGCTGTATAATTAGACCTGGTACGATACCCTCTCGGGAGCAGGCATCAGCATTTAACAAAAAGACATGTCACGAAATAAGTTCTGTCCTGACAAGCTGTAATCTAATAATAAAATGTTCTATTAACTAAGCATTCCAATTAGTTAATTGCCTTTTGTTATTATAGGGTTAAAAGGAAATTGGGCTGGGTGATTTTTTCTCTAACCTGTTTTAGTATATTATATAATCAACTTTTTTTATATAGGGGCGTATAAATTTAGTGCCTTTACGTTTCATACCTTTTCCCTTTGATACCAAACTTGTAATTTGTCAGTGAGTATTATCAAGTTTTTAGGAAAATATATAGCGAGGAATCCAAGGAAACTCATTGTTAAGTGTTACAATCTGTATTTAAAAATATATACAGTATGGGATAAGTGACACACTACCATTTCAATTAATGTCTGAATGATTGTGGGGTGTTCATATATATTTTTTTCCTTTGTTTGGGTTTTTCGTCACTATCTAAAACTCAAAAAATATCAAAAATAACTGTATCAAAAATACCTGTATCAAAAAACCAAACTGTGACAAATTTCTCAGTGATTCTTTTTTGTAATAAATTTGCCTAACGAACAAAATTTTAAAGATATAAAAATGTTATAAAAAATTTTACAAACTTTTAACGTTAACGTTTCGGAGGGTCCTCTCCCCCCGTTTTCAAAACTAAACTAAAAAATAAATTATATTAATTTGTAATATATAAAGTAACGAGTGAAAGTAAATATATTTTTTGTTGTTGTATATGTCAACGATACTTACATTGACAACAATAGATTTTCATGACAATGACATACTACCAAAAAAAAAAAAAAAAAATATATATATATATATATATATATATATATATATATATATATATATATATATATATATATATATATATATATATATATATATATATAGGTAATGTTTACTGTGTGATTGTCTATTGTACTGATGTCTATTGTACTGTGTGTATTCAAATATTTAAATGTGTTTAATTGTATTCTTTAGAATCGGGAACCATATTGAATTTAATTCTACCGAAGGCCATAGCAATACAGTTTACAGAAAACTACAGTTTACATAAAACCGACAAACACAGATAGGTAAATCTTAGGTTTCTTAGCGGTTTCTTTTAATCTTCTGTATTTTGTTACCAATTCTTTTAATACCGTTTTGGAATTATTCCAATTGATTTTATGACCCGATTCCCATGCGTGTTGATAAATTCTAGATTTATTACAATCGCCCTTTCTAAGAAGGTTTTTATGCTGTTTTACTCTAACATCTAACGGTCTAGATGTCTCACCTATATAGAATTTTTGGTATTTTGTTGTATATTGTTTGGTTTAGACTTTGTTAATAGAGATCTAAGAGTATTTTTTGTTTTAAATGTCGTTCTTATGTTGTATTTATTTCCTACTCTTTTAATTGTGTCAGCAATACGGCGGATATAAGGAATTGTGAGGTTAATTGTTTGAGAGTTATGATTATTGTTATTAATAACTTGTCTGTTTTGTCTAGTATCAAAATTTTTAATAGATTTATCTATAAAATTTTTTGGGTAATTGTTTTTTATTAAAATGTCTTTTATGTGATTTGTTTCTTTTTGTAGTGTATCACTGTCGGTACAAACAAGATTTACCTAACTGTGTTTGTCGGTTTTCTGTAAACTGTAGTTTTTAATGTGTTGTTTTGTTTTAATATTGAAGTGTCGAGGAATGGCAATTTATTCTCCTTCTCCATCTCTAAAGTAAACTTAATTGTAGGCTCTCGAGAATTTATATCTTGTAAAAAAATATTTAGATCATCAGTGCTATGTTGCAATATAGCAAAAATATCATCAACATACCTAAGCCATATTAATGGCTTTTTAAAAGATTTATTTAATATGTCATTCTCAAGTTCCTCCATAAAGATATTACTCATCAAAGGAGAAAGAGAAGAACCCATTGCCATTCCGAAATTTTGTTGATAATAATCATTTTCTAATTGAAAATATGTGGTTTTTAATCACAGAGTTAATAATTCCAAAATTGTATTTATGTTCATTTTAGTGCGGTCTTTTAATGTTGTGTCATGTTCTAATCTCTTTCTAACTATTAAAAGTGATTTATCAACTGGTACATTAGTAAATAAACTCACCACGTCAAAACTAACCATTAAATTTTGGTTTGTAATTTTAATGTTCGAAATTTTATCTAAAAAATCTGAAGTATTTTTAATATATGAATTTGTTCTACCCGAAAGTGGATTTAAAATGTTTAATAAAAATTTTGCTATACTACTAACTATAGGGCGAAGTGGTATATTAGTTTTGTGTATTTGGTAGACCATAGAAATGAGGTGGACTATAATGTGGTGTAAGTTGTGATCTTTCTAGATCTGTCAATTTACGTTTGTGTTTATATAATGTATTGTAAATTTGTCTCTCTATTTTTAATGTTGGATCTGTAGGTATTTTAGTGTATTTTCCCTCATCAGTTATAGTTTTAATTTTGTTATTATAATTTGTAGTGTCCAGAATAACTGTGGCGTTACCTTTGTCTGATGGCAATATTTTAATAGATGTGTCTTTTTTTAATTTATCTATAGCTAAGCTTTCCTCATGGTATAAATTTGATTTGATTTTAAACTGTTTTTCTAAGATAAGTTTTAACCTAATTCTGTATTCATTTGCACTTTCCAAAGGTAATTTTTGAGCAACAGACTCTACTGCCGAAATAAGGTCTAATTTAGGAACATCTTTCGATGTAACACTAAAATTTAGTCCTTTAGAAAGTACATACTTTTCAGAATCAGATAATATTTTATTTGAAAGGTTAACTACAGTTTTATTAATGAAATTTTTGTCTGTATGTGTATTAATGTGTTTTGTGTGTGTTCCATGTTGAGATTTTTGAGTTATAGATAGTGGCGAAAAACCCAAATAAAGGAAAAAAATATATGAACACGCCACAATCATTCAGACATTACTTAGTCTAGCGTATTCTAGCGTTATATATATATATATATATATATATATATATATATATATATATATATATATATATATATATATATATATATATATATATATTAGAATTACCAGGTTCTCGGATAGAACCTGGTAATCTGTTTCTCGACGATTCGATTCGATTTCGATGAACCTGTTCCAGTTTGAAGCCATTTTTCAAGAGAATCTAGTTGATTTACTCCGAGGCCTCAATCTGTCTACTCCCCAGAGTTCACAACCAGAAAAGAGCATGGACGGTGCGACCTCTGTATGGGTGGGAGTAAGACGGGAGGTGGACGTTTGACTAGAAGGGTTTCGGATGGGCAATTTGGAAATAAGCGGTTTCCATGTATTTGAAACTCTAAAATCGTCGTTCCTCTTGTTTAAGCAGTTTGGACGTTTTTCGATCTTAATTACTTCACGAATTATGCGGGGTTTGTAGGACTATATATAGGTGCGATTACTCTGGCCTTGTAGAAATCTATTTTGTGACACGTTTGAAGATCATGTTCTGCTAAAGTCGAGGAGAGATCAGATTTTCGGACGGCGAGAGAATTCTCGTACATGCGATTTTGGATAGGTCTATTAGTTTGACCGATATATGATTGGGAGCAATCAGAACAAGGAATCTCATAGACACCAAGTGACTCTTGTGGAATATTATCCTTTACTGGTCTGAAGAAACTGGATATATTTCTTTCTATTGTAAATATTGTTTCGATATTATGGGATCTGAATTCGTGGCAAATTTTATCAGTAACTCCCTTGATGTATGGCAGAAGAACTTTGAGATTTTGGGACAATTCTCTAGTAGATCGGTTGGTATGAATAGTTGCCTGAACTTTATTAATATGCCTTTTTATTTGACCCATGTCATAGCTGTTTTGAATTAGTGCCGTTTCTAATGAATTAAGTTCTGTTTGCCTATTGCCCTATCCGACAATATTAGTGATCTCGTGACTAAAATTTTGACTACCGAATTTAATTGGTGGTTATAGACAGAATAGGAGAAGCTTTGGTCTGGCCTTTTTGATATTAGAACGTCAAGAAAAGGGAGAGCAAAATTGTTTTCAGTCGCCATTGTGAATTGGACCTGGGGATGTATACTGTTCAAATGCGAAAGGAACAGATTTAAAGATTGTGGTCCGTGCTCTTAATCGCGTTAATCGTGTTTTTACTCGCGATTTGTATTAAAAGTGTGGAAACTTTTTTTACCGTGTTCTTTAGTTTCAAAATTAGACTGAATCATCTCCTGATGATACTAATATGAATAGCAAAACGCACGTCAAGGAATTTAAAAAAGTGATTTGGTGTTTATTGGTAGATCTCTTCGTATTCGGTGTACAATTTTTATCATCTTAACAACGTTAATACGACAACCATCCTTGAGACAAGACGATAATTTTTGAAATTTCCTTTATACTTAATGGAACAATTATATTTTTAACCTTTTTTTTCAATTAGCGAACCATTAATCTTGAATATTCTCACAAAGCAGCTCTAGCCCATTTTTCCTCCATCTAAAACGTCTACAGATTAATTAAGAACATTATAAATTTGATTTTTAACAGTTTCGCATTCATTAAAGCGTTCGTTTCTCGTTTTTAACGTACCGTTTGAATATTTTGCGACGAATCTCGTTATTTTTTATTTGGTTTTTAATTTTCGAAAATCGTTATTAAGCCGGGACTAAATACGAAGCGATTGTATTGACTGAAAATGGTAAAAGCCGTAGCGTAGACTCGGGAATCGATACAAATCGTCACAATATAAGCTTGTAATGTTATAACAATATTGTTTTAACGTGTTTTTTTTAGTTTTTATTTGTCGGATAACAACTGGAACCACGCCTGACTAGGAATATCTTTTGAGACGTCATCTTCTGCTTTTGATTTTTTTTCTACATTTTATTCTTGAATAGTTATTAAGTGGCTGTTCACTATTGTTGAGAAGAGATTCAGGTGTCTCAGGGTACTTGATGTCGAATAAAAGATCGATACGTATCGAGATTCTTTTAGAAATTCAAAAAGATTTCCCACCACATGGTGAGAGAATAATTTTTCAATGGGTCGAGGCAATCCTAACCTTGAACCGGTGGGGGATAGGATAGAGCAAGAAGAGGGTATATGGAAGACTATAAGGGAGGATCCACAAAGAGGGCAGGAGGGAGCCGAGCTCCCATCCATAAAGTATTGATGAGAGAAGAGGCAGTGGCTGATAATAAATCTGTTAAGAATAATGTGAGATTTTCTGGAGAGAGAAAAATTGTATTCAGTCTTTTTTATCTGACATAGTTTTTTGTTTCCATCTATAAGATCCCACTCAAGCTGGATGATTTTAGAAGCTTTGTCAGAGATTAATTGGATAATAATCTCTGAGAAAAGGGACTATGAAAATGGGAGGTCCAGAGAATATGGCATCTTTGGCCAAATTGTCCGCTCTTTCATTTCCCTCAATACCCA
This sequence comes from Cosmopolites sordidus, assembly GCA_031761425.1. Taxonomy (NCBI): domain Eukaryota; kingdom Metazoa; phylum Arthropoda; class Insecta; order Coleoptera; family Curculionidae; genus Cosmopolites; species Cosmopolites sordidus. The sequence goes on along the minus strand of JARFXV010000194.1, from coordinate 1,110,508 downwards.
TATGTCCAGGGACCCATATTAGTGAAATTTTGTAGGATAAGGAATCTAATGAGAAAAGGAGATCCAAAATTCTGATGATTAAGGAATGAATTGAATTTGGATTATTGATTAATTTAAGGGAATTGAGAAAATCAGTGCAAATCCACCATGAAGAGTCTTGCTCAGGGGATATGTTTTTAAGAGCCTCATGTATTGTAAAGAGCTCGGCTCATAGTATGGAGCGGGAAGACTGTATTCCTTGGAAAAATAAAGATAATGTATGGCAGCACCAACACCTAAGCCGAAACTTAAAAAAACCACGTCAAAGTCGATCAAAAGTTAAGGCAATGTTGACTATTTTCTTTGATTATCGCAGTGTTGTACAGTCGGAATTCTTGCCAGAAGGACAGATAGTAAATAAAGAATATTATCTGAGCATTATGCCGCATTTAAGAGAGCAAATTAGTTGAAAAATGCCAGATTTGTGGAGAGAAACTCTTGGATTTTACATCTTGGACAGCGCACCATCTCTCAAGACAACCATTGTGAACGAATTTCTGACCAAAAACTCAACAAACAGTATCGAACAATCACCATATTCACCTGATATTGCTCCGGCAGCCTTTTTTCTCTTTTTCATAACTCAAATTACTACTTCGACGCACCCGTTTTCAGTCGATAGAAGGCATAAAAGAGAATTCGCGCCAAGAACTGAAGTCGATTCCGAAAAATGCGTTTAAAAAATGTTTTGACAATTGGATTATTCGTTGGCATAAGTTTATTATTTCGGTAAGGGCCTACTTTGAAGGCGATACAATAAATTTGGATAAATAATAAACATTTTGTGTTTTATTAACCAATTCCTGGTACCTTTTGACATTATGTGATATGTATTGTATTATCTATGCATTTGTTAATCGTACATATCTTGATAAAGAAGTGTAAGTTCTGAGTTGAAATAAATCTGTTTGACAAAATTAACCATAACCATTTATATGTATGTAGATAAGTTAACAACATTCGGCTTATCCGGCTTTTACATTATCATATAAAGCTGCGTCCATACTAATAAAATTTTGCGTGTGTATTGAATTTATTGGAACAATTTGTTTGAATAATCTGGTGGACAACAGATGGTTCGTGTGCGTGCTGTACTACGACAATATTTGTGTAATTTTATGTGTCAGAGCGTCTACATTGCCGCGCAGGCACACCACATTCAATACATACAGTCCGTACAACGCAAATTTGTATTGATGTGGACCCAGCTTTAGAGTCTACTGTATTGCTAAAAGCTACGAATCCGGATACGATACGGTTTGCAATATGGTTCGTAAGTGATGACAATTTCCATAAAAAAAAATAAATAAATAACACACACACGATTACATTGTTAGTATCAATAAAGCACCAAGAAAATCTAAAATTTCACAGATCTTAAAATATCTCCGATTTATTTTGTTACTTGAAACTTTCGAGGATGTTTTGATCGTCTCGTAAATTGTTATTGTTCGTTCAGAATACAACAAAGGCGGAATAATTTTTATTATATTAGATGCCAAAATTCTTCGATAATAAATTCAAATTTATTGCAAATATTCCTCTTCTTTTCGTTCTAAAATGTAAAAAACATTTTTCTTTTCTTGTAGTTAAACAGTTTTTTTTTCTCTGAATAAGGCGGCGATTTATGGTAATTTTTAAGAAATAAAAAAACGTCATTGAAAAACGAAATATCAAGGAATATTGAAGAATGAAAATACCTTTTTTGTGGGTTTTATGTTTAATAAAAACGTTAAAGATATTTAAAAAAAAAAGCAATGGTAAGGCAAATAGTTATAGACGATTATAAAAAACAAAATTCAATTTTTTTTTAGCGAGACAGAAATTCTACATAGAATATAAAAAGATATATTAATTAACTAGCAGAACCCGGCAGAACACGACAGACGTTGTCCTGCCAGTGTATATGTATTTACCTGTATACAGTGCTAATCAAAACACCTATTCAACCATACTAATTTTGTTTGGGTTCAGGGTAGTTTTGATGCATAAAATAAATAAATACTAAAATTTCACTATAATTAATACAGATTCACAAATCCGCCTCTGGACAGTTGTCAAAAAAGTTGACGTTTTTATAATTCTCCAACTTATTTTACTTTTTCTGCTTTTACATGGTTTCAATTTTTAAATATTTACTTCAAATCTTTGTACACGAAACGTTTGATTTTCTAAATATACTCAATGGTACCTACTTTAGAAGACAAGGTAGCAGTTATCTTAATGCTCGTTGAATGCGGAAATAATTTTCATGCTGCGGAGCGGAGCGTCTTTTTAATGAGAGGTATCCCGATCGTCCTATATCGAGGACTTATTTGAGGGAGCTTCTTCTTAAATTTGAAACAAGAGGGAGTGTTAAAGATGCAAAACGATCTGGCAGACAAAAAATTTCAAATGACAAAGAAATTGATATAACTGCAGACATTGTAGTAGTGTGTTCGCGGCAAGAACTGAAGTGTATTCCGGAAAATGCGTTTTAAAAATGTTTTGACAATTGGATTATTCGTTGGCATAAGTGTATTATTTCGGAAGAAACCTACTTTGAAGACGATACAATACATTTGGATAAATAATAAATATTTTGTATTTTATTAACCATTTCCTGGTAGTTGTTGACATTATGTGATATGTATTATATTATCTATGCATTTTTTAATCGTACATATCTTGATAAAGAAATGTAAGTTCTGAGTTGAAATAAATCTGTTTGACAAAATTAACCATATACATTATTAGTACGTAGAACTTACATACAGACCTACGTATGTATGTACTATGTGACAATTGGATTATTCGTTGGCATAAGTGTATTATTTCGGAAGAAACCTACTTTGAAGACGATACAATACATTTGGATAAATAATAAATATTTTGTATTTTATTAACCATTTCCTGGTAGTTGTTGACATTACGTGTTATGTATTATATTATCTATGCATTTTTTAATCGTACATATCTTGATAAAGAAATGTAAGTTCTGAATTGAAATAAATCTGTTTGACAAAATTAACCATATACATTATTAGTACGTAGAACTTACATACAGACCTACGTATGCATGTACTATGTGCATTTATATGTATGTAGATAAGTTAACAACATTCGGCTTATCCGGCTTTTACGCTATCATATAAAGCTGAGTCTACACCAATAAAATTTTGCGTGTGTGTTGAATTTACTGGAACAATTTGTTTGAATAATCTGGTGGACAACAGATGGTTCGTGTGCGTGTTGTACTACGACAATATTTGTGTGACTTTATGTATCAGAGCGTCTACATTGCCGCGCAGGTACACCACATACAATACATACAGTCCGCACAACGCAAATTTGTATTGATGTGGACCCAGCTTTAGAGTCTACTGTATTGCTAAAGGCTACGAACCCGGATACGATACTGTTTGCAATTTAATAATGCTTAATGATAATAATAATAATAATGTTTTATTAGCCCAACAGGATAACCCAATTATAGAGCTAATTATTAATATCTAATGTAATCAATTACAAAATATAATAATAATTACCCTAATCTCTACTAAACCCAAGCGATTTAAAAGCACTTTCACTACATTATGTATGTGATTCACAAAAGAAAGCTTTGTATCGAAAGTTATTCCTAAATCGTTCCAGATTACAGGCGTTTATGGAACTTAAATTATTTCAACTTAAAGTTATTTAACTTATTAGAAAATGATACTAGTTTGCACTTCTTAGTATTCAATTGAAGCCCATTCATCTCACACCATTCATTTCCTTTTTCCAAATTTCTCTGCAGCCCCCTACAATCCTGGATGTTATTTACAACTCTAAAAAGTTTCAAGTCATCTGCAAACATGAGACTTTCACAATCCAAAAGCCCGGAGAGATCATCATGGTACCTCAGAAACAACAGTAGGCCAAGTTTGGAACCCTATGGTACCCGCGTCTTTTTAATGAGAGGTATCCCGATCGTCCTATATCGAGGACTTATTTGAGGAAGCTTCTTCATAAATTTGAAACAACAGGGAATGTTAAAAATGCAAAACGATCTGGCAAACAAAAAATTTCTAATGACAAAGAAATTGATATAATTGCAGACATTGTAGTAAACCCTACTTGTTCTATAACCCAAGTTGCATCTACCTTTGAAGTCAATCAACGGACGGTGCACCGGATGTTCACCGTGTGAAAAAAATTCACCCTTATAAATTAAAAATGGTACATCAACTTTCAAATGACGACCACGACCGAAGACTGCAATTCTGTGAAAATATGACCACTAGAATAGATCAAGCGCTAGATTATTTAAAAACAATTTGCTTTAGTGACTAAAGTACTTTCTGCCTCAATGGAAATGTGAACACTCAAAATGTAAGGTACTGGAGTGATACAAATCGTAACATGTTTAGTGAGAAACATACATAGTGTCCAGAAAAAGTAAATGTCTGGGCAGGTATTCTGGGAAACCACATAGTTGGGCCTAAATTTTTGAATGGTAATTTAACCGGTAAGGCGTACTTGAAGATTGAGCCGCTAATTCTCGAAATTCTGGAACGGAGCTCCTCAACACTATTGTGCTGTAGTAAGACATTATTTGGATCAGGAACATCGTGGTAAATGGATTGGACGACGAAGTCCGATAGAATGGCCGGCTCGGTCACCGGATCTTACACCTTTGGATGTTTTTCTGTGGAGGTACCTTAAATCTAAAGTATATAGATGTAATATGGAAGTAATAGAATGTTTTACTGTCAGGAAGTAGGTGGTGCACATTTTGAATATTTACTACAAGGACGGACTTGTAAATCTATATTAATTATACGCTAAACTGAAATTTTAATATTTATTTATGTTATGCATCAAAACTACCTTGAACCCAAACAAAATTAATATGGTTGAATAGGTATTTTAAATACCTTTCGAATGAGGTATCACTTGCCATAAGAACCCATTGAAAACTATTGGCCACAATGGCACTGTGACGCCATCTATGATGATTACGTCATCAGTTATCACTAGAAAAGAAGTTTACGTGCAGTCATTTTCACATTTCAAATTTCGTTAGTTGAAGTATAACCGTTTTAGTTTAACCAAAAAATAAAGAGGGGGGAGGGGCTAGCACGGTATATATAAAATGGATGGTCTGTATGTAATATAGAATCTATAAAGCGTTGTAGAAAATTGTAGAAAAATGAAAGATTACTCATATTGATAAGATTCTATTATTTTTATTAGTATAAATTGATGATAAATTATATATATTTTTTTATAAATAATTTACGTGAACGAACAATATTTTTAACTATTCCATTCGCTATATAATCAAACCAATTTAAAGTATTTCAAACTAATACTATCTAGCGTAACAACGCAAGTGAATAAACAATATTTTGTATTGTTACAGTGTATATGTTAAGAAAAGAAAAGAACATAATCCAATTATTTCTACTCCTGGAACAAACAGACCTCTTGCGAAAACCAAAACAACAGACTTATCTGAAGAGAATAAAACGGAATTTCGAAATACCTTGTACAATATGTACAAAAAAAATAAGACATTTAAATTAAATGAATACATATTAATTGCCAGTTGTATCACATATGCAATATTTTGACATTCGCAAACATTTTGGTTTTACCATTTATTAAAAAACTGTAAAATCTGTTGACCCTATGAGCAGAGCACCTATCTTACTTATATCTAGGGCAATTATTTGGCATATCCTGCTATTTCTGGTAAATAATAAAAGGCAATAATTATTATAGTACCAGAAATTTCTGGTACTATAATAATTATTGCCGCATTTTACCAAAACATTCCAATACCGAAAATAAATCAACTTGAGGTCTACTTGTATATGTAGTTATATATATATATATATATATATATATATATATATATATATATATATATATATATATATATGTATATTGACTTAAACTAAGATATGATTTAGCTAAATTTTCAACAAACACTTTCATAAACAAAAAATACAAGTATAACACTTACTTATGTCTTATAATAAAATATATTTTTCATTTGCAGGAAAGCATGTAATAATCAAAAGCGTTAATATGGAGTTAAGAAGAAAGGAATTTGTCAGTATGGGTGTACATCACTCAATACTCTCCTAAAGAAGCTACGCTTTAAGTACAAAGGGCATGAAAACAGGAGATCATTAATCGAAAGAAACAATATTTCTGCCTTAAGATATTGATTTCTTCGTAAATATATAGAAAATCGTAACAGCACATTCAGACGCCAAATTTAGCTTCTAAATGAGACCTGGATTGTTAAAAGTGTTCGTAAGCCAGAAGATTATCATGGGAAACGTTATATAGTCATTCATGCCAGCTCTTTGAAAGGATTTGTTCAAGATTCAAGTTTAGTGTTCGCTTCAAAATCTTTGACGTCCGATTACCATGGTGAAATGAACAATACCATATTTCAAAAAGGGATGACGACACAGCTAATCCAAAATTTAGAAGAACCATCCTTAATATTAATGGATAATGCACCTTACCATAGTATACTTCAAGAAAATCAGCCCTGCAGTTCCTTAACAAACGCTGAAATAATTGCTTGGTTAAACGCTAATAATATTAAATATGATGAAAAACTCACAAGACCAAAATTGCTGCAAGTGGCTAAAAGGAACATAAAACATATATAATACATATTATAATTATTATTCACGTATGGGCCCTGGTGGACCACGCGAAGTACAATTAGAGGCGTTTGTTGTTTTCCTTTGCGCCCATACTAATTTCATTCTTTCGCTATGAGTTTTTTCCCTTTCGTCAGACCAAGTTGTTCCAGTCTTTCTACATTTTCTCTCTGGTCAATTTTCCAAACGTTAACCTTGTGTCTGAAATAGCCTCTATCCTGAATTTCATTTTGTGTAATATTTGCTGATCGTAGGTCCTCTTTAATTGCAGCAATCCATTTATTTATTTCTACTTTAGCTCTACTCCTATTTTCATAAAAATCGATTATTTGTCTAGTTAGTCTAATTGCCTTAATTTTTTGCCAATAATATTAAATATGATGAAAAACTCACAAGGCCAAAATTACTGCAAATGGCTAAAAGGAACATAAAACATATATAATATATATATATATATATATATATATATATATATATATATATATATATATATATATATATATATATATATATATATATATATATATATATATATATATATATATATATTGTGATTTTAATGCCACAAAATTAATTTGCCTTAATTTTTTGCTTATGCGAAGTCATACTATAATAAATATATTGGTAGGGATGGATTTAATACTGAAAAAATACAAAATCTATGAAAAGAAACATTGGAATAGTGTAATGAAAAAGTCTATAGCACATACAGAGAAATGAATCGAATACTAGTTTATCAAAGAACAATATATAGTCGATGTTGAAATTGAGCCTAATAATCAACACAAATGAAAGTTCCTGGTCTGAATCTGACGAAGATATATAGCTATGTAGGTAATGTTGTTGATTAATGAACTTATTAGTATACCTAATTATTTAGATATAGGAAAATTTATTTTTATTAATGTATTATTGTATTTATGTATTAAGTACTGAAGAAATATTTGAAATGATATTTGTAATAACTATATAATGCAATTGTTTAAAGACCCATATTCTGTGTATTCCCATACCTTAGTAACGTTTTGATCATATAAAAATTAGACTCGGCAATAATGTTTATGGAGCCACATTAGCTGTAGCGTCTAAGGCGTCAGCTTTACGGTTCGGCAGTTAATGTGGAGTGGGTTCGAATCCCGTACTAGCCAAAAGGTTTTTCTAAAATTCTTGTGAATGTTTCTAGGTAAGAGTGTAAAATCTGACAAGAAATCACCCCTCAGCCACGCCAGTTCGAGGCTGGGTAAGACCGGATGCCTTCTGAGAGGTTTTTCTACGTTAGTCTCTCGCCAGTCGGTAGGCTTATCGAGATACTTTCGGTTAAGCACAAAACCAAGGGGGGTGCTGACCGGGGTTTTCGGTAGCTGATGACCGTGTTTCGGAACCCACGTTAAGCTGTAGGTCCAGTCGCTAAATAGCCTCTCCAGTTGCTGATGCGCCTCCAACCCCAAAACTTTACTTTAATAATGTTTAAAGAGTAAATAAAATGAAGATTTTGATTTACAAATTAATTCATTGACTATTTCCCAAAAAATTTCATTATAACTTAATATTGTCCGTACTATTTTAACACACAAAATTCTTCGATCAATCTATGACATAAAACTTTACAATTTCATAACACACACTCGAACTTTTACGATAAAATATCGATTTATTATAGGACGTTTTATAAATTCATGTTATAAAATATTTACAAATAAATGTATCGTAGATCTAAATCAAAAACATAAATGTCCATCTTTCGAGGCACCAACCACGTCCATTATGAAAGTTAGCACTAATATTGACTAATAATTTTTGATTTGATTCATATGGATAATAATTGATGACGCATGGGTAATCTTTCCACGATTCAACTGTATCTAACATTTTTACACTGAGCGAACAATAATATTCTTTAAACAATACAAATCGAAACAAATAATAATGGGGGTACTAAGTATCGATTTTTGTCGGTAATAAATCGCTGTCACTTTCACTTCACACGTATTTACATAATACAACTCAAAACACTTTTAAAATGACGCAATGTTTACGCCACAATAAATTTAAGTTAGCTACTTCCATTCATCTATTCTTGGAACCACTTTTTTCGGATCAATTCCTTTAAAAAGTGACAAAAAAACGTCCAAAGAAAAACAATCACCATTTCGTTCCATTATATTCTCGATTTTTTTTCTTGTAAAAAGAAAATAACCTATTCGACAGGATGAATCGATAACTGAATCGTTCAGAATTTCGCGTGTCTGAATGAAAGACAAAACATCCTTTATTGAAAAGAATTAGGCAGATATTTTTTGCCATCGTTTTGTTATCGTTCAAAATATTCCATGATTACATATTGATATTTATATATAAACTAGACTTCTCAACGCACGTTTCGCTAACCATGTTAACATCATCAGGAGATTATTCAATCTTATTCCAAAAGCGGACTGAAGAATGAATGAATCATCTCCTGAAGATGGTAACATGGTTAGCGAAACGCATGTCGCGAAGATAATAAAAGTGATTTAGTGTTTAATGGTAAATCTCCACTACTTTTGTGTTTCACACAAATAATGAAATAATATATATATATATATATATATATATATATATATATATATATATATATATATATATATATATATATATATATACACCCAACCGTTGGATTCCACAATCTCATGTGGGACACACAACAACCTGCGTTTTCGCCTAAATGAACATTTTTGTTGGTGGCTTGACCAGGAAGGAGCCCCACCTATCCCTTCAACTGGATTATATATGTTTCGTCGTTTCGTCTCTCGAGGTTCAGACTCATCAGGGCGCTGATATATACCATACCATCAAGAATAGGGAGACCCTATCCACAGCCAACAACCCATGTTGTCGCCGACTTCCCGTTGGATGGCGTATATATATATATATATATATATATATATATATATATATATATATATATATATATATATATATATATATATATATATATATATATATATATATATATCTATATATATATATATATATATATATATATATATATATATATATATATATATATATATATATAGTGTTAGATTTTCTTGGAATGTGTCCAATGAGACAGTAGTAGCTGAGTGTCATCACACACCCAACCGTTGGGTTCCACAATCTCATGTGGAACACACAACAACCTGCGTCTCCGCTTAAATGAACATTTTTGTTGGTTGCTTGACCGGGAAGGAGCTCCACCTATCCCTTCAACTGGATGACATATGTTTCGTCTCTCGAGGTTCAGACTCATCAGGGCGCCGACATATACTATACCATCAAGAAATATATATATATATATATATATATATATATATATATATATATATATATATATATATATATATATATATATATATATATATTTCCTGCGCAGCAAATTATAAGCACTTACGACCATAACCTGGTTGCATAAAGCCGGATAACTTCTCAGAGATCTTACACGTTAGTGACTCGCCAATTAGTAAGCTTTTAAAAAAACAAAAAGGTTAAGTAAGCTCCAAGGCTTCTTATGAATACCTCGATAAAATGGTTTTAGAAGTATCAAAGGACGTTTCAAACGACATTTTGGACTTCTCACTCTTCGAAATCGACACGAAAATATCCAGCTAGGGTTTGATTTTTTTTTGTGGCTGCAGGTAATGCTGCTTTGAAGATGACTGTTCATAGCTATTTACTTATGCCTTGTTGTCTGTGACATTTACTAATGTTGTAAGTAAATAAATATAAAATAAATATTTCTCTAACACATTTATCGGCAAATCTTCGGCGATAGTTGCTAAAATTATCAAATTTATTTTTATTAAAGATGTCCTCAATTAATGTAATGAAAACGATATGACTTAAAGGTCCACCTTACCTGACTCCTCTACTAATCACAAACTCTTCAGACGTTTTAGACTACTAGTTTTCACAAGTTTCCATATGTTCTTCTAACATGCACTGTGAAATCTTCATAAAGCACAGAAATATTCAACTAACATGTGGCATTGTTTTTCTGCTACTTGTATTCTTTTCATGATTTAAAATTGCCTGGTTTTCGTTAACATTTTCTTTAAGGATTGGTCTTTGATTATTTCCTATTCTCTACTAAGAACTTTCAACTTAGATATATACACAGTATGTCGGCAATATAAACGAACCTTTTTAAATTTGAAGAACTACTAGCACCATCTATTGAAACAGTATGTAATCTGAAACCTGCCCGATGGTTGCTATTTATGCATCCGGAATTGGCAACAATGGTGTTGCTAGGCGCCATCTGACATATACATCGTAAAGTATGACATTGTTGTCTGTATACAACAAAAAAAAAAGTCTGTGAAAAAGATTTGTGCACATTGCATTCTTGATAGCTCAAAAAATAAAATCGTGGTGCGTCAAAAATCCTGTATAGCATCTACCCAGGTGGTGAATATTGGATCTATGTCTATGAGCCCGAAAGTAAACAGCAATCGACTGTACGGGTCTTCCAAAATGAGCCTAACCCAAGCAAAGTTGGTGCAAGAAGCACTTCGAAGCATATTGTCGCCTGTTTTTTTGGAATAAATGACCATGTGGCTGTAGTGCCACTAGACAATCGTAGAATGATCAATGTTACACAACCATTTGCTTGCTAGAAGTCCTTGAAGAAGTAAAAAAAACAACCAGCGACGCAGGATTATTCTTAATCATGACAACGTGAGCTCTCACTCATCGGACGGAACAACTTAATATTTGACGGGTCAAAAAATCGAATTGATATGTCAACCGCCATACAGTCCGGATTTGGCACCCAATGATTTATTTTTGTTCCCGTCCGTAAATAATAAACTACGTGGTGAACGATTTTCGACACCAGAAGAAGCGGTGATGCGTTCAAGATGCATGTTTTAGAGATACCTCAATCGGAATGGAAAAAGTGCAATGAAAAACTAAAACGACACCGCCATCATTAGAATCTATCAACGGATTGTCAAGTTATCGCGCTTAAAGTGACAGTACCTTTTGTCACTTCGTCACAGAAACACGATGGAACAAAGAACTAATATTAAATTTTATTTCAAGCTCAGTAAACCTGTTACAGAAACATTTGAATTGATGAAAAAAGTTTATGGTGAGGAATGTCTATCTCGTGCACAACCACGGACGTGATGCTTTAGAAAACGACCCTTAGCCAGGCCGACTAAAAAAACTAAAATCGCGATGAGTTGGTGGAAAAAGTGCATAAAATTATCGCCTACAATACGAATTCCACTGTGGGATGGATACTGAAAGAATAAAATAATAACTAATTATTTTTTTTCATTTAAAAAGTTTCATTATTTTTCCGACATACTGTATATATTTAACTAATTTTCCAAGTTACTTTTATTAGAACGTCCTCTTCAACAAGAACTCACTCTTCAATTAGAATTTTGTTTTCCTGTGAACAAATTGCTAATACTGTCTGCGCTCGAAACCAAGATAAAATTATTTATGGAAATTTCTTCGACCTATCGTTAAGCCGAAACAATTTGTACCATTATTTAAGACACTGGGAATTTCGAAAGGGCAATTTCTTGGTGCTTTTCTCTCAAAACTAATTAAAATTGATATATTTTTCGGTTTTTTCTTGTTGACATTTTCAATGAATCATTCTTATTCATGTTGAAATGGAAAAAACGAACACAATTTCGAAATAAGGGGTGTTTCCAATTGAGCGATTTTTTTCCATTCTTGAATGAAACACAGAATTTGCGTTGATTTCAAAAAACTTTTTATTTAAATTAAAGCACATTTAAATACGAAAGACAATATCTGCCAAATGACCACCAATTGTAGCTCCACCGACGTCCACTCCTTAGAGATAGAGCCACCAACCCCGAGTCTATCTCACCGTTGACTCGAATAATTTTATTCTTTAGTTCAGGAATTGTGGATTGTTCTTACAGACCTGGCTTTTCACGTAATCACAAAGAAATTAATCCAACGGTGTCGAATCACATGATCTTGGTGGTCAATTAACATCACCAGAGCGAGGTGTAGCGCAGAGTATCAGCAGAGTGAGGTGTAGCGCTATCCTCTTGGAACCACATATTATTCAGATCAATATTATTCAATTCAGCCGACAAAAAATATATATAAAGGACATATTTGCGGACGCTCTGCTCATCTAGGAATAAAACTATGATCTCTAAACATAGAAATATATATTTCCGATAAGGCTCTCTGTCAAACGAACTGAGAGTTTGCGTAATCATATATATATATATATATATATATATATATATATATATATATATATATATATATATATATATATATATATATATATATATATATATATATATATATATATATATATAAATATATAATGTTAAAATTTCTAGGTTCTCGTGTAGAACACCGCGTTTTAGATTTATAAAATTTCGACGTTTCGGCTTCTACTTTGAAGCCATTATCAAAAACATCTACTTGATTTGCCTCGAGGTCTCAATCTACCTACTTCTCAGGGTTCACAACCAGAAAAGAACATGGTCGGCGCGACCTCAGAATTAATAGGTAAGGTTGTGAGTGGAACGCTCGGTTGAGGAGTGGGGGTGAGACAGGAGGTGGACGTTTGACTGGAACGGTTTCAGATGGGCAATTTGGAAATTAGAGATTTCCATGCATTTGGAACTCTAGGACCGCCGTCCCTCTTGTTTAGGCAGTCTAGACGTTTTTCGATCTCATTTGCTTCACGAATTGTGTTGGTTTTGTAAGGATATATAGGTGGGATTACTTTGGCTTTGTTAAAATCTATTTTGTGACCCGTTTGGATATAATGTTCTGCTAGAGTTGAAGGGAGATCCGATTTTAGGGCAGCGAGATGACGCGTATATGCGATTTTGTAAACGTCTATTATGATTGGGAGTGGCCAGAACAAGGAATCTCATAGACACAATGTGACTCATGTGGAATATTGTCTTGTCACAGGTCTAAGAAAACTCGATATATTTATTTCTGTTGAAAATATCGTATCCCAAAAATGTACGGTCTCCCAAAAATTCATAAAACTGACCGCCTTCCTCTACGTTCAATATCAGCGCATATCCGATAGACACAATACACTACTATATCATATCACTTACTCACGCATATACACAAATTAACAAGATATTTTGCGAAAACTCTACAGCCACTCGTGGAAACATCAACTTACAATAAAATAATTCCTAATCAAAAAAAATCCTCTCATATCATTCAGCTTCTTCAAAGGCACAATATATCTATTCTTGAAGTGACATTCTTGTTAGTTTCGATATATATATATATATATATATATATATATATATATATATATATATATATATATATATATATATATATATATGTCATCATCACCATCATCAACCTGTATCGATCCAATGCAGGATGAAGGCCTCTTCAGCATGCTTCTCAACTTTCACGGTCCTGGGCTTTCCTCTGCCACTCGGGTCCAATATACTTAACGATGTCATCAATCCATCGTACTTTCGGTCTTCTTCTCGGACGTTTGCGATCAAGCGGTATCCACTCCAGGATTGCCTTGGTCCATCTGTCGTCCGATTTGCCTCGCTATATGGCCTGCCCATCTCCATTTCAATTGCTTTACTCTCCCAATGATGTCACAGACTTTTGTTTGTTCCCTGATCCATGCGCAGGACTTTCTGTCTCGTCTTGTAATGCCAAGCATACATCTTTCCATTCCCCTCTGTGCTACCCGAAGTTTTTGAATTGATTGCGATGTGAGTGTTCAGGTTTCACTTCCTTATGTCATAACGGGTAGAACGCACTGATCGAAGACTTTTCTTTTCAGGCAAAGTGGGAGTCTGCTCTTAAACACTATGTTGAACCTACCAAATGTCTGCCAGCCACACTTAACACGCCGTTCCACCTCCCGGGCGATATTCCCCTCCATTGAAATCCTCTGCCCAAGATATATAAAGCTGTCCGCAGTCTCCAAATCCCTTCCTAAAACTGAAATTCTTCTGTCCTGAGCGAAGTTATTGAACATAACCTGACTCTTTTTCAGGTTTATTTTCAAGCCAAATGGTTCGCCAGCCCTTTGCAGTTCTTGTATAGGTCTTTGCACCTCCTCTGGGTCTTGTGAAATGAGAATTATATCATCAGCAAATCTAAGATGGTTTAAGTTTGCACCATTGCTCTTTACACCATCCTGTTCCCAATCCAGTTTACGGAATACTTCTTCAAGGCCAACCGAGAAAAGAATAGGCGATATTGCGTCACCCTACCGTACATCTCGTTCTACATTAATTCCCACTTCAAGATCATCAAGGTGAATTGAAGGTGAATACAATAACAAATATTAAACTAAATGTAATGGAAGACCATTTAACAGACATTTTGTTTGGAAAATAACGTATTAAAACCTCCAGGAACTATATTTAAATCTGCAAGTTCGACCAAGTTCGACCATAGTAAACACATTAGTGTTCTTATTTTTTTTTTTATTGAGTATTGCATTTTTTGTTATGATATATGACCCACAACATACTTAAAATTGATACAGATACTCGAGAAAAATATTTTTAATGGTAAAGATATAAATTTCACACTGTTTTATTATTGTGTGACGATATTTACAAAACAAAAAAAATTTTAGAAACCATTTCGTTCTTAAATAAACTTTTGTATTCTTACTCTATTTTTTTGACGATTTCTTAAATGAATGATATTCTCCATTGATATTCAGTATGAATGCCGGGATAATTGCGTCAATGTGCCATCAAATTTTTACCGAAAAGAACTGTACGACAAAGAATGAGAAGAACTTATTGTAAATTAACTTAATTAATTAACAGATGATGCGTTTTCTAAGTGATTTTTACACAGTTTAATCCAACTGACTATATTTCCTAATTTCCACTATAGAAAATCAAATGATCCCACTAGAGTTACAATAGAGTACAAGGAGTCTCATAAGAAAACTTCTGTTTCATTGGTTCACTGCGCAAACGCAACAACTGTGAGGGGCGCGGGGGGTCATGTCAATCGATAGCCCCACATTTACGAATTTAGTCGGTATGGAGTATTTCTCGGGAGCAGGCCATGCGTTGTGTGTGCGAGAAATTTACAAAATCAATGATCTCAACCATCATGTAAAAAAGCAGAACTGTCATTGCTTATTACAGAAATGTTGAACATTTTTTTTGGTACCCAAATTGCAAAACTGATGGTTATACTCAAAGAACATCGTGGAACAACTTCCACACACTTCCAACACCACACCCTTCCAACACGTATCTGCCATGAGTTCGTGAAATTTTCACAAACAAATTGATCTCCAGAAGTGGTGACATAAATAGTCCTCAACTTAGTCCTGATTTGAGCCCTATGGACTTTTTCTTATGGGGATATGTAAAATTCGAAACTTTATCTTAATAAACCGGGTTCTTTGGTACAGTTGAGAGAAAATATCCGACAAGAAATGGCAGCCATTAGCGAGATTATGTGCCGAGCTATCCTAAGGAATTTTGCTGTTCGTTTAGATGAGTACCGTGAGTGTAAAGGTTTACATTTGGGTGACGATATTTCTATAATTAATAAAGGCATAAATTTATTTCAATAATTAATAAAGGTCTTTTGATGGACGCCTCTCTTTTATTTATCTCGCTATATCAAAAAGACACTATTTTGGGGCACCTTGTACATTGTTTGTGATTTTAGGAATCTGGTAAACTGTATCTCAAACTAAATAACTGCTTGAAATATACAGAGTTTAAAGGAAAGATATTTCGTAAATATAATCAACAATTTTTTACATTCTGTCTTACATCATGCAACGAAATCATCATGTATGCATCCGAAACGCAACCATTTCCGAGGAAAATATTTCATGTTTCATTTCTTCAGTACATGTCGTTGCAAGTTGAAATTTTCTTAACAATTGGCAACGCCGCATCGTCGGTTTTTTTTTGGTTTTGTTTTTGGAATTCAGTTTTTTTTTTATTTTATTAGCCTCTTAACGTATTATTTGAAAATAAAATGTTACATTTTTATTCCCATTCATTCGATACGTTTTAGCATAAATCAGATTTGTTTTGTTACAAAGATAAAGGAAAACTTACACATTATTATCGTTTGGTGTCACAATTGAGATTATTAGTATAAATCTAATTACATTAAGTACTATTAAACACATTAAGAAACAAATCGCTAATTGTCTTATTAAATTAACTGTTGAAAATGTCCCATTCTTTGTGAAAAAAGCTTCGTCGGTTGATAAAATATTGAACAATAATTTAGATTCCTTTGATTTTAACCAATAAACCATTCAAAATGTTTTGGTCTGGAAGAAAAATCAGCGAGTAAGAGTGTTTGAACACTTTGTACTTGATAATGGTAGAGTCACTATTCTCCGCGATGAGCAATACACTTTTGCATACATTTGAACCAATTTTCATAGCACTTTTTCCATTCCAATTGAGGTACCTCCAAAACTTGCATTTGGAACGCATGAATCGCTTCTTCTGGTGTCGAAAATCGTTGACCATGTCGTTTATTCTTCACGGGCAAGAACAAAAAAAAAATCACTGGGTGCCAAATCAGAACTGTACGGCGGATGACCCATCAATTCGATGTTTGGTCAAATATTGAGTTATTCGGTCCGATGTGCGGGAGCTCACGTTGTCATGGTGAAGGATAATCCTGCGTCGATGGTTGTTTTATCTTATTTCTTCAAAGATTTCTGGCAAACAAATAGTTGTATGCCATTTAGAATTGGCATACGATAATTGGTCCTACGATTCAATTCTAGTGGCAATGTAGCCATATGCCCACTTATTCCAAAAAAAAATTTGAAAGACCCGTACAGTCGACTGCTGTTTACTTTCGGGTTTATACGCATAGATCCAAGATTCGTCACGTGTGTAGATATTACACACGGCTTTTAACGCACCATGATTGAATTTTTGGAGCATTTCTTTTCACCAATCGACACGCGCCTTTTTGGCCGATTGTCACATTATGCGGAATCCAATACGCATAAATCTTTTCCACCGCTAAATGTTCATATAAAATCTTGTGTCATACTAATGCCCAGGGATGCCTCAATCTCACAGTATGTCACATAACAATCTTGCTTTATCAGTTCACGCATAGTATCAATGTTTTCAACAATCGATTTTGGACGACCAAAATAATTTAATCAATTAATATAATTTTTTGACTGAGATGAAATTTTCATGCTACTAAACAACACATATAGCGTCCGTATGACAAAAGGTTCTTAGTACGTATACTGTCAACAATGTCAAACTTTACGATGTTTATGTCATATGGCGCCTAGCAACACCATTGTTGCGAATTCCGGATACTTAAATAGCAAACCTCGTAGCACGTATTTGCTTAAAACGTTAATTTTTATAATATCTTTTCGATTGGTAATATAATAATATTGCAATTATTTCTCGGAAACCCATAGGTTCTTCACCCGTGTTGGAAGGATTTTTTTTCCTTAAAATAATGTGAAGAAGTGTTGCTTAAATTTACGAAAGTACTTTCCCTTACCTCCTGTAGAAAATAAACAAGTCAATCTGTCACACAACACAAGGTAAAAAAGAACCACCAAAGACAGATGTTCCTCGAGAGATTTATTTCTTAATTTGGCAATCAAAATCACCGGATTTTACTATCCTCTACTTCTTCCTATGGATAAACTTTATCTCGCAGATAAAGTTTATGCTAGTAAACCAGGGACAAATAGGCATAAAATATAACCTAAAGCATGTGCCAAATAATAAAAAAAGTCATAAAAAAACCTCTCGTTTGTGTGGGATTTAGGGATGGGCATTTGGTCGACATAATATTTCTCATATAAATTCCGTCTCTCAATAAAATATCCATATAAAAATATTCTCGAGCACATTTATTTTATTATTTGTTGAGACTGGCATAATAGTTTTGAATTAAGTGAAATCCTTAAAAATCAACTAAGGATTTATCAAAATATTTATCAATAACATTTCTCCATATCTCTGGAATGTCAGCCGTGTCAGTCATGTATCTGGAATGCCAGCCGTGTCAATCTGTTGATCATTAGCTATATGTAATCATCATCATCATTAGCCCGTGTCAATCCACTGTCCAATATACTTAATAATGTCATCAGTCCATCCTGTTTTCGGTTTTCTTCGTAAACGTTTGCGGTCAAGCGATATTCAGTCCAGGATCGCCTTGGTCCATCTTCGTCCCGTCACCTCTCTACATGGCCTGCCCACCTCCATTTTAATTCCTTTATTCTTCGAAATGATGTCCTTCACTTTCGTTTGTTCCCTAATCCATGTGCAGTTCTTTCTATCCCGTCTAGTAATTCCAAGCATATATCTTTCGATTTCCCTCTGTGCTATCCTAAGTTTTGGATTGACTGCGATGTGAGTTTCCAGGTTCCACTTCCATATGTCATAACTGGTAGGACCACCTCTCGAACGCCATCCCCTACCTTTACAAAAACGTAGAAAACATCCGTGGTGGAATGAAGTATGCGAACAAGCAGTATTAAGCCGAAGTAAAACATTCAAAGATTGGAACAGTCAAAAAACAGCAATAAACTATAACATCTTTTTGGAAGTAAGAAAAGAAACATCGAAGCTAATTAGACAAACTAAAAGAAAATATGAAAACAATCAACTTAATGAAATAGAAAAATATTTCCAAAAAAATAACACCCGAAACTTTTCCAAAACATTTAAAACTAAATTAGCAGGCTATCAACCCCAAAGTCTTTGCTTCCAAAAGGAAATTAGCTCTAAGTAACCAAGACAATTGCAAAGAACTTGCGAAATATTTTGAACAAATACTAAACTGTCCTTAGCCTTTAAATAAATTACCAACACTAAACCGTAAACAAACAAACCCAGATTGATTACCACCGAATAAAGATGAAATAATTAGGCAAATCAAGCGGCTTAAAAATAACAAAGCTTCTGGTGAAGATATAATCACTGCTGAACTTTTGAAATTCGCTGGTCCAGGTACAATCAAGGAAATAACCAAAATTCCAAGGAGATAGAACGGATGTAAACAACTATAGAGGGATATCTCTTTTCCCAGTTTGTTACAAGATTCTATCTCAATGTCTACTAGACAGAGCACAGGGACAGTTAGAACCTAAAATTGGTGAATATCAAGCAGGTTTTCGACCGGGCAGATCCTGGCTTGAACAGATCCTGAATCTAAAGTTGATCCTAAGACATAAAAAACTGTACACTAAAAATCTCGTAGTACATTTGTGGATTTCAAAAAAGCATATGATTCTGTTGACCGTGAATCTTTATACGAATCTTGAAAGAACAAGGATTAGATCTGAAAACGCTGGCAATTATTAAAGCAACATTAACTAACACAAGGTCAAAAGTTAAATTCATGGGTGATATCTCAGAGCCCTTCGAAATTAAAACTGGTGTGACAAGGGGATGGACTCTCGCCACTCTTGTTTAACTGTGTTCAAGAAAAAGTAATACAGGAGTGGCGTGAAAAAAAGTCGGCACTGAATATTGACCAGCCCATTAAACTGGGGAGAACCAACATCAAAATTGATTGTCTGGAATTTGCTGATGCTCTAGCAATTTTAGCTCAAGATGTATTAACGGCACAGAAACAGGTTGAAATTCTAAAAGAAACAGCAGAAAAGTAGGACTCCAAATTTCCTTTGAAAAGACACAATACATGACCTGCAACAGACTAAGAACACCATTTCTAAAAACAAAATATAGTAACATCAGACGAGTCCCTCAATTCAAATATTTGGGTGAAATAATCATGAAAAATGGGTTTAAAAAAGCAGCCAATAAGGGTAGATGTCAAAAAATGGAAACGGCATTGAGACTTACACAAAATATTTACAACGAAAAATGGCTAGCTAAAAACACAAAACTGGGACTTTACAACACAGTTATTAAGCTAGAATGTCTATATGGGGCAGAAACGCTCATTTTGAATAGAAACAGAGACATCGAGGACATTGAAAAGAAGGAAAGAAAATTCATAAGAAAAATCTTAGGCCCCAAACAAATAAATATAACAACATACCGACTTCGAGAAAACCAAGAAATCAAGCAATACACCGATATACATAGCGATATGAGAAAAAGAAGACTTAAGATTTACGGACACATAAAACGGATGAATCTGAGTAGGCTAACTAAACAAATAGTCGAATTTTATGAAAATAGTAGTAGAGCTCAAATAGAAATAATTAAATGGATTGTTGCAATTAAATAGGACCTAAGATCAGCAAATATTACACAAAGTGAAATTCAGGATAGAGGCTGTTTCAGACACAAGGTTGACGTTTGGAAGGTTGGCCAGAGAGAAAAATGTAGGAAGACTGGAACAACTTGGTCTGACGAAAGGAAAAAAGCTCATAGCGAAAGAATGAAATTGGTAAGGGCGCAAAGGAAGGCTAACAACAACAAACGCCTCTAATTGTACTTCGCGTGGTCCACCAGGGTCCATATGTGAATTATAAATAATAATAATATATATATATATATATATATATATATATATATATATATATATATATATATATATATATATATATATATATATATATTTATTTTCTTTTTTTATTATTTTATTTTTTATTTATAATTTTTTTTTTTTTTAATTTTTATATATATTTTATATTTTCATCGAGTCTATAACCTTGGTCACTTCCTCCACCAGGATATCCGCCATTTGTTCTTCAGTGAACATTGCAGAACAGTTAAGAGAACAGTTAAGCTCCTCACTCGAAGCGACACTTCAGAATGATGAATGATGAAGAATGATAAAGAATGATGAAGGATGATGAAGAATGATGAAGAATGATGAGGAATGATGAACAATATTGAAGAATGATAAAGAATGTTGAAGAATTATGAAAAATGATGAATAATGCGAAGAATGATAAAGAATGGTGAAAAATATGAAAAATGATAAAGAATTAAGAATGAATGAAGAGTTGGGCTCTTCAGTCAAAACGAACAACACTTGGGAATAGCAAATACCCGGAATAATTTAGGCACATTATCCACCACGCATGGTTAGGATTACTAAAGCTCAAAGATCAATGGATGGAGGATCAGATAATCCAAATAACATTAACAAACACAAGAAAAATCATTCGCTTTTTAAAAAAAATTAAAGCAAAGAACTTGAGACAGGACATAGTGAAACTAAAATGGAAATCGAAACAAAAATGAAAATTTGCCCTTTGAATTGTATTCAGTTAACCTGGACATATTTTAATTTTATAATTATATTGAATTATTTTCTGATGTTGCTAACATGGATAGTAAAACGTGCGTGCGAGAAGATAAAAAAAACTGATTTAGAGTTTAGTAGTATTTTTCTTCAAACAGTACGGACACCAAAGGTTTGAATAGAAGAATTGAATTTTAGTAAGAAAAAAATTACCACACCGAATTTAATTATCGTTAATAAAGCTTAAACGGCTCAAAAAAAAAGTATCAGTGTATTAAAGTAAAGGGAGGAGAACAAACAGAAACCTTTAATCTTAAATGAAAGTTCATTTTTATTCGGGATAGGGTTTGGAACAATTTTTTTCACAAACACGATTTAAAATTCATTTTTTATGGAGGTTTTAACATTTTTTCTGCAGGAACTCTACCTTTGTGAAATATTGTGGTCGGTTTCCTTTTATGGTTAAAAAATTCTGGCGATTTTAATAGACAATAGAACGGAATATTTGGCATTCTATCATTTAAATACTTCAGCTAATGAAATATGATAACACTGAAAGCACCTTTGTAGACTTATGATGCCCAGAATTTTATCCTCTTTATTAAAAAAGTGAAATATTGCTACTGAAACTAAAAAGTAAGAAAAATGTTAAATTTTTATACTGGACCTTTGGTATGTCCTTGAAAACGGTTAGAGAACTATCTTGAATGGCTTCTAAGGACGCAAAAAGACTTTCATAAAGTGGTTTCTTTAATCGAGGGAACAGAAAAAAGTCACACTGTGTCATATCTGATGAATATGGTGTCTGTGTAACGGTATTTCTTTGATGTGGCATAATATGGAAAGTTGTGGGAAGATTGGTATTAAGAATGGCTTACAAAGAGCACATACAATTGTGGGACACCACAAAACAGGATGTGGATGATATAATTTGTGAACTACTGTGAATTTTTTTGCTATCCTCTTCCTTCTTTTTACTTTTCGTTTTCTATTGAAAACCTATAAACGAAGTGAACCAGGAAAATGAGTTAAAGGAAAGAAACTAAACAGAAATAAAATATGGTGTTTTGCCCTGAAAAATTGTTTACTGTGATAAATGCCGGAGGGGCAGCACACCAACACCCCCCCCCCCTCACGAGCCGCCAATGGCTTAAATTTGATCAGATTTGCGATGGAATATTTCGTTTATCAATTTTAATTGTAGGAGTCTGAAAAGGAACTTTGATTTCCTGGTGCTGTACCTTAACTATCTTGAACTGTACTTTACTATCTGTATCTGTACCTTAACTATCTTAACTGAAACGTATATATCGAATAAAACAGTTTTATAGTTTGTTGTCTATCACTTTTTAAATTTGTGTGACTATAGTTTCGTAAAACGATTTTACATTCTCAAACACTATTTTATTTATAAATATACACTATAAATTTAAAAATAAAAGTGATAGATAACAAAGTATGAAA
This sequence comes from Cosmopolites sordidus, assembly GCA_031761425.1. Classification (NCBI taxonomy): domain Eukaryota; kingdom Metazoa; phylum Arthropoda; class Insecta; order Coleoptera; family Curculionidae; genus Cosmopolites; species Cosmopolites sordidus. Next base: position 1,087,148 of record JARFXV010000194.1, on the reverse strand, counting down.
TTGTTTTATTCGATTTCAAAAATGAACTGTCACAAAGTAACGAACAAATCAATTAATAATAATCAAATCAATAATATATATATATATATATATATATATATATATATATATATATATATATATATATATATATATATATATATATATATATATATATTATATGTATATATATTATATTATATAAGGTTGGCCAGAAAGGAGTGTAGGAAGACTGGAACAACTTGGTCTGACGAAAGGAAAAGGGCTCATAGCGAAAGAATGAAATTATTATGGGCACAAAGGAAGGCTAACAACAACAAACGCCTCTAATTGTACTTCGCGTGGTCCACCAGGGCCCATACGTGAATAATAAAATAATAATATTATAGAATAATAATATATATAGACTTATCTTCAACTGTTTCGGAAATATTAAGTCATTCTTCGAACATTATCAGCAAATAGGCAAAGATAAAAAATCAGGTTTTCAAAGTTACCACCCACATCCCGAGGTACAGTAAGTAAAGTTGAAAAACAATTTAGAGAACTGGGACACGTGAGACGAATTAAGAAGGAAGCAGTGTCGTTAACCGATAACAAAAAATTGGATGTAATGCTTGCATTCCAAGACAATTCGCATATCTCAACACGACAAGTTGTCTTGGAAAACAATGTTGGTCGCTCTTCGGTTGCCAGAATATTGAAAGAGAATAAAATGCATCCGTATAAGCTACAGCCTACTCAAGAGCTTTGTGAAGACGACTTCGACAGGAGAATAGAGTTTTGTGAACAAATGATGCACAGAATAGACAACAACCTTCTGAGAGTGGAAAACGTTTTATCTTCTGATGAATCTACTTTTACTCTTCATGGGCATGTCAATCGCCAGAACTGTCGTTATTGGTCGAGAGAAAATCCTCACTGGATGTGGGAAATTCACACACAAAGACCTGAAAAGATTAATGTCTGGGCAGGTATTATAGGAGATCAAATAATTGGTCCAATATTTTTCGATCAAAATTTAAATGGGGTAAATTACTTAGACTTTCTCCAAAATCAGCTCATTCCAAATCTTATAAATTTGTACCCTAATAGAAGAAAACCTCAATTGCTAGCCGACACAATTTGGTTCCAACAAGATGGAGCACCCCGCCATTATCAAGTTAATGTGCGGCAGTACCTCGATAATGTATTTCCAAATTGATGGATTGGGAGAAGAGGGCCACTAGAATGGCCAGCAAGGTCCCCGGACCTCACTCCGTTGGTTTTTTTTATGGGGATATATCAAAAGCGTCGTATACAAAACCAAGCCACAAGATCTGAATGATTTAAGAGGACGCATTACCGACAGCATTAGGTCAATTACGCCACAAACATTAAGTAATGTCAGGAATCAGTTTTACTTGAGGTTGGGGTGTTGCCAGGACGTCCAGGGTTCACAATTCGAGCATTTGTTACATTAAATGTTTTAAATAAAAAATTTATACAAAAACTAAGTCTTGAAATTTCCACAATTTTGTTTACAGTGGTAAAAAAAATGTAGTTACGCATTTTTTCCAACGAAAACCGTTTATACAGGGTTGTCATGTAACAGAGGCCAATACCATCTGTCTATTGTGTGTTGTAGCGAATTTCTGTAATCAAATAATTTTCAAAAAAAGTCAAAAAGGTTAAAAAAAAAGTCAAATCAAAAAGTCAAAAAAATCAGTTAATTTTTGCAATAAATCTGAAAACACTTAATATTTCCGAAACAGTTGAAGATAAGTTTAGGATATTTTACATGAAATATGTCTAGAATTTCCTGAAGAATCCAAAAATTAAATAATATACAGGGTATTGTATTTAAAATAAGAAAGTTGGTATTGGCCAAGGTTACATGACCCACCCTGTATAAAAAAAATTTGTTGAAAAAAATGCGCATCTAAAAATACCAATCGACGTGTTCGAGCGTTTTTTCGAACACGCCCCCATTTATTTATTAACGAATTTATTCCATTTGGCTGGGACACACGGTATATACATATGAAGGTATCTTTGTATAGCATTGAAGGTTTTCAGAGCTTTTTCTACTGCAACTTTGAGAGTTGAGTGGGTTAGCCATTTATGTTGGTGATTCACTAACATGTGAGATGCAAGATATTGGTATATAAACTAAAACTTTTGATATTATTTCCATAAACACTGTAGCAACAAGCAAAGCAGGTTACCATATTTTTGGAATTTATAGGTATAACTATAGTATTGAGTTATTTAATAAGGAACTCATTTCAGTTTTTCTCATTTTCATTTTCAGGTCAGTTTCTCACACAATGCTCTTGCTGAGGCACAAATAATTGTGTTTGACTCCTCAATAATTGATTTTAGGCACTGAATCACTTCCACAATCATATTTACCACCTTTCTTCGGTAGCTAAATTTGGGGAGTATTGCTCGGAGATGGACTGGCATACCATTATATAATAAGATGTTTCTTTTCATCAGATTTAACATATCTTCTTAATTCTAAGATATTCTTCTATAATTCTTTAAATTACGGTATAACGAAAATAAAATTATTATTTTATTAATGTTAAAGGAGTATAAACAAAAATGAAAACATATATTGGAAAATTATTATATTATCATTAATAATAATATTGTTAATAATAATATAATAATCAAACAATATAATAATATAACAATCAATATCAAAACAGACATTCAGTCCAGCATGGAAATGAATAGAAAATAAAATTGCGAAAGCTAGACGAGAGATAGGTCAACTTTATGAATTTTTTAAAAACGGTGAAAAGAGCTCTAAAAAGATCAAGAAGAGTATTAGAGCAATTGCTAAAAGGATCAAAATTCGTATGTCATCCAAAGACTTTGATAAGAAAATAAAGCAAGAAAATGAATGTCTCAGACAGAGAATAGCCGCATGGGGAGCTCGTATAAGGCGATATAATGAATCCTCGAAGCGAAAAAAACAAGGATTCGTATTCTCGACTAACCAGAAGAAGTTTTACCGTCAACTGGAACAACAAGAAAAAACAGAACAGCTACAAATACCAAACGAGAATGCAATGATCAAGTATTAGTCAAATATTTGGTCAGTTCCAAAAACCCACAATGAACAAGCTTATTGGATACATGAAGAAGAGGAAGCGAGACAAAACATAAAGGAAATGCCAGAAGTTATAATAACGAGAGGCGATGTAAAAAAGGCAGTCCAAAAAATGCTTAACTGGAAAGCGCCAGGTATCGATGGCATCCAAAATGTGTGGTGGAAGTATCTTGTTAGTAGTCATGGGACGCTGGCAAAGTTTTTTCAAGAGTTAATAAAAGAGCAACATATCATACCTGAATATATGACTATGGGAATGACATATATGTTATCAAAGGGACAGGACAGTTTGAATCCAAAAAATTATAGACCAATAACTTGTCTATCAACTCTCTATAAGATCCTTACCTCTATTATTTCATCCAAAATAAATGAACATCTATTAGAAAATAGTCTTTTGCCGCCTGAGCAAAACGGGTGCCGTAAAAGTAGCCAAGGTTGTAAGGAGTTACTGGTAATTGATGAGGTAATAACAGAGCAAGTACGAAAAAAATCCCACAATGTATCAATGGCGTGGATTGATTATAAAAAAGCGTTCGACTCTGTGCCACACTCGTGGCTCCGGTATGTCCTTTCATAGTATGAGATTCATCCAACTCTAGTAAAATTTCCTTCCACTTGTATGAATAAATGGAAAACCCGCCTATATGTAAATAATAATAATACCTCGCACACCACTGGAGAGATGCGAATACGCAGGGGAATGTTTCAGGGGGACAGTTTAAGTCCTCTATGGTTCTGTATGGCTTTAACACCGTTAAGTAGAATGTTGAGAGAGTCCAGCATGGGCTATATGATGAAGAGAAATCCAAACATTCAGGTATCACATCAATTCTATATGGACGATCTAAAATTATATGCATCAAACTCTAATAATCTTGAAATAGAGCTGAATAGAAGTGAAATAGAGCTTGCCAAAAGTTTTAGCGATACCATCTGCATGGAGTTTGGCCTTGATAAGTGTGCAATTGTCCATGTCCGCAAGGGGCAGGTATTGGAACATACAGAAAACATGCAATTAAATGAAGATATTGTGATTCGTAGTCTCAATAGTGGAGAAAATTATAAGTATCTTGGTATGATGCAGTTGTTAGGAATATCTCATATAACAGCTAGGGAAATGATTATGAATAGAGTCATAACTAGAGTTGAAAGAATATGTAAATCCTTGATTAGCGCCAGAAATAAAATATTGGCAATCAACACCTGGGCTTTGCCTGTGGCTGCTTATACCTTTGGTGTAATAAAGTGGTCTGACACCTCTCTGAAAGCATTTGATCAGAAAATAAGAACCAAATTATCAAAACATCGTATGCATCACCCAAGAAGTTCCATCGAGCGGCTGTATTTGTCTCGACATATGGGAGGAAGAGGCTTCCAGAACGTAGAAGTAATGTGCCGTCAACAGGAGGATCGGCTAAGATCCTATTTTCTCAGCCAAATTAGTAATCTTCATAGAGCTGCCTGTACACTGGATAGTAATTATAGTCCCCTCCGTCTAGCACAAGCAACTAATGAGGCAAGCCATATAACTTCCCAGGGACGTATTTCAGTTTGGAAAGGAAAGGAGCTCCATGGTCGCTTTGCAGCTCTCCTCGATTCTGAACACATTAATAAAAAATACTCTACAGAATGGCTCCGAACATAGGGATTTTATGGAGAGACAGAAGGTTTCCTATGTGCTATTCAAGATCAGGTCATAAGTACCAGGGCATATAAAAAACATATATTAGGACAAAATATCGATCCAAAATATCGCTTATGTAAACAAGATTTAGAATCAATACAGCATATAAGCGGTGGGTGTCCTACGTTGGCTCAAACAGACTATATGCAGAGGCATAACAACATTGCTAAGGTGATCCATCAAGCATTATTGAAAAAATATGGTCTGTTGGACGTAGAGATACCTTATTATAAGTGGAAACCAGAACAGGTGTATATAAGTGAAACTGTAAAGATTTTATGGGATACGGCAATGATTACTGATCGGACGGTGGAGGCTAATCGGCCCGATATTATTATAATCGACACAAAGGCTCGCAAAGGACTTATTATCGATGTGGCGGTACCGTTGGACCACAATTTGACCAAGACCATTGCCGAGAAAAAACGAAAATATCAACCGTTAGCTGTAGAACTAACAGACATGTACAAACTCAGAGATGTCGACATTATACCAGTAGTAATATCTACAAATGGGCTGATAACAAACGACTGGAAAATCGCCAAAGACAAGCTTGAATTACATGATAGACATATGGCAGTCACGCAAAAGGCTGCTTTACTGGGTACAGCAAATATAGTCGGAAAATTCTTAAGCTTGCATTTAGCCTCGGCTGAACCCTCTTGTTGAGGGCAAACATTGTAGTCTTGGGTTACAAACTCCGGCTACCGTGGATATGAATAAAATATAAGATGAATATAATAATATTATTATTAACAAAACTTATTGGAAAACGTATAGGGTGACCCTCGTATAACTCAATTAATTTCCATATTTGCCACTGCTATTTTTTTTCTTTTATCACAATTATCTAGTTTTTTGATTACATCACCTTCGAAAGCTGCATATTTCGCTATATTGGCAATACATCATTCTGAATTATCATATAAAACGATATATTTATTCAGGGACATATATAAATATTTAGTGGACATGCTCCGCAATTAAGGCAGATGTCAGGTAAAAATTAATTATGTTTTTTACGTTCGATGTTTTTTAATTCCATGTTTAAGTTTTTTTTCTCTATCAAATATCTATTCTGATCAAAAAGTAAGGTGAGTTTTGTTTTAAAAATTCGCGCGCTTTACACAAAGTTAACATGAGATTTTTGTAATGTTGACATCGAAATAACAAATGAAATCCATTACAGTGAGAGGTGTTTTAGAGAAGATAATATAAGTTGTTCTGTAGGTTCTGTCGTTGTTTTTGTAAAGCTGATATAACTTAAAAATCAAATTCCGTTCTAGAAACTCCATATTCACCAGATATGGTATAGTGTTACTTTATCCTGTTTAACTTGATTGAAGAAACCACTTCGTGAACACAGTTTTGAGTTAATAAAGCCATTCAAGAGAGGTCGCTGGCCACTTTGAAAAAGTACCAGAAGGCCAGTATATAAACTGTTTCGAAGACGGGAAAAAGCATTGGAATAAATCTATTGCAGTGAAAAGGGATTACTTTGAAGAGGGCATTGGATAAATAAATAAACACTTTGTGTTTTATTTTAAAAAATTACCTTAATTTCTTCTGACCTTACTACTCTCCTTCCTCCATTATCTCAATATGCCTCATATATGGCAATCTAACAAAATTTTCAATTGAGCGGTTTTTTTCATTCATGAATAAAACAAAAGTTGCGTTGATTTAAAAAATTTTTGGTAACTGAAGCATATTGAAGCTCTATTGTCTCATAATCCTTTAAATATATGAAAAGCTAAACTCGAAGAGGTTTACTAATAAAAATCAAATAAATTTTTTAAACTTATCGACTCACGTTTCGTCAACATTGTTAGCATCATCAGGAGATGATTAAATCTAATTCTAAAACCAAACTTTGTTGTATTTACATGACTAAGTTAAGCAAAATTGTTAGCAAGGGAATTTTAAAGCTACCAAACCAACTACCTTCCTATTATTTGATAAACTTACCACAATTCATAAGTCAAAAACACAGGAAGATGAGATATCGGTGTCCTTTGACGTATCATCATTGTTTCCGAGTGTACCGATTCTGCATACTGTGAAATACCTGAGAATGGGTTACGAGATACGGAAAAGTGTTTTTGCAACACGACAAAGCGAAAGCAGTCAGAGATTCCTTTTCTGCACTTGGTTGGAAACTCTTTCCCCACCCGCCGTTTTCACTAGACTTAGCCTTGTCCGACGATCACTTGTTTTCATCGATGTCTCACAAACTTTCCATGAAACACTTGATGATGGTCGAAAAATGGGATGATGACTGAATCACCTCAAAAGATGCTCGGTTTTTTTTTTGGAATAGTTGAAAGGAAAGAAAAGGAAAGGAAAAGGTTGGAAAGATGAAAAAATTGCAGCTAGCGGTGACTTTGGAATAAACCATTTTTTAGCTTTCTTCCAAATTAAACGTGTAACCACCACATCTGGCATATGATTTTAGCAAATAATTTCATGTTTGAAAAAGGAGTACGGTAAGGAGATATATCTCTAAAAGTATTTACCACATTTTTATTTATTTTTACAAAGTTTATGATCAAGACAGTTTATTTGGAAGAAATGGGCATAATTATGGATGGCGACACCCAAATATAGATATATCACAAATACTGTGTTTATTAATGTTATCACTTATTTATCTCATTAAAAAAAAGCTAATCGAAAAAGATTTAACGAGACGGAAGAATATCAACATTCAAAACTAGATATAATGAAGTTTCTAACACAATATATTTAAAACATGACTTTTATAACATTAATATTTATTCAAGCGTATTTTTAAATTGCTGTTTCTCATCGGAAATCGACACAATTTAAATAATATATTTTAAATTTTATTAGAAAAACGTGCTTTGCAAATACAAAATATTTTGTGAGTGTTTACGTTGACACAAAATCATTTAAATTTATATTTACGTTTACAAAACATGTTACGTTTACAAAACAAGGACTATTTTTTATGATATTTCCCATTGAACATAACTGTACATAAAAAATTTGAATTTTTCCACTAAGATTCCAAAACATCAAGAATGAGTAATATATTTTTTGCCGTCGAAAAAACATTTCAAAACTGATCGAAAGCAGAGAAAATGCCGAACAGATTTTAAATATTGAAAACATCATAATACTGAGTGATTCAACAGGAAAAAAATTGTTTTCGTCTTACTATCGACATAATGTTTTTAGTTGGAAATTATTATCGTTTTATTTTGTGTTTTGACGGATGAAAGTGGGAGAGGATTTTCCTAAAAAGCAAATAACTCAGAGTCAAAGTTAGTAACAAAAAAGACTTATTTAAGGAGATACGAGCGAATCTTATGAAAAAAAAACGACTTTCCAAGTGTAAAAGTTGAAATTGGGTAATTGTGACAAAGAATATGGAATTGCACTGTGCACAAAATTTGAAAATTATTCACCATCTAGTTTTTTAGAAAAATGACATTTTCAAACTGTTCTTATACACAGTCTCTTATAGTAGAATGATTTCCACGACGGATTTTTCTGCTCTTTTTTTAATATTTTTCCAACTTTATAGAATAAAAAATATCACATGATAAAGTTTAATGTTTCCAAAATGACAATTCACGTGAAGCTGACAATTAAAACAAACTGAGGTTCAGATATGAACGTGTACACATTATTTTTTTTTTTTTTGAGGTTTAATTATTAAGATATGAGATTCTATAGAATTCACTTGATTGGCGGAAGGGTTTCTTTGGAATTTTATTTTTATATCGAAGTAAATTATAATAAAATAATAAACGTAGTATTTTGTATAGAAAATTTTCTGTTATTTTTGATTTACAAATCAGATTCCAAATTTGATTTTTTTTTTCTAATGTTAAAAAGGAAGTAAATATTTCAATTTTTCGACCATTTTAATTTTAATTTTTTTACTGCAAAATAAAGTTTAACATTTATAAATTTTACCATAAAAATTACAAAATGGGATCAAAATCAGTTTAGGAGATATGCTCGTGTAGATGCTCGTGTAGTATTTTTTAGAAAGCATAGAATGTAGCTGTCATTCTTCAAATCGTCTGAAATCATTACAATGCTACTGTGTTTTATTTCTATAATAAAAAACCGTTGTTAGTAGTGTTGCCTGACCATTATTTCAGTGAAAAGATTGAGCTGCGTCTTGGCCAACCAAACTAAAATTTTCTTGTCGCAAAATTGTAAAATCGCATTGTACAATAATTTCTTTAAGTCTTTTAAAATAAAGTGTTTGTTCTTCTGCAATGTGGGCATAGGGTTTCAATTTATCCAAAACGTCACACAATCTACGAAATCATCAGATGAAACTAGTTTAGTAGATATCGTGAAGCGATCTGTGCCAACCCATTCTTCAAACTGCACGTTTGTCACTTGATTATCATCAAATATCATTTTTCAAATGATCACGAATCGCATTCGAGCTAGGACATGATTTACAACATTCTGTTGGCAACGTGTTGGAAGTCGTTAAATGACGTCGATGTTGAATTAGAACACATCATATTGCGAAGGCAATCTTTATAGGATGCGTATAAGCGGTAAGATTATCTCCTCCAATATCTCCTCCATTCAACATCAGCTTGACATTCTCATGGTAAACACAAACACACACTGTGCTGTGGATAGGGTCTCCCTATTCTTGATGGTATGGTGTATGTCGGCGCCCTGATGAGTCTGAACCTCGAGAGACGAAACATATGACATCCAGTTGAAGGGATAGGTGGGGCTCCTTCCCGGTCAAGCAACCAACAAAAATGTTCATTTAGGCGGAGGCGCAGGTTGTTGTGTGTTCCACATGAGATTGTGGAACCCAACGGTTGGGTGTGTGATGACACTCAGCTACTGTTGTCTCATTGGACGCACTCCAAGAAAATCTATACATATATACTACATACATACATACTACTATACTACTATATACTATATATACATATATATATATATATATATATATATATATATATATATATATATATATATATATATATATATATATATATATATATATATATATATATATACTATATACTACATATATACTACATATATACTACATACATACTACTATACTACTATATACTATATATATATATATATATATATATATATATATATATATATATATATATATATATATATATATATATATATATATATATATACTATATACTACTATATACTAAATCACTGATTCTATGAAGAATCACGACGTTCCGCCAAAATCGCATTTGGCATTTTCAAGTGTTGTTCGCTTCGACTGAAGAGTCCAACTGACGTGCACGGGTCGTTGTGCTCGCTTTTATAGCCGGCCGGCGACTGCGCAGATTATATCGGGGTAGTTCGGGACTATTTACGGCGCTCGGCAACGCTGTCGGGCGTCCGTTTATTGTTTTTTTCTACCTCGCCGCCACGTTGCCGCTTTTCTTCTTTTTCAGAAGGGATTTCCATACTTTTGGAATGTTGCAAGCGTCGTTTCGTGTGTTTAGCTCACCCTTTTCTTCTATTTCAAGGGCTGCTCTGATTGTTCGGACCTTGTAGTTTTCAATATTCGCTATTTCTTTGACTCCTTCAACATTGATTTTATGTCCTGTTTGTAGATGGTGCTGGAACAGAGCGGAAGTGGTTTCTTTGTTTTTTAGGTCGTTTTTATGTTCTTGTATTCTGGCCGATATTCGTCTATGTATGCTATGATTCCATTATGTATGCTCTGTTGCAGTCGGAACAAGATATACTATATATCCCATGATTTTCCAGTCTAACTTTGTCCTTGGGGTTTTTTAGAATGTTTGCAACAGTTTTGTGCGGCTGTTCTGATCTTATGTTTCCTTAGTAGTCTGCCTATCGTATCTGTGATTCATTTTACATATGGTAGCAGGACCTTTAGTGTATTTGGTTCATGATCCTCTATTGGTCTTCGTGTTTGGGTTTCCTGATGGCGAATGGCCTTCCTGATACAATTTTCTGAATATCCATTTTGTCTAAGGGCTGTGGAAATTTTTGGTAATTCCTCGCTTCGTGTATCTAGTAGTGTCAGTCGGAAGGATCTGGAAATCAAGGTATTCACTACTCTTTGGATTTGAGAAGAATGATGATAGATTTAGCATTGAGGTATCGATCGATGTGAGTTGGTTTGCTATACACTGTGTATTTGAGTATTCCAGAAAGTTTCCTGGTGATGAGATCTAAAAATGGCAATTTTCTGGCAGTATTCTGGGGTGGATTTCGTTTAACTGGGTTAGGAAGTTGTTTAGAAGTTCGTTTCCGTGAGACCATATTATAAACATATCATCTATATAGCGTTTCTAAAGTTTAGGTTTTAAAAGAGCGTTGGCCAATGCCTTTGTTTCGAAGTCGGTCATGAACAGGTTGGCTATAACGAGTGATAAAGATGATCCCATTGGGGCACCGTCGGTCTGCTTGCAGATCTGCTGGTTGACAAACAAGTATGTATTCTTCAAGCACTATTCAGAGAGTTCCCCCACAAATGGTGAAAAGTCTTCGTTCATCGAAATTAGGTCCAGGGCCTAGTCTATGGAGATACTTGAATACAGTGAGACAATGTCCAGGCTTGCCAGTATGACTGTATCCTCTAGTTGGAAATCTTTAATCATCCTTATTACATGTTCTGAGTTTTGAACATAGGACTCCTCAAGTTTGACGCTTGGTTGCATGATACTTGCTAGATATTTTTCCAAATTTTGTGTTGGAGAACCGAAAACACTTACTATGGGCCTTAATGGGATTTCTGGTTTGTGAATTTTGGGTAGACTGTAAAGTTTAGGACATCTGCTTGATTTGTGTATATTTGTGTATATTCTAGTATCGCTATATTTGTGTATATACTTTTGGTCGTTTTTTCTAGATAGGTTGTTGGATCTCTGTTCACTGGTTTGTATGTCGTTTCCTGTCGTTATACTCTTCGGTGTTCATTATGACTGTTGCGTTTCCTTTGTCCGCCGGTAATATAGTGATATCATCTTTTCTTTTTAAACTTTCAAGCTCTCTGATTTCAGTCTTATTAACATTTGGTTTTGGTATTTCCTTGGATCGTAGTATTCGCGCTACATCTTGTCTGATTATTTCCGCTTCTTCATCTGACTTGTCGTCTAGGGTTGATTCGACGTTCGAAATTATTTCTTTTATTGGTATGTGTTGTTGTCTTTGTATATATTGGTATATGTTGGTATAAGTTGAAGCCTTTGGTTAGTATAGATTCTTCATCTGTGAATAAGTGGTGGTTAGATACATTTATTAACTAACTAATTTGTTCTTGTCTTGGATTTCCTTTCTCTATTTCATTCCAGATACTTTCTCTATTTCATTCCACAAAATAGGATGGACCTTGTTGCTTAGCATCGACTGTACTAGATAGTATTCGTTTTCCGTTCTGTCCAAGTACCTTCTTTTCGCTCGGATTTGTTCTCGAAGAAGAGCTCGGCTTGCATTTCTTAAGATAGCATTGGTTTTTCTTGTTTTCGTATGATAGGCGAAGCGGACAACACTTGAAATTGCCAAATGTGATTTTGGCTAAACGTCGTGACTCTTCACATAATCAACGGATCGACACACGGAATGATTTAGAGACAATATCTACCATCCGTGAAAATATTAGATGTAACATACAGGCTTGTTTAACATACTTAATGATCTGTGGCTGAAACCTCAAATCTTTGTCAAATGTTAAGCCTACATTTTTAGATTTGTCAACTTTTTTTGAATATTATTATCTATCGATAATACAATATTATTTGAAACTGGATCTGTAATTCTGGAAAAAAGCATATAACACGACGTGACTATGTTAATTTCAAGTTGGTGTTTATGTGAAAATTCAGTCTTTCCAAATTATCATTAACATCATAGCATTATCAATGTCTGTGCGGGAAGTTCTCTGTTAGAAACCTCGTCCGTACATTGAGAGATATAATAATATTTCCACAGGGTTCGCTGGTTCGCGAAATGGATCTTGGTTATTGAATTAATAAGCAGAAGAAAGACATATATACATTTATTTGGTAAAATTCACTACTTCACTACACTTTTAATGGGCAATTTTTCAGTTATTGTCTTACGTTTTTGAGATTTGGCGTGGTTTTCAAATTGTGCTTTTTACTCTTAATCTTCGCGTGCAACTCTTAAACGTGTGCTTTCAACTCTCACTCTTTTCTCGTGATTTCTCTCGAACTATTCACGTGTAATGAGTTAAAACAAACTCTGTTCTCCCAACTTTCAACTCAAACTCTCAATTCCTACTCTCTTCGGACTTCTACCTCGAATTCCCACGTAGCCAAGTGCCTCACTTCGCCCCTTTACTCGCTACAGGACCTTTCACTATCACGTTCCTCTGAAAGGATGTTTGTTTTTCTGGTGCAAAGTGTCAAGTGTCTTACCATCAATATCCACTTTAGGGTACTTGCAAATATTATATTTATTACGAGCCCCTTTTTTATAATTCGCCAGAAAAATGCGGGTGTTTATTTTTCACTGAAGGTATCGTTTTCCAAGTTCAGTATGGGGTATTTTTTCAGTTGTGAATGTTTTCACAACAATATCATTGAGATAAAAAGACTACAAAAGTTGGGTATCATCAGCGTACAGTTGTATAAAACAGTTATTAACTCAATTAGACATCCTGCAAGTGTACATACTCAATAGAAGCGGTCCTAGTACAGATCCTTGTGGTATACCATTAATAACCTCTGCTACGTGATGTCCCTTTGTCAGTTACAACATATTGCTTTTCTTTAAGTAACTATGTAGTAATTTAATTGATTCTCTTAATTGGCTCAGAAAAGCCCAGGTCTAATAGCATTAAATGATTTAGGACTTGATAGTTTAGGCAATGGCAATATTTTAGCAATTTTCCATTTTTCAGGAAACTCAGAATCTAATAAGTAAGAATTTATTATATTTGTATTGAAAGGAAGTATTCCATTTATACACACTAACACCATGTCGAAACCAATCCCATCCGCCCCAATTGCATTAGATTTAACTTCAAAAATATAAACGTTTACAATCTCCTCCGCTACTGAATGAAAATCAAACACAATCTCAACATCCGAGTGCCAGTTTTGCCTATAGTATCTTAAAATATCCGTGTCAACTCCAGACTGATTTCTTGAATGCTCCAGTAAGTTGTCGTTACTCTTACTTGGTTCATACAGTTTTTCTGGAATATTCCAATTAATTGCCTTCTTATAAATATTAAACTGACAATATACAATATTCACACAATAACTAACACAATATTCTAGAATTATTACCATTTTGGCCAATCAAAGTTTCTAAAAATAGTTTTTTCTCATTACGTATAGCGATATTGGCTTGATTCCTTAATTGACAATAATAATCCCAATGTGACTGATCTTTTAAATTAACTATAGTTCGGATTGTATCAGTAAACCATGGCATATTCCATTTCCTTTCCCTTTCGGGAGCTAGAACGTCAAAGATATTCAGTAAAGTTTTATTGAGAAATGCTATCTTCTGGTTGACACTAGACATATAAACGGTCGCTGATAAAAAATGATTTAATAAATCTTTATCGATGGATATCGAGATAATCGAGATATTATTAATTAAAATGTACATAATTAACAAGCAATAGGTAAAAGATGTATAAAAAACATAGTTTCTTCTATATCTTCGTAACTTTTCTTACGATTTTATTTTAAAAACCAATGTGCTGTAAAACTAAAATAAATTAGAAAAAACTTTGAAATAAACATGAGTTTTTTTTAACAATAAACGCATAGTGGAGGGATTGGAAGGGATAGACATCATAGCTGACAACACTGTGCGTGGTCATGCGTTACGCGCAAAGACGTGAATTAAGATCTAAACGTTTGGCTTTAGTTATTTTTTCAAATGAAAGAACTTTTTTACATTGACAACACTTCAGTGGGGGGTCGTGAGGGAGGGCGTTAGGGCGCCTTCCCTGCAGCATTTATCACAGTAAACAATTTTTCAAAACAAAACACCCTATTTTATTGCCGTTCAGTTTCTTTCCTTCAACTCCTTTTCCTGGTTCACTTCCTGTCAATAGCACGAGCCGCCACTACACTCTTTCGACGTACATCGCGCACTGGTTGTGATGTTAAAGGTTGAACATGTCTTTTACATGGTTTTTTCGGTTTTGGTTCATGTTTAACACGATATTTAACTGTTGAGGTTTCTGGATCGTCGGGCATAGATGCATCATCATCAGTCATTATGCATTTCATAATGTAATCATCTAGAAAAGCATCTACACAATTTTTTAAAAAAAGGAATAAAACTATTTTTTAATTTGTTATGTACCACTTTTATTTTTAAACAAAACTTATGTGACTATAGTTTCGTAAAACGATTTTACATTCCCAAACACTACTTTAAAACTCTATTCAAACTCTATCAATCACTACTTTAAAAAAATTAAAAGTTTTAAAGTACTGTTTGAGGATGTAAAATCGTTTTACGAAACTAAAATCACACAAATTTTGTTTAAAAATAAAAGTGATAGATAACAAAATAAAAAATTGTTTTATTCCTTTTTAAAAAATGAACTATCACAAAGTAACGGACAAATCAATCATCTACACAATAATGATTTTAAAAAAAATCACTGTTTTCGAAACAGAGCGATAAAACACAGATTAAATTGATCCCAATGATATTCCATCAAACTAAACTTGAAGAGATTTACCACTAAACACCAAAACACTTTTTTGAACTGCTCGACGCACGTTTCGCTAACCATGTTAGCATCATCAGGAGATGATTTAATAATCTCCTGATGATTCCTAATCAATAATTAATAAATTTGATTAAATCATCTCCTGATGATGCTGACATGGTTAGCGAAACGTGCGTCGAGCAGTTCAAAAAAGTGTTTTGGTGTTTAGTGGTAAATCTCTTCAAGTTTAGTGCATCACACCAAAGGTTCCAATAGAAGAATTGATATTCCATCATCCATATATCCATTCCAACATCCATCATACATATCACATTCCATATACCTCATCGGTGATTACTCAATATAAAATCGTTGATTTTGGTAACGTTTTCTTCATTAATTGACGTGGAAGACCTTCCTAAACGTGGTTCATTTTCAACTGCTTCTCCACCATCACAAAAATCCTTGTACTACTTGTAGTATCAGTAAAAGAAAATTAGTTTTTTAAACAAAACTATTTTATAATTACTATTTTATAAAAAACGTTATAATTTCTAACTTAACAAACAAAACGAAATAAAACACGAGTAAAAAAAAATATTAATATATTTTATTTTCCCGGGAAAATATAAAAATTGATCAGTGACTCTATAAGTAATAATTCTACTACATCACAATAAATTTCCTCTCTTTATTTGCCGAATAGAAAGGTACATTCTCGATTTCGTCAAAGAAATACAAGTAGATGAAAAATATTGTTATTTTCCGACATATTTTCCTTCTTTTTCTTGATCAATACACACCTTGAGGGTATTCAGGAACCCCCCAACAATTTTTACGTTCCCAATCCTTCATATCAAACAGAAATGAAATGTGTTAACATTTTTATTTTCTTAGGGGAACGGGTGACACTGGTTTTAAGTTACACCGAAGAGAATCCATTTCGTACAAATACAAAACAAAGTTGAACCGGTAGATATATTTACCTTGGGGTTTATTATTTTTGGCATTTTATAAATAATCATACTATATATCAGGGTAAATCATTAAAATAAGAATAAAAAAAACTATGATTTTTTTTTCTGTGCACTAAGTAAACATTGATCGATCCTTCAGCCGCCATTAAACGTCAGCAAGCGTCTCCCGAGACTGGTTTCTGGCCTTCATCAGCCGAACTTGAGGTAAACATTCGAAAATAGCTAATAGAATGACCAAGGGTCCTGACTATGTATATCGGCTATGTCTGATGTAGACTGCAATTAAATGCAACTCACACAACTTTTTTTAAACGTTCTTAATATTTCCCACGAGCAATTTTTCAAACATAATAATTGTTGACTTTTAGATTTTTGTTTCCTTCAAAATGTATTCAGTTTTTATCTATACTTATTTATACTTCACGATCAGTATATTGTTTGTATCAGTATTATTGTTTCGCCAGGAATACAAGAGTTCCATTTCGAAATTTTGTAACATCTCTATCTTCCAGACGTTGCCCCTAGAGACTATTTTCAGTTTCTAAGATAAAATTTTAAGCAGAACTATTTTTTTTAACTAACGATGAAAACGTATTCGCTATTGTGATTTTTTCTGGAAATTTCACAGCACTACGTCATTGGCACACCAGGTAAATTTTTTGTTTAAAAAATTATATAGAAAAACAACCTTAAGATAAACGTTCCAGATAGAACCGTTACAATAAAACGCACTGTTTGGTAAATAAAGTTGTAATAGCATACGTAATTAGTACAATAACCGTATACTATAAATATATAACAAAATAGAGAAAACAACACAGTTTTATATTTACATATGTATATATATATATATATATATATATATATATATATATATATATATATATATATATATATATATATATATATATATAATATATATATATATATATATATATATATATATATATATATATATATATATATATATATATATATATATATATATGCTAGACTATTAGTCCGGAAGTACATCCGATCATTTGTGTCCCGTTTGTTGGGAACATGCAAACGTTTCGCCAAGGTCACACAAGGACGTTGGCTAATGTTTTTGTTTCGGAGTCTGTCATGAACAGGTTTGCTATAACGGGTAATAGAGATGATCCCATTGGGGCACCGTCGGTCTGTCTGTAAATCTGCTAGTTGAAGGAAAAATATGTGTTCTTCAGACAGTGTTCTGAGAGTTCATCGAAATTAGGTCCAGCGCTTCGTCTATGGAGATACTTGGATATAATGAGACAATGTCAAGGCTTTAATGTCAAGGCAAAATCTTTAATTTGCCTTGTCAAATGCTCTGAGTTTTGAACATAGGACTCAGCAAGTTTACGCTTGGTGGCATCATACTTACTAGATATTTTTCGAAATTTTGTGTTGGAGAACCGAACCGAAGACACTTACTATGGGCCTTAATGGGATTTCTGGTTTGTGTATTTTTGTTAGACCGTAAAGTTTAGGACATCTGCTTGATTTTTTCCTTGGAATTATTCTTTCGATATCTGATTCTAGTTTCCATGCTTTGATTTTGCTTTTGGTTGTTTTTTCCAGATAGGCTGTTGATCTCTATTCACTGGTTTATATGTTTCTTTCTAATAAAATGTTTGTCATCTTTCTCATATAGTCTTCTGTGTTCATTACTACTGTTATGTTTCCTTTGTCCGCCGGTAATATAGCGATATCCTCGTTTCGTTTTAATCTTTCAAGCGCTCTGATTTCAACCTTATTAACATTTGATTTTAGTAGTTTATTGGATCGTAGTATTCGCGCTACATCTTATCTGATTATTTCCGCTTCTTCATCTGGCTTATTATCTAGGGTTGATTCAACGTTCTAAATTATTTCTTTTATTGGTGTATGTTTTGGGGCAATGGCAAGAAGATGGTCTCTTCACTCGAAGCGGACAACATTTGAAAATACCATATAAGATTTTGGCAAAACGTCGTTATTCTATATATATATATATATATATATATATATATATATATATATATATATATATATATATATATATATATATATATATATATATATATATATATAAACATAAGAAAGGAACACAGGAAGATTTAAAGAACTACCGTCCAATAAGCCTCCTATCAGTAATGAACAAAGTTTTCACTAAGATAATTTCAAAAGAATATTAAAAAAACTGAATGACGCACAACCAAGAGAACAAGCAGGATTCAGAAGTGGATTCAGTACAATGGATCATATCCAGGTTGTACAGCAGGTCATAGAAAGGCACAACGAATACACCATGCCACTATGCTTGATCGACTACGAAAAAGCATTTGATTCCATCTCAAAGCATGCGATAATGGATGCACTGCTTAGCCAAGGTGTAGATAGAGCCTATGTAAACCGATTAGAATGGATATATGATGGAGCTACAGCCACAATTCACCTTGATGATCTTGAAGTGGGAATTAATGTAGAACGAGGTGTACGGCAGGGTGACGCAATATCGCCTATTCTTTTCTCGGCGGGCCTTGAAGAAGTATTCCGTAAACTGGATTGGGAACAGGATGGTGCAAACCATCTTAGATTTGCAGATGATATTATTCTCATTTCACAAGACCCAGAGGAGCTGCAAATACGCATACAGGAACTGCAAAGGGCTGGCGAACCATTTGACTTGAAAATAAACCTGAAAAAGAGTCAGGTTATGTTCAATAACTTCGCTCAGGACAGAAGAATTTCAGTTTTAGGAAGGGATTTGGAGATTGCGGACAGCTTTATATATCTTGGGCAGAGGATTTCAATGGAGATGAATACCGCCCGGGAGGTGGAACGGCGTGTTAAATGTGGCTGGCAGGCATTTGGTAGGCTCAACATAGTGTTTAAGAGCAGACTTCCACGCTGCCTGAAAAGAAAAGTCTTCGATCAGTGCGTTCTACCCGTTATGACATACGGAAGTTAAACCTGGACACTCACATCGCAATCAATTCAAAAACTTCGGGTGGCACAGAGGGGAATGGAAAGATGTATGCTTGGCATTACAAGACGAGGCAGAAAGTCCTGCGCATGGATCAGGGAACAAACAAAAGTATGTGACATCATTGGAAGAATAAAGCAATTGAGATGGAGATGGGCAGGCCATAGAGCGAGGCGAAAAAGACCGAAAGCACGATGGATTGATGACATCGTTAAGTATATTGGACCCGAGTGGCAGAAGAAAGCCCAGGACCGTGAAAATTAGAAACATGCTGAAGAGGCCTTCATCCTGCAGAGGATCGATACAGGCTGATGATGATGAATATATATATATATGTATATATATATATATATATATATATATATATATATATATATATATATATATATATATATATATATATATATATATATATATTCGAATAAACCTTACACATTGCAGTTTAACAACAAATGTTGGGTATTACTAGCACTAATAATTAATACTATAAGGAAATCAAAATAAATATAAACATATTAGTATAATATTAAAAGTTTATATCAATGAGCCATTCATCGTTGAGGTCGTGGATATCTTGCAGAGGGCCTCTGAAGCATACGTCGGGGCATTCTGTAATTGCTCTATTTTTATACCATATTCCAAGTTCTATTTTCTAAATTTATGTTAAATATTAAGTTTACAGTAGTTTTTAAAACTAAGTTTGATATTATGTTTTCCCTTTTTTGTTATATATTAATATTATACAGTTGTTGTACAAATTACGTATGCTATTACCACTTTACTTGCCAAACAATGTATTTTATTATAATGGCTCTATTTCTCTGGCCTCCACTATATATCATTCTACATGAAACAATAATTCGTGTACTTTCTTCCTATATTTCAAAATAAGGAAATAGGGACACATTCAAATAGGAACATCTGGAAAGTACTCAATGCAATAACAAAAAAAAAACTTTTTTTGGTAAGACTAATCCAAGATAGAAATGAAAAGAATTAGTTGAGATAGTTTGGATATATAGAGGGTGTCCTATAACATATCGGCCAACTGGTGATAGTAGAGATCAAAATAAGATTATTTAGTCAGTAAATATATTGGGAAATGTTAGTTATTAATAAGATACAGGGTGTTGAAAGTGAAACTAGATGTTCGAAAAATTGAGATAATTTAAAATGAAGATATCAGGTTGTAAATTGAGATAGTTGCGTTTTCAAAGGTGACAAATCCTAATTTGGGCCTAGTTACTAGAGGGCGCTTGCTACATACTTTGTGAGGAATTAACTCGCTCATATTTTTTTACCCTATAAAGCTGGGAATATTTTTACTTCAAAATAGAGAAAAGTCAGAATTCGCATGTAAACAAGGTACCTTTGTGTTCGAACATTCCATTGTACATCTTGTCCATGGCCGAAAAATCTGCAATTCATTAAGTGTGACTTGAATACGAGGAAAAAAATATTAAGATATCAAAAATACAAGGGGCTTTATTTAAAATAACAATTTTTTGAAATTTACTTCAATAGGCGTTGAAAGTGTCCACCGTTTACCACAATACACTTTCGCAGGCTCTTTGTCAAATGACGGCACACATTTGAGAAGAGATTTTCTTCATATCTAATAATATTGGCAGTTTGTTGATTTTTTTGTAAAAGTTTGTCTCGTGTATTGATTTCTTCATGGTAAACTAAAGACTTCATATGACCCCACAAATAAAAGTCTAACGAATTAATGACTTTTAAGTTAGACTGGCCAACAAAACTCACCACCTTTTTCACATCCATCGATGTGAAAAACGTTGATTCAAATGATTTCGTACTGCAATAGTAAAATGCTGTGGCGCCCCATCTTGTATGAATCACATGTCTTCTTTTATGTTTAGAGGTGTACCATCCAAAAGGTCTACAAAATAATTTTCTAAAAACTGCACATATTCATCTCCATTCAGCCTTTGCAGAAACTCAAATGGGCCGATTAAAAATTTTTCGATAATGCCGCACCTTAATTGAAAATTCGTGCGGGAAATGTCGCTCTCTTGGTAAGTGTGGATTTTCCAGGACGTAATAAGGATTATTTCTCCAGTTAAAAATTCCGCGTCTAGTGAAAGTGGCCTTGTCAGTAAACAATATCTTTTTCAGGAACTTGGGGTCTTGCCGATCTAGCCATCAAATCTTGTGGCAATAAATTTTGAATAGGCGAAAAATGGTAGGGAAACAATTTTTTTATGAAGAACTCTTAAAACGATAGATTTGCTAATTCCTGTAGATACCTCCAAACGTCTAATGCTTATTTCAGGACATCCGCGATACTAACTAAATCTCCATTTCTTGTTATACCGTACCTTCTAACTTCAGCGCGACTATTGCAATTAACTTATTCATAAACGCAGAGCATATCACTTAATACACGGTTAGGAAACTGTTTAAGTCTGGGCATTTTTACAAATTATTTAATACCAACTCAAGATTGGAGAAACTTCTTTCCACCTCTTTTTAATAGGGGAGATAGATACAGACACACTATGCGAATTACATATTTTTCAGTCATCGACAAGATGTGCAATGGAATATTCGAACACGAATATCTCGCAAACGGTGTGAGATATCGATATTGACTAAAGGTACCTTTTTACGTTGAAATTATGACTCTTCTCTATTTTGTAGTCAAAATATTCCCAGCTTTATAGGTTAAAGAAAATTGAGCGAGTTAATTCCTCACAAAATAGGTAGCAAGCGTCCTCCAGGAACTTGGCTCAAGCAAGTACCATATTCGAATTTGTCATCTTTGAAAACCCAACCACCCCGATTTTGAACCTGATATCTTCAACCGCTTTTAATTTCACTGTCAACACCCTGTATCTTTTTAATTGCTAACATTTGCCAACACATTTATTGACTAAATCATCTTATTTTAATCTCTACTATCACCAGTTGCTATATGGCGGATAAATTATGGGACATTCCTGTATTTAAGAATAGAGTAATAGGTCAGATACCTTTCCCATAATAACACTCCATGCATTTCAAACCAATATGACATTTAGTTTTGCTTTGACAGTCTTCGAAAGTAGATAAGTGCGATGTCTTTACTAACATGGAAAAAGAGCGATCTTGGTACACTACTTTTCGAGAAAAATCCATCGCGCAAACTGAAAATAATTTGAAAAATTAAAATGGGGACTCTGTTCCTTCCTAGTTCATGATCCTTAGGCACTTTACTAAGTTTGGATAAGATCGAATCAGCACGAAAGACCGTCCGCAGTCGGAACACTCCATTGAGGTTACCACGGAGGAAATGGTCGAGAAAATGCATGATATCCTATTAGCCGATGACAGAGTAAAGATTAGAGAGATTAGATAATTAAGAAGACCCACTGAGAGATTGTAAACAACTCAAAACAGAAAATATCATTCAGTTAATACATATGTAACAAAAAAAAATATTAATTTACTCACCCAGACGATGTAAGATGATGGGTTTTCTACTAAACTTAATAAAACCGAGAAATGAACGATCCGTAAAGTGTCTCTCTTTCGTATAGATAGTCCGCGAAAAACGTGAAGTGCTCGCGGAGGAAAGTTATCGTTTGAAGCCGACATAGACGGTCGCGTGGTCCGCCGTCCGACATCATGCTGACACACGCCAGCGCGGAGAATATCCACCAGGCCCGCCGACGGAGACCGACAACGTAAACTTAAACAAACCCACCCTCTCAACATCAGGGTTACAGACACCATAAAAGACTTATGTTCCGTTTTTTTTTTTAAATTCTATTTCCATTACTTTAAGTGCGACACTTTAAGGTTGTTTTTTGATTGAAATTACATTAATTTCCTCTAGAAAATGGTTTGTTATATAATTAGTAACTTTTTCTTATATTTCTGGCAAATAATGGATTTAGTAGCAAAATAATGACTTATATTTAGACCATTGTTTCTCACCTTGGGGCTCGCGACCCCTAGGGTAGTCATATTGTGTTCAAAAATAAGACCCCTATATGAAATATATTGTTATTAAAGTATTTTTAAATCAAATAAATTTTATACGTTGTTATCTATCACTTTTATTTTTAAATGTGTGCGACCATGGTTTCGTAAAACGATTTTACATTCTCAAACACTACTTTAAAACTAAAGTATTACAGCTATCCTAGGTACCTAGTTTTACACTTTTATTGGGGTTAATTTTGTATTACAATATTTTAAATAGTGGGTAATTTCGGAGATGTGTCTGATCTCCGTTTAAGAGCCGTCTAGACGGGTCTTTATTATATTTATAAATTTCAATAGCTTCTAAAATGTTTAATTTTTTGCTTTTTGGCGCTGTATGTAAAATTTTTAAATTTGTAAACTCAGGAAATATATGTCCGGTATCTATGAAATGGTTCGCAAAATTAGAATATTGTTTCATTAATATGTACGCAGATTTATGTTCTTTGAATCTGGTCTGAAAATTTCTGCCGGTTTGTCCCACATAGCAGCTACTGCACTCGTTGCAACTTAACATATAAACTCCAGATTTTGTATTTGCTGATGTTTTACCTTTGGCATTAAAAATTAATGTACTGGTTGACTGCGAGGTTTTAAAAGCTATTTGCAAATTATGTTTCCTCAAAGAGCGAGCTATTTGTTCTGAAATTGGACCGAAATATGAAATTTTACAGTATTATTTATCATTTGTTTGTTTTACTTTTGGGTATACTTGATGAATTAGTAATTGTTTCCGTTTCTATTTATTGATTAACTAATATATTTTTCTTTGAAGCCGTTATTTTGTGCTATTAGTTTTATTTTTTGCAGTTCTATTTTTCTATTATTTTCAGATAGTGGAATTGTGAAAGTTCGGTGGATCATAGACTTATATGCAGCATATTTATATGTAATGGGGTGGATTGATTGTTTTGTAATTGTTATATCTGAGTATGTGAATTTTCTATAGATATTAATTTCTAATTTATTATTTTGTTTGGATATTGAAAGGTCCAAAAAATGTATGGTTTGATTTTGTTCTTTTTCAAGTGTAAATTTTATTTTTGGATGCATACTATTTAAATGTTTTAATGTTTCCTCTATTTGCCTGTCATTTTAAGTATAATAAACCGAAATGTCGTCTACATATCTAAAGCAAAACAATATATTTTTCCAATTCTGAAAATTCCAATTTTTCAATTTTGACATAAACAGTTCTGATAATAAAGGGTTTAGTAGGGAACCCATTGCTAGACCATCCTTTTGTTTGTAAAAAACGCTATTAAATTGAAAATAATTTTCATTAATGCATAATTAAAGAGTTTTAAAATATTTTGCTTTATAATTGGATTGATGTTATTTTTTATGAGTAAATTATCTATTAATTGTAGGCAATATTTGTTCGGAATATTCAGGAACATGTTGCTAACGTCAAAGGATGCTATATGCTATATTTTTTGGTATAAACAGTTTGCTAAGCTTTTTTGTAAGGTCCACCGAGTTTTTTATTGACTGTTTTGGCGAGAAATTCGTTATGTTTTTGAAGATTTTATTTAAATAAAAAGCTAGGTTTCTTAAAGGGCTGTTTATGTACGAAACTGCCGGTCTTATTGGAAAGTTTTCTTTATGAATTTTAATTAAACCGTACAGTTTTGGAGGAGTAGGATTCATATTGAGTATTTTATATTTATCTTCGTTTGATAAAATTTTGTTTATAATTTTTATTGTTGATTTTAACTTGTTTTGAATTTTTGTGGTAGGGTTATTTTTTATTTTGACGAGGTCTTCATTATGTAGAAAGCTTTTAATTTTAGTTTCATTGATTTCCCTTTATCTGCTTTAGTCATAACTAAATGGATTTGATAATATGGTCTTCATTTTTGATGTGGTATTCTCGATTTAAAAAATGAACTATCACAAAGTAACGGAAAAGTCAATCAATAATTTGAAAGTAATTTTAATTTAAGTGTTAGAAAATTAAATATTCTTAGGTAATAACAACATAATAAAATAATTGCCAAAGTTGTTTGAAATAACAATTTAATGTGACAGGTGATTTTGTTTTTCACTTAAAAGTTTTTCTATACGTGGATTATAATTGTAAACACACATAAGCTAATTATTTTATATCGATAATAGATAATTTTTATATTTAGTTTCAAAACCACCATAAACGAGGAACTTTTATCGCATAAGTAAGAAGTAGCGAATGGAATCGATGTTTTCAAATCTTCCGTTACTAGCCTTCCATATTCAAATCGTGGTGCAAGCTAAAACTTATCTAAATCTTGAGCTAAAAATTCTAATTGTAGAGTTTTGTTGGTCGATATGTCAATAAGTTGATTGTGAATCTCAATAAGTAGTTCAGCAGCTGCAGCAACATTTTCATCAAACGGATTGAGAACCCATCTTTTCGACAAATCATCGTTGCAGCTCGATGAATCTCGTTTTTCAAGTTGTATAATCCAAATACCAAGATTCTTGATGAAGGGATTGACTTTGTCTGTCATTAGCAAAATGTACATATTATGGCCATGTAAACTCGTATTCAAGTCATTCAAATGTAAAAATATATCACTCAAATAAGCCAGTAATAAAGTTTCCCCATCTTGAAAAAGCTCTGGAAATGACCTATTTTGTTTTTGTACAAAAGATTTTCAATTCATCTCGCAATTCAAAAAGCTGTGTTAGAACTTTTCCTCGCGACAACCATCTGACTTCAGCATGAAAAAACAGTGCGAAAAGCAATCTATTCAGAATGTGGAAAGCAATCTAGTCTGTAACGGTCGGCTTTTAATAAAATTAACAATTTTTACGGCTTCTGACAGAACATTTTGTAAATTATCTGACACCTTTTTGCAGCAAGCGTATTTCACTGAAGAAAGCAGTGTGTTCATTCCATATGTGGCATAATAACGTGTGTCCTAGCCAAATGGAATAAATTCGTTAATAAATAAATGGGGGCGTGTTCGAAAAAACGGTATTTTTAGATGCGCATTTTTTTCAACAAAATTTTTTTATACAGGGTGTGTCATGTAACAGTGGTCAATACAAACTTTCTTATTTTAAAAACAATACCCTGTATATTATTTAATTTTTGGATTCTTCAGGAAATTCTAGACATATTTCATGTAAAATATCCTAGACTTATCTTCAACTGTTTCGGAAATATTAAATAATTCTTCGAACATTATCAGCAAATAGGCAAAGATAAAAAATCAGGTTTTCAAAGGTAGGTATTTGTTGTATGAAACGTCAAAAAAATCAACGTGCCTTTTAAATTAGTTTTCATTGACGTGTGTGATTCATTTGATTTAAACATGGTGTATTTATCAGAGAGTCATAAAATAACTATCTTAATGATGATAGGTTACGGAGATAGGACACGAACTCAAGCCGAAGTTGTTCGTCTCTTTAGGGAAAAATATCCTGACTTACCACCCATATCCCGAGGTACAGTAAGTAAAGTTGAAAAACAATTTAGAGAACTGGGACACGTGAGACAAATTAAGAAGGAAGCAGTGTCGTTGACCGATAACAAAAAATTGGATGTAATGCTTGCATTCCAAGACAATCTGCATACCTCAACTCGACAAGTTGCCTTGGAAAACAATGTTGGTCGCTCTTCGGTTGCCAGAATATTGAAAGACAATAAAATGCATCCGTATAAACTACAGCCTACTCAAGAGCTTAGTGAAGACTTCGACAGGAGAATGGAGTTTTGCGAACAAATGATGCACAGAATAGACAACAACCTTCTGAGAGCGGAAAACGTTTTATTTTCTGATGAATCTACTTTTACTCTTCATGGGCATGTTAATCGCCAGAACTGTCGTTATTGGGCGAGAGAAAATCCTCACTGGATGCGGGAAATTCACACACAAAGACCTGAAAAGATTAATGTCTGGGCAGATATTATAGGAGATCAAATAATTGGTTCAATATTTTTTGATCCAAATTTAAAGGGGGTAAATTACTTAGACTTTCTCCAAAATCAGCTCATTCCAAATCTTATAAATTTGTACCCTAATAGAAGAAATCCTCAATTGCTAGCCGACATAATTTGGTTCCAATAAGATGGAGCACCCCCATTATCAAGTTAATGTGCGACAGTACCTCGATAATGTGTTTCCAAATCGATGGATTGGAAGGAGAGGACCACTAGAATGGCCACCAAGGTCCCCGGACCTCACTCCGTTGGATTTTTTTTATGGGGATATCTCGAAAGCGTCGTATACAAAACCAAGCCACAAAATCTGAATGATTTAAGAGGACGCATTACCGACAGCATTAAGTCAATTACGCCACAAACATTAAATAATGTCAGGAATCAGTTTTACTTGAGGTTGGGGTGTTGCCAGGACGTCCAGGGTTCACAATTCGAGCATTTGTTACATTAAATGTTTTAAATAAAAAATTTATACAAAAACTAAAGTCTTGAAATTTCCACAATTTTGTTTACAGTGTTAAAAAAAAGTGTAGTTGCGCATTTTTTCCAACGAAAACCTTTTATACAGGGTGTGTCATATAACAGAGGTCAATACCATCTTTCTATTGTGTGTTGTAACGAATTTTTGTAATCAAATAATTTTCCAAAAAAAAGTCAAAAAAATCAGTTAATTTTTGCAATAAATCTGAAAACATTTAATATTTCCGAAACAGTTGAAGATAAGTCTAGGATATTTTACATGAAATATGTCTAGAATTTCCTGAAGAATCCAAAAATTAAATAACATACAGGATGTTGTATTTAAAATAAGAAAGTTGGTATTGGCCACTGTTACATGACACACCCTGTATAAAAAAATTTTGTTGAAAAAAATGCGCATCTAAAAATACCAATCTACGTGTTCGAGCATTTTTTCGAACACGCCCCCATTTATTTATTAACGAATTTATTCCATTTGGCTGGGACACACGGTATATATTTAATTTTAATATCACACCACTGTTATTAAAGTTTAAGTTTTAGTTTTGTGTTACATCAATAAAAACTTTAGAGTTCTTCGCCAGTTGCACGACCATGGCGATTGATTTGCAAAATAGCATATTTTCTTTAATTGATCTCTCGTATTCGTTTCGGACAAAACACAAAAATTGCGCCAAGTTCGACACGTCTGTTGACTCGTCGAACTGAATAGTAAAAAATTCACTTAATTTAACCTTTTCAATTATTTGATCATGAACATCATTAGCCATTTCATTAATACGTCTCGATATTGTGTCATTTAAAAATCGAATAGTTTTCAAGTTTTTTACTTCATCCGGACTTATTATTACAGCGTGTAGAATGAGTGTTTCCGCAATCGTGTGGGGCTTGGCCACTGTTAATGCTACTAAATAGGATGCTTGAAGTGCTGCAGTCTCATTACGGGTTGAGTTATTGATAGCAATTTGATTTGATTGATGATTTTTCAAGACGAGTGAATTACGTTCGAAAAATTCTGATGGTTTGTTTTGTAAAGACGGGTGTTTTGGACTAATTTTGAAGGCTTCATGATTTCCGCTGACAGAACTTTCCAACAAACAACACGTTGCGGTTTGTTATACAAGGCAATGAATCCATATTTTAAATATGTTTTATTCTACAAACTGGTTTTTTTCTTTACTGTTTCACCAGATGTAGACGGTGAATTTCGTTTTATTATTAATAATTTATTTTATTTTCACACTGTTACTAATTTATTTAATACTGAGTAAGAGAAGAAATTATAATATTTAACACTGTTTAAGAGAAGAAATCGTTGTACTTGTTTTTGTAAAAACGTAATTAACAATGAAGCTGTTCGACTTGTACCTTTGTTTTTATTACCAAACCGCATAGCTTGTACTAACCTACCCAAGCGCGCTAGAGGCGAATGATCCCTCTCGTATATGCTGACAGGTTACGCGGGGTGCGCGATTTATGTTTTATAGCAGTGAAAAACTCTTTTTAAAAACTATTTATTTAATTGAAAATAGGAATTTACAGAGTTTAATCACCTATAAATACAGTTTGAACAAATCGCTACTACGTCTACTTAGACGTCTTGAAAACGAATGCTGTTCTTGACAATAATATTTGGTTATTTATACTATTCCTTATCTAAAAGAATGTTGTCCTAATTATACATTGTAATAAGTTCTTAATTACTAGTTAAATATACTTTCCCTATTATCTTAATGAGTTCTTATTAGAACTAGATAATTCTAGTGGATTACCTTGATATAACTCCTCCCTCCTTAAGAAGAAGTAAATGGGGCTGAAAGCGCCTGAGCTTCTGATAGTTCAATATTTACATTTGGTTTAACTTTTTGTTTACGTTTTACAATAATAAAAACTAATATAAATGTACTTATTACTAATCCTCCTATAATATAATATTTCGTATGATAATGTTTTACGTCTAATGTTTTTAAAGATTTGATCTTTGTTTGTTGTAATTCTAAAATAGCTTCGTTAATATTATCGAATTCTATTTGTTTTATTTTAATTCTTTCTATATTCGAAATGTTAGATATTTCAATTTCCGGTAAGCTTATGTGATAATATAATTTTTCCATAGTCTCATTTTCATACGTTTGGTTCATGATCTTAAGTTTACAATTTTCTAATATTATTAGAGAAGGTTTACTTATTATTTCTATTTGTTTTTGCTTGTTACATGTAAAATGTGCGGGAATTTTTGTTTTGGGTATAACCAATAAATTGTTTAATTGGATTTCTTTTATCGAAATAAACTCGTATTGAATTTGATAGAACGGACAACTAGTATGGTTACCGTTTAACATATCATAGACACAAGGTTCAATTTTAGTTGTCTCTGATTGTTTACAGATATAAAATTCATTGATTTTATTGCATACATCTTTAAGGTTAAAAAATGTTTGCTCGTTCATAAGTAAATAAGGATTCTGTAGACTTATTGTTAAGTTGTTAATTGGAATAGGATATAGTTTATACAAATTTAAGTTAATAGCCTCAACTAAAGGAGTTCTAATTATAAAGATTAGTAAATCTTTATGAGTTTTTACATCTACATGCATAGTTTCATATAGAGTGATAATGTTATCATAAGGTATCCTGTTCTCTTGTGGAATATTTTTCAGAATATATTCCAATTGTTTATTAGATATAATAGTGTAATGCATGATATTAAGTTGAGCAAAATTGACTGCTATGTTTATGTGGTCAATTAAGTCTTTAATCCTTTCTAGGTTCATTTTTAGAGTGTTTAGGATGATTTGTTGTATTATGGTGTTTTGTAATGAGTTTGCTTTATTATTTAGAAGTTGGAGATGTTCAAGTATTTCGACTTGTTTTTTAGAGATGTTAGAAAGTGTTTCGTGAATTGATTTAGTTACTTGTTTAAGTATTTGTGTTTGTTTATTTATGTTGCTGTTTACTATTTCTTGATTTTCAGAGATAGTCTTGACATAATGATCATATCTTTCTCCATCTTCAGCGTCTAAGGTCCCAAATAACCATTTTTGCGCTGTGCCAACTAAATTAATAAGTCCGCGTTTCTTTCTATTATGAGACGGGGTCATTTTGTTCTTTTGTTTCAATATGGTAATTTGTTGAATAGTCATGTTAATGTTACTAATTAGTAATATTGAGGTTTGGTCTTCTTGGGGTATCTTGTTTCTAAGTATTCTTAAGTTCATTTCTATGTCTTTGAGTGATAATTCGATTAGTGTAGTGTTAATATGATAAAATGCTGTGTTATAGCTAGTGGTTATGTATCCATTTCCGAGAGATACTGGTAATATAGGGTTTTGAAGGGTTTGTATCTGATACGCTTCTGTTACTGTGACCAGGATTGCCAGGCTTATGGGGTACCTGTAACAATACGTTTTCGTTTGATCAAAGTTTGATTTAGCCTTAGTTCATTAGATTTTTTATATCTAGGATTAGTTTTGTCTCGTGATTTCCTAGAGTTCTTAGGTAATTTGACAAATACTGGTCGTTCGAGATCTGGCTCATTCTCTCTGTCTTTATTCCTTTTATCTAATGACTTTTGTTTTTTCTGAGTTTGGTCTAATAGGAGCTCGTTGTTTAGGTTTTTATGTGCTTCTTTAAGATTAACAATGTAGTCATTTATTATGTCTTGGTTGTTTTGCTCGATTTTCAGTGAATAGTTGGTATCTCCTTTTAAAATTTGAAATGGTGTTAGATTCGTGGAACTATGGATCGAATTGTTATAATTTAGAATTGCAATTTTCATAAGTTGACTAATGGTTTTTGAATTATCTTTTAATTTAAGAGAAGTAAGTGCCTCCCTCAGGGTGGAATGAAGTCTCTCGATTGGACTAGTGGAATTAGGGGCATTCGGAGTGGTATAATGGTATTCGATCTGGTAGAGTTTACATAGATCTTGCATATTTGAATTTTTAAATTCTGATCCGTTGTCGGAAGTTATTCTTCTAGCAATTCCGTGGTTTGAGAAGAATTGGATAAGTTGGTCAATTATTTCAATTCCATTTTTTGAAGTTATCGGTAGAGCTTGTGCGAATTTGGAAAAACTATCAATTATTGTTAAATACATGTTAGAATTAACTTGATAAGTGTCTATATAAAGATGTTCAAAGGGTTTACTACCAATCGGGGTAGGTTTAAATATTACTTTATATGGGTGTCTTTCATATTTAGTTTGTTGGCATATTTCGCATGTATTTATGTAATTTTGAATATCTTTTTCTATGTTAGGCCAATAAAATTTTTTCTTTATGGCGGCTACGTTCTCTGTGATACCTCTATGACTTGTTTTTGTTTCGTGTATTAATTTGATTTTTTCTTGTCTTATATCTTCTTCCTGAATATCTTCTACTAAACTTCTTGACATAAATAGTGTATATGCTCTAGAATCAAAATGTTCCCTAAACATATTTAGTACAATAGATTCTAAGGGGTTATGATGGAAATATAGACAGTATGTGTCTGGGGGAATGTTTTCTTTAAATAACTTGACTAGGTCATTGACTTCTGGATTATTGGGAATTGATAAAATATATCTTTTTTTTGATTTAAATAAGGTTATGACCTTCTTCTGGAATGTATTGTTTGGAGAATATTTTACTAGAATTTGATTCGTGAAGAGATTGACATGTTTCTTTGTATAAGTTGCACCTAATATTGGATCTTCTTGCGAGGTATGAATTGTTTCGTTGCTTTTAATACTTTTGGGGGGAATAATTAATTCTGAAATAATATTAACTTTAGGGGTTGACTTCTGGGTCAGTTCTAAGCTTGATTTAGTCGCTACAGAGTTGGGGTCTTTAAAAGTGGATAGATTTATCGGTACGGTTGGTAATGTGATTTCCTTTTTTCTTTCTTCGCCTAGGAAATTTTCGAATTTTGATATCCATGAATTTGATGATTTATCGGTTTGTTGGTCGATTGCGTTAATTTGTAAATAGGGTCTAGATAAAGCATCTGCGTTTGTGTTTTGTTTGCCTTTTTTATATTTAATCTCATAATCGTATTCGCTAAGTTTCAATCTCCATCTAACTAATTTTGAGTTAGGTTCTTTGATTGAGAAAAGCCATTGTAATGGTTTATGATCTGAAAGGATTTGAAACTGTCTTCCGAATAGATATGGTCTAAAATGTTTGGTAGCCCAAACTATGGCAAGTAGTTCTTTTTCTATAGTTGAGTAGTTACACTCAGCAGGGTTAAGGGTTCTTGACGCATAAGCAATTGGCTTATCTTCCCCAATGGTGCCTTGAGATAACACTGCTCCTATAGCGTAATTTGATGCATCTGTTGTGAGCAAAAAGGTTTTAGTAAAATCAGGATGGTTTAATATTGGTTCGTTCATTATCAGTTGTTTACATTGTTGGAAGGAGTCAATAAATTCCTTATCGTGTATAACCTTATGGTCTTTCTTTAGGCATTTTGTCATTGGTTTCGTTATCTTAGCGAAGTTCCTTATAAATTTCCGGTAATAGCCTATTAAACCTAGAAATGATTTAATTTCTTTAGGGTTCCTTGGTAGCGGAATGTTTTTTATTGCTTCTAATTTTTTTGGGTTTGGCTTTACTCCTTCTGGTGTTATTACGTGTCCAAGAAATTCTACGTTTTTCTGCAGAAATTCGGATTTATCCAGCTGTATCTTTAAATTATGCTGGTCTAATCGTTTGAATACCAATCTCAAGTTTTTTATGTGTTCTTCTAAACTTGCTGAGAATATTATTATGTCATCCATGTAAACAAGACATATCTTATTTTGTATATCTGATAATACGTTATCCATTACTCTTTGGAACGTTGATGGTGCGTTTTTAAGACCAAATGGCATTCTTGTATATTCGTAATGGCCATTTTCTACGTTGAAGGCAGTTTTTGGTATTGAATCTGGGTGCATTTCGATTTGATGGAAACCTGAAGCTAGATCTAATGTCGTAAAGTAATTGCTTCTGCCAAGTTTATCTAATATGTCTGTAATATTCGGCAAGGGATATCTATCATCAATAGTTTTTTCATTGATCTTTCTATAATCTATGACCATTCGCCATTTTTGTTCTCCTGAAGCATCTGCCTTTTTTGGTACTATCCATACTGGTGAACTCCAAGGGGAATTTGATGGTCTGATTATGTCATCCTCTAATAATTTTTTGACTTGTTTTTGGACTTCTTCCTTATGGACATAAGGATATCTGTAAGTTTTGGTGTATACGGGAGTTTCGTCTGTGGTTTTTATTTCGTGTTTGACCTGGTTTGTGAAGGTTAATTTGTCATCAGGCTTGTGAAAGATGTTGGGAAACTCTAAGATAACCTTTTTTAGAGCACTGAGTTCCTCTGAATTTAAATGATTGATCCTTAATAGGGGTAGGGGATCTTGGTCGAATTCCTGAAGTTGGTTTTTCTCTAATATTTGTTCCTGATTAAATAATTGAAAATGGTTTATGGAAAATATTTCGGAATCTTGTAAATCATTAATGTGATGGGTAAGTAGGAGAGTTTTCGTCGTCAGGTTATGGACTTCGATTGGGACAGATTGGTCTTTTACTGTTGTTAGTGTATACGGGATGTAATAGTTTTCTTTATGTTGTTCGTCAATTATTAATTCCGTTTTTTCGGGGTGATTTGTAATAAATTTGTGGATTTCTATTGAATTAGGTGAAATTTCGATGGTTTGAGTCGTAAAATCTTGTCTGAATCTTAAAGGAATCTGGACTAATTCATTATACAATATTTTATTAGTCAAGTCGATATTCAATTTGCATTTTTGGAGAGCTTCTATTCCTATGATTCCATCGAAATAGTCATGAAAGTTGTAAAGGATCATGTTTATGTTTTTGTTAATACCGAATTCTTGAAGGATTGGAAATGAAATTCTACCTTGGGTCTTTCTTGTACCCATACAGGTGGTTAGTTTGTTTGTAGAGTTTTGGATCAAATCTGGGAAATAGTTTTCTGCAATGTAGGGTCGTATAAGGGAAGCGTGACTGCCAGTGTCTATTAATAATTTGACATGAGGGTAATTGAGTTCTATATATGGCAGTTGGTTAATTTGATAAGAATTTAGAGTCAAGGCTGATCTGTTGGGATATAAAGTTCCTGAAAATTTTCTTCGGATACCTCTGATTGTGTATCGAATTCTTGAAACGAGCTTTCACCATCGCATTCTTCCTGTTCGGAATTATGAGTTGACGTTGAGGGTTCGTCAAGGTTCAAGTTGTATATATGATTAATTTCTTCTATAGTATATCTAGGATTGGTGCCTAGATGATTTTTAAAGTCGAACTTAGGGTCATAATTGGGATGTCTAGGCATTCCAAAGTTGTATTTGGGTTGTTGAACTGGTTTTTTCTGAATAGATACTCCTGACATTGGTGTTGGTTTATCAAACGTTTGGTTAGGATGTTTTCCAAAAGCATTTTGTTGGAAATTTTGTTTACCAAATGTATTGGCACTAGACGGAAAATGTCTGGGTGGCATTGGTCTAGGCTGGATGTTTATAGGTTGGGAAGGGAATTGCGGCTTATACTGTGGAGTCCAAGTGGGCATTGGGAAATTATTAGAATCATGATTTTCTTTTCTTGCGAATTGAGGTTTATTCTGGACGTTTTGGTTTCTAGAGACGGCTCTATTTTTATATTGATCTTCGTATGCTTGATAGTCGTATACATGTACAGTAGCTTTATCTAAATTGATGGGTTTATGTACCATCAGCGTAGTACGAAGTTCTGTAGGAGCTTCTGCCTGAAGTATACAAACAGCATTGTACTGATGGGCTTGCATCAGATGATCAACCATACTGTTGTTCATATTGGGGTCTGCCTGATATTTTACATGGAGTCTCTGAAGTACCTCCTTTTGTCTTTCTAAGAAATCGATAATTCTTTCTTTGTGATTTCTCGTTATACTGTGTAATTCATGTATAAGATTCGAGATGGAGTGATGATCGCCATATTTTTGTCTCAAAGCTGCTTTTATTTTAAACCAAGTATCTAAATCAGGTCTGCTTGAGATGAATTCTCTAGCTGAGTCTATTAATTTGGATTGAATGGCTAACAAGACGTAATCCTTTTGAGCTTGTTCCCCGATTGAAAATGTATTGTAAAATTTATCTATTTGTTTGATAAAAGCTTCTAATTGATTCGAATTACCGTTGAATGTATAGAGAAGTGAAACGGTAGATCTTAGATTTTCACTCATTTTGAATTTTTGTTGAATAATATTACGAAAAGAGGATACCTTTTACAAAAATGATAAATGATAAATTGGTGTTTGTTAATGTTACTTCTTATACACTAGGGTTGGTAACCTAAATATCTCTTAAATATGCAAACAATGCAATTTAGTTGAACAATGGACAGTTGCTTACCACATGGTATTACAAGGTCCAATTTCCTTGCTTTCGTTTACTCGTCTTCCAGTGGATTCAGGTGAAAAATGGAACAGTAGTTTGTTTCCAATTTATAACAGCTGGATACTCCTAGGCTGGATTTGTTGGCACTGACTGTTGCACTCTGGAGACCAAGGATTGCTGTCGTTGCAGTATACGATAGCTGGGGTTCTTTTAGGTTTTTTCTTCAAGTTGTTGCGTCTTTTGATTGGGCACTCTGGACTGGCTCAAATATTTGAATACCAACACTGGTTGCTTCTCTTTTGGACACTTTTCTTGAATACTAGACCTGGATCAATACTTAATTGATCCTACCGACTGCGCCATTTATGTTTTATAGCAGTGAAAAACTCTTTTTAAAAACTATTTATTTAATTGAAAATAGGAATTTACAGAGTTTAATCACCTATAAATACAGTTTGAACAAATCGCTACTACGTCTACTTAGACGTCTTGAAAACGAATGCTGTTCTTGACAATAATATTTGGTTATTTATACTATTCCTTATCTAAAAGAATGTTGTCCTAATTATACATTGTAATAAGTTCTTAATTACTAGTTAAATATACTTTCCCTATTATCTTAATGAGTTCTTATTAGAACTAGATAATTCTAGTGGATTACCTTGATATAACTCGCGGTCGGATTATTTTACAAGTGCGTGCAAATGCAGGGCACAGGTTCGAACTCGTAAAAGTAATATAATAACAAGAGCTTATACAAGTCTTGTAGTTCGGTATTTTTGGTTGTGTGAGGAATTCCGGTATAAGTGTAACGACCCATTAACACATACATGTGTGAACAAATAGATTATTCGTTTTTTTCACGATTCTTAAACGTTAGAACACGTTTATAGAAATGTATAAACCATTTATAAATAATAACAATTCTTCATAAATCACCATACTGAAAAAAAAAAACGAATCGTCACCGTGTTAACCGGCCGATGTAAATTTTAGTCCCCATTTGGCACACCATTTGTGCATGTGTTAAATTGTTATGTAAAATTTGCCGTGCGCATTCTTTATCAATTCCTACAGTTTCAGAAATACTACGAATACTGAACCAAAGGCTCAGATCGCACCAAATTACCGATTTTTTCGATATTGTCATCGGTTTTTGAGGACGACTCGGGCGTGGATCATCTTCAACGTCTAGTCTGCCATCTTGAAAAAAGCGTAAACCAGTCAAAACACGTGCACGTAAAAAACATTAATTGTCATTTACTGCTTTCAATAAATTTTAAGTTTCAGTAGCGGTTTTTTTTTCAATTTTCGTGTAAAATTTCACAACAACTCGTTCTATTTTTAAGCTGGGTCCATATCAATACAAATTTGTATTGTGCGGGTTGTATGTGGTGTGCCTGCGTGGCTGTCGCCACACTGTAGACACACAAACCATCTGTTGTCTACCAGATAATTCGAACAAATTGTTCCAGTAAATTCAACACACACGTAAAATTTTATTGGTGTGGACCCAGCTTTAGACTTAACATTTTTCCGACGAAACAAAAAACAACTCTTAAGCTAGGTCCACACCAATAAAAGTTTGCGTGTTTATTGAATTTATCGGAACTATTTGTTTGTTTTATCTGGTAAACAACAGATAGTTCGTGTACGTGATGAACTGCGACAATATTTGTGTATGACTTTGTGTAGCAGAGCATCTACATTGCTGTGCAGGCACACCACATACAACATATACAGCTTGCACAACGCAAATTTGTATTGATACGAATGCGAACAAGGCCACGGTTATACAGATTTCTTTACAAAAGCGAGCGGTACTACATTCGAAAGAGAAGGCTTA
Source organism: Cosmopolites sordidus (assembly GCA_031761425.1). NCBI lineage: Eukaryota > Metazoa > Arthropoda > Insecta > Coleoptera > Curculionidae > Cosmopolites > Cosmopolites sordidus. The sequence continues at coordinate 1,049,153 of JARFXV010000194.1, read as the reverse complement.
ACGCTAAACAGCTGTTGGTCTGTGTGAAAAACAAATAATGGTAATATGTTTTAAAAATAATGTTTCCCTCGGCAGCTTCTAGCAGAAGGCATTCTGTAGAGTCAGTTTTCGATTACTCTTTCACACATATCGCACGATATATTTTCAATGATGGGCTGAATGTTTTTTTTTTAAGCCAGGAATTGTTCTGGTTTTTTTCTGTAAACCAGAGATTTTACATAATCCCACCAAAAATAATCCAAGGGCATGAGATCGTGCGATCTTGATGGTTAGCAGGCAGGTAAATTTTTCTAGAAATAAATCGATTGTCAGGCGAGATATGTGACAAATCTTTTTAAAATAACATTATAAGAAATATAACATTGTTTATTTCCACATTTATCACTTCAAGTCAAAGATATTCTATTAGCATATTTCTATAGCGTCCAACATTAACAATAACACAATGTTCGTCATCGTCTTTAACAAAATAAGGTGCTATCAGTCCTTCAACCCAAAACCGTACCAAACAATAACTTTTTGAAGATAATGAGATATAACTTCGTCACAAAAGCTTATTTTTTCCTCATAGTGGGGGTCCCTTTTTAATCTTCCAATGTCTACGACCTATTGTAATCGTGTCTTTCTATGGTACATCGACACAATGTACTGAACATATCAGTCTATAAATGACGTTCGCATTTCAAACACTGTTGCAGCAATTACGTTTTAAAGTTCTGACGCTCTTATTGAAAAACTTTTTCTAATGACTCAATTTTTTCTACTAACATCAAATTGCTTTTTAAAAATACTACCGATACATCTTTTGTTTACCAAGTTAATATCATCGGGAGATGATTAAACCAAAAATGTAACCTATTTTAATTATAATTTGTAGTTAAAAATAGTGCTATTAAGAATATTAAATTCACAGAGGCGATTACATTATATTTAATAAATCCCCGACATTTCATGTTTTCGAATATTGTCTTTAAGATTATCCAGTAACTACTATAATCCAATATGAACGAAATAACACTGCATAACACTGTCCCTAGAATTACATACATTGAAGTGGAATGAATTAACGCCAAACAAAACATTTCTAAACCGATTAAAATATACAGTCAATAATTAAGCGCCCAAAACACTGATTTCTACTCGTTAAAACTTAATAAATCGTAAATAGGATTATTAAATCAAACAGTACATTTCATTGTAGGCAACTTGAATCATAAGTATATAACAGGTGATTTTTAGTGTGTCTGAAATTCCGATAGTGGTCGCTGTCAAACAAACTATAAGTTTGCGTGCGTAGTAGTAGTTGTAGCCAGCATTCTGACAAAACATCATGAAACGTTTAACGTTAGAGCAACGTTGTAAATTGTCGAAATTGATTATCAAAATCAGTGTTTTCTGCGTCAAACTTACAGAGCAATTCGTAAATTTTATGGTGCACATAATCGGCCAACCGATCGATGTATTCGCAAAATTATTAACAAATTTCAAACGCATTTCACACTGATCGAATACTAAAACAAAAACAAGACAAAAAACTCTGCGTTCCGAAGAAAATATCTCCGCTGTTGCTGGAGTGTTGATGAAGATCCAAATTAAACTAAAACTACTTACAGAAAATACTAACAGTGAATCTTAAAGTAAATATTTCTTTAAAATGTCTTATAAATTACTTAATATATCTTATCAGTAACACTGGCATTCGTAATTGAAGCCTAAAATTTATCAGACTGCCTCCATAACATGGCCCCTAAATTGTTGACAAAATGGCGAAGTGTATTATTATAACAAAATATTAATTTAACTCCTATTAAAACAACTTCATTTAACTGCTACAAAAAGAAACATTTTTATAAGAGAACATATTTAACTACTACACTAGAAATTAATAATGTTCATTATACTAAATGTATATTAAATATTTTAAAAAATAAATATTTCCATGGACATTCATCGATAACTAGATGATTTGACAAAATGGTGAAGGTCTTTAAGCTCTCATTTATTAAGTTCTAAAGTGAGTTTTTAACGCTTATACAGAGTGAGTTAAAATATCGAGCCATTTTTAATAGCTTTCCATGTATTTGCAACCTCATGCTAGTCATAGTGTTAACTATAAGTTTGCGTGCGTAGTAGTAGTTGTAACCAGTATTCTGACAAATCAAATCATCATCATCAAACGTTTAATATCAGAGTAACGCTTGTAAATTGTTGAAATTGATTATCAAAATCAGTGTTCTGTGCGCCAAACTTACAGAGCAATTCGTGAATTTTATGGTGCACATAATCGCCCAACCGATCTATGTATTTGCAAAATTATTAACAAATTTCAAACGCATTTCACACTGATCGAATACTAAAACAAAAACACGACAAAAAACTCTACGTTCCGAAGAAAATATCTTCGCCGTTGCTGGAGTGCTGATGAATATCCAATTTTTTTCAATTTATTGCCATTCTTGTCCGTATGTCCAAGAACTCAAGCCATCATTTTCGTACGTTCGGTGAATGCACGGTATAATAAATACTGATGTAAGATATTGCGCAGGCTGGGCGGAACTTTGTTGACGGGAATACGTCATACATTGAGTAAAATTCGAACATCATAGTTTTGAGATATAACAAGTTTACTAGAAGTTTATGTACGCGTTTGTGTGGTGTTAATCTAAAATATTCAATAATAACAATGCGTTGTGTTGTATTTGGGTGTAACTCCAACAATCAGTCGAAAAAGAACGATTGTGATGTGATTTTTTTTCATTTTTCCAAGAATGAAGTTGCGTGTAAGAAGTGGATCCATGCCACAAAAAAACAGGATAAATTTAACCTGAAAACGGCTTGTATTTGTCGGAAACACTTTTTAAATAGCGATTTCAAGGAAAATCTTCAACGTAAATTGTTAAATTACACACCAAAAAGTTACCGAGGATTTAAGGATGATGTTGTACCGATTCAAAATCTAGCAGTTAATTCTAAAAAACCAATATAGAATGAGCAATCTGCAAGAATTGAAAAGGAGAGAGAAAACAAGTCGTACCCGAGTTATTGACCAGGTAATTATCACAAGAGAAAAATAATTGAAATAGAAATGAAACCGAAAAACATTAAATCATGTTTATAAATTTGTTGCTTTAAAAAGTAGGGTGTTTTATTTATTTATGCTTAATTAGATGTTGGGATGGTGGTATTTCTAATATTCCATGTTTATATCCCAGATTTGCTAATAAGTGGTTCAATGATCAAGAAATTCGACTCTAAAAATGATCCACTTATGTTGAACAGTGACCCTGAAGGAGATATTGAAGAGGATCTTCATGAACTTAAATATAATGGGTTCGAGCATTTAGCTGGATATATATATATATATATATATATATATATATATATATATATATATATATATATATATATATATATATATATATATATATATATATATATGTTTCAAGTTAAACGATTCCAGTTTAGAAAGACCCAGCACGTCCAAATATACCCGGACTGATCATTTAAGTGAAGGAGGTTTACAAAAACCTTCTGAAGACTTCCTTTCACAAATGAAACAGCTTGAACAAATTTTTAAGTCTGTTAATGGAGAATCCTTGACCAAAAATTATTTGAATAATTTCATGCTTAGAAGTAGCCACATTGAATGCCCAAAAAAAGCAAAACAAACTATTTTTTCGATCGCGAATGTAAGTGTAAAATTAGGTAAAAGAAAGATGATCAAAACTATTACATAATTACACTTATAGCTAATTCACAATGGACATAAACTTAAGAAATATGTATAATTTTAAATTTAGGAAACAAAATGTTGTCATTTTTAATACCAATATAAAATATGGCTAGATGTGTATAGAAATAATTAATATTTTATTTGTGACAAAAAATATCGAATTTAGCTGTAGTATGGTGCGAATTGTAAGTCGATGGCATCATTGTTACAGATGATCTATGATTACTTATTCCGAATTTGAATGGTATTGATCTGGAGGAAATGTGGTTCGAACAGGATTCCACATGTCACAGAGCCAACGCAACAATCGATTTATTGAGGAAACAAAAATTATTTCGAGAAACGGACCTGTTAATTGGCCACCAAGGGCATGTGTAACGCTTTTAGAATAGTTTCTTTGGAATTATGTTAAATCTTTGATATATGCCCATAAACCAGCAATTATGCACACCTTGGAAGTGAACATAACTCTGACAATTGCAGAAGTAAGACCCCAATTGTTTGAAAAAGTGATCGGAAATTGGATTGAAAGAATAAGGTTGGTCAGAAGTAGCCGCGGTGGACATTTGCTCAAAATTGTTTTCAAATATTAATGCCATTAAATGTTATTTCACACAAAATAAATATCAAAGCCATCTAACTTAGTTGTTAAGCTTCACCTTACATAGAACGTCGCAGAGGAACGTTCCTACTAACAACGTTTTTCTCTAAAGAACCAATTTTAATGCAGTCTTTTAAGAGACGTTTTCTATCATTACTTGACTAATAACATAATGGCTTTGAATATGAATAATTCGATTTCCAATAAAAATCACCTCGTTTATTAGCTCTCTCTAAAACATAATTTTTGGTCCCTAAATTGTATTAAATGCAGATCTATTTGCCATATAGTAAGCTTTCATCAGAAATCTTTGAGCTTTAAAATGAGCCACCATATTCGATATATGAATATAAGCAGAAAAATCAGTTGTTTAAGCGATGTTGTTCGAAAAGCACCATTTGAGGCACTTTTGGAAGCACTGTTGTCGGAAAATCATTGTCGTATACAGCGCGCTCGAACAGGAACTGGAATTAACATAGCAAATCGTTTCTAAATGTTTACACTGGCCCCGAAGAGGAGTCGTTGACTCTCATATAAACTCACAGCTGAGAATAATAGTAGACTCCTTAATGTTGTTGTGTTATTGCACTCGGCTTATTCTCCTGCTTGGTCTATTCTGATTTTAATAGGCTCTTTAAAGATTTAGTGCTACACTGGGCATCGACTTAAAAAAACTACTTACCGAAAATACTAACAGTGAATCTTAAAGTAAATATTTCTTTAGAATTTCTTATAAATAACCTAATATGTCTTATCAGTAGCACTGGTATTCGTAATAGAAGCCTAAAACTCATCAGACTGCCCCATAACATGGCCCCTAAATTGTTGATAAAATGGTGAAGTGTGATATTAAAACAAAATATTAATTTAACTCCTATTAAAACAACTTCATTTAACTGTTACAAAAAAAAAACATTTTTATAAGATAACATATTTTTACCTACTACACTAGAAGTTAATAATGTTCATTATACTAAATGATATTAACTATTTTGAAAAATAAATATTTCCATTGACATTGATCGATAACTAGATGGTTTGACAAAATGGCGAAGGTATTTATGTTCTCATTTATTTCTAAAGTTAAAAGTTTTCTAAAGTTCTAAAGTTAGTTTTTAACGTTTATACAGGGTGAGTTAAAATATCGAGCCATTTTTAATAGCTTTCACTTTGCAACCTCATGGCAGTCATAATGTTATATTACAAAAACATTAATTATATTTTGACAGATCAACGTATATTTCGTCAACAATTCAATAATTTCCCTAATGATCCTGTATCGTCTATAAGAAACCTTCAGGTAAACAAAAACTGCATGGTAAAGTAACCAAATCGGTTTCAAAATATTTTTCAAAACAACCTTAGAAATTAGAAATTTATTTAAATGAATGCTGTTATTATTCAAGAAAATAATTATAATTATATTATAGTTATAATTATTCAAGAAAATAATTATGCCAACCAGTTCCTGCCAAAAAATCACAATTTGAACGAACATTTAGAAATATTACATAACGAAAATGAAATTAAAAACTAAATCTTCTAGAAAACCTAGAAAATAATAAAAGAAAAAAATTGAATAGCAGTTTCAAAAAATCATTCTAGCAGTTCCAACTTACGCAAAAAAAATATATTTTTCTTCCCGTAAATTTTAGCGTTCTTACCTCCTTTAAACTTCTTGCAAATATAACAAAAAATCCTCCGAAATTATCGGTTAAGGCTAAGGTTATAGTGGATGCCTTGAAACAGTTTTTTCATCGTTGCATATATTTTATTCGGGCTGTGTTGGAACTCCTTCAATGTCAATTACTATATTGTGCAGCAGACATGCAGTTTGAACTAAAATATCTGCTTTCTCGGGATCGACTTGCAATTCGGTTTGAATGTGTTCGTCTGTAAGCATTTGTAGACATTAGAGAGGGAAAATATTCCTCCATCGCTTTGCTTCCCAAAACCTCCAACATCAATAGTAACAAACTTGTGATTTGCATCAGCTATGCCTTGCATCACAGTTGAAAAATATTGTATTGCATCACAATTGAAAAATATTGTTTTTAGTTATAGTATATCGATCCTGAGTTCTGTGGACATTTTATTCTAACATGTTTTCCGTCAATGGTGCCGACACAATTAAGAAAATTCCATTGATTGAAGTAGTCTTTTGCATTCCTTGATAAGTATTCCATATTGAAAGACATGTTTCATAAACTATATGTAGTATGGCAGTATGTGAAATTCTGTATGAAAAGCTTAACGATCTAAATGACATCCCAGTATAAAGATACCTGAAATAAAAGAAATTTAAATTAATGGTTATTAAAAAAAAATACAATGTGTCTCGTGTGTATTTTTAAGCATTGTTTTTGTTTCAGTCGAAGCCGTAAAAAATAAGTGGCGTGGTTTGCGAGACACCTTTTGTAAAGAGCTTCAGAAGCTACCGAAACCACGTTCTGGACAAGGAGGACCAACCAAGGAGTCCAAATGGTCATATTTTAAAAGCATACCGTTTTCAAAAGATAGGTAGAAAATGGGTAGAAAATAGTAGAATAAAAATAGGTAGAAAAATAATTATCGTAGGTAGAAAATTACAGAGCAGCACTTTGGAGCCGGAGGTGGATACTGAATCGCAAAATGACGATCAAGAGCCTGATGAATTACGAGAAGATGATTTTGTTGAAACTCCTGACAACGTCATTGTCGACCAAAACGCAGCACAAAAGGCAGGAATGGAAAGAAATATCGAATCACCGGATTCACCGGCGAGGCCTCCCGAGTTTGTCCCATCTCAAAGCAAACGTGTTAAAAGTGTCAAAGCTAATTCCAAATCAAATGCAATTCAACAACTTTTAATAATCGAGCAGGAAAAGTTAAAAGAATTTAAGCGAAAAGGTGAAGTATGCCATCAAGCAAAAATTCAAGCGGATAGTGACTGTTATTTTCTGATGAGCTCATTACCTTATTTAAGAAAAGTTCCCGAAGACAGAAAACTAGATGTGAGAGCAAGGCTACAACAGGTGTTTGTTGGCGAGAAGAAATACCAACCATCATATTGTGGCAATGAGAATTCATGTCCACAGCAGGCATCTTCACTAGAGTTTAGAATGCATCAACATCCAATGGAAACTTATGCTAGGGCTCCAGACTTCCAAAGCCATTCTAGGGCCAGTAGCGAAGAAACTTGGAGACATTCTGAACAAACTAATTCTAGTTCTTCACAATTAAGGATCCCTTCCGGCCCAGGTAGTGGAGAAACTTCTGATCAACAGCAGTTTGATGAAGACTTAGTTTCATATTTTTAACGTACCAACCCACTTAATGAGTAAATAAGTATCTGTTAAGTGTTTTGAAAAAAAATATAATGAAATGTTTCTGGTAACATCCTGAAGTACCCAAAAAATTTGTTTAGTTGCTCTAACAAGTCTTTAAATAATGTATGGTATTCCCCATTAATTGGTCTTGAAGAAAATATTTTATTGACGTGTTCCGTTCCGCCCATAAGAAGAATTTTTAATAATGGGCTCTCCAAAAATTGGCACTCATATGCTAAATTTTCATTGTCATCCATCTTGAATATCTTGACATAACTGAAATTATTAGCATGCACTATGACCACTGGCACCTGAACAACAATTCTGACGTGTTCGTCAGAACAATAGTTCGTCAGAATACGTATCCACTATAACCTTAGCCTTAATTCTAAAATTTGAAGGAACATCCTTGAATATTGTTTTTATACACCTCAGAAATATTCAGAAAAGTGGTAATTAACATAAGGATTATAATTTTGTTTACTATAATAGTAATTGGCAAACTGAAACATTTTAAAATGAGTCGTATACCAAATAAAAAAACGTTTTCTTAAAATAGGCAATTATTGCTATTTCATTATGAAAGAAGAAATTCCTACTGAAAAATTGAACAAATGCTTCAGTTAAGTAAAACTATGGTTGGAGATATCATCCAAAGCTACAAAAATAAGAACAGAATTTTTCCGAAGAAATAAACAGGCCATCCGAAATTATTAAATGAAAGAGACCAACGCTTTATTTAAAAAAAAGTACATAAAAACTCTAAAATTAGTGTACCTAAGCTCAAAACATTAGTGGAAAACCATTCTCAAAATGTAGTCAACACCGAAACAATACGCCATTGTATAAGAAACCATGAATATCATGGACGTGTGGCCTCGAAAAAGCCTTGTCTAAGGAAGAAAAATATTACAACTCGACTGAATTTTGTTGGTGCGCTTTGAAGCCTGAAACCTATTGAAACGACTTTATTTTCTGTAATGAGTCCCAATTCAACATTTTTGACTCAAATGGGCGTCAAATCGTATGACGGAGGTTTAATGAAGAGCTCAACAAAGAAAATCTTTGTCCAACTGTTAAAAACGGTGGGGTTCGGTCTGAGAGAGGATTGGTTATTTGGTCTTTATTGATGGAATAGTGGACAAAACATTTATTTAAATATTTTAAAACAAAAACTGAATTACAAAATCTTATAATAAACAATACATTTAAATTTTACCAAAATAATGACCCAAAACATGGTGCGAGTATAGTTCACAATGGACTATTATGCAACTGTCCAAAAATGATTAAAACGCCGCCTCAGTCACCTGACCTAAATCCCATTGAAAACTTTAGGCATTACTTGAAAACTTTAGGCATTACGTGCCAAAAAGATCAAATGTTATCATACCAAATATTAATTATCAGGTAAGTTTTTTATACAGTTAATTTTTTTGTTGGTACTAATTAATATCCGAACATTTTTATAACTCTAAATTTAAAAACTGATCTTTTATATAGACGTATTTACTATTAATATGGATTTATAATTATTTAATACTTAAATTATAGTTGTATAGTGCGGTTCAAGATATACCGAATGGTTGCAATAAACTATTAACAACCCCAGTCGTAACGAAACCCGGCAAAGTTCCAAAAAAATTAAACAGGGCCGGACTTAATAAAATAACATGTAAAAAGATAAAATTAATTTTATATCTGGTTTAGTAGTTTCGAAATATTTTAATTTAGTTCCAATTATTTTCTTAAACAGTGCAGTTCTATAATTTCGATCGTATTTTTTGTTATTCCAAACGTGCTAAAAATGTAGCGTTCTTGACAAGATAATCATTGTGCTCCTTGGTAGTGCTAATTTTAAAAGAAAACATTTATCGCCGATGCTAAGCAAATTGTTAAAAATGTGAATGTTTCTTGATTGAATAGGGGGCTTAATGTAAATGCAATCGCAGCAGAAACGTCTTCATTAACGAAAATGCCGTTAACTACAGTTAAAGATATTGTGACAAAGCCAAATAAAGCCAAAAAAGTTCATAGTGATTCTGGTAAAAGCAAATGTGTTGACGAAAACGACAAAGGCTTAATTCGAAGCAAAATGTATGCTGTGTATGAAGAGCAACCTGTGCCTGTATGGCATTCATTGCAACAGCGACTAAGGAAAGATGAAACTAACGTTCTTTGCAGCAGAACTAGCCTCCGAAGAATATTATCTCTAATGGGTTTTGCATATCGGACCATTAATAAAAGACAAATATTAATGGAATCACAACTATTGCTACGATGGTTGTTTCACTATTTAAACTCTATAAAAAATACAGATTAGAAAATCGTCCCATTATCCACCTTGATGAAACATGGTTCGATACACATGAGACGCCAGCAAAAGGATGAGTAGATACATCAAGAAAATGCCAAACCAAAGCCCCAGCAAACAAAGGATAATGAATTACAATTTTACATGCTGGTTCCGAGGATGGATGGGTTCCAAATTGTTTACGATTGTCCTCCAAAAATATTAAACATCATCTTTGGACTACCATGACGACACCACAAAACTTTTTGAAAATTGGTTTATAAACAGTCTGTTGACCAATGGCCCTAAGGAAAGCGTAATTGAAATGGATAATGCTAGTCATCATAACCGCCAAAAAAATTAAGTTTCTAATGCAAATAACACTAAATTGGAAATTTAGAACTATATATTGAAAAACGATATATACTTAGAAAATTCATATAAAAAATGTAATCTAGAAATATTAAAAACATTTAATATAAAAAGGAATATGGATGTGATACCATGGCTGCCGATATAGGACATACGGTCTTACGCCGTCCCCCGTATTACTGTATTTTTAATTTCCAATATTTTTTTCCATTTTTTTTTCAATTTTTCCAATGTTAGAGCAGAAAACATTTATCTGGCTCTAAGTGCAAGTGCTGCAATATTAATTAGGAAGGTTGTAGATAGTATTTCCAAAGAAAGTTGGATAAATTCGATTAACCATTTTGTTAAAATAGAAGATTCCTGTGTATCATTTACTAATAATATAGAACTACTTATTATTAATGTAGATCAAAGTGACAGTGAGAGTGAAACTGAATTAAATCTATAATTAAATTTAAGTTAAATGTAAAATTAAATTAAAAAAAATGAAATATAATTTTTATTGTACTAATAGATAAGTTTATTTATTTATTTATTTTATTGTACTAATAAATTCAAAATACACAAACCGTTAAACAATGTTTTAGTTATACATAATAATAATAATAATTTAATCATAATTTAACAATATTTTATTTTTTCCTTTGAAGAAACTAAGAATATTTGTATTGAAATTAATTGAGGCAATTAACATTTTGCCGAAAGGCAACGAAATATCTTGAACCGGACGAGATAAAGAATCTATTTCGTTCAATCAACGTTTTCAATTATTAATGTAAGGCTTAGTAAACTTCACGGTTCATGATTTTTACACGCTTTATTAGGTAGGGTTTTCATATAAATAGAACATAGTTTAGTTTTAGAATTAGATTAAATCATCTCCTGATGATGCTAACATTGTTAGCGAAACGTGCGTCGAGCAGTTCAAAAAAAAGGCGTTTTGGTGTTTAGTGGTAAATCTCTTCAAGTTTAGTATACTAACGTTGTTTATTAAATCTCCAAATAAATTAAATTGTTATTGCATATTATGTGTGTTTTTGTTTTCATAAACACTTATAGCACTATACTTGTCTGGATATTTTTGGGATCCACTGTATTTTAAATAGCCACCGACACAAATATTTAACAAATTCGCGATATTTTCCGTTTCACCACCACACTCACTATATGCATGTTTCAGAAAACCGGTATGTAGGCATTAAGACAGTTAATTCGATAATTTAGACATCTATTCTACTAGCAAAACTATTTGAAAATTAATTGATATTAAATGGAATGCGATAGAACATGCAGAAGCGGTCCTTTCAATCTAGACGACAACGGACGAACCGATCAACCGAAAAAGATTAACGATATGTATAAGAAAACATGACTAATACGAAATAAAATTCAAGACGTACTATATTTATAGTTTTCTGTATTTTTTATTCTAAATATCCTTATAGTGAGTCAATACATCAACAGAAGTCGAAAATATTTTTAGAATACCAGGGTATTTCGAAAAATTACACAGGTCAACTTCAACACCCCCCCCCCCCCGAAATATACCGAAAAAATACGAGAAGTTAAGAGAGTTAAATTATTACATTTGAATTGAATATATATCCCAACTAGTGGACGTTGCGCACAGTAGCGCCATCTCTTGTCGAGTAGTCGAACTATTTTGTATCGTATGGAAACTTTATTGCAGCAACGGTATATTTTTGTTGTTTTATTTACTTCAAACTAAACCCCCCCCAAAACTAAATCCTGGCTATGCCCGTGCTTCTTTGTCCATGGCTTTGACAACGGTTTTCATTAGTCTAAGCTTAATATGGAAAGGTGGAAGAAGCGTATTTTTTAGTTAACAAGGGGGGGGGGGGCAAATTTTATATTTGAAGTACCAGGTCTTACTGCAATGTTTTTTTGTTACCCCATAGTCCGATAGACACAAAAACAGCAATACTTTGTAAAACCCCCTTGAAGTTCTGGCAATATATCTATCACTTCTAAATCCCCACAAATATCCCATTGACACTATATTTAATAATTATTAAATTCATATACAGGGTGTTAGGTAAACATGCGGCAAAAATGCAAGGGGTTATTCCTTATCCTATTCTAAGAATATTGTGTCCTATGATGATTTTTTAAAAACCCCTTTGTTTCGAAGATACAGGGCGAACAAAATTTGCGACAACCATATTCGATATTTGTTGAAATCATTAATGTAAATAAAAGTAGGGTGTACGTCAATGAGTTTATCAAGTACAAAAAATGTTTTCGATCTCGATCACTTGGAACGGCTGTTTTACCTAGTAAGTTGATTTCATCGGTCGCATTTGTTTACATAGATTGAGTGATGTTTGGCTGTTTGACGTGTCTTAAATAGTGAGTGAAGTCCTCTATCATAATGTATACAAACGCCGAGATGACTGGCATGTACTTCATGTATAGACTTGTTGATGGCAATGCATTACAAGCTAGCACAGTGAACGATTTCCAGCCCGTAATGTCCCTGACCGAAAAATCTTCGAAAACATTCGTCGACGTCTTCGTGAAACAGGCACATTGAAACGAACTGAAGGGTCAGGAAGATCACTGACTGTAAGAACGGTACAATTGGAACAGAATGTGCTGGAAATGATAACGGAAGAGCCTGGTAGTTCTACGCGAAAAATTGCAAATACTTGGATGTGAGTCACACACATACCACTTTCAACGGGTTCAGGCACTACTACCTGTTGATTTTCCTCCACGTATTGCATTATGTCAATGGATATTGCAAACTTTATTCGCATCCCTCTATTCCTGACACAAATTCTTTTCACCTATGAAGCCACTTTAGCAAGAAACGCAATAAGGAATTTTCATAATAACCATGTGTGGGCAGATGAAAATCCGCATGAGGTACGCGAAGATAGTTTTCAACATCAGTTCTCGTTGAATGTTTGGGATGGAATTGTAGGTGACTATCTAATTGGACCGGTATTTCTATCACAAAGACTTACTGGCGAGATGTATCGCAACTTTTTAAAAGCAACGCTGCCTGAGTTTCTGGAAAATGTACAACCACATTGCAGTTTGGTTGCTCGTGATTTTTTAACAACAACATACGGATATCGCTGGATTGGTCGAAGTGGGCTACACGCATGGTCTGCTCGATCCACGGACTTAAACCCCCTGGATTATTTCTTCTGGGGATATCTGAAGTCATTAGTTTACGCTACTCCCTTGAAGAATGTGGATGGTTTGCGAAATCGGATAATGGCTGGGTGTAACTCAATTAGAAACGACCCTGGTGTGTTTGAAAGAGTTCGGCAGTCAATGACGAGAAGACTGAATGCTTGTATCAAAGCTGAAGGATGTCATTTCGAACATTTATTGTAGATTGAGCAACTTTACATGTACTTTTTGATAATAAAATGTTGTTAAAGTCGTAATATAGTCGAAACATAGTAATCGTTCCATTTTATAAAAACTTGATTATATTACATTCCGTTTTCGGTAGAGTGAAGCACTTGCAATTGTATCTAACAGATTCCACTGTTAAAGTCTGGTACATCATCTTTATAAAACACATTTTGTAAAACCTGAGAATAACTATTTCGCACTAGCGAAATTTCAATGGAAGATTCTTTCTCACCCAGCATATTCTCTCCCAGCATATTGATTTTTAAGGAAAGAAGATAATTAATTTTTCAACGCATGGTTACAAAGAGCAAGAACTTCCGACTTGGCCCCTTTGAATTATCATCTCCTCGGGCTTCTGCAACATCACCTGAGTTACATTTCACCGCATCACATTTCTTGATGAAAACCAACAAGTTTATTTCAATCTGAGATTCGACAGATAACTGAATGATAGCGAAAGTGTATAGAAAGTGAGGAAAGTGGTTCCCCAGCAAAATCAATCATAATGAATTGGTATGCTAAATTCAAACTTGGCCATACAAACATCGATCATGCTGAACGCTCAGGACGTCCAAATGACGTTACGTCCAAGGACGTCCAAATGACGTGGTTACACCAGACAACATCAGAAAAATTCGCAAAATTATTTTGCAGAATCGTAAAATAAAGCTGCAAGAAATGGTTGATATCATGAAGATATCGAAAGGAATTGTTTACACTTATATTTTGTATAAACATTTGGGAATGCTTAAATTGCTATCGAGATGGATACTGCTTTTGCTCATAGCGGACCAAAAATAACAATCTCTTGATAATTCTGAGTAATGTTAGGAGCTGTTTAAGCAAAAAAAATTTTTTTTCATGCGGTATGTGATGATGAATATAATATGGATCCACCACTACACTCCGGAGTCAAATCGGTAGCCAACTGAGTGGGCTGCAGGCGATGAAAACCGTCCAAAGCAACTAAAAACACAATCATCGACCGGCAAGGTTATGGCCTCTATATTTTGAGATGCGCATAAAATATTGTTTATCGATTATCTCGAAGAAGATACAACCATTAATAGCGAATATTATATATCGTTATTGGTGCGTTTGAAGGACGAGATTGCAAAAAAGTTTCAAATGAACAAAAAAGTGCTGTTTCGCCAAGGCACTGCACCGTATCACAAATCGTATGAATTGTGTATTGTAAATCGAAAATTGCATAAATTGCACTTCGAATTACTTCATCATCTTTTCTTTTGTTGAAATTATCGATTACTGCTGAACACATTTGAGGAGTTATGTCACGAATTATTCGCCTAATTTCTTCTTTCAACTGTTGAACGGTTTGCGGATTATTTTCGTAAGCTTTGCTCTTCACATAGCCCCACAAAAAATAGTCTAGCGGCGTCAAGTCGCATGACCTTGGTGGCCAATTTACGTCCCCATTCCGAGAGATCAGCCTCCCTCCAAACCGTGTACACAATAAGTCAATGTTTCATGTGCTGTATGACATGTCGCACCATCTTGTTGGAACCACATATTCTCTAAATCCATGCCCAGGAACGTCCTGCTCGTTCGATTGAAAATATTCAGGCGGTTCGTGAAAGTGTTACTGAAAATCCACAAATGTCTGTTAACAGACGCGCGCAACCTTTGAGTATCTGCAGAACTTCAACGTGGCGAATTTTGAAAAAAGACTTAAGTCTACATCCTTACAAAATTCAACTAGCACAGGAACTAAAGCCAGCCGACCATGGGCAACGCCGTGCATTTGCCAATTGGATCCTACAGATGAAGGCAAATGACAATAATTTTTGCGATAAAATCATTTTCAGTGACGAGGCTCTTTTCCACTTAAACGGTTACGTAAATAAACAAAATTGTCGCATCTGGCGCAATGAAAATCCTAGAGAAATCCACGAAATCCCGATGCATGCTCAACGTGTCACAGTTTGGTGCAGTTTTTGGGCTGAGGGTATCATTGGACCGTATTTTTTTGAAGATGAAGATGAACGAGCTGTTACAGTAAACGGAGAACGATATCGAACGATGATTGATGTTTTTTTATGGGATCAAATAATGGACATGGATTTGGAGAATATGTGGTTCCAACAAGATGTTGCGACATGTCATACATCACGTGATACATTGACTTTATTGCGTACACAGTTTGAAGGGAGGCTGATCTCCCGGAATGGGGACGTAAATTGGCCACCAAGGTCATGCGACTAGACGCCGCTAGACTATTTTTTGTGGGGCTATGTGAAGAGCAAAGCTTACGAAAATAATCCGCAAACCGTTCAACAGTTGAAAGAAGAAATTAGGCGAATAATTCGTGACATAACTCCGCAAATGTGTTCAGCAGTAATCGAGAATTTCAACAAAAGAATTGTGAGCTGCCAGAGAAGTCGTGGCGGTGATTTGACAGATGTTGTATTCCACGTATAATTGTACACTATCCAGCTTCGCATTGCCATAAATAGCTTTCAGGTATGCTATGAAACGTTTCTTTTATTCGTTACCAACATTCGAAACCTCTTAATGGAATACCCTTTATAAATTTTAGCGAGACTCGAGGACTTAGTTTGAGGTTTTCAATATTTTAAGATTCTCATTTACAAATCTCAATTGACAGATTTGAGTGATTTTAAAAACAATTCCGCCTCGTTTTATAGAGTTCATTACAATACCGTGGAGAAGACAAGCTGACATAGGTCGTCGAATTCAGTCAAATGTGCGAGACCTCACGTACAAACCGCACTGATGACCAGCGAGAGACAGATAATAGTCGTATTAGTATATCCGAATTGTGTTCGAAAATGGCAGAAAATAATTGACAAGTGGATAGATTTAGAATGCAAACGAGTTCGTGCACATCGAACACGACACAATGAACATGAGCGATTGTGCTGACGCAGTGCTGCCGTGAATCTTGGACGAACAGCACTCCATTCCACTATCCGGACATCGATTACATCGTTTGTCTGTATTGTAAGGCATTGAAATACAGCGGTGAATCTCCTGGTTGGTGTTGTAAGGGTGCAAAAGGTGAAATTGCCACAATTGGTCCCACCACCAGATCCATTACGCTTATTAGTTTCTGGGATGAGAAGTGATTCTATTCATTTCTTAGCCAAAATTTCATTCCGGGACAGTTGTTTTCCTGCAAATTAGTCCCAAAAACTATACCACAGAATTTTTGAATTCGCTAGAATTACCAGAACAAATAACGTAGTTTATCAGAAAGCTTTACACTGAATAACTGTATTCACCTTTCATGTAAATAAAAGACATTGAATTAATTTAAATTACAAACAAGTTTCATTTAATAACCTAACGAAATTCAAACCGTACCCGATACAGCCTGTAATCTCAATGAATATAAGGTTCAAATATCACAGGAACTAAAGCTACTGGGATATTCAAAATATCATGCATTTGTCAACTGGATCAAAAAACAAACTTATAATTTTACCCAAAAAACATCTTTTCAGATTAAACACGTTTTGATATTAATGACTATGTTAATAAACAAAATTGCCGCATTCGGGATGAAGAAAAGTCACGATGACAAACCTTTACACCCTAAACGAGTCACTGTTTGGTGTGCATTATGTCAGGAGGTGTAATTGGGCGGTATTTCATTGAGAATGATGCTGGTGAAGCTGTAACTGTGAAAGTTGTTCGATATCGTGAAATTATAATTGGATTGGTGTAGGCTGAATTGAATAATATTGATCTGGAGGATATATAGTTCTAGCAAGATAGCCCTACACCTCACTCTGCTAATGAAACAATTAATTTATTTGAAGAAAAATTTCCTGGACTATTTAGTACAAGAAAAGGTGATGTTAACTGGGTACCAACACCATGTGATTTGACATCGTTGGACTATTTTCTTTAGCGTTACGTGAAAGCCAGGTCTACAAGAACAATCCACAATCGATTCCTTATTCAAGTCATTGGTGAGGCAGAGCTACGGTGATGTCAAAATGTCATCCAAGATTTTGACAAAACAGAGGAGGTCTGTGAAGCTGCAAGAGGTGGTCATTTGGCAGATATTGTATGTCGTGTTTAAACGTCATTGACTAAGCTTCAACTATAAATAAAAAGTTTTTGATATCAATGCAAATTCTGTATTATATTCAAGAATTAAAAAACCGCACAATCCTAAAAAATTGACTCTCTTAAATATAAACATTTTTCAAATACAAAAAAACACTTTCTGTAATAATTCCTCCCTAGAGCAAAAATAATGATTCTTTTTAAAAAACTTCTATATTTTTTCTTTCATTATCAATATTGTTAATTTAATCGAAAAATAATAATACCCAGTGACAAATTATTAAGTTTTACGCAAATGGATACCAAGAAAATCAATTACCAATAAGAAACTTAAAAACTAATTAAAGAACTAGTTTCATTTCTTGAAGAATGTGATTTTCTCGACACAATTTGGTATAAAACCAGGGAAAAAATTAAATAATTCATAGTATCATTTTGTTTCTCACTTTAAACACAACAGAAAAATCCATCAAAATGAAATTCTTCGCCATTCTTTTGTTCATTGCATTGGCTTCCGTTGCCATGGCAGGTAAGTTACCAAAATGGAAATTGTATAGTTTAAAAGATTTAAATTTTTCTTATTATTTCAGCTCCACAATTGTTCGGCGGGTGAGTAAAACTGAAACTTTTTTAATAACCACTAAAAATAATTTGTAGAACTTAGATCTAACAGAGTTACTAATCGACCCCAGAACTCTGACTTATTCTACTTAAACTGCTTCAACGCGACTTGCGAAATATTCATTTTAATGCGTTCCTGAGTGAACAATCGCACATCCGGTTGGCGTTTTTAAGTCTAAATCTTCAGTCAATTGATAACAAATACGTACTTCCAAGATACCCGCAGTCTCTGCTAGCTCTCTAACCTCAATTCGATGGTCGTCTAGCATCATTTGGTGAACTTTTTTAATGCTATCGTGAGTGGTTACTGTTTTTGGCCGTCCCGAACATTCTTCGTCGACCAATCTAATACGACGACGTTTAAATGCTTATCAAAATTTCACTATGGCAAATAATGGTGCAGAGCCCCCGTAAATTGTATTAATCTCAGCTTTAATTTGCGTAGGCGTATTGCCTTTCAAATGCACGACTTTAAGGCCGGACGAATTTGTGGCTAGCTTCATATGGTAAGAAGAAAAAAAATATTTCCCAGAAGCATCTCTTGTTGTCAATTCCACACATACTTCAATACTAAAACCAAATTATCTCGTATCCCAAAAAGCTATTCATCAGTCACAAAACTCTAGATTAATTCTTATATAGGAACCTTTGGGGTGAAACACTATACTCGAAAAAATTTACCGAAAAACAAATATCACTTGTTATTCATTGATTTGTCCGTTACTTTGTGATAGTTCATTTTTTGAAAAGGAATAAAACAATTTTTTTCTTTGTTATCTATCACTTTTATATATAAAAGTTTTTTATTCACCAGGTTTATTCACCAGGTTAACATCATCAGGGAATAATCCAATCTAATTGTAAAACTAAACTATACTCTATGTAAATGACCACAGTACCTAATGAAGCGTGTAAAAATCGTGAACCGTAAACCGTTTTACTTAAGTAATGTCTGAATGATTGTGGCGTGTTCATATATTTTTTCCTTTATTTGGGTTTTTCGCCACTATCTAAAACTCAAAAAATATCAAAAATATCTGTTCTTATTTAAAGAAAGAATCACTGGGTAAAAACAAAAAAACAAACGGAGACAACTTTATCAGTGATTTATTTTTGTAATAAATTTGCCTAACGAACAAAATTTTAAAGGTATAAAAATGTTATAAAAAATTTTACAAACTTTTAACGTTAACGTTTCGGAGGGTACTCTCCCCCCGTTCTCAAAACTAAACTAAAAAATAAATTATATTAATTTGTAATATATAAAGTAACGAGCGAAAGTAAATATATTTTTTTTGTATATGTCAACGATACTTACATTGACAACAATAGATTTTCATGACAGTAACATACTATTAAAAAAAATATATAGGTAATGTTTACTGTTTGATTGTTTATTGTACTGATTGTGTATTCAAATATTTAAATGTGTTTAATTGTATTCTTTAGAATCGGGAACCATATTGAATTTAAATCTACCGAAGCATAGCAATACAGTCATTTTTATTTAAATTAATTATAGCGGTTTCTTTTAATCTTCTGTATTTTGTTACCGATTCTTTTAATACCGTTTTGGAATTATTCCAATTGATTTTATGACCCGGTTCCCATGCGTGTTGACAAATTCTAGATTTGTAGTTTGGTTTTTTGTTTTTACCCAGTGAACCTTTCTTTAAATAAGAACAGGTATTTTTGATATTTTTTGAGTTTTAGATAGTGGCGAAAACCCAAATAAAGGAAAAATTACGTTTTTGTTAACTAAGCATATAATCAACCAATAATTGAAAAAGTTTTTTTTTATCCCGGTTCACGGTTTTCTTACATTCTATTATTTAAAAGCTTTCATATGCATCCAAAGCCAATTTCATATGTATCCAAGTCCAATATGGACAATTTTATCATATCTCAAGTTACTAATATGCGTATTATGGACATATTTCTTCAGATTTCTTACTTCTCTCATATCTAATGTGGGCAATATATTCTATATATTCAATTAATATATATCTTTTAGTTTTCCCAACATACCTTTGATCAGAACTTGAAAAACAGATCTTGAAAACTAATTTCATAATTTCACAATTTTTCATGTCGGTCTAATTTATTATTATCCAGAACTTCTTTTAACTTATTATGACGTATAGTATATAAACTACCTTACAAATCTTCATATACGAATTTGTTGCTATATAATAAAATAAGAATTTTTTTTATTATTCTAGATCCTCAGCTATTGCCTCCGCTAATGCAGGAGCCTTGAGTGGATTAGGACAGTAAGTAAATTACTACTTTCGTTTTCGTCAACCCCAATAAAATATTTTTTTGTTAACTTCATTGTAAAATAAATTGAGACTAACTAGTTTCTGTGTCTCTTCCCTTCTGTAGCAGCGGAGCTTCATCATTTGCTGGTGCCTCTGCTGGTGCCAATACACTGGGTGGACTAGGTAATATTTTTTATCTAACATTATTCCAAAGGAAATTTACAAAATTATTCTTACAGGTCATGCAGGAGCGCAAGCTGTAGCCGGTGCCAATTCTCAAGTTTTCAACGGTTAAATTTTTGTTTAAAATTTGAAATAGAATGTGCAAAATCAAGAATATAAAAATATATTATTTGCCTTAATATATTCGAGTAAAAATTCTTATATTTTCCTTAAATATATATAAACATATATAAATTATATAAACAAAATATATATATATATATATATATATATATATATATATATATATATATATATATATATATATATATATATATATATATATATATATATATATATATATATATATATATATATATATATATATATATATATATATATATATATATATATATATATATATTCAACATGGTATTTCAGTATGTTGAAATATGACAGTACAACCTCAAACACGGCCCTCATTCCCCGGAGGCCAAGGGGCAACTACCTACGGCAGCGGGAAGACCTGCCCCAAGGCAGAGGGTGCTAAGAATCACCGGGTTAGATCAGGCTGCCATTGGACTTTTGACATTGCAACGTTAAATATACGGACTATGAAAACAGAGGCCCGATTGCAAGAACTGTTAATCGAACTTGACAACATACATTGGGATATTATTGGGCTCTGTGAAACACGAAGGAAGGGTGAAGAGTTAATCAAACTGGAACCAACTGGACACGTACTCTACACTCGAGGTACGGAAAATGGCCGATGTGGCGGAATAGGATTCCTCATCAATCGAAAGCTGAAGGACAGTGTGGTAAAATTTGAAAGTACATCCGACCGATTAGCCCAATGCGTCATTCAGCTGAATAAAAAGTTTAGGCTTCAAATCGTCCAAGCTTATGCACCAACTCTAAGCCATAAAGATGAGGAAATTGAGGAATTTTATGATGATGTGGCCCAGCTTTTATACAAGGAGAAATGTAGGTACAAAATCCTGATGGGTGATTTTAATGCCAGAATTGGAACAACAAGAACAGACGAAAATGCAACTGGCCCATATGGAACTGGTGAGCGAGACAATAGAGGTGACAGATTAGTTGATTTTGCTGAAGGACAAGAACTATATATTATGAATTCATTCTATAAGAAAAATATCAGCAGAAAATGGACATGGAAAAGTCCATCTGGGCTCACAAGCGAAATTAACGCGAACCTTAACAATTTTAATGTTGGAAGTGACCACCGAATTGTACGAGCAAGGGTTCGGATTGACAAACAAACAAAAATCTCCAGTGAGACCATTGATTTAATGAAGAAACGGCGAGCAATGAGAAATGCAGGTAGTCCTTTTGGTAGGGTCGAGTACACTGAGCTCTGCAAAACTATAAGAAAACGTATCAGAGAGGACACGCGCCGATTCAATATGCAGCTAGTGCAAAAAACCCTGGAAGAAAACAAAGGAATTAACAAAGCTAAACAGAAGCTGAGAAACAAAAGAACGCAAATATATGCTTTAAAGCGTGAGGATGGCACAGTGTGCAGGACGCGTACCCAAATGTTAGAGATTGTCAGAAGGTTTTATTCCCAGTTATATGAAGATCAGAGCCAGTCAGGGACAGCAATACCCACGGAAGAACAATATATAATACCAGATATCCTAGTGGAGGAAGTAACAAAGGCTATAGAATTGATGAAGAACGGCAAGGCTCCAGGAAAGGATAGTGTAACTGTCGAAATGCTAAAAGCTGGTGGTCGGACGTTACATAAAACACTGGCAAAATTATACTCAAAATGCCTCAAAGAACAAAAAGTACCTGTCTTATGGAAAAATGCAGAAGTGATCATTTTACATAAAAAAGGAGCACAGGATGATTTAAAGAACTACCGTCCAATAAGCCTCCTATCAGTGATGTACAAAGTTTTCACTAAGATAATTTCTAAAAGAATAATAAAAAAACTGAATGACGCACAACCAAGAGAACAAGCAGGATTCAGAAGTGGATTCAGTACAATGGATCACATCCAAGTTGTACAGCAGGTCATAGAAAGGCACAACGAATACACCATGCCACTGTGCTTGGCTTTTATCGACTACGAAAAAACATTTGATTCCATCTCAAAGCATGCGATAATGGATGCACTGCTTAGCCAAGGTGTAGAGAGAGCCTATGTAAACCTATTAGAATCGATATATGATGGAGCTACAGCCACAATTCACCTTGATGATCTTGAAGTGGGAATTAATATAGAACGAGGTGTACGGCAGGGTGACGCAATATCGCCTATTCTTTTCTCGGCTGGCCTTGAAGAAGTATTCCGTAAACTGGATTGGGAACAGGATGGGGTAAAGATCAATGGTGCAAACTTAAACCATCTTAGATTTGCAGATGATATTATTCTCATTTCACAAGACCCAGAGGAGCTGCAAAGACGCATACAAGAACTGCAAAGGGCTGGTGAACCATTTGGCTTGAAAATAAACCTGAAAAAGAGTCAGGTTCTGTTCAATAACTTCGCTCAGGACAGAAGAATTTCAGTTTTAGGAAGGGATTTAGAGATTGTGGACAGCTTTGTATATCTTGGGCAGAGGATTTCCATGGAGGGGAATACCGCCCGGGAGGTGGAACGGCGTGTTAAATGTGACTGGCAGGCATTTGGTAGGCTCAACATAGTGTTTAAGAGCAGACTCCCACTTTGCCTGAAAAGAAGAGCATTCGATCAGTGCGTTCTACCCGTTATGACATACGGAAGTGAAACCTGGACACTCACATCGCAATCAATTCAAAAACTTCGGATGGCACAGAGGGGAATGGAAAGATGTATGCTTGGCATTACAAGACGAGACAGAAAGTCCTGCGCATGGATCAGGGAACAAACAAAAGTCTGTGACATCATTGGAAGAGTAAAACAGTTGAAATGGAGATGGGCAGGCCATATAGCGAGGCGATGGGACGACAGATGGACCAAGGCAATCCTGGAGTGGATACCGCTTGATCGCAAACGTCCGCGAAGAAGACCGAAAGCACGATGGACTGATGATATCGTTAAGTATATTGGACCCGAGTGGCAGAGGAAAGCCCAGGACCGTGAAGGTTGGAAGCATGCTGAAGAGGCCTTCATCCTGCAGTGGATCGATACGGGCTGATGATGATGATATATATATATATATATATATATATATATATATATATATATATATATATATATATATATATATATATATATATATATATATATATATATATATATATATATATATATATTTATAATAATTAATTATAATTATTATACATTATTAAGTAGTTAATTACCATGTAGCAAATAATTTAAGTGCGCTTAAGCCACCAACACAAAGAAAAATGAATTCAAGTGTTCCCTAACCAAACGACCTGACCAAATTACCAAACTACTGAAATAAGTGTGGTAAGTCTGGTTCAAAAGGGGATGTTGAAAAATATATCAGACTTGACAATGTAATCTGGATAGACAATAGATAACTTTTTTTCTACTCCCACTTCTCAGGCTTCTTCGGAAGAAAACGCACCTTGGAGTTTATTCTTCATCAAATGATTGCTATAGACAATGATCTTTTACACAATACATTTCGAAAATGACTCATCTTAGCGTTATAGGTCTCAGGCACAACATGTGTTATATGTTGATGAGACATTTTAGAAAAAATTGCATGGTGAAAACAATTTTTATTACAAAGAAAAGCGCCCTAAACAAACATACCCTTGCTAAATTCGCTAAGATTGTCAAGCGTCTGCGTGAGAAGGATTGTTTTTATTTAAAAACTGATAAGGGAAATAAGGCTGTAGTAGTGGACAAGTCTAATTACTTTGAACGCGTTGAAAAATTAATTTAAGAAGGTCCATAGAAACGATTACCTAGGAATCAATTGTCAAAAATGATTAACGAAGTCAGAGATACATTGAAATCCTGTAATAGTCATATTTTTGCTTCTCTGAAAAGCAAGCTACATGTGTCTAATCCAAAAGTGTCAAGATTGTATGCTCTACCAAAAATTCATAAACCAGGAAAATCAATGAGGCCAATTGTACCAGCCATTGATTCTCCAACATACAACTTGGCAAAATGGTTAACAAAAGAATTTGAAAATCTACCAAACCAACTACGTTCCTGCTCTGTGATAAACTCAACCAAATTCATAGAAACAGTCAAAATACACATCTACAGGAAAGTGACGTTTTGGTTTCCTTTGACGTTTCATCGTTGTTTCCGAGTGTCCAGATTCCACATACTTTGAAATACCTAAGGGAGTTACTTGAGTTAAACAGTTTTAATAACAAGATTGTTTCTGAGTACGTCTCCTTAACAAGATTATGTACAAAACAAAATTGTTTTTAGCTTAATAACATGTTTTACGAATAACAACAAGAAACGGCAATGGGCATTCATCTGTCACCGTTCTTAGCCAATTTATTCAAGAGTAAATTTGAAACCGAGGCAAAAGATGAATTTAGTTACTTTCCGAAGGTATGGTTAAGATATGTTTTGCCGTTTTGGATTCGAAAAATGAAAACTTAAATGATTTTATTAAGAACTTAAATAGTAAATCCCAAAATATAATATTCACGCATTAACTCGAAAACAACGATAGTTTACCATTTCTGGATGTTTTAGTCCACCACTTCGAAATACATTCATAACGATTCAAATCATAGCTTCCAAAATAAGATGACTAGTTTAAATTTTATGGTAAATAGAATAATTAATTTTTATTTAAATAAAGAGAAGTATAACAAAGAATTAAAATGAATTAGAGAAGTATCTAAAGTGAATGGTTATAATAAGAACATTGTAGATAAATTAATTAGAAAACATAAGTTCAGAAAATTATTGAAAGAATCTTCGACTTTTCAAAAGGATCAGTATACAAATAAATTTATGGTAATAACATATGATGCCCAATTAACAAGAGGGCTAGACAAAATTTTGAAAAAGTGGACATTAAGATTGTGTACAAACCATATAATAAATTAAGAGAAGTTCTGGGTAATCCAAAGATAAAGTAAATCAACTTGAAATGTTGATCGAAGATATATTGGGCAAAAAAAAGATCCATATTGACCAGATATAAAGAACATATTACCCACATTTGATACGGGAGAAATGGAAAATCTTGTGTTGCCCATCATGCAATCGAACACGACCACAGTATAGATATTAGTAATTTAAGACTAATTAAAAGTGTTAATAATGATAGGGCTTTGGATGCATATGAAAGCATTCAAATAGAAAATGTAAGAAAATCATGAACCGAGATAAAGAATCTATTTCGTTCAGTCAATTTTTTCAATTATTAATGTAAAGCTTAGTAAATTTCACGGTTCATGATTTTAACACGCTTCATAAGGTAGGATTTTCATATAAATAGAACATAGTTTAGTTTTGGAATTAGATTAAATCATCTCCTGATAATGCTAACATGGTTACCGAAACGGTGTTTAGTGGTAAATAAATTAGTGGTTTTAGTGGTAAATTTTGATACCAGACAAAACAGTACTACAAAAAATTCTCTTAGATCTATATTGGCAGAAACCAAACCAAACAACACACAACCGAATACCAGAAATGTGGTTTATAAAATTTCTTGTGAATGTAGCAAATTTTATATAGGTGAGACATCTAGACCGTGAGATAATAGAATAAACGTAAAAACCTTCTTAGAAAGGGTGATTTTAATAAATCTATAATTTGTCAACACGCATGGGAATAGGGTCATAAAATCTATTGGAATAATTCCAAAACGGTATTAAAAGAATCGGTAACTAAATACAGAAGATTAAAAAAAACCGCTTTAATTAATTTAAATAAAAATAATTGTATTCCTCTGGCTTCGGTAGATTTAAATTCAACATGGTTCCCAATTTTAAAGAATACCATTAAAACGTTTCATTACTTCAATACACAATACACATAATCACACAGCAAACCTCCCCTATATATTTTTTTGGCAGTATGTCACTGTCAATAAAAAATATTATTGTCACTGTAAGTATCATTGATATATACAAAATAGGTTTACTTACTATCTTTTAGAGTATTATATAAAAATTAATATAAATTATTTTTAGATTCGTTTTGAAAACAGGAAGAGGAGACCTCCCGAAACGTTAACGTACAAAAGTTGGTATTCATTTTAGAAAATGTTGTATTTCTTAAATTTTTGTTCGTTAGGCAAATTTATTACAGAGAAAGAATCACTGTGAAATTAGTCTCCGTTTTGTTTTTTACCCGGTGATTCTTTTATTTACATAAGAACAGATATTCTTAACATTTTTTGAGTTTTAGATCGTGACGAAAAACCCAAAAAATAATAAAGTATCTATACTTCTTACCACTTATCATTTAAAATAGAGAAAAATCCAACTGTTATGCAAGATATTAAAACTAAAACTAGTAGTATTCAATATTAATTGACATTTTGTTTATAATCTTGTTTTTTGAATTTTTGAAAGTACAAGTAAATACCCAGAAATCTTACTCATTACAAGAAACTTATATATCAATTAAAGAGCCGGTTCTTTTTCTGGAGAGAATGTGTATTTTGAAGGATTTAGTATAAAAGCACGGTAAACATTAGCTTTGTTTGTAGTTTTATTTGTCTTTGACCTTTAACAGTTCGAAATAAAGTTAAAAAATGAAATTCTTCGCCATTCTGTTGCTGGCAGCTTTTGCCACCATTACCATGGCAGGTAAGTTGTCAAAATGTCAAACAATGCTTAAACAATATTCGATCGGTATTAACAAACTCACTAAATATATGTTTGTTTCTATTTTAGCTCCCCAGCTTGTAGCCGGGTAAGTACAAATATAATTTTTCCTTAAAAACATAATTTATTTATCAAAAAAAAAACAATATAAACTTAATGAAATGAAGAAGTATCGTCCTCCCTTTCTACACAGGAAAAAAAATTGAACCAAGAAAAATATTCTAGACGAGAACATTTTTAAGCATATATAACGAAGTAAAAATGTTTCTTTATTGTTTCTCAATCTTAAATAATTTTTTTTTTAGTCGACCTATATTTCACACTTAAATCAAAAGTTATATTTTCACTTGAAGACTTAATTCTCAATATGATTAATATGTGAATTTATTAATTCTCAATATGATTAATATGTTTTTAAAGCAAGATGTATAATTATTTTATTTTAAGTATAAATGTTTTAATTAGAAGGTAGCAAAATATTTCCAGACAAGTTGATTTATTGTTAACTGAAAAAAAAATTTAACCAATAAAAAACTATTCGATGTAAAAAAAGTATATTTTTATAACTTATAGTATATAAACAGAAAAACTTAAAATACTGGTTGGTTTAAAAAAAAAACACTTTATTTAACTACCTATTGCCTGGACATTTTTTTGCAATCACATACACTAACAGACAAGAAACAATCAATAAGTATATTAATTGTTTATGAGCATTGTTTTGTTCCTCACTATACATGAAAAATTTTTCATGATTACAGATCCACAGCTGATGCTCAAGCCTTCGCCAATTCTGGTGTTCTAGGTGGAATCGTGCCAATATAGTAAGTAACCCTCCCAATTCCATCAACTTCGTTAAAATAAAAACTATAGAGATAAAAACGAAAATAGTTAAGTTTTTCTACGCTAAAATATAAGAATATTATTTTCGGTAATAAAATTACTTTATTTTGCAGACTATTAACTATTATGTTCAATAATATTTTATAATTTGTCAAGCAATTTAATAATTTTATTTTCGAAAAGCTTCAGACCTTCTTGCAAAAAAAAAAGTAGAAAAAACTGCATATACATACTTAAAAATCCAACTAACGCCATCTAGGTGTTAAAAGTAAAAATACAATCTAATTGTTGGTCCTTATTTGTCTTCTCTATTGCAGTAGTGGAGCTTCATCTTATGCTAGTGCTTCTGCTGGTGCCAACACACTGGGTGGATTAGGTAAAATTTGCTCTTAATTGTCATTATTCTAAAGAGAATATATAAAATTATTTTACAGGTGGTCCAACAGGAGCCCAAGCTATAGCCAGTGCCAATTCTCACGTTTTAAAGTGATAAATTTTAGTATTTTATAATGTTTAAATTATAAAATAAAATGTAGATAATAAAAATTAGTTAATAAAAAATTCATGATTATTTTTGCAACTATTTTTTTTGAAATACTGGATGAAAAGATAATAGTAATTGATTTTGGCTCAATCTGGAGCACTGAAACAATTGATTGTTGTTTTGTTTTAAGCTCTTACGATTATATCCAGATAACATCCAATAGCTACCTTCTTAAAACATTTGAACCATTTACTTGTATTCACCAGTATCATCATCACCCAGCTATTGTTCTTCTTCAGCATGATTCCAACTCGCATTGGCAGAGCTTTGCATACAGCATACACTGACAACAAAGACATTTTTACAGTTAATATTTCACACGTATATACGTGTGTATCTTGTAAACTTGTTTCGATCGATTACAAGGTTGGCTCCTGCTGAAACATAGTAACAATGATAATGATTAAAACACTTGGTATTTGTTTCATAACATAATCCAGATATTCTCCAAAAGTGTTTTAATCACTATCGTTAAGAACTTGTTTCAAGTTAATGCTTAAATATATCTTCACGATTTCAATATATCTCGCATGACGGCCAATCCCTAGCCAATCCCTCAACAGGTGTGAAGCGGCTATAAACTAAGTGATATTGCGGGGATCAGAAAGGATGAATATCCGAAGCAGCCAAGTCTGGAAAATCCGGTGGAGAATACGCAAGATGCGATAAAACCTCCCATCAAAAATTTTCCCCTTCTTCCTTTGACAGTATAAAGCTTTTTTGACAGTATAAAGCTGCGTTTTGCTTCAACGCAGCATTAACACGAGTTTGTTATTTGCTGCTGATAATGGTCAGCAGTAACTGATAGCTGACCAAACACCCGGCTGAACTCACCATATATACAACAACATTTATTTGATGTGGATATTTGGTTTGGTTTGGCATTAGTTCATAGCACAGCAGGATTAATTAAAAAAATTTCTTTTGTGTCACTATCGGCTGCACTTTTTGTCACAAGTCACAATATTTTACGATGCATATCTCAACATTTAGAGATGAAATGCCTAAGAAGAGTAAAGGGAGTAACAAGAAAGGACAGAACAAGAAATGAAATAATTAGAGAAGCCTTGGACATAGAAGCATCCATAGAAGAATATGGAATATACAACAAAAACAACTTGGATAGTGGAAACATTTCCAAAGAATGGCCAATATAATACAATTCAAGACGGTATAGAAAACGAGCCCACAAGGAAAAAGGAAAAATGGAAGACAAAATCAAACCAGGGAAAAAGTTGTGTAAATAATAAGAGAACTTTGGATATATAATTCATAGAAAAATATACAGAATAAAAGCAACTAGGATGGTGAGAACATCTCCAAAGAATGGCCAATTCAGGATGGTATGGAAAACGGTAGCACAAAGGAAAATATTAAGACGAAAACAATATATATATATATATATATATATATATATATATATATATATATATATATATATATATATATATATATATATATATATATATATATATATATGTAGTGTTAGATTTTCTTGGACTGCGTCCGATGAAACCAGTAGCCTCCCACTCTCAGACAAAAGTTTCTGGTCAGTGCGCCCTGTCTCTTGTAACATACGAAAGTGAGGTCTGCACACTCACATCAGTTCAAAAACTATGGGCAGCACAGACGGGAATGGAAAGGTATATGCTTGACATTATATGGCGAGACAAAACGGCTTGAACATACCTCAGGGAACAAGCGAAAGTATGTGACATCACTGAACGACCAAAGAAATTTAAATGGAGGTGGGCAGGCCATATAGAGAGGCGATGTGAGGACAAGTAGACTAAAGCAATCCTGGAACGGATATCGCTTGATTATAAATGTCTACAAATATATATATATATATATATATATATATATATATATATATATATATATATATATATATATATATATATATATATATATTCCCAGTTATATGAAGATCAGAGCCAGTCAGGGACAGCAATACCCACGGAAGAACAATATATAATACCAGATATCCTAGTGGAGGAAGTAACAAATGCTATAGAATTGATGAAGAACGGCAAGGCTCCAGGAAAGGATAGTGTAACTGTCGAAATGCTGAAAGCTGGTGGTCGGACGTTACATAAAACACTGGCAAAATTATACTCAATGCCTCAAACGAGAATGCCTCAAAGAACAAAAAGTGCCTGACTTATGGAAAAATGCAGAAGTGATCCTTTTACATAAAAAAGGAGCACAGGAAGATTTAAAGAACTACCGTCCAATAAGCCTCCTATCAGTGATGTACAAAGTTTTCATTAAGATAATTTCTAAAAGAATATTAAAAAAACTGAATGACGCACAACCAAGAGAACAAGCAGGATTCAGAAGTGGATTCAGTACAATGGATCACATCCAGGTTGTACAGCAAGTCATAGAAAGGCACAACGAATACACCATGCCACTGTGCTTGGCTTTTATCGACTACGAAAAAGCATTTGATTCCATCTCAAAGCATGCGATAATGGATGCACTGCTTAGCCAAGGTGTAGAGAGAGCCTATGTAAACCTATTAGAATCGATATATGATGAAGCTACAGCCACAATTCACCTTGATGATCTTGAAGTGGGAATTAATATAGAACGAGGTGTACGGCAGGGTGACGCAATATCGCCTATTCTTTTCTCGGCTGGCCTTGAAGAAGCATTCCGTAAACTGGATTGGGAACAGGATGGGGTAAAGATCAATGGTGCAAACTTAAACCATCTTAGATTTGCAGATGATATTATTCTCATTTCACAAGACCCAGAAGAGCTGCAAAGACGCATACAAGAACTGCAAAGGGCTGGCGAACCATTTGGCTTGAAAATAAACCTGAAAAAGAGTCAGGTTATGTTCAATAACTTCACTCAGGACAGAAGAATTTCAGTTTTAGGAAGGGATTTAGAGATTGTGGACAGCTTTGTATATCTTGGGCAGAGGATTTCCATGGAGGGGAATACCGCCCGGGAGGTGGAACGGCGTGTTAAATGTGGCTGGCAGGCATTTGGTAGGCTCAACATAGTGTTTAAGAGCAGACTCCCACTTTGCCTGAAAAGAACAGTATTCGATCAGTGCGTTCTACCCGTTATGACATACGGAAGTGAAACCTGGACACTCACATCGCAATCAATTCAAAAACTTCGGGTGGCACAGAGGGGAATGGAAAGATGTATGCTTAGCATTACAAGACGAGACAGAAAGTCCTGCGCATGGATCAGGGAACAAACAAAAGTCTGTGACATCATTGGAAGAGTAAAACAGTTGAAATGGAGATGGGCAGGCCATATAGCGAGGCGATGGGACGACAGATGGACCAAGGCAATCCTGGAGTGGATACCGCTTGATCGCAAACGTCCGCGAAGAAGACCGAAAGCACGATGGACTGATGACATCGTTAAGTATATTGGACCCGAGTGGCAGAGGAAAGCCCAGGACCATGAAGGTTGGAAGCATGCTGAAGAGGCCTTCATCCTGCAGTGGATCGATACGGGCTGATGATGATGATGATGATATATAATTTATTGAATATGACCTGACTTCCTAAGGTTTATTTTTAAGCCCAATGGTTCTCCACCCCTTTGCAGCTCTTGTATGTATCTTTGCAGCTCCTCGGGATCTTGTGAAAGGAGAACGATAGCATCGGCGAATCTAAGATGGCTTAAGAATGAACCATTGATCTTTATTCCATCATGTTTTCAATCCAGATTACGGAACACCTTTTCAAGACAGGCTGAGAAAAGAATAGGCAATATAGCATCACATTGCTGTACACCCCGCTCTAAATGAATTCCAACCTCAAGATCATCAAGGTGAACTGTCAGTGTAGCTTCATATCAATCCTAGCAGGTTTACATAGGCTCTATCTACACCTTAGTTAAGCAATGCATTCATTATGGCCTGGTTTGAGATTGAGTCAAATGTTTTTTCGTAATCGATAAAAGCCAAGCATGGTAGCATAGTGTATTCGTTATGCCTTTCTATGGCCTGCTTTACAACCTGGATGTGTTCCATTGTACTGAATCCACTTTTGAATTCTGCTTGTTCTCTTGGTTATACGTCACTGAGTTTTCTTAATATTTTTTTAGATATTATCTTGATGAAAACTTTGTACTTCGCTGATAGGAATCTATTATACCTCATTTTGAAATTAGTAGATGATCCTTTAACATAAATATATATCCAGAAAAATCTGATTCGAATGGATTCTATAGGAGATGAAACGATGCCTAGATAACTAACTTGAGGACCTAACATTAAATTAGATAATTAATTACAACGTCATTGAAAACAAATATAACGAAAAATTTTACGCAAACAAATATTTACAACATTATGAATTAACTACATATTTTTTCTGGAAAATATCATTTCGAGTACACTATTAAAAACTAGTTAAAAGATACAAAACTAAAGACAGCACTTTTACGTATGTAATTTCTTGATAACACTTATCAGGATAGTTAAAAAATACCATGGCCCCTATAAAAAATGCATAATATCATGCAATACAATTTTATATATATTTTTTCCTGACTAATATTATTATTTTTTTTTGGATTTTCGGTCAATAATTAATAAATTATTATTTTTTTATTGTTTTGTTAACGTTACGAATTATTTATAAACCATCTTCAAAATAATTCTACAATGTATGTATATCACTTTTACAAACAATATAAATTCATATTCACAAACTTTCCAACTATATCTTATTAAAAAATTAATTTCCTATTTTTTTTAAAATTCAATATGACATTCTTTGGCTAATCTTCAGTTCCAAAATTGAACAAATAAATTTAATTTACAAAATCGATTGCTTAAATTACCGAAACTCATATATTGGCCAAACTAAACAATATTTAATAGACAAAAAGGTAACTGCCCCTTCAAAACGTGCCTTACATAATGACCACAGCTTTAATTTTAGTAACATAAAGATTTTAGATTTTAAAAAACAATATAAAAAATAAATGTAAAAGAAATGATTTATATTAAAAAAAAAATACCAATAATTTCAGAAACGATACTCATAATTTAAGTTGTGTATATAATGACATTATTAAATAATAAATTCTCATTAATATTTTTTTGCATCTAATACCATTACAAATAGAAATTTTAAAATTGTTAGGTTATAAAAAAAAAACAAAAAATATACACGTAACAAATTTATAAAATATATTAAATTCAAAAATGTGTCAACTGAAGATTAGACAAAAAATGTTATATTTCAATTAAAAAAATTTAGGAAATAAATTTTTCAATAAGATATAATTAGTAGGTTTTTGAATATAAATATGTATTGTTTGTAAAAGTGATATATATTGTAGAATTGTTCTGAAGATGGTTAATAAATAAACTGAAACGTTAACAAAATTACAAAAATAGTAATGATTTATTAATTAAGCGAAAATCCCAAAAAATAATTATATATATATATATATATATATATATATATATATATATATATATATATATATATATATATATATATATATATATATGTAGATATTTATATATATATATATATATATATATATATATATATATATATATATATATATATATATATAATCCCCAGAAAGTCAACAGCTTATTTAACGTGATTAGAAAACAGACCGCAAAGGTTATCAGGCTAACTAAAAGGAAGTACATGAAGGAACAACTAGACTCTATAGAGGAGAATTTCTGCAATTATAACACGAGAAACTTTTACAGGTCTTTTGCAAGAGAAATCCGTCGATACACACCACAAAAGCTTTGCTTCCGAAAGAGCAATGGGAGATTAGCGCTAACCAATCACACACTATTTCTCTGATCTCCCCAATTGCCCCGAACGCGACACAATATTCCCCAAGGAAAATTGTATTCATGCCCACTCAAAATTACTACCACCAACACAGGAAGAAATTCACAGGCACATACGTAAACTAAAGAATAACAGGTCATCCGGTGAAGATGGTATCACCGCGGAACTATTGAAAAACCTCGGACCAAATTCACTGCAGGAACTTACGCAAATTATCACGAACATTTGGCAAACAGAAAAATTACTAGATGAATGGAAATGTGTTCTTATCCACCCGCTGCACAAGAAGGGAGACAAAACAGATGTGAACAACTACAGAGGAATCTCCTTACTACAAGTCACTTACAAAATCCTCTCAGCATGCTTTCTCCAGAGAACACAAAAACAATTAGAACACAAAATTGGCGAGTACCAGGCAGGCTTTCGTCCTGGTCGCTCATACACTGAACAAACATTTAACTTAAAAACAATACTGAAATACAAGGCTATCAGGAACGTCCCAATCATCTGCACGTTCGTGGACTTCAAGAAAACAAACGACTGCATCGACTGAAAATCTTTGTTCAACATCCTAAAAGAACAAGTACTCGACCAACAAAACACTACGATTGATCAAGCTGGCAGTGATTGACACAACCTCTAAAGTGAAATGTATGGGAGAAATTTCTGAACCCTTCCTGATTAAAACTGGAGTACGCCAAGGAGATGGGTTATCCCCACTCCTCTTCAACCTGATCCTGGACAAAGTCATAAGGGAATGAGAAAAAGAACTGAAAAATCAAGGACACTGGAAACCAATACGACTCGGACGATCCAAAAACAACAGAGAAATATCATGCCTGCCCTTCGCAGATGACCTAGCCATACTCGCAGACAATGAAAAAAGGGCAACCAAACAGATAGAAGTCCTCAAGGAATGTGCAGAGAAAGTCGGCCTACAAATCTCCTTTCAAAAAACCGAATTCTTCTGCTCAAAATTAGATGTTCAGAATTTGAACACTAAATACGGCAAAATAAATAGGGTCACTCACTTCAAATACCTGGGCGAGATCCTCAAACCCACAGGAGGAGAGAAGATACCACAGAAGACTCGATTAGAGAAGATGAAGAGGGCATAGGGCAAGACACACAATATCTACAATAAGAAATGCCAATAAACACACCCAAAAATAAGACACTACAACACAGTAGTCAAACCAGAAGTACTATACGCAAGCGAGACACTTACACTTCATACAAAAAGCGGCATAGAAAACATACTAAAAGAAGAACGCAAAATTATGAGGAAAATTCTCAGTCCAAAACTGACAGAAGAAGGATACAGACTACATTCTCGAAAGACCACAGAGAGAATGTCCAATGTAGCACCGGACATAAGAAAAAGAAGGTTGAAATTTTATGGACATATCAGTAGACTCCCACCGATAAGACTCACCAACAGAATTCTTACATACTAGGAGTCAAGTTAACAGTACCATGGATCACACAAGTCAGAGCTTATCTGGGAAAAGCACAAATGGGTCCGACAGAGATTGAGGATAGAAGAACGTACAGAAACAAAATACATATGTGGAACGTTGCATCAGAGAGCGAAGTTTCGAGGAGATCGGGAACAAAGTGGACGGAGGAGAGAAAAAGAATCCACGGAGAAAGGATGAGGGAGGTGTGTAGGATTAGAAAGAACACTCGAAAATGAGTCAGAATGCTTTGCGTGATCCAACCGAGTCTTTACCTACTAATAATAATATATATATATATATATATATATATTTGACATATTAATAGTTTTTTCTTCGTAATCAAGGCACACTTCGAACACGAATATCTCGAAAACGGCGTGAGATCTATTTTGAAGTCAAAATGTTTCCAACTTTATAGGGTAAAAAAAAATGAGCGAGTTAATTTCTCACAAAGTGCCCTAGGAACTAGGCTAAACCCAACTATCCCGATTGTGAACCTGATAACCGTTCTTTCTAGAAACTAGAATTTTACTTTCTAGAAAATGTCTGTCTAGAAACAGATTTGCTTTCTTACTGAGATTTGATAGCGCTGCTTCAAATCATGCGCGATGTGAGAGAATAAAGACAGATCGATTAGCCCCAGTCAGAACTAAATTTGAAAAATTTGTAAAAAATTGTCAATTGTCAAGACGCTTACATTCCGTATGAAAATCTTACTTTGGATAAAGGACTGGTTGCCTTTAGAGGACGATACATACCATCTAAATCAGTGAAGTTTGGCATAAAAATTTATGCTTTGGTGGACAATAAGACCTATTACAACCTAAATAAGGAAGTATATTGCGGCAGATAACCCGAGAATAGTCCTCATGCTGTCAGTAACAAACCATATAACATAGTTCACCGAATGGTACAATGTGTTTCACAATCTTCACGAAAAATTATAATGGATAACTTTTTCACACTTTCAAGTTACGAAAGTACTAATCATTTATTGAAATATCATAAACTTACTGTAGTTCGAACTTTACGCGCTAACAAAACATTAATTCCACCTGATTTCAAGGAAAATCGTGAAGTAAATACTACAATGTTTGAGTTCCAAACAGATATTTCAATTTTATCCTACGTACCAAAGCCACGAAAAACGATGTCGTCATTGCATCACGACAAAGATATTGAACCTGAAACCGGAAGTCAGCAAAAGCCGCCAATTATTACATTTTACAATCCAATCAAAAGTGTCGTTGATGTAGTTGATACATTATTAAGAACTTATGATGTTTCGCAAAATTCTAAACGTCAGCCTCTTACAATATTTTTTGCCTTACTCAATCATGCTGGAATAAATAGTATGATTATACACACGTTCAATACTGGCATCGAAAGAAGCAAGAGAATTAATTAGGTTTATCTTTAGTAAGATCCCACCTGGACACAAGAAGACAGAACCAAAGGCTTCCTAGACAACTGTGTCTTAAAATTGAAAATTATTTTCGAAAATCCCTTAAAAACCTACAAGAACCGCCGGCAAATAGACCTAATACAATACAGAGATGTTCAATATGCCTAAAGAACGAAGAACGAAGAAAAAAGAAAGATTAGGCACATCTTTGAAAAATATAACACGCCGATATGTTTGGAACATGAAGATTTTTCTTGTCAAGATTACGGTCAGTTATCTCAATTGTTTCAAAATTTTCAAAATTTCAAAATTTTGTTTAAAAATAAAAGTGATAGATAACAAAGTAGAAAATTGTTTTATTCCTTTTTTAATTGTCAATAGGTTAAAAGTAAATATATGGTAGTCTTATAAATTGATTTTGTTTTGTTTTATTTTATTTTAGTCACGTCAACGCTCCAGGCGTTATTTAGTGACTGTTCGCTATTGCATAGCAGAAGCTTGTCGGGGAGAAAATCACATGAGGAGATTGTGGTGACACATAATTGTATATAGGACGAAGAACTACAAGAGTGACTAGAATAATAATTGTTGGAGGGATGATGAGTAACGTCAAGACGATTAAATTTTATGGAAGTATCCAGATTCTTTTAGGAATTCGAGGAGATTTCCCACTGCGTGATGGGAGAATAATTCCTCAATGGAGCGGGATAATCCTAACCTTAAACGCATGGGGGATAGGACAGGGCATGAGGATAGAATATGGACAACTGTAAGGGAGGATCCACAGAGAGGGCAGGAAGGAGCCGGGCTCCCATCCATGAGGTATTGATGAGAGAAGAGACATTGGCCGATCATAAGCCTATTAAGCTTAATTTGTGATTGTCTGGAAAGAGAAAAATTGTGTTCAGAGGAAAAGTCTTTTTTAATTTGCCATAATTTGTTGTTATCATCTATGAGATCCCACTCGAGCTGGATGATTTTAGAGATTTTGTCAGATATTATAGGATAATAATCTCTGGGAGAAGGGACTACGAAAATGGGAGATCCAGAAATTGTGGCGGCTTTTGCTAATTGATCTACTCTTTCGTTTCCCTCAATACCCATATGACCAGGAATCCATATTAGAGCAATTTTGTAGGATAAAGAATGTAAGGAGAAAAGGAGATCCCAAATTCTGAGGATTAAGGGGTGAGAAGAATTTGGATTGTTGATTAAATTAAGGGAGTTTAGGGAGTCAGTGCAAATTAGCCATGAAGGGTCTGTTTAGAGAGCCTCATGTATAGCAAAAAGCTCGGCTGATAGAATGGAGCTTGTAGGGGGAAGACTGAATTTGTTGGAGAAATAGAGAGAATGTGTGGCAGCACTGACACCAGAGGAAGATTTTGAGCCATAGGTGAAGATCAGATTATAGGATGGAAAATCTGTCAGTATGTCACGAAAATGAGCCCTGAAGAAAGCTGGAGGAAGGGAAGCTTTGTCGAATTTAGATAAAGAAAGAATTATGTTATGGGGAGGCATGAGCCAAGGGGAATAGAGGGTTGGGGTGGATGAAAGAGAAAGGAAAGCCTTATAGAGCAGGAAAGTCTTATAAATTGAAAAGACTGCTATTCTACCGTGGGCATTTTGAATTTTGAACTCAAAAAAAGGACTGAACAGTTTATTAGTTGAAGAAAAAGTTGAGTTTTTGTTATTTTGTAAATAAAAGTCTTAAAATGTATAAATAAATATGTGTTTTACATAAACTCATTCACTATTAGTTATTGCAATATATTTCCCATTAATACGTGTCATAAATTATTAATTTGTGTTGGTTTTATTTTTGGGGTATGGCAAACCCCACCTAGTATGGCATGTGAGATTCAGTCACCTAGTATATGGAAGGCTAAAAGAGCTACTTACAGCCTACAAAAAAAAATGTGATGAAATAATATCCCTATAGGTTCTTCGAGATCTAAATTTAGCGCCCTTTTTCAACGACTGAGACAAAACATGACTTAAAGTAAAACATGCGTCAAGTTATTAATGAAACCGAACCGCAATCATGCCAAATTTGTATTAACAATTTTACCCAAAGGATGAGTATCTGTAAAAATAGCATTTGGAAAACATTATTATTAAATATAACTGCCGTGTATCTACTATTAAAATATGCAGGCATGTTATTTTTCTAAAATTGTTGGTTTTATTTATAAAAGAGATCCCGAAGTGCCTGTTGGGACATCCTCTATATCTCTAAAAATACACTTTCTGGACTCTCATTTCGATTTCTTACTAGATAATCAGGCTAAAGTAAACAATGGGCATGTAGAATGGATTCACCAAGACATTCATATAATGGAAAAGCGAGATATATAAAGGAAAATGGAGCCACAGTTAACTTGCTGTTGACTGTTGCACATTAATAAACCCCAGAATCGAAAAACCATCATTAAACATCAACAACAACATTATATGGTTAGATTATTATTATAAAATAATTATACTTCTATCGCAATAATTTTTACAATGTTACAATATTTTATAGTAAAAGAAATTATGATAAGATTAAATAAATAGTCAAAAGACTTATGGTCAAACTATATAAGATGCGCCATGTTTAGTTCAAGTCACAAAAATAAACTGTTTTTTGTTTACCAGTCTAATGAAAGCCGCACAAAAAATGTATCGTACATTTAAGGAACGAATACCATTGAAAGAAAAGGAATGGATAGGACAAGATAGTATATACGAGGGTTGCTATTTATGTATACGGAATTGGTAACAATGGTGTTGTTAGGCGCCATCCGACATATACATCGTAAAGTTTGAGATTGTTGACTGTATACGTACTCAGAACGTTTTGTCATACGAACGCTATTTGGGTTGTTTAGTGACTTGAAAATTGTATCTCAGTCAAAATATGAACAAAACATTTATTACAAAAGTTTTTCACAATACACCAAAACACTATTTTTATATTCTGGACGCACGTTTCGTTAACCATGTTAGCATCATCAGCAGATGATTAAAACTAAATTATTATTCTACACCGCTTTTTCACTCTGGTTTTTAGGTTAGCCTTCAGGCTCCTGCCTATATACGATCAGTTACGCCCGAATCGGGTCCGAATTTTATTGTTATGGGATTCTAGCTATCCCAGGAAGTGTCAGAATTCCCCCTTTCTTTTACGGGGCATAGTCTGACATTACTTAAAATTAGGGTTTACAAGTCCAGAGAAATTTTGTGAAGGTTAGGTTGATAATGAAAACTGTCTCCATCGGAAGTGGGAAACTAGTCACGCCCAATGCCGGGCCGACGACCAGCGGGCGTCGTCGGTCCGCCATTTGGTGCGGGATAGCGGGATTTTTCGATAGCGGTTTACTATTATGGAACTTATGTAAGCCGGAAACCCGAGAATTTCGGGCCCCATAGGCTTACTGCCACGGAATTTGGGGGACTATGGTTGGGGAATAATGGCCCCGAGGGAAGTGCGGAGCACCGAGCTCAGTTGGGTCTGAAGTTGACCCCACAATTGAGCTACTAGTTGCTCCACAAGGTTGGAGATAATGCCACCTTGTGGAACGGGGACGCTAGATGGAACTGAGTTCTTTTGAGACCCCCACACGAAGGTCGGTGGGGGTACGGCGGGTTTACGGGACTTGTTAACAGCGGTCCCACGAGGTTTTCTCTTCGAAAGCCTTGCGGCTTTCTCGGAGATACCTCCATCTGGTCTCTTGCTGCAACCTAGAAAGTTCGCTGTATGCGCACCTCCACAGTTGCAGCAAGTTGGTGGGTTATTTCGATCCTTCTTACACTACTTTGTGGAGTGATCGCCCGTGCATTTAACACAGGCCGGATCGGCATGACACTTTCTCGCCGTATGGCTGAATTTTTGGCAGTTGAAACACTGCACTACTCGGCCATTCGATTGCTGAGTTTGGATTTTAATGTCCTGTCCGAAGAAGGACTTTATGTCGTATATCCCCTTATCTTCCCTGGGGACAAGAATTTGGACGATGGCCATTGGAGAGCCATCTTTCCCTGATTTTTTCCACCTTTCCACATGGATCGGATAGAAGCCCATGGCTTTTAGTTCGTTCGTTATGTCAGAGACTGGAATCGTCTCCAAGACTCCCCTGATCAGTACGCAAAGATTGCGTTCATCAGGGAAGCAGAACGAATGAAACTTAATGTTCCCTTCCTCGAGCAGCGCAGAAACTGCTCGATAGTCGTCAGTAGTCTGGGGGTGAAGATGAACCCTTTCCGGCTTCGTGACCGACCTTGTGAACAAGATACCACGCTCCTTGCAGGTTTTCATTACCTGCAGGAACTTTACCAGTCCTCTTTGGGATCGGAAGCTCGGCTTCCTGATCAACCAAAGTTTGTGGAACCTCCGCAGAAGTTTCCGGTTTCCTGAAGGTTAGTTTGTCAGAAACAGGAGCTGCAACGAGCTCCGTTTCTTTTTCCTCAATTTATTCTTTGAGACTACCTTCTGGTGGTCTCCGGATTCGGGGGCCGAAGAATGGCCCCCTTCGTCCAGCGTGTCCATCACGGCACTCGCGACCGCGTTGTCGTCCGAATCTAGGTTCTTTTCCGGCACCTTTTCTTCGCTCTTTCTTTTCTTTTCACCCTCTGGTGCTTTGATAAAAGCGCCAGAGGTATTCTTCTTCTCCAGGCATGTCTGCAGTCTCCTGTTTTCCTTGTTCAGCGCCTTCAGGTCGCCGACGAGACCGATCATCTTTTTCCGGAGGTCGTCGTTTTCGTCGCCCGCCAGCTGGTTCATCTCGAGCGCATGCCGATACTTATTCTCGAGATCAGTAATACGCTTATCTTTATCGTCGAGCGCACAATTTAAGGCCTTATAGGCCTCTTTGGTGATGGCAAAACCCATTGGGTTCGCCATCACTACTGCCCGCCCATTTACTATTATAGCCCGACCACGTGCCGCGGAGCGCGCTAGAAGAGATGTTCACTCTTCGAAGTCTCGACCCGAATTATTTCCCGAGAGTGTGGCTAAGGTATGTGGATGATATTTTTGCTGTTTTTGATACAAAC
Organism: Cosmopolites sordidus; assembly: GCA_031761425.1. Taxonomy (NCBI): domain Eukaryota; kingdom Metazoa; phylum Arthropoda; class Insecta; order Coleoptera; family Curculionidae; genus Cosmopolites; species Cosmopolites sordidus. The sequence goes on along the minus strand of JARFXV010000194.1, from coordinate 1,006,516 downwards.
GTTGACTCTATAGATAATTTTATCTCAAAATTAAATAATCGATTTCCTTCCATCAAATTTACATTTGAAATTGAAAACAATGACAGATTACCATTTCTAGATGTATTGATTATTAAAATTAAGGGTAATTGTCTAGAGTTTGACATATATAGAAAAAATACCACTACATTTAGATATATTCCTAACGATTCTTATCATTGTATTGGTCATAAAATGGCTAGTTTCAATTTCTTAATACAAAGACTACTCAATTTTTCGCTTAATAACGAAATATATGAAATAGAGAGGAACCTTTTCATCATAATTTAACGTGTGACATTCTTAAAATGTTTTTAAGAATGTCAATCTAAAACTGTTATACAGTGCTGGTTTAAACTTACGACATTTATTAGGTAATTCTAAAGATAAAACTCCTCCAATGGAAAGGTCGGGTATTTATAAAATTTCTTGTAAGGATTGCGATCAAAGGTATGTTGGGCAAACGAGAAGATCAATCGGAACAAGGTTCAAAGAACACATAGCTCAATTAGGATACAATAGGCGCGATAAATCTTGTGTTGCTCAACATATTTTTGAGAATGATCATTGCATAGATATCAATAATTTAAGATTAATAAAACATGTAACAAACAATAGACAATTAGACGCTTATGAGAGTATAAAAATCAGTAAATGTACCAGTAGTATGAACATATACAACGGTCTTCTTCTTCTTGTCCTGGAGGTTAAGTTGACCCGAAGGCCCTGACTTGTATTCACTGATTTTTTCGAACGTCACGACAATGTCGCTTGTTCGAAGGGTTTTAGCTGCCGTCCTTTAGGCATGGAGGTGATGACCGAAGAGGATGGTCATACTGGGGCAACGGCCGGCAATGAAGCTGCCGTGGCTCTGATTAGCGGATTGTCCGAAAGGGACGCCGTCGCTAGGAATTTGTCCAGAAGTCTGGACAGGAATGTCTGAATCACTGGTATGTCAGTTTCCCGATGGATTTGCGCATTCCTTACAAACCATGGGGCACCTACTAACGTGCGAAGAACACGTGACTGGAACGATTGCAGAATTGCAATCGACGTTGGGGGGAGGTACGGAAACCAGGCCTGAGATCCGTAGGTGAGGACGGATCGGACCATGATTTTATACAAGGTTATTCGGATGTTCAGCGAGAGCTTACTTTTGCCGTTCATTAGGGGGTAAAGCAGACGAGCCATGGCTCTTGCTTTCCCGGTTACCTTCTTTAGGTGCGGCACCCACGTGAGGGCCTTGTCGAACTCAAGGCCCAGGTAGTGTGCCGATCTGGCCCATTTGATGGGGACTCCGTAGATGCGGATATTCTGTCTGATTATCGGCTGTCTTCTTGTGAAGAGGACAGCCTGGGTTTTGCTGCGATTTATTGCTAGCCTCCAATAGGCTAGCCATTTTAGGGCTTTTAACGTCTGCCTTTGGAGCCTGGTTGTGATCAGCCAGGTCCCGGGGGCTGACGTATAAAAAGCGGTATCGTCAGCATAGAATGCAGTCTTTACATGCGGAATTTTGGGAAAGTCCGCCATGTAGACGTTGAAAATTACTGGGGCAAGAGGGGATCCTTGCGGTACTCCCGCTTCGATTCGCTGGACTGAAGACAAAGTACCATCGACGAGCACTTGGAAGGTGCGTCCAGTCAGGAACGATGCCAATAGCTTGACTAGGTCTGTTGGTATACCCAGCCTGAGCATCTTGACTATGAGTCCGAGATGCCAGACTCTGTCGAAGGCTTGCGAGAGGTCTAAGAAGACGGCTCCCGTATGGCGCCTACCACCGAAACCCTGCCTGATTTCCGTCGCGAGCCGTGCCGCCTGGTGGACGGCCGCATGCCCCCTTCGGAAACCGAGCTGTTCGTCCGGCAGTATGTTCTTGTCGGCAAGAACGAAGTTGAGAGCGCGTAAAATCGCCCTCTCGACGACCTTGCCGAGTGCGCTAAGCAAGCTAATGGGTCTATAGCTACTTGGCTCTCTTGGGCTTTTTCCTTTTTTCAGGATTACTATGATTTGGGCCTGTTTCCATATAGCTGGAAAGTGCTGAAGTCTGAAAGAAGCGTTGACAATATTTGCCAACTGAGCTATCTGCTTGTTTGGTAGCCGTTTCAGCTGCATCGGAGAGATACGGTCGCGACCAGGAACTTTTCTAGATTTCAAACCTCGGATAATATCGTGTATTATCTTCGGCGAGACTATTTGGCTGATCAAGTAGCCGGGATTAGGAGTTCCTTGGTAAGATAGAATTTCTTTCCTGAACTGTTCAACTTTAGTCCTCTTTTCGGCTGAAGGCCGAAGAGAGGTCATCTGCTTTTGGTAGGTCACGGCGAAGAGCTCCGCTTTTTCCGCCCCCGTGACGGCGTGAGTATCACCCGTCCTCAGGGGAGGAATCGGCGCTCTCGCCTTTCCCACCAAGAGATTGGCCGTTTTCCAAATCGATCGATCGGCCCTGTCGACTGACGCTAGAAAATCGTCCCATCTGTCGATCCTGAACTCTTCGAGAGCCCGTAGGGACTCCCTTTTGGCTTCGTTTGCACGTCGCCCGAGCTCAGGGTCGCCAGTCAGTCGATAGCGTCTGTATAGTCGGTTTTTCAGACGGATCTTCTCTTTTACCTCGGACGGAATGTCTAAGGTGGTCCGAGAAGGGTCCGTCTTGAAGCTAGTCGCCACTTTCGTGGCTTCTAATATATCTTTAGTTAGTTTCTCGACCGCATCCTCTAGCTGCTGAACGTTATCAATGCGCGGGTTGGGCCCGCTGTTTTGCAAATGCTCTTGGAATTTGCTCCAACTAATGTTAGATACCTTTCGCGGTGGGAAGGTGTCCACCTTGGTACCTATGGTTAGAATGACCGGGTAATGATCCGACGTAAGCTCGTGAACAACCTGGACGGTGCAGTGATTCGTTAGATTTCTCACGATGAAGAAATCTAAGAAGCTGTCGAGACGGGATGGTTCGTCCGGGACAAGCAGGTTCAGCCCGTATCTATCCGCCATAGATAACAGGTCAGCGCCCCTCTTGTTTATCCATCTCGAACCCCACACTTGGTTATGAGCGTTATAGTCCCCTCCAATGATGAATGGAGTGTTGTTAGTCAGGAACCTGCTCACTTCACCTGAATCGAAGTTGTTGCAGGTTCTCTGGTACCATGAAGATAGGTTTACTGGACTACCTTCTAGAGCCACTTGGACCGACATCACCTCTGAGGAAGTAAGGCCCGTCGGGGGCAAGAGGTTGTGTCTGATTCCTCTCCTGACGAGAATCATCAGACCACCCTTCGCTCCGCCGAGGCGATCCTCCCTGTAGCAGCAAAAGTTCCTCACGCCGAACCGTTGGCTCGGCTTGAGGAAAGTTTCCTGAATCAGGGCTACGTCGATGCCGTGGTCTTCTAGAAACGCCGTTAATTCCAACTTTTTCCCGCTCAGGGAGTTGGAATTCCAAGTCACAACGCGCAATGAATCTTTATTGTTCATTGGCGGTTTGATACATGGCTAAAGCTGCGTTCAGTTGCTGCTGTACCATGGCAGCCATCTGACGCATCATGTTCTCCATCATTGCGGAGAAGTCCGGCAACTGGATTTTTGGGAGAGTGGCCTGTGTCGGGGCGACCGTCGCCTCGACCGGGGTTTTCCTGTTTGTTTGAGTCCCCCAGACGAATGTAGGGGGTGGAATCTTCGGCGGAGTTTTGACCGGAGCGGCTTCCTGTGTTTTCTTGCCCTCCAACCTGTTCGGGGGTTTCCTGGGGCAAGTTTTCGCGTTTGCTGGGTGGGGACCACCGCAGTTAACGCATTTAGCCGGAGTGTTCCTCGGCTTTTTGCAGTCTTTTGAGGCGTGGTTCATCGAGCACCTCATGCATTTTGGTGGGGCGTGGCACTTCTTGGCCGTGTGCCCATAGACCTGGCAGTTGAAACACTGCGAGGTCTCACCGTTAGATTTTACACTCTCGACTTTAATTTTCTGGTGCACCAGATACTTTAGATTATATATCCCCTTTTGTGTCTTGGGGAGGATGACGTGTACCATGGCTAGTGGTCCCTTGTTATTTCTCCATCTCTGGACTTTGGATGGAGTGAACCCTAGTTCGACGAGCTCTTCTCTGACCTCGTCCTCCGTGACCGTTTCCACGATGTTGCGGAGCAAGACATGGAGCTGCTTCTCGTCTTTTGAGCAGAACGTGTGATAGGGAATTTTTTCCCCATCCAAGAACGCCGTCAATTTCCTATAATCGGTTGACGATCTAGGCTGAATTTTGACCCCTTCAGGGCGATTCAGCGCCTTGTCAGTGCCGATTTTCTCTTTTAAAATGAAGGTCATTACCTTCATGTACTGCGCTTTGCTGCGTAGTATCACCGGCGGGACTTTTTCAGTCTTCGCTGCCGGTATTTTCTTGGTGGTGGCCTCTTTGGCTACCGGGGTTGGTTTTGCGCTAGGGCCCGCCTCTCCGACGGGTCTTTTCTTCATTGCCTGTTCTGGCTGCCTCTCTTCCTCGGAGGACGGCCTATTTCGCTTGGTGCAGCGCCTTTTTCTGCCGGTGCTGACCTCGAAATCACTGTCTGAAGAGTCTCCGCCAGTGGAAACTGCTTCAGCTTCACTTCCTTCCTGTTCCATTCTGGAAACCACGGGAAGTTTATTCAATGTTTTGACTCCTTTTGGCGATTTTAATGGAGGGAAATCGGCCTCGCTCAATTTCCCGTCGCCAGCGGTTGTTGTCTTTCCCTCCTGCTGTTTGTCGCAGGCCGCCTCTTTATCTTGTTTAGGCGCCGGCCCGTTGGTGCGGCCAGTATCCTTTTTTAATATTTTTGCCGACCCTTTGGTGGTGGCGGTCTCTTTTTGGGGAGAATTTTCCGTCCCGTTGGTGCGGGCGGTCTCTGTCCTTTCCATTTTGTCGACTTTCGCGTTAAGCGAAGCCACCTGGTCTCTGAGTTGTTTAACGAGCTCCTTTAGCTCGAAAATAGTCTCATTTAACCCGTGATTGTCGCTACGGGCCTGCGCTAATTCAGCCTGAAGGGCCATGATGACGTCATCGGGTCCGTTGGACGGACCCGGTAACACGAATGCCATTTATGCCAAACAATGAACACAGTAAAATATAAAAAGCAATAAAAATACACAAAAGCAGCGCATAAGGCGCTGTAATGAAAATTTAAATGCCTTAAGATATTATTTATGCTTGATTTATGCCCAAAGACTATCCTATCACTTACCGGCCAGGATCGTCGAGGAAAACCTGTCGAAAATAATCCCAACACTCTCCACTTCACTCGTATCGCACTAAAGCGATATAATCCGCACTAAAAACTTTGGGAAAATAGGCCGTTTCTAAAGAAACAACCTAATTCCAGAATATTCTTTATTAGATGCCACGTGTAGCTGCACTTGGATAGTATCAGAACACATTAACCAATGGGAGCGCAGGAAATACGTCCTCACTGTACGAATGCTTCTGATTGAATGTTGATATATATACAACGGTCCTATTCCTTCGAGTTATCTGTTCCTACTGCTCTAGGTCCTCACTTGCTATTGGTCGCTTGATTAGCATTGTCGCCCCGCCCACAATGCTAAGCGAGCATTATATAAAGTAAGGAATTTTTAGAATAAGAATTTAGTTTTAATCATCTGCTGATGATGCTAACATGGTTAGCGAAACGTGCGTCCAGAATATAAAAATAGTGTTTTGGTGTATTGTGAAAAATTTGTTGTAATAAAAGTTTGTTAGTGTAACGCCAAAGGTTCCAAACCCGCAGTGTATTCAAAAAATGGAATTAACTCGTGAGAATTTCCGTGCGATGATTTACTATGACTTTCGACCTGCATTATCTCAACAACAGTGGATCGATCAACTCACTTCGTCTTTTAACGATGAAGCACTATCCACAACCACTGTATAGCACTGGTTTAGTGAATTCAGTCGTGTCCGTCTTTCACTCACGAATGATTTTAAAGAAGGTCGTTCAAAATCGGTTGTTGTACCAGAACAAATCTGTGCGCGAACTGATAAAGCATGATCGTCATGTAACATATCGTGAGATTGGAGCATCCCTTAGTATTACTTTGTCAAGCATTCACAAAATTTTACATGAACATCTAGCCGTGAAAAAGGTTTGTGCACGTTGTATTCCACATAATTTGACAATCGCTTAAAAAAGACTCGTGTCGATTGGTGTAAACAAATGCTCAAAAAATACAATTGTGGGGCGTCAAAAGCCGTGTGTAACATCTACACAGGTGGTGAATCTGGATCTACGAGGATGTGCCCGGAAGTAAACAGCAGTCGACTGTATGGGTCTTTGAAGCTGAGGCTAACCCAATAAAAGTTCTTCGCATAGGAAGTACGTCGAAGCAAATGGTCGCCTGTCTTTTTGGGAGGAAGTTTTTGAAGAAATAAGAAAAAACAACCAGCGACGCAGGATCATTCTTCAGTATGACAACGCGAGCTCTCACACATCGGACCGTACAACTCAATATTTGACCGGTCAAAACATCGAATTGATGATTCATCCACCATACAATCCTGACTTGGCACCCAATGATTAATTTTTGTTCCCATCCGTGACGAATAAACTACGTGGTCAACGATTTACGACGAGATACCTCAATCGTAATGGAAAAAGTGCCAAAATTGGTTCACACGTATACAAAAGTATGTCCATCATCGCGGAGAATATTTTCAAAAACAATAACACAATTTCCAATGATAAATATTTGTTTTTATTTATAATTCCCGATACATAACCATTGCTTTGTTTTTAAAACATGAAAGTAACACGAAATAAACCGCGAGCTTGAAACATTAAAGTCTAAGCATAATTTTTTCAATAATTTTTGTCAACTTTTTAGCAAAAGTTAGATTTTTTCTTCGGGGACTTTTCTTCGTACGCAATCCATTCGTCCACTTACATCTGAACTTCTTCCGATAGCACCAAGTCTAAAGAATAAAATAGGTGAGAGGAGTTTCAATAATACTTCCCTCTCAGATCTTGCAACACCGGACACGCTTTTTCATCATGATTTTTGAAGTGCCCACCGGTTTGATCCACTTGCGATTTAGGAAAAACTCTACAGGATAAGCTTGATAAGTGATTTTTCTTCGATATTACTGAAAATCGAAATTCATCGAAAACCACTGATTATAAATATTAGAAAAAGTGTGATTATACAGAAAAAACTTCATGATTAAGTAGTACTTCAACCCTTCAACCTGAAGAAAATTAATCTGGTAAACGTAACTGAAATAATACTCCTTTATAATGATCCCGTTGTATCGCTTCATCAAAACTCGACGCCATACATATCCGATTATCTTAATAAATATTGAATTTATGTTGACATATTTTACAGTGGGCGTCGTACAGTCCTGACCTAGCATCACGTACTTTTTTTTAAGTTTATCCACAACAAAATTCCGACTAGAAAAATTCGGTTCATGAAATCATCATCATTCATCATTATTATCAGCCCGTGTCGATCCACTGCAGGATGAAGGTCTCTTCAGCATGCTTCTAACTTTCACGGTCCTGGGGTTTCCTCTACCACTCGAGTCCAATATACTCAACGATGTCATCAATCCATTGTGCATTCGGTCTTCTTCGCGGACGTTTGCGATCAAGCGGTATGCACTCCAGGATTGCCTTGGTCAATCTGTCGTCCCATAGCCTCGCTATATGGCCTGCCCAGCTCCATTTCAATTGCTTTACTCTTCCAATGATGTCACAGACTTTCGTTTGTTTCTTAATGCATGCGCAGGACTTTCTGTCTCGTCTTGTAATGCCAAGCATACATCTTTCGTTTCCCCTCTGTGCTACCCGAAGTTTTTGAATTGATTGCGATGTGAGTGTCCACGTTTCACTTCCGTATATCATCACCGGTAGAACGCACTGATCGAAGACTTTCCTTTTCAGGCAAAGTGGGAGTCTGTTCTTAAACACTATGTTGAGCCTGCCAAATGCCTGCCAGCCACATTAAACACGCCGTCCTCCTGCACGGAATCACGAAACCTCTGCTCAGAATATATAAAGCTGTCCACAATCTCCAAATCCCTTCCTAAAACTGAAATTCTTCTGTCCTGAGTGAAGTTATTGAACATAACCTGACTCTTTTTCATGTTTATTTTCAAGCCAAACAGTTCACCGGCCCTTTGCAGTTCTTGTTCGTGTCTTTGCAGCTCCTCTGGGTCTTGTGAAAGGAGAACGATATCATTTGCAAATCTCAGATGGTTTAAGTTTGCATCATAGATCTTTACACCATCCTGTTCCCAATCCAGTTTACGGAATACTTCTTCAAGACCAGCCGAGAAAAGAATAGGCGATATTGCGTCACCCTGCCGTACACCTCGTTCTTCATTAATTCCCACTTTAAGATCATCAAGGTGAATTGTGGCTGTAGCTCCATCATGTATCGATCCTAATAGGTTTACATATGCTTTATCTACCCCTTTACTAAGCAGTGCATCCATTATCGCATGTTTTGAGATGGAGTCAAATGCTTTTTCGTAGTCGATAAAAGCCAAGTACAGTAGCATGGTGTTTTCGTTGTGCCTTTCTATGGCCTGCTGTACAACCTGAATGTGATCCATTATACTAAATCCGCTTCTGAATCCTGCTTGTTCTATTGGTTGTGCGTCATTCAGTTTTTTAAATATTCTTTTAGAAATTATCTTAGTGAAAACTTTGTACATTACTTATAGGAGGCTTATTGGCCGGTAGATCTTTAAATTTTCCTGTGCTAATTTTTTATATAAAAGGATCACTTCTGCATTTTTCCATAAGTCAGGTACTTTTGGTTCATCATCAGAAAACTGTTACTTTCGTCGCTTCTTGGTTCTATTTTTGTTGTTTCCTACTGTTTTGCCTATTTTTACGTTTCCAGCTCTTGTTTTCCTTCTTTTCTTTCGTTCTTTGCCTTCCGCTTCTTTTCTGTATCTATGATTTCTTATTTATGCGGAGAAGCCGTGACTATCATGGCTTTGCCCCGTCTAATTGACGTCGTAGGTGGCTCAACGATAGAAATTGGCTGCACATCAGCTGGAATTATCAATGGGGATGGAGTGTTTACTAATCGTAGGAAGGTAGTTAAAGTTTTTACGGTTGACCTTATGAAGTCCGAAGGGAACCAAACATCATTTACCGAAGGTATTGGTGAAAGAAAGAACATGCGATGAGACGACGAAAATGTTTTCATTAAGTGGAAATATTCCTGCTTTCGAAAGTCATTTAGAGACGAATCGATTTTGCAAGCTTTTGAATAAGCTTTTCCAAATATTTTTCCAATTTGGTCGTGAGTAACAACCCGTCCTGGATGATTTATCAACCAATTCTGTATTTCTTAAATAGATAGAGCATAAAATGTTTTTAAAGGAAACATAAATGAGACATCCAAAAGCTGCATGTGATCAGTTGAATGAGTGGGAAGGCAAATCACAAACACACCATTGTCACGCGCAATGTCAATCACGTGTAAATTTCTTGTATGGGTGTAATGACTATCTAATGTCTATCCAGCACCAGCAAAACATACAAGTCACGATAGTTACTAATGCTCCTCTTTCAGCAGACATATTCAGCAGACATTTCAGCAGACATTCAACAGAATATTTTATTAGGGTTGAAGTTAATCTTTTACAATTCAGGTTTCAATATATCAAAAAAAGTCTTAACATTTTCTGCTGTTAAACCTTGTACACGAGCTCGTGATAATGACTCTTGTTTACGAAATGACAAGTCAGGATGACGTGCCGTAAATAGCTTCATCCATTTTTGCCTGCCTTTTTTTGATCTGTGAAAATGGGTGAGGAATATCATTACTGATAGCCAATTGGAAAGCCATTCGTTTTAAATCAGAAGCGGTGACACAATAGTAATTCTTCTCCATTTGCAAGCAATAGTTTACCAGTTCTACTTCTAATTTTACTGGTAATACTGATTTTCTTTCCATTTTCCCAGAAACTACATCTTTTATAGATTTTTCAGATTTTTTATGTATTCTTTCATTTCTTTCGTTCAAGCTGTACGAACGAAACAGCTTTTTTCATTGTTTCAGGATACCACAGCTTTCTCTTTGGCATCTATAAATAAATATAAAAAAAATTACAGAAGATACTCTTTTGAGTCTTATGAACAATTAAACCATTCCGATAATATTTCAATCAATAACTCACCTTGAACAGTTTTTTCTTGTTAAAATATCTTGTCAAAGATGTGGTGCCTGACAGATTGAGGTCACTAATATCAGTTTGGGTTATCAAAATTAAGTGACGTCAGTGAGAAAAAAAGAAACCGACGAGGACGAAATTAGGTTCGGGACGAAATTCGACGACTGTACCTTACTTTATGTACACATCTCGTATCTTATAACTTGTCAGAAAAGACTATTATAAAATTATGTTTTGTTTCTTACTTTAATATTGTTGTAGGTCCAAAATCTTCTCTCCTTCTTCATATTCTTCTTTACAGAAGAATCGTGACCTATGGAAACTCATTCCGTTTGCGGCCTTTTCGGGCTACATCTCGCCAGCCTTCTCTATTTATGGCTTCCTTGGTTACATATTGAGGAAATGAACCTGTTAGCTCTTTATTTTGATCTATCCATGATTTTGAAGGTCTGCCTCATGATCTAGACCCCTCCATCCGTCCCGGTCAGCACCATACTCTCTAGTTTACTGCCACCTCTGAGTTCAATGTGGCTAAAAAACCTTAGTATTTGTTCATGAATACTTAGGGAAAACTTTGTGGGTTTATTAATTTCTTAAATAACGGATGCGTTTATTCGTCTAGCAACCCATGGAATGCGAAGGACCAAGAAAATAAAGACAATGTTGAAAAAGAAGAACTTTTTGAAGAAAACTTTTTAATACTTTACTTCAATACAAGTCGAAACACACACGATGGGATGGCTTGAAGGAGTGAACATAATAATTGAAAAACTCAACCACGTAATAGCAGACCATCTGGATGATACTATTTTAATGTTTGAATCTCAACGTGGTCTCCAAAAAAGTGAGACTCAAAATCAACTTCACAATAACCAAAATTATCACAAACCTGGTACTCGACGAGGGCATCTACATTGATAACATCAGAGTAGGCGACGCTACATCATTTATGTACTTGTGAATCGAAAGCATCAGCGGAGACAATCGAAATAGTGAGATCTCTAGAAGAATCGGATTTGCGCAGGCTGTTTTCGTAAATCTGAGATATATACTAAAGTCATTAATTTGTCGGTTTATTTGAGGAGAACAATTTTCAGTCAGTTCTCACATATGATGCAGAGGGCAAAAAATTGCAGTTATAGGAGCAAGAATACAAAGGTATCACGAAAACGACAAAAAGAAAAGCCAACTTAGAGCTTATCATAATAACCAAGAACAATTTTTTAGAACTCTGGAGCAGAGTAAACCCCTTAACCTCCAAATAGTGACGCAATAAAACGATTTTGGAGCAATATCTGGAGTACAGAAATAAAACATAAAACTGATTATAGCTTAGGTACGAAAAAGAGCACACTAAAAATATAACAGCTATGTCCTAATAACAGAAAACGCTAAAGCCGCCATAAAAAACACTAAACTGGAAAACTCCAGGACCAGACGGAGGACATAACTTTTGAATAAAGTACTTAACAAGTATACGTGGAATGTTGACACAATTCTTCCAAAATATTCTTGAGTACCCGGACTTACTTTCTAACAACATCTGCAAAGGTATAAGAGCACTAAGGTATAAGACTGAATCACATATACAACCAAGATCATCAAACACTTAAACACCAATAAAATAATTGCCGAAGAACAAAATGGATGCAAACAGAAATCACTGGGTGCCAAGAAACTACTAGTCATTGATGCAATAGTTGGAAAACAAGCTCTGGACAAACAACGAAATATATCAATCGCCAGGATAGATTATCAAAACGCGTATGACTCGGTTCCGCATTCTTGGCTCATTGTAGTTTGTAATAACAAAATAACAAAGCTTCTGATAAAGATGGATCATTGCGGAACTTTTGAAATTCGCTGGTCCAGGTACAATCAAGGAAATAACCAAAATTTGACAAGACGTTTGGCGAACCGAAAGGATTCCGGAAGATTGGAAAGATGCTTTAATCCATCCACTACACAAGAAAGGAGATAGAACAGATGTAAACAACTACAGAGGGATATCTCTTCTCCCAGTTTGTTACAAAATTCTATCTCAATGTCTACTAGACAGAGCACAGGGAGAGTTAGAGCCCAAAATTGATGAATATCAAGCAGGTTTTCGATCGGGCAAATCCTGCGCTGAGCAGATCCTGAATCTAAAGTTCATCATAAGACATCAAAAACTGTACAATAAAAATTTCGTCTGTACATTTGTGGATTTCAAAAAAGCATATGATTCTATTGACCGCGAATCTTTATTCCAAATCTTGAAAGAACAAGGACTAGATCTGAAAACACCAGGTCAAAAGTTAAATTCATGGGTGACATCTCAGAGCCCTTCGAAATTAAAACTGGAGTGGGACAAGGGGATGGACTCTCGTCACTCTTATTTAGCTGTGTTCTAGAAAAAGTAATACGGGAGTGGCGTGAAAAAAAGTCGGCCCTGAACATTGACCAGCCCATTAAACTGGGGAGAACCAACATCAAAATTGATTGTCTGGCGTTTGGTGATGATCTAGCAATTTTGACTCAAGATGTATTAACGGCACAAAAACATAATGAAATCCTAAAAGAAACGGCAAAAAACGGATTCCAAATTTTGTTTAAAAAGACACAATACATGACCTGCAACAGACTAAGAACACCATTTCTAAAAACAAAATATGGTAACATCAGACGAGTCTCTCAATTCAAATATTTTAGTGAAATAATCATGGAAGATGGGTTGGAAAAAGCGGCCAATAAGAGTACATGTCAAAAAATGGAAACGGCATTAAGACTTATACAAAATATTTACAACAAAAAATGCATATATAAAAACCCAAAACTGAGACATTACAACACAGTTATTAAACCAGAATATCTATATGGGGCAGAAACGCTCATTTTGAATAGAAAGAGAGACATCGAGGACATTGAAGAGAAGGATAAAAAAATCGTAAGAAAAATCTTGGCCCCCATACAAATAAATAGCACAACATACCGACTTCGAGAAAGCCAAGAAATCAAACAATACCCAGATATTCATAGCGATATGAGAAAAAGAAGATTTAAGTTTTACGGACACATAAAATGGATGAATCCGAGTAGAAAAACTAGACAAATAGTCGAACTTTATGAAAATAGGAATAGAGCTAAAGTAAAAATAATTAAATGGATTGCTGCACTTAGAGAGGATCTACAATTAGCAAATATTTCACAAAGTGAAATTTAGGATAGAGGCTGTTTCAGACACAAGGTTAACGTTTGGAATATTGGCCAGAGAGAAAAATGTATGAAAACTGGAACAACTTGGTCTGACGAAAGGAAAAGAGCTCATAGCGAAAGAATGAATTTAGTATGGGCGCAAAGGAAGGATAACAACAACAACAAATGCCTCTAACTATACTTCGCGTGGTTCACCAGGGCCCTTAAGTGAATAATAATAATAAAAAGTCAATTGTTTGAATATTCCTAACTTTTGGATATATGTGTAGAACAAATAGGCAGATATTTCAAGAAAACAATAAAAGAACATAAAAGAAGTTTTCTCAATCAGAAACATAATTCCAATTACGCCTCGCATCTGTTAATTAAACGAAAACAATCACTTTAACTGTAATCGTAAAATACTACATGTACGAAACAAAAGCAAAAAAACAAAACCATCTGGAGAGTATAGAAATGAACCGACTCACAAATACGACAACCCTTCCCCAAATAGACCTCACAAGTCCCCTTTATTGAATTTGTACTGACAATAATTCAAAGCTACAGTTTTAGTGAAACCCGTGAAACAGTAATAGTAAAATAAACATTTAGACAAAAAATCCTTTATTAAACATTATGCTTTAGTTTTAATCATCCCCTGACGATGTTAACTTAGTTAACGAAACGCGTGTCGACTAATTTCAATGTTAAATAAATAAGCAAAGATTAATATCTAAAAATTTCAACTATATTTAAAATTGTATGTATAACAATTGTTTCGACACACAGTGCCTTTTTCAAATACAAACTATACTGTCAGTATAGTCAGCCTACATCAGTATAAAAAGGAAAAAAATAGCAAATAACTAATTGTTTTTTTTATTATTTTCCTTTATTTTCCCGATATACAGTGTATATTAGTCATCCGTGAATAGATTTTCACGTCTATTTGCATAACTGTCGTTCACTTCGCTTTCACTACCACTTGATATAATTCTCGGAAAATTTCAATATCTGATGTAAATCTCTTTCGATTTGTACCCATTTCTAAAACAAAATCATTATCGCTACTTTCGTTTGAAATAAATCGAATTCGAATGACAAGTTATCAGCGATTTTTTTCGCTTCTGAACAGGTTTACAGTTTATTTGAAATTCAGTTCCAAAAATGTACTTTTTGTCTTACGAGGAGTCCGGCTGTAGCATTTCTAGATGTCATCCGGTCTGAACAGGTTAAGAGAGAAAAGATTATCATGGCGAGCAGTGTCCAGAAAAATTAAATTGTGCAGTATTAGATATCCGTCCGCAGGAGTTTAAACTTAATTTTGATTTTATATTTTTTTGTAAAAATTTATATTCAAATAAAACAGATATTTTTTAAATATAAAATAAATAGCTATGTAGGGTACTCGTACTTTTTTATTTATTACAGAAATAAACACACCGGAAGAATGTGGAGTTTGAGAAAAACTTTATAATGGGTTTTCTATTCACATCAAATAGCATCGAAGTTTAACTGAGGTAGCAGATGCTTGATGGAAATTCATTTTAAAAAAATAAGCAAATATTAATATCTAAAAATTTCCGATATATTTAAAATTGTATATATAACAATTGTTTCGACCCACAGTATTATTGATTGATTTGTCCGTTACTTTGTGATAGCATTTTTTAAAAAGAAATAAAACAATTGTTTTACTTTGTTATCTATCACTTGTATTTTTAAACCAAATTTGTGTGACTATAGTTTCGTAAAACGCCTTTACATTCTCAAACACTACTTTAAAACTAAAGTCTTACAGCTGTTTATCTATTCTATGTACCTAATTTTATATTTTTATTGGGGTTAATTTCTTACAATATTTTAAATAGTGGGGAATTTCGGAGATCCGTCTGATCGTTTAATAGCTGTCTAGACGGATCTTTATTATATTTATACATTTCAATAGCTTCTAAAATGTTTAATTTTTTGTTTTTGGGCGCTGTATATAAAATTTTGAAATGTGCAATTTCAGGAAATATATGTCCGGTATCTATGAAATGGTTTCGCAAAATTAGGGTGTTGTATCTTTAATATGTATGCAGATTTATGTTCTTTGTATCTAGTCTGAAAATTTCTGCCGGTTTGTCCCACATAGCAGCTACTGCACTTATTGCAACTTAACATATAATCTCTAGATTTTGTATTTGCTGATGTTTTATCTTTGGCATTAAATTAATTTACTGGTTGACTGGGTGGTTTTAAACGCTATTTGCAAATTATGTTTCCTCAAAGAGCGAGCTATTTGTTCTGAAATTGGATCGAAATATGAAATTTAACAGTACTTTTTATCATTTGTTTGTTTTACTTTGGGATATACTTGATGAATTAGTGCAACGAGTACAGTAGCTGCTATGTTAGACAAACCGGCAGAAATGTTCAGACCAGATACAAAGAACATAAATCTTCTTACATATTAAAGAAACAGCACTCTAATTTTGCGAAACCATTTCATAGATACCGGACATTAGCAAAAAGCGCCCAAAAGCAAAAAATTAAACATTTTAGAAGCTATTGAAATTTATAAATATAATAAAGATCCCTCTAGACAGCTATTCAACGATCAGTCGGATCTCCGAAATTCCCCACTATTTAAAATATTGTACAAAATTAACCCCAATAAAATTATAAAATTAGGTACATAGAATAGATAAACAGCAGTGTTTGAGAATGTAAAATCGTGTACGAAACTATAGTCACACAAATTTTGTTTAAAAATAAAAGTGATAGATAACAAAGTAAAACAATTGTTTTATTTCTTTTTAAAAAATGCTATCACAAAGTAACGGACAAATCAATCAATAATACATCAGTATAGTTTGTATTTGAAAAAGGCACTGTGGGTCGAAACAATTGTTATATATACAATTTTAAATATATCGGAAATTTTTAGGTATTAATCTTTGCTTATTTTTTTAAAATGAATTTCCATCAAGCATCTGCTACCTCAGTTAAACTTCGATGCTATTTGATGTGAATAGAAAACCCATTATAAAGTTTTTCTCAAACTCCACATTCTTCCGGTGTGTTTACTTCTGTAATAAATAAAAAAGTACGAGTACCCTACATAGCTATTTATTTTTTATTTAAAAAATATCTGTTTTATTTGAATATAAATTTTTACAAAAAAATATAAAATCAAAATTAAGTTTAAACTCTTGCGGACGGATATCTAATACTGCACAATTTAATTTTTCTGGACACTGCTCGCCATGATAATATTTTCTCTCTTAACCTGTTCAGACCGGATGACATCTAGAAATGCTACAGCCGGACTCCTCGTAAGACAAAAAGTACATTTTTGGAACTGAATTTCAAATAAACTGTAAACCTGTTCAGAAGCGAAAAAAATCGCTGATAACTTGTCATTCGAATTCGATTTATTTCAAACGAAAGTAGCGATAATGATTTTGTTTTAGAAATGGGTACAAATCGAAACAGATTTACATCAGATATTGAAATTTTCCGAGAATTGTATCAAGTGGTAGTGAAAGCGAAGTGAACGACAGTTATGCAAATAGACGTGAAAATCTATTTACGGATGACTAATATACACTGTATATCGGGAAAATAAAGGAAAATAATAAAAAAAACAATTAGTTATTTGCTAAAGTTATTTCTTTTTACTGAAAAAATCCTTTACCCTAAATTACTAAAAGTAGAAATACACGCAAATAGACTGGAAAAAATAGACTTCATTATAGCGTATGGTCCAAATGAAGAATGAAGAACGAGTTGAAAGATTGGATGAATTCTATAGAGCATTTGTATTTCTATTGGGAGACCTAAATGCAAGGGTGGGTATGGAGGTAAATAGATATAAGCCAATAATAGGGAAGTATGGAGAGGGAATTATCACGAGAAATGGAAGAAAACTTCTAGAATTATGTACGGAAAATGAATTAATTATTACAAATACAAAATTTAAACACAGAGATGTGCACAAATTTACTAGGGTAATGCCGAGTAGAAACGAAAACTTTATAATAGACTACGTTATAGTGTCAAAAATGCTATTTGGACACTTAAGGGACACAAGAGTTAAGAAAGGATATGAAATGGGAAGTTATCACTACCTGGTCGAGGCAAGAATGGTAATTAAGAAAACGAAAAAAGATAGCAGAAGGAACAAAGGAAAACTAGTGAAAAGAATAAGAACGTCTAGATTGAGAGAATGTGGAATACAACAAACATATAGAGAAAAAAATAATAAAACAATGTTTTACTTTGTTATCTATCACTTTTATTTTTACACAAAATTTGTATGACTATAATTTCGTAAATCGATTTTGCATTCTCAAATATTACTTTAAAACAAAGGTTTTACAGCTGTTTATCTATTCATGCACTTAATTTTATACTTTTATTGGGGTTAATTTTTTACAATATTTTAAGTAGTGGGGAATTTTGGAGATCCGTCTGATCATTTAATAGCTGTCTCCAACAAAATACTAAACTACAATTTAATATCTATAGAAAACCCACATACTTAGATATAACAATTACAAAACAATCAATCCATCCCATTACACATAAATATGCTGCATATAAGTCTATGATCCACCGAGATTTCACAATTCTACTATCTGAAAAGTAAAGTAAGACAAACAAATGGTAAAAAATACTGTAAAATTTCATATTTCGGTCCAATTTTAGAACAAATAGCTCGCTCTTTGAGGAAACATAATTTGCAAATAGCGTTCAAAACACCCAGTCAACCAGTAAATTAATTTTTAATGCCAAAGATAAAACATCAGCAAATACAAAATTTGGAGTTTATATGTTAAGTTGCAACGAGTGCAGTAGCTGCTATGTTGGACAAACCGGCAGAAATTTTCAGACCAGATACAAAGAACATAAATATGCATACATATTAAAGAAACAATACTCCAGTTTTACGAACCATATTTCATAGATACCTGACATATATTTCCCGAGATTACAAATTTGAAAATTTTACATACAGCACCCAAAAGCAAAAAATTAAACATTTTGGAAGCTATTGATATTTGTAAATATAATAAAGATCCGTCTAGACAGCTATTAAACGATCAGTCGGATCTCCGAAATTCCCCACTATTTAAAATATTGTAAAAAATTAACCCCAATGAAATTATAAAATTAGGTACATAGAATAGATAAACAGCTGTAAAAACCTTGGTTTTAAAGTAGTGTTTGAGAATGTAAAATCGTGTACGAAACTATAGTCACACAAATTTTGTTTAAAAATAAAAGTGATAGATAACAAAGTAAAACAATTGTTTTATTTCTTTTAAAAAAATGCTATCACAAAGTAACGGACAAATCAATCAATAATACATCAGTATAGTTTGTATTTGAAAAAGGCACTGTGGGTCGAAACAATTGTTATATATACAATTTTAAATATATCGGAAATTTTTAGATATTAATCTTTGCTTATTTTTTTAAAATGAATTTCCATCAAGCATCTGCTACCTCAGTTAAACTTCGATGCTATTTGATGTGAATAGAAAACCCATTATAAAGTTTTTCTCAAACTCCACATTCTTCAGGTGTGTTTATTTCTGTAATAAATAAAAAAGTACGAGTACCCTACATAGCTATTTATTTTTTATTTAAAAAAAAATCTGTTTTATTTGAATATAAATTTTTACAAAAAAATATAAAATCAAAATTAAGTTTAAACTCTTGCGGACGGATATCTAATACTGCACAATTTAATTTTTCTGGACACTGCTCGCCATGATAATCTTTTCTCTCTTAACCTGTTCAGACCGGATGACATCTAGAAATACTACAGCCGGACTCCTCGTAAGACAAAAAGTACATTTTTGGAACTGAATTTCAAATAAACTGTAAACCTGTTCAGAAGCGAAAAAAATCGCTGATAACTTGTCATTCGAATTCGATTTATTTCAAACGAAAGTAGCGATAATGATTTTGTTTTAGAAATGGGTACAAATCGAAAGAGATTTACATCAGATATTGAAATTTTCCGAGAATTATATCAAGTGGTAGTGAAAGCGAAGTGAACGACAGTTATGCAAATAGACGTGAAAATCTATTTACGGATGACTAATATACACTGTATATCGGGAAAATAAAGGAAAATAATAAAAAAAACAATTAGTTATTTGCTAAAGTTATTTCTTTTTACTGAAAAAATCCTTTACCCTAAATTACTAAAAGTAGAAATACACGCAAATAGACTGGAAAAAATAGACTTCATTATAGCGTATGATCCAAATGAAGAATGAAGAACGAGTTGAAAGATTGGATGAATTCTATAGAGCATTTCTATTTCTATTGGGAGACCTAAATGCAAGGGTGGGTATGGAGATAAATAGATATAAGCCAATAATAGGGAAGTATGGAGAGGGAATTATCACGAGAAATGGAAGAAAACTTCTAGAATTATGTACGGAAAATGAATTAATTATTACAAATACAAAATCTAAACACAGAGATGTGCACAAATTTACTAGGGTAATGCCGAGTAGAAACGAAAACTTTATAATAGACTACGTTATAGTGTCAAAAATGCTATTTGGACACTTAAGGGACACAAGAGTTGAGAAAGGATATGAAATGGGAAGTTATCACTACCTGGTCGAGGCAAGAATGTAATTAAGAAAACGAAAAAAGATAGCAGAAGGAACAAAGGAAAACTAGTGAAAAGAATAAGAACGTCTAGATTGAGAGAATGTGGAATACAACAAACATATAGAGAAAAAATAATAAAACAATGTTTTACTTTGTTATCTATCACTTTTATTTTTACACACAATTTGTGTGACTATAGTTTCGTACAACGATTTTACATTCTCAAATACTACTTTAAAACTAAGGTTTTACAGCTGTTTATCTATTCTATGCACTTAATTTTATACTTTTATTGGGGTTAATTTTTTACAATATTTTAAATAGTGTGGAATTTCGGCTGTCTCCAACAAAATAATAAACTAGAATTTAATATCTATAGAAAACCCACATACTCAAATATAACAATTACAAAACAATCAATCCGTCCCATTACACATAAATATGCTGCATATAAGTTTATGATCCACCGAGCTTTCACAATTCCACTATCTGAAAATAATAGAAAAATAGAACTGCAAAAAATAAAACTAATAGCACAAAATAACGGCTTCAAAGAAAAAGAAAATAGTTACTTAATAAATAAAAAACGGAAACAATTACTAATTCATCAAGTATATCCAAAAGTAAGACAAACAAATGATAAAAAATACTGTAAAATTTCATATTTCGGTCCAATTTTAGAACAAATAGCTCGCTCTTTGAGGAAACATAATTTGCAAATAGCGTTTAAAACCACCCAGTCAAGCAGTAAATTAATTTATAATGCCAAAGATAAAACATCAACAAATACAAAATCTGGAGTTTATATGTTAAGTTCTAACGAGTGCAATGGCTGCTATGTTGGACAAACCGGCAGAAATTTTCAGACCAGATGCAAAGAACATAAATCTGCATGCATATTAAAGAAACAACACTCTAATTTTGCGAACCATATTTCATAGATACCTGACATATATTTCCCGAGATTACAAATTTGAAAATTTTACATACAGCACCCAAAAGCAAAAATTAAACATTTTGGAAGCTATTGAAATTTGTAAATATAATAAAGATCCGTCTAGACAGCTATTAAACGATCAGTCGGATCTCCGAAATTCCCCACTATTTAAAATATTGTAAAAAATTAACCCCAATAAAAGTATAAAATTAAGTACATAGAATAGATAGACAATTGTTAAACCTTAGTTTTAAAGTAGTGTTTAAGAATGTAAAATCGTTTTGTAGAGAAAGTAAGAAATTGTTTTATTCCTTTTGAAAAAATGAACTGTCAGAAAGCAACGGACAAATCAATCAATAATATAGAGAAAAGTTAGAACAGAAATTAGGAACCCTTGCGACTGATGAAGACGACTATGATGTTGAAGCATTGTGGGGAATATATTGCAGGAAATCAAAAATTATTTTACACAGTGCTAAAAAGTAATAGAAAGAATAATATAAACAAGATTACCTATATTAGAAATAAAAATCGGAAACTGTTGATCAACGACGAGAAAATGATGTAAATATGAAAAAAATACTTCGAGGAATTGTTGGAATTAAAACGGGAAGATGAAGAGGAGAGTAATATAGAAATGAACAATTAAGTTATAAGCACAGAACCCATAGAAATGGATGAATTCGAGGGCAAAGATGGGAAAAACGCCAGGACATGACGAAGTAACTAATGAAATGATAAAACCTATGGGAGAAACAGGAAAAGTAATTTTCCTTCAGTTACTGAATAAAATACTGAAAGGCAATAAAATACTTCCGATATTCAAGAAGGGAGACAGAAGAGATTGTGAAAACTATAGAGGCATATCCTTACTGAGTCCAACCGAAGGTTATATGAAAGTATATTAACGGAACGGTTAAAAGCAAAGATCCAGAAGAACTTGGTTGAGGTACAGAATGGATTTAGGCCAGACAGAGGAGTAGGCGATGCAATATTTGTATTACAACAATTAATTGAGAGAACAACAGAGACAGACGAAGCCATATATTTATGTCTCAGTAAATAGAAGGCAGATTTGTACAATACTGGATAAGTAAATATAAATAAGGAAATAATTAGAAGTATCTCAAATCTATACTCGTAAACTACAAACTATGCCCGAACAAAAAATACAGCATCCCAAAGGTTTACAACTGCATCTGGAGTGAGACAGGAAGGAACATAAAGTTCCTATGATAGTAACGGACGCAATAATTAAGAAGTGTAACAAAAGTATAAAGAAAACAACATGGAGATATTTCATTCTAAAAAGGGTACTACTTCTGGGTACTTCTGGGGCTACCCTTGACCGTAGATGTTTCCATAGAGAAATTCTTCATGTGTCACTTTGAATATGGAAACAATCGTCGTTCCAAACTTAAAAAAAATTGCTCTACCAATTATAATGCAAGGATCCCATTTTGTACTCAAATTTTCACGAGGGATAAGTTCTTGCAAATTTTCAGGATGGTGCATATAATCGAAAATCCACTAGGTCAACAAACTATTATTACTCGAACGCAAAAAGTACATTTTTTTTGAGAAGAATCTGTTGATGAAGTATTTATTGACGAAGATATCGTCAAGTTTAAAGGGATCAAATTATAAGTGATTTTCGCGCAGGAAGGCAGGGCGTTAATTCGTCCACATAATATTGATACTGTAAGCTTGAATTGTCGATTGCACATTATACGTAAACTGAAAAATAGGAAAACTAAAGACTCTACGTCTACCTCTAAAATATTATTAAGCAAAATTAACTATTTCATTTAAAAATTTTCTAATCATGGGCGATTACAAAGATTAAAAACGTCTCGTCCGAAAAAGGTTAAAACATAAAACAATCTCATTACAATTACATTTCAGTCAATGATTTCAAATTATTTTTAAATGTTCTTTGACCGGTATGTTCTTGATGGCTTCCCATAATTTTCGTATCAGATCTTCATTCATGTTATAAGGGCCCATCAAAAAATCAGCCCTCTTCACGGAACCATCCAGAATGTCCTTATAGTGACTCCATCCTAAAGTGTATGGTCGAATATCCATACGAGTAAGTTCAGGAATTCTTCTTCCCACCATACCGTAAGTAAAAACGTCCTCCAAATAAAAGAAACGAGCTCGTTGTGCTTTTTCGTATAACTTGGGGATGATATCTATGGTAAAGAGTACCGTCCAACCGGAGCAGTAAACTGGAAAGTAGTCCTCAGGAAATTCGTCGTATCTGACCATATATTTGCCCATAGGGTGGTTTTTGTCTCTTATAACTGGCGAGGTTGCTAAAACCGTACATAAAAGAAGATTCTTCGGATTTGTCGGTCCTAAATCATTTTTCAAAAAAGCCATCATCTGTGGTAAGTTTACTAAACAATCATCATCGACTTTCAGCACATATTTCACTTTGGGACAGTGATAAACCACATACTTCAACGCCATGATCGTTTTATAGGTTAGGTTTCTATAAGTATCTAAGAAATTTCCTTGTACGATATCGTTAAACTTTTCATTTTCCAAAGCGACACGGTTACGCAAGTTGGGATCGACGGTATTTCCAAACAAAAATAGCACTCTGGCGTTCCTACCTGAAACATTTCCCCAAGTTTCCCTTATCACAGTCCGTTTGGCGATATTCGCTGGTGCTGAAGTGACCAAAATCAATAGATCAAGGTTTGAATCATGACAAGCATCCTCGTTTACAATGGTAAAGTGAAAATCAGTGATGTTGTTCAATCTGGTCATATCATTTTCTGGTAGATTCATGTCACGAAGAATTTGATCCATCGACACAAATAATGGATCTGTAAATAATTTGATGAAAAACAACATCGACACTAAAATGAAAAAAACGGAAAATATTTTCAATTTTTTCAATTCTGCCATCGTTTGTTTCTCAATCTGAAAAAGAAAAGTTGAAAAAGTTGAAAAAGATCATGTTAATATTCGGCCTTATATAAAAAATAATCCATTTTAATATTAATCGATTATTTTTTCTAAATAATCGATTTTTGAAATAAAAAAATCTATTATAAATTAATCGATTATGTAAAATATACATTTTAATCTATTTTTATTAACAGCACCATTGGAACAAATTGATCGAACGGCGCCATCTGTATGTATATGTTTGAAATAGGTAGGGGTAGGTATCATCGAGAAAGCGGTACAGACTAGAGAACCTTTTTATTCCGTCCGTTAAACAGTTTCGTATTTTTCCAACAACTTTATTTTTGATTTTCTTTACTGAAAAGTGATGATTGATAAACATTAAACATGTCTTCTAACGGTAGAACTTCTAAAAATGGCTGGCGGAAGTATTTTCTAATGAAAAATAATAATGCCACAGCAAAATGCAAATACTACCCGAAAGAGCTGAAAACATGTAGTATAATGCGTTTCAAGATATATCGTTGACCGATTGGCTGCAATAAACTCTTAACAACCCCTGCCGTAACAAAATCCTGCAAAGTTGCAATAAACGTAAACAGGGTCGGTACTAATAAAACAGGTAAAAAGATAAAATTAATTTTATACTTGATTTAGTAATTTCGAAATATTTTAGTTCAGTTCACATTGTTTTCTTAAACAGTGCAGTTTTATAATTTCGATCGTATTCTGTGTTATTCAAAACGTGCTAAACATGTGGCGTTCTTGTCGGCAATGACATAATACTACAGCTTTCTACTCCTCCACCTGTGTCTTATTTGAGTCCAAGAAAAATAAGACCGCTCCCAACGCCTCACGTTCCCATGGGGACTCGCAAATGAAAATCTCAGAAGTCTGAGATGCTTACCAGCACTGCCAGTATCAAAGCAAACACCAAAGTTCTAAAAAACATTGACAAAGATTTAAAAACAAAACCAAAGACCTCGCTAAAGAAAAATATGAAAAGGACCAAAGATGTTAAAACGACCAAGAATACTAAAGTTAAGAAATCTAAAATCAAAGAAAGTATTGAAAACTACACATGCTATTTTTGTTGAGAAGATTACATAGAAAGCAATAGGCAGCCAGTTGATGATTGGATCCAGTGCAATTCCTGTAAGCAGTGGAATCACGAAAAATGGACGGCTTACGAAAGGGAAGGCATAATTCTTTGTGACAGGTGCACTGATAACTGAGTAGTTATATTCATCATTAATTTTATTCTTCTTATGTTGATTTCTGTAACTGTTCTTTAATTAACCGTGTGTTCACTTTACCCTATGGTTCTATCCACTTTACCCGGTGGGTTGGGTAAAGCGGATAGCGATACCAATTGCAATACTATTAATAATTTTAAGTGAAATGTTGATGTTACTAAATTTTTGTTCATTACATTAAAAACTATAATAAATACTGATCCATACTCGGTTATTATTTTATTTCTGTGTCTATTAATCTTCTTGTCATAGGTCGTCAAAGCTTAGGGTGTCCGCTTTGTCCGGACTTCCCCTACATTCATTCGAAAGTCCTTACTTTACAAATTTATTGGCATCATTTTTCTGATAAACTTAATTTGAATTAACTTTCAGACTTCTGAATTGGACACACTTTCAGACATTTGCACCGTATATAGAGAGGAAGCTAGGGCCGATTGGACGACTCGAGATTGGTTTGCCAAGTTCAAAAATGGCAACCTCGACCTGGATGATACGCCCCACTCTGGTCGACCTTCCAACTTCGACAAAGGTTCTATTAAAGCGTTTTTGCGCGTAAACGGCCGTCAAACATGCCGAGAATTGGCTAAGAAGATAGACTGCAGCCTTGCGACAATATTCCGACATCTTCAATCTAAGGAATTTACTCAAAAACTCGAAGAATCATCAAGGGAGATGAGAAATGATATATCTACGTCAATATGAAGGAACGAAACGAGAGGGGGCCCTAGGAGACATGCCAAAGCCGGGAGTTAAGCAAGATCTCCGTCCCAAGAAGACCATGATCTACGTTTTGTAGGATTGAGAGAGTCTCGTGTATTGTGAAAGAACAAGACGGTCGACAAAGAACCCTTCCTCGACCAACTTCGCCGTGTAAATGAGGTTATTCAATTAGAACGACCGGATCGACACGGCCATCCGCCAAACTCTCCAGATCTTGCACAAACCGATTATCACTTATTTCACCTTCGTCAACGATGAGGATCTCAGAAACAGGCTTAACAACTTCTTCGAGTCTAAGCCCCGTGATTTCTAGCGAAACGGCATAAATAAATTGGTCGAAAGGTGGAAGGAGGTCGTAAATTGTTGCGTATTTCAGTAACATTAATTCAAAATGTCAGATTAACTCATTAATCCACATAATAATCCCTAACAATAATGTTTAAGTATGACAAAGTTTCTACTCACCGATTAATATTCTTTAATCCTTTAACTTTTATGTTATTATTTAAAAATATTTGAAAAATAATATGTAATATACTGTAAGACAATATTAGAAGACCATATTTATCAGTGCTATTCCTGATATATGTTACCGATCAACTCAAAATATGAAATAATACAGTAGCGAGCTAATATTAAAGATACCGTAAAACAGAAAACTCTTATCAACTACTAATAACTCTAGAACAGAAAAAAAAATGTATTTTTGGTGGTAGAGAAAAGAACATATTTGTTTTAATATAATTGTCATACATAATTGACCTTACAAGTTTAATATAATTGGCCTTACAAGTTCTATAAAAAAAACAACTGCTTTTTTTTAATAAATATCAATGGTATCGGGGATTTAGTTCATTTTACCATTACGAGCTTTAAAAGTTCATATTGCGACATCTATGCACGAGTTTTCAAATTACGCTAAGCTAGGCATCTGTCTAGAACAGGGTAAAAAATATTTGTTATACATTTCGATAGATGGCTCTGACCTTACAGGTAATTCTAAAACTTTTCATCATTTTCCACAAACCTTTCCGAAATCAATTTAATAATGTTATTTGAAATTATTTTTCTAGACCAACAATTTTTCCATAAACAAAATTAATAATATTCTACTAATGGATATTCAAGCCTATATGCTAGATGCGTTCCCCTAATTCCAGATCAAATACAACAAGAGGGAGAAGAAGTTTCCGCATTAGCCGACCCCGGTGGTCTAGTGGGTGAGCAGCTCGCTTGGCGATCGAAGGGTACCGGGTTCGAATCCTGGTGCGGGTATTGATGTTTGTGTGTGTTTCGGTGGTGGATGGCATAAAAAAGGCTATTTCTGTTGAGTAATACCGATGCTGGCCAAAATACTGTCTAGGTGAAGGCCAAAAAAAAAAAGTTTCGGCATTTTAAAATAAAATCCCTTATTTCTGGTTAAACATTCACTTTTAGTTTTTTATTTCAAAATAAACTATAATATACTTAATAGATAAAAAAATGTACATTAAAAATTACTGTAAAATAAAACTACAATGTTATTCTATTTTCACTGGATTATAAAGGGTCTTTCAAATTCAGAGGTTTTTTTTTAAATTCTTGAATAAAAACACAGAATTTGCGTTGATTTCAAAGAACTTTTTATTGATAATTAGAGCATAGTATAATGACATTTAAATATGAAAGAAAATATCTGTCAAATGACCACCTCTTGCAACTCCACAGACGTCCACGCTTTTGTTAAAATTTTGGGTAACATTTTGACATAACCGTGGCTCTGTCTCACCAATGACTCAAATCATTTCATCCTTTAGTTCTGGAATCGATTGTGGGTACGTTTCCTCAAATCACATGATCTTGGTGGCCAATTAACATTTTCCTTTCTGGCAATAACTCGTCCAGAAAATTCAGTTTCAGTTCAATTCAACAGGGTTTCACCCCGTTGAACCTAGATAAATTGAATCGTGTTGATGGTAGAACAACACTTACGGATTGTGTCCGTGAATGGAAACAACAGACACTGCATGGACGGTATCCAAAGTCACTCGAGGATGATACCATTGATGTACCATTGTCTCTATGGGCTGTTGTACCCAGAAACAGAAGGTTTTGCGACATCTATTCAAGATAAGGTAGTAAGAACACGGGACTATGAAAAGCATATACTACACATGGATGTTGTCGACCGATGTAGGAAGTGCGGTATAGTGGGGGAAACGATTGAACACCTTATCGGTGGGTGTGCAGTTCTAGCCCCTAATGCTTATTTAGGAAGACATAATCAGCTGGCGAAAATTATACATCAGCAAATTGCATTAAAGTATTCGCTATTAGATAACGCGCCTGCTCCATATTATAAGTACTCACCTCATCATCTGATTCAATCATCTACTGGGACAGACCAATCACAACAGATCGAACGGTCGATTATAATAGACTTGTTCTAATTAGTAAATTGTTCTAATTAGTAAAAAGGAGAAAAGGGCTTTTATAATTGACATCGCAGTGCCACTCTCTCATAATATCAGGAAAACCGAGTTGGAGAAAACCACTAAGTATGAAAACCTTGCGTAAGATTTGAAAAACCAGTCGAAACTGCATAAGGTAGAGATAGTGCCTTTCGTTATATCCGCCGAAGGCCTACTACTACTACCTACGTGCAGTACTCTTGCAGACATGCCACATTGTTCGTAAAATTGTATGCTAAGTGAGAGGAGTTGAATTGTTTTCTCATTTTGGCATTGTAATATAGACCAGCTTAGGCTGAGATGCTAAGTTCACTACAAGGATAACAATAATAATAATAATAATAAAATCAATGGAAACTCCAGCAAGTGGAGGTGTTACCTTTTGTTATATCCGCCGAAGGCCTAGTAAGCAAAACCTTTTCCAAAAATCTGGAAATTCTTGGTGTTTCAAAGTCGATTACCACAGTAGGACAACGAGCAGTTCTCTTACAAACTTGCCACATTGTTCGTAAGGTACTAAGCTGAATGGGAGGAGCTGAACTGCTGAGAACTGCTGAGAATGAGAAATTCTGGCATTGTAAACCCGACCTGCCTAGGCTGAGATGATCGATGAATCATGTTTGTGATAATAATAATAATAATAATATGAAGGCAGGGGGCGGATAGTCCGCTTGGTGAGTGGCGCCACCACCTTCCCGAGCTGAGAGGAGTAAACCTCTGAGAAAAAAAAATCCCCAAGCTTAAGCTGGAAATCCATCGTGCCGAGGAGCTAAATGGCACAGGGTTAAAGTGTCTCTAACAATGTCTCCGGATACCAAGCGCCCTCCGGTAGTAAATAGCCATGTAGTAAGTAACCGTTTTTCCCTTGAACCCACATATATTTATGGAGAATAAAATACATAATATTATACAAGGCGGTAGGCTTTTGCGGACAAGAACCCTTCGGAACCGTCGGGAGGATTTGTCCCGGGTTGGTGAATCTGGAGCGAGTGGCGGTTCCCAACTCTATGGCACCACAAGAATGGTAATGAAAGAGGCACTCGAACAACAATTAGATAATCTAAGTCTAGCAACACCAAAGACTTTACTACAAAATCAACAGAGAGCGGAAATTAATAATGGAGAAGAAGATCAAAATACCCCGGTACTTGCTGGCTGGCCCCTAATAAGAAGGGCTGTCACTAGGACCGAACGCATTCCACATATCAGATGGACACGCGAAATGAATATTGATGTAATGCGTGCCTATTACTACGTAAACCAGTGCGGAGATAACCCGCTACCTGGATGGAGGCATGCACTCCGCCAAGAATATAAAAAGAGGTTCCCTGAAACTCAGCTGTCGGAGCAAAACTTAGCCGATCGTAAAAATGTAATTCTAAGGAAAAACTATCTAACCGAATCGGAATTAATGAACATCAAGAGAAAAATCGATAATGAACTACATCAAAACATTACATATCAACAACATCAAGAAGATACTATGGACGTTCTTAACTCGAATACAGAGGAGCAACAAGTAGAACAAACTCGAAATGTATCACCAGAAGCCTCATCGTGTGAAAATGAAGAATCAATCTCGCAACGTAACTTTTCTAACATACGAGAGAGGTTTTGCAGCAATTTGGCCAGTTTTGCTGGCTCAAACCCATTTAATAGACTAAAAATTCCAGTACTGCGTAATATTGCAAAATCACGTATTACTCTAATGCAGATTAATAGAGTTTTGGAATCACATCTATCTGGGATAATAAATCTAAGCGATATGCATCTTGCATTATATTGTGCAGCAGTGACTGCCATCGAAATTTCAGGTCAAAAGTCTTACACCCATAATGCCGTAGTATCCAGAAAAATACACCTGTCTGGAAAGCGCGTCTTGAAAACAATATCAACGAGTTCCGGAGGAAAGTTGACATTATCTCAGAGTATCTTTCTGGTAATCAGTCAAATAAAGTAGCGAGAAAAGCAAAAATAATTGCCAATAAATGTGGTATTGACTTCGATGACCAAAACCTGACAGACCTGACAGAAAAATTGTTGGATCTAAAAGATCGGTTTAGGCAAAAAGCTAAATCAAAAGGAGCCAGGCTAGCAAGATATAATGAACTAGAAAAGCAAAAACATCAAAATTCAGTATTTGCAAATAGCCATGAAATGTTATAGAGAACTCGAAGCAGAAGGTAACATCAAGTGAGAACTTAAGAATATGGATGTGTCTTCCTTTGCGGAATATTGGAGATCGGTTTGGAAAAAATCAGATGGCTACGAAAAATTGGCTCCTTGCGTTAAAACCATTCAAGAGCAGACAAATGCTCTTCCAGACATGGAGTGTAACGATTTCACAGCGATTGACATTTGCACTGTTGGCAAGAAGATTCACTAACTGGAAGGCAACTTTTGGATTAAAAGCCGACTTAACCTGTACTTGCAAATGCATTTAAAGAAGTTTTCCTAAATACAGACACTTTTCCCAACTTCCTAATGGAGGGTAATACATACCTACTATACAAAAAAGGGGACGTTAGGCAACCCAATAACTACAGACCATTTACATGTCTATCAGTATTGTATAAACTGTTCACAGCCCTACTCAATGACAACAGAAAGGATGTATAGGAGCAAGTATGGGGTACAAGGAACAGTTGACGATCAATGCTGGCACTAGTTCTTGCACAAGTGCGAAAAAGAAAACGCAAGAATTACAAAAAAAGAAACATTCCATTTGAAGGATTAGGGTTACAATATTGCTTAAAAATTATTTATTGTGTTATGACTTGGGAAAGACTAATATATAAAACTACAGGAAAGAGCTTATGATTCTGTACGTGGGACCAGAATGGTAGCTGAGACATCTAGACCGTTAAATGTTAGAATAAAAGAGAATAGAATAAAAAGAGAAAAGAGAATAAAAAACCTTCTTAGGAAGGGTTTTGATGGGTGTTGATTTTGATGGGTGATGGGAATCGGATCATAAAATAAATTGGAATAATTCCAAAACGGTATTAAAAAAATCGGTAACAAAATACAGAAGATTAAAAGAAACCGCTAGAATTAATTTAAATAAAAATAACTGTATTGCTTTGCCTTCGGCAGATTTAAATTCAATATGGATCCCGATTTTAAAGAATACAATTAAACACATTTACAATTTTTAATGCACAATCAGTACAATAAACAATCACACAGTAAACAATATATATATATATATATATATATATATATATATATATATATATATATATATATATATATATATATATATATATATATAGCTTATTCAGGGCAATAATAGTTGCACGTCATCAATTTAGAGAAATCTATTGCCAATTCAAATCCATAAGAAAGAAACAAATAATTTAAAGTTCGAAGCACTCTCTTTCCTTCTTCCTCTAATCCTATTAGAATAGAGTAAAAATAAAGTGAGCCGGTGGATCACATTCTGCGAATTCGCTGACAAGATAATATTTAGGTTTGTATTTCACAAAACTTTCTTCGTCGAGTCTGTCATTTTCATGTTCCGATCGTTTTTGAATTGAGCCTTCAAAGGTTTTGAATTATTTTTACTGTATTCTTTGCTATTTCAGCTATTTTCTGGTTTTGTTTCTGTTCTTGTGAGTTCTGTAGTAAAAATTCTGTGATTAAAAATGCGAAAACCGTTAAGCAGTCGGTGTAAGCAACTTGTCTCGTCGCTTATCGGTTATTTTGAACAGGAATGAGATAATGGGGCTTCTTTTTTTCCATTTTTTGCCAAGAGGTATGTATTAATAACTTAGTAGGTCTCACTGTTAATTGGATTTTTTTAGCGAGTTTCAGCTGCACTAAATATTAGTATTGGTACAGTACATAACGAAATATTATTATTATTTTTTTTTTTTTGATAGTATGACACTGTCCTGAAAATCTGTTGTTGTCAATGTAAGTATCGTTGACATACACAAAAAAATATATTAACTTTCACTCGTTACTTTATATATTACAAATTAATATAATTTATTTTTTAGTTTAGTATTGAAAACGGAGGGAGAGGACCCTCGGAAACGTTAACGTTAAAAGTTTGTTCGTTAGGTAAATATATTACAAGAAAGAATCACTGAGAAATGTGTCTCCATTTGGTTTTTTTGTTTTTACCGAGTGATTCTTTCTTTACATAAGAACAGGTATTTTTAATATTTTTTGAGTTTTAGATAGTGGCGAAAAACCCAAATATAGGAAAAAATATATGAACACGCCACAGTCATTCAGAAATTACTTAATCAGTTGCATCTTACATCGAGTTAATGTTTATTTTATAGGTAATATTTATATTATTATTAATACATATTTAATTTATTAGGTAAATATATTCGTAAATAAAATAAAAAGCCGTAATATTAACTAAATTATTTATTATTAAAATATATATATATACTTTCTGTATTTAGTTGTACAGTGTTTAATGTCCCTTAAACAACAACTTTGCATATGTACTACGATTTTTTTCATCTATTAAAACATTTTTACAAATATAATTAATTCTTGTATTGTAAATAGTTTATAAATGAACTAAAGTGGTTCAGCAGCTGCAAGTGGTCAAGCAGCTGAAAAAAAATTATATTATTATTATTGATATTGAGATTGTGGAACCCAACGGTTTAGGTGTATAAAAAATGTAATAAAAATTCTTCAAATTTGTAAGATCTTGTGTAAATAATTTTTTTTATTTAATAATTTTCGACATGAAAAAATCCGTATTTCATGAGGTTGATTTGTTCTTTAATTAGAAACATACGCTCTATATCCTACGACAAAAGCCGAACAATTAAAAGAATAACTTTTATTATCGCATCACGACCAGATTGCGGTTTTCTTCATAACAACAAAAACCACAAGCAACGTCAAAGACCCACTATACGTTAATGAAATACTTCAGTACACAATAAAACAAAATGTCTTTCGTTTTATTGACGGTCTTGGTGATTTTAATATCGGAATGTTTCGGATATTGCGAACCCGGTATTAGTGTCAACATTACGAATGGAATAGTCGTGGAGAGCAAGATAATCAAAGACCGAATTGTTTATAGAAAACATCAGTATTATAGATATGACAATGTGCTGTGGGGTTGTCCCTGCGCCACGAAGAAATGTGTTCGAAAATGTTGTCCGCGCTCAATGATTATGTCCATCGAACTAAAGTCATGTGTTTCTAGTGATAATGCGTTCAATGTAACTATATATAATGGAATAACAGTGATAAATGAGACAATTGACAATTATATTATAGTGTCGAACAGCGAATGTCCGAAAGACTATCATAAGTTATTTTTCGGCTCGCCGTTTTATATTCAATCAAACGGAGACCTATTTGACGGGGACAATTTTTTTTACAGTCCAGATTCATATTGCATCGATATATTTGATGATTCTCTACAAGCCCTCGTGTGTATGCGGGAATCCGTGAATATATTCCTTTGGGGTAAATATACTTGTTTAATTTTAATAAAAAATTAACAAAAACTACTGTATGATATCGTCAGTTCGATTTAGTATGACGGTGGTGGTTGTATGCCCTTTACGGAACCCTTATTGTTGAGCTAGTATAATCATGATTGACGAAAAATAACTTTTTTGTTGGCGTCTAAGATTTTAGTTATATTTGAGGGCTAAATCTAAATATGAAATCGGTTTTTCTCTATCTGCTCTACTTTTTTAGATACGTCGACTTATCTATTTTTGTTTTTTTCAATTCAATACTTCCATCTTAATAGCACTTTAACATTTTAACTTCCTAACAGTGCAACAGGTCCCCAAAGATTAGGTAAACTGCTGCTTTTAAACACTTATTTATATATAGGTAGGTAAAAAATAGGGTAAAATAGGTAGGTAGAAAAAACAAGTTTAAGTAATGGATTTAATCATATTGACAAACAAAATAATACAACTGTTCATGATAATTCAGGTCTCTTTTTACAGATACATTTTTCTATGTCCTTGCACACAGCGTAGTAGAAACTGTTTTTGTTCTTCTTGTGCAGTAATCAAACTATAGAAGTCTTGCATTAGCTTAACAGCTCTTTCAGCTGTATTATTTACTGCTTTTAAGCTAGAAACCTTCTTTTTAGCTTCCACATAGGCTGATTTTTTTTCCCAGGAAGATATGTTTTCTTGTAGGAATCTACTGTCCATTTTTAATCGCGAAAACAAATTTTTGCTCTTGATGGAGACAAAATCGCTCAAGGATTTCCCTAAAACAATAGTAATTAAAAATTAGTATCATAATTAAATTGATAATTTTATTAAAATAACAGTGAAATTAAAATAACAGATCAAACAAAACTCTCACCCTATAACGAAACAGACATGTCTTCTTTGTATGGAACATATCTCTTCCCAAAATCATATGTAGTTTCTCTTTGTAAGTTAGCTACAATATTGATCTTCATTTGTTCATGAACTTCATCATCAAAGAGTTTTTTTTGAAGACTTTTTTGTTGGCGAAAAAGAACTTTTTTGTTGGCGACTAAGATTTTAGAACTGTTTTTAGCTATATTTGAGGGCTAAATGTAAATATGAAATCAGTTTTTCGCTATCTGCTCTACTTCTTTAGATGCGTCGACTTATCTATTATTATTTTTTTCAATTCAATACTTCCATCTTAATAGCATTTTAACATTTTAACTTCCTAACAGGCCAACAGGTCCTCAAAGATTACGTAAACTGCTGATTTAAAACACTTATTTATGTATAGGTAGGTCATCGCAACTATGCATATCTTAGATAACTATTAACGAAAAAACAAGTTTAAGTAATGGATTGAATCATATTGACAAACAAAATAATACAAGTATTCAGGTATACCTCGCCTAAGGTCCTGGAAGGGTCACGTGTGGTGGATTGTGAAAGTTCCATTAGATATTAATGGACAGCTGCGAATATCCCAAAATAAGTAGCCCCGAACCAAGGCAAAAAAGAAAACTAAATCCACTTAGCGTCTGACTTGTATCAAGCGGCTGAGTGGTCAGCGCCTGTTCACCAGTAGAGCGGCTGATATTTAAATGTTGGAACTAACCCCGCCAGTCTTAACCTCTGAACCGTCATGGTTCAAACCTTTAATTCAAAGTACAAGATGAAGCGTTCTAGTAATTACAAAATTACCCCAGGAGGTAGACAATCCTCTGCCAGCTTTGCTGGTACAACCGGACTTTCGGATTCTGGGGCATCCGGGCTTATACGCAAAATCTTTCAGAGTCAGAGACCTCTGGCCAACGTCTGAAACCGAAAATAAAAACTTTCTTTGGAACAGTAAATATCATTTCTCTCCTGCGTCCAGGAAAACTACACGAATTGGGGCGAACATTAAATCAGAAAAAAATCCAAATTTTAGCTTTGCAAGAAACCAGATTGATAGATGATAACACTTTGGAATTCGGCAACTACAGACTTTTTAAAAGTAAAACGGACAAAAGAATACTCAAAAATACACCACATCTCGGTGTTGCTTTCTCTGTCTCAAGAAACATTCTTGGTTCTATAACAAATGTCCAGCCAGTAAATAATCGACTTATGACACTATCCCTCAAGTGTGCTAACAAAAACTATACATTAATCAATGCACACCTCCCAGTTAACAAAGAAAATAAATCTAATCCTGAAAAAGTAAATAAGTCCTGGGGAATTCTGGAAAAGACTATCTCTAAAATTCCCTCTAACCATGTAAAAATCCTATTGGGTGATTTCAACGCCCAACTAGGGAAAGAAAAAAGGTACAGGAAAACAGTCGGCGGTTTTTCCGCTCATAAATGGACTAACCATAATGGTAGAAGATTGGTTGAGCTATGTTCGCAGTTTAATCTAAAAATAATGTCAACCCATTTTAAGAAAAAAATAACAAGAACAAAAAACCTGGAGGTGTCCAAACACGTACATGGGTGAATTTCAAATTGACCATGTTGCCATTTCGTACCCCAATTATAAAGAGATTTTGAATGTTCAAGTCAGGAAAGGAGTAAATATAGACACGGATCACTACTTGACTAGAATCAAACTTAGCTTAAAACCTCGAAAATTTATTCAAAAGGGCTGCTAATACCAAAGTTTGACCCGACGATAATAAAACCAGCCCTAACAGAAGAGCTTGATAAACAACCTGCACAGAACTGGCAAGAATTAAAACAAAAAATTATTAAAACAGCCTTAAAGTTGGTCCCTTTACAAAAACGTAGAAAACATCCGTGGTGGGATGAAGTTTGCGAGCAAGCAGTATTAAGCCGAAGTAAAGCATTCAAAGATTGGAACAGTTAAAAAACAGCAATAAACTATAACATCTTTTTGGAAGTAAGAAAAGAAACATCGAAGCTAATTAGACAAACTAAAAGAAAATATGTAAACAATCATCTTAATGAAATAGAAAAAGATTACCAAAAAAATAACCCCCGAAACTTTTACAAAACATTTAAAACTAAATTAACAGGCTATCAACCGCAGAGCCTATGCTTTCAAAAGGAAAACGGACAATTAGCTCTAAATAACCAAGACAATTGCAAAGAACTTGCGAAATATTTTGAACAAATACTAAACTGTCCTGAGCCCTTAAACAAATTACCAACACTAAACCCTAAACACACCCAGATTCATTACCACTGAATGAAGAGGAAATAATTAGGCAAATCAAGCGGCTTAAAAATAACAAAGCTTCTGGTGAAGATAGAATCAGTGCTGAACTTTTGAAATCCGCTGGTCCAGGTACAATCAAGGAAATAACCAAAATTCCAAAAAAATAAAATATATTTCTTCCCAAAATCATATGTAGTTTATCTTTGTAAGTTAGGTACAATATTGATCTCCATTTGTTCATGAACTTCATCATCAAAGAGTCATAATACAACTATTTCCTCTGATAAATACCAGAAATGTTGACTGAACTTGCTCAGAGCCACTTTAGAAATCGATTTGTAAATTGTTTCATATTCTTTCAACGTCTTTAGAAAACAAAATTCTTAATTCGGCGCCTTCACTGCCAAACTACATCCAAGCCAAGGCTTTGCAGAAACTGTCACGATGTATAAACAAACATCTTGCAGCGCATGTTTGTCTTTTACGCTCATTTTAAACTGAGACTCCAACAAACATATGTTCAAAGAGTAGCTTTGCCATCCATATCAGAGTAGCATGCCATCCAATAGCTTTTGCCATCCATCGTTGCTGGATGCATTGTGTCAGGAGGTCTGATTTCAATTTTTCTTTCATTATCTCCTCCCAAAAAAAAATAATGGATAGTTCGATCAGTTTCCGATAATTGTCACATACGATCCTTAGTTACGTTCGTTAAGTTTCGTGTCAAAAAATGCTGTTTGACAATATCAATGCTTGTTTCGATAGTCTTGCTCTCTATACTTATTGAACAGTAGAATACCGGGACTGCTAGTGACTTGGTAGATCTTTAATTCAAACACGCTTTTAAGAACCAACTGGTTGTTGGTTGAACAAAACGCTTTTAAGAACCAAAAGAGTGGCCTAAAAGAGAAAACATGGACGTTGGCAGGAAGAATGTCATTAACGACCCCTTAGCTGGACGAGGGAAATCATCTTTCCTTCTCCACTATTTATCAAGCTGGGCCTAATGAAGCAATTTGTAAACGCTCTTGATTAGAATGGATCATGCTTTACATATGTCGAGGAAAAATGCCTCAGTTGAGTACGAAAAAGAACTAAAGGAATAATATTTGACGGCCCTCAAATTAGACAGCTCATCAAGAATCCTGCCTTCGTAAAATCGATAAATGACCCTGCTGAAAAACCTGGATTTTATTTGTTGCAGTTGTCGGATATTTTCTGGGCAAACGCAAAGCTGAAAACTATATTGAAGTTGTAAACAAGATGCTTAACAGTTTCAGATCCCTTGGGTATAACATGAGCATTAAAATGTACTATTTACACAGCAACTTAAACCGTTTTTCTTAAAATTTAGGCGAAACCAGTGAGCAACAAAGTGAAAGGTTTCGCCAGGATATTAAAGCTATGGAGGACCGCTACAAAGGAAGATGGAATACGCAAATAATGGTAGATTACTACTGGAGTTTTAAAAGGGACTGTTCCAAAATAAAGTCAAGAATATCACGGAAAAGAAGCTTCTGAAGTGTTCAGTGATATTATTGTTGTCAATGTAAGTAAATATTGTTGTCAATGTAAGTATCGTTGACATATGGAAAAAATATATTTACTTTCACTCGTTACTTTATATATTACAAATTAATATAATTTATTTTTTAGTTTAGTTTTGAAAACGGGGGGAGAGTACCCTCCGAAACGTTAACGTTAAAAGTTTGTAAAAATTTTTATAACATTTTTATATCTTTAAAATTTTGTTCGTTAGGCAAATTTATTACAAAAAAGAATCACTGAGAAATTTATCTCCGTTTGGTTTTTTATTTTTACCCAGTGATTCTTTCTTTAAATAAGAACAGGTATTTTTGATATTTTTTGAGTTTTAGATAGTGGCGAAAAAACCCAAATAAAGGAAAAAAATATGTGAACACGCCACATTCATTGAGACATTACTCACATCAACATCTCGTCCGTTGTCAAATTACAGTAATTACTCGAACGGCATAATTCACAAAGATGAAGATAAAAAAGCATACAATTGGACTTGGCTGCTCCATTTCAAAATTATACTTGACACATCTGAATTTTATCAAGACTCTGCTTTGGATCATCGCCAGCCATTCATTTTTTGTTAACCAGTTCATAAAATATGTTTTATTTAAAAAATAACATCATATAAATACTTCAGTAAGAAAAAAAATAAACCCTCAAATCTGAAGTGCTCACTTATTGTAAATTCAAACAAATATCTGAATTTACAATCTGTGTGCAGAACGTTAAAACGATAGTAAAACGTAAAACAAAAAAATCTCACAGTAAATATAATTTTAGGAAATGATCGAAAACATACTGCAGAATAAAAAAGTAACACTACGGAATATATAGGGTTGGGCAAGTATCTCGCTACCATTTTATTTATGCAGGGTGTTTGGTACATCGTTTGCTAAATTAAAATGGCCGATAAAACGTTATGGAGGGCCAACAGGTTTTTTTATGTTAATTATTTAATTCTTTATTTGAAAAAATCCAAAAGTCAGCATTGAAACTTACTTAACCTAAAAATTATTTTTTTATTTGAATGTGTAATGTTGTAGGGTTGTATAAAAATCAAAATTAGATGCAAGCGACACCCAGTTTTTTTTAAGACTCGCAAAGTTTTTGGAAAAAGTAAAAACAAATTTAAAGCCCAACTTTAAATTGCATATTAATAAAAACTAAAAGCGATCATGGTCTTCGAATTATTTAAAAAAAATGTTTGGTTTATCCTGTTTCTAACGGTATGCATTCATGCCATTAAACCGTTTTACCAACTTCACTAATGTGCTAACATTGTTTACGCATTAGGCTGATATTCGATATTATTTATTTGCGTAAATTACATACGCTAAGTAGGTAGAAAATGCTATCTCACTCTTGCGCAGTGAAATCTGGCTGCTATCTGCTTTCGCGTAAGCGTCGGTAAGTTTTTTGGAAGGGGGGGGGGGGGGTTAGCGTTAGGAAAGCATTCTTGATAGATTCTTTGAGATTCTTTGAGCTTCTTCCATTTACCTAATGAAAAAGAGCCACAGATGATGCAATTCTACTGTGTACGAGAGAGATAACAGTTTTTACTTGCTTTGCGCATGCTGTTTACACAAAGATAGGTTCAATACTGACTTTTGGAATTTTTCAAATAAAGAATTAAATAATTAACATAAAAAAACCTGTGGGCCTAATAATGATTTATGGAGGCTGAGGAGAAAGCAAAAGACCCCTCGGTCGGCCATTTTAATTTGATCGCCCATTTTAATTTGGCAAACGACGCCCCAAACACCCTATATATTACTTTTAAAAGAAACAAGACATAATGTGTTTTTCTATAATATGTTTATATCGTCTTTTTGAAAATTACTTATTTATTAGAATTAAAAAAATTAAAAAACAACGGTACCGGCGAAACTTAAATAAACTTAATTTTAAAGTATAGTGTCTAGCAACACTATCAGTAACATTATCATT
This sequence comes from Cosmopolites sordidus, assembly GCA_031761425.1. Taxonomy (NCBI): domain Eukaryota; kingdom Metazoa; phylum Arthropoda; class Insecta; order Coleoptera; family Curculionidae; genus Cosmopolites; species Cosmopolites sordidus. The sequence continues at coordinate 966,187 of JARFXV010000194.1, read as the reverse complement.
AGTACATTATTATTATTATTCAGGTATGGGCCCTGGTGGTCCACGCGAAGTACAGTTAGAGGCGTTTGTTGTTATTAGCCTTCCTTTGCGCTCTTACTAACTTCATTCTTTTGCTATGAGCTTTTTTCTTTTTGTCAGACCAAGTTGTTCCAGTCTTCCTATATTTTTCTCTCTGGCCAACCTTCCAAACGTTAACCTTGTGTCTGAAACAGCCTCTATTCTGAATTTCACTTTGTGTTATATTTGCTGATCTTAGGTTCTCTTAATTACAGCAATCTATTTAATTATTTCTACTTGAGCTCTACTCCTATTTTCATAAAATTCGACTATTTGTCTAGTTAGCCTACTCGGATTCATCCGTTTGATGTGTCCGTAAAACTTAAGTCTTCTTTTTCTCATATCGCTATGTATATCTGTGTATTGTTTGATTTCTTGGTTATCTCGAAGTCGGTATGTTGTGCTACTTATTTATTTGGAATATAATATTTTTCTTTCCTTCTTTTCAATGCCCTCGATGTGTTTCAATTCAAAAATTAGTGTTTCTGCCCCATATAGACATTCTGGCTTAATAACTGCATTGTAATGTCTCAGTTTTGAGTTTTTAGATATACATTTTTTGTTGTAAATATTTTGTGCAAGTCTCTATGCCGTTTCCATTTTTTGACATCTACCCTTATTGGTCGCTTTTTCCAACCCATTTTCCATGATTATTTCACCCAAATATTTGAATTGAGGGACTCGTGTGATATTACCATATTTTGATTTTGGAAATGGTGTTTTTAGTCTGTTACAAGTCATGTATTGTATCTTTTCAAAGGAAATTTGGAGTTCTACCTTGTCTGCTGTTTCTTTTAAGATTCCAATCTGTTTTTGTGCCGTTAATATATCTTGAGCCAAAATTGCTAGATCATCAGCAAACGCCAGACAATCAATTTTAATGTTGGTTCTCCCAAGTTTAATGGACTGGTCAATATTCAGGGCCGACTCTTTTTCAATGCACCGCTGTATTACTTTTTCTAGAACACAGTTAAATAAGAGTGGCGAGAATCCATCCCCTTATCTTACTCAAGTTTTAACTTCGAAGGGCTCTGAGATGTCACTCATGAATTTAACTTTTGACCTTGTGTTAGTTAATGTTGCTTTAATAATTGCCAGCGTCTTCAGATCTAGTCCATATTCTTTCAAGATTCAAGGAATAAAGATTCGCGGTCAATAGAATCATATGCTTTCTTGAAATCCACAAATGTACAGACGAGATTTTTATTGTACAGTTTTTGATGTGTTAGGATCAACTTTAGATTCAGGATCTGTTCAGGGCAGGATCTGCCCGGTCGAAAACCTGCTTGATATTCACCAATTTTAGATTCTAACTGTCCCTGTGCGCTGTCTAGTAGACATTGAGATAGAGTCTTGTAACAAACTGGGAAAAGAGATATCCCTCTGTAGTTGTTTACATCCGTTCTATCTTCTTTTTTGTGTAGTAGATGGATTAGAGCATCTTTTCAATCTTCCGGAATCCGTTTGGTTCGCCAAACTTCTTCTAGAATTTTGGTTATTTCCTTGATTATACCTGAACCAGCGGATTCCAAAGTTCAGCAGTGATTCCATCTTCACCAGAAGCTTTGTTATTTTCAAGTCATTTAATTTGTTTAATTATTTCATCTTCATTCGGTGGTAATGAATCTGGGTTTGTTTGTTTAGGGTTTAGTGTAGGCTCTGCGGTTGATAGCCTGTTAATTTAGTTTTAAATGTTTTGTAAAAGTTTCGGGTGTTATTTTTTTGGAAATCTTTTTCTATTTCATTAAGTTGATTGTTTAATATTTTCTTTTAGTTTGTCTAATTAGCTTCGATGTTTTTTTTTATTGTTCCAATCTTTGAATGCTTTACTTCGGCTTTATACTGCTTGCTCACAAACTTCATCCCACCACGAATGTTTTCTACGTTTCTGTAAAGAGACCAACTTTAAGGCTGTTTTAATAATTTTTTGTTTCAATTTTTGCCAATTCTGTGGTAGTTGTTTATCAAGCTCTTCTGTTCGGGTTGGTTTTATTTTTGTAGGGTCGAACATTGGTATTAGCAGTCTCTTTTGGATAAGTTTTCGAGGTTTTAAACTAAGTTTGATTCTAGTCAAGCAAGTTCTAAGTCATAATCCGTGTCTATGTTAGCTCCTGAGTTGAACAGTCAAAATCTCTTTATAATTGGGGTACGAAGTGGCAACTTTAGTACATTATTATTATCAAAAGTGCATACAGTTGTTAATCTTCTTACATTGATAAGATTTTCTTCTCAGAAACAATTTAAATTGTTAATTTTTTTGTTTGTTCAATTTAAAAAAAGGTAGTAAATAAAATCTGGAAGATGTCATCATCAAAACAATAGTGTTTAAATGACCCGAATGCTTTTTGTTACGTTTGTGGCGAGTATACGGTGAAAAAGTTTCGAAAACCTATATTAGACCGGGCGTTAGAAGTAAGTGAATATGCAAAATGTGAGGCCCGAATTCCACTAGTGGATTTGAGTAAAGAATAGGTCAAAGATTAATCTTGCCGATACATTTTTTACTCCATTTGTTTTACTTCTTCTGCTCTTGTTTGCAAAGGGAATAGATTGAGCGCATACTATAAGGTAATTTTAATGATTTAGTTTTTTCTAATGATGAAAGTGATGATGAATTGTTGAATGAAAAAAAACGGAAATAAAAGGAATAAAGAACATTTTTTAATTAAAAAAAATATTATAAATAAAAAAACAGCGAATTTAAACAGAAATATGTATAAAGTAGACAAACAATTGCTCATTTTTATTTATACAATCGTTACTAATATTAATATAATCCAGATTTTTTGCAACTGCAAAACATTGTTCGGCAATTGGCAGTACATTTATAAGGTTGAATGAATGACTCTGGTAAAGACATGGCTTAGTCATGTGTCGTAGACGTAAGTTTCTTAGCCAAATAAGCAATAATCAATGGGCTGCAATTGCGTTTGATAAGAATTTATCCAAACAAATGTTTGTACTGTAGCCCTTAATAGATGCAAGTGCAAAGCTCTGACGTGCAGATCACTTTCATCAAATTAAAGCCGAAACCAATGTTTTGAGAAATCACTTTATATCTGAGTTCATCAGCAGTTATTTTTTTTTAAATATATGCAAACTATTTCTAACTGTTTCAATTGTTTATCATTTAGGTTAAGGTTTCCCAAAGACATACAAAATCTGCAAACGCAGCTTTCAAATAATTGTATTTTACTGCCAAATCTGCTAGTAGTGTCGCAACCACTAACAGCATGTAATGCTGGCAAAATATCACATATGCTTTCACCCAGAGATTCAACAGCTAAATAGCATCCTAAAAAATATTTCTTTGTGTGAGAACCGTCGAATCATAGACCTCGACACCCAACATTTGCTAAATCTTTCCAGAAATAAATTGCAAATAAATGAAGACTTTTTATAGACAGTTCTAAGAGAAATTTAAAATGTGTTTTGCTACATAATGACAATAAACATGGTGCAGTTTCCATTGGTCATTCCACTAAATTAAAGGAGGAGTATGAAACCATATCTCTTATATTAATAAAACTCAAGTACCATGGTCAAAAGTGGGTGCGTTGATTTAAAAATGGTAAACAAAGGGATTACACGAAATTTCCATATTTTCTCTGTTCGTGGGATAGCAGACCTAAAACCAAGCATTGAATTAAAGCAAACTGACCTGAAAAAATAGACTTGATAGTTGGGAAACAAAATGCAAAATATGCAAATATGCAAAATGCATAAATATAGCGTGGCGAGAGAAAATAATTTTGCTTTCATTGCACTTAAAATTGGAACCAATGATACAGTATGTCAAAGCACTGCATAAAAATGGTCCTTGCTTTAATTATATATCGAGGAAATTTCCTGTTTTTAACAAGGAAAAACTTAAGGTTGGCATTTTCGATGGATCGTAAATTAGGCTTTTGATGACAGATAACAATTTCGTGCATTCAATAAATGATATAGAATCAATAGCCTGGTTTTCTTTCATCAATGTTATAAAAAATTTCCTCGGGTAAATTATAAGTTCGAAAATTATCGCGAATTGATGCAAACCATGCTGGAAAATTTCAGAAAGCTTGGATGTAACATGAGCATCAAAGTTCACTACCTCTACAATTATTTGAACAAATTTCCGGACAATCTTGACTCTTACAGTAAGAAACAAGGAAAGCGATGTCATCAGGACTTAAAAGATTTCGAAGAAAGGTACTCAGGTCGATGGAATAAACATATGAAGGCTGATTACTGTTAAAGTAACGGCCGTTTCGGAGTAACAACTACCTCATCGAGACGCTTGAAAATGAATCCATTCTCGATGACAAACCGTCTTTACTGAACAGGCCAGAAATGTCGAATGAAACTGACGCAAACATGTGGACAGGAAGGAGGCATGTTTCTTATATTTTTTCTTCTTTTTTTTGGGTTTTTCGCCATGATCTAAAACTCAAAAAATATCAAAATGTAATGTTCTTATGTAATAAAAGAATCACTGGGTAAAAAACAAAACGGAGACAAATTTCTCAGTGATTCTTTTTTTAAAATAAATTTGTCTAACAAACAAAAGTGTTCTAAAATAAATACAAATTTTTGAAAGTTAACGTTTTGGGAGGTCTTCTCTTCCCGTTTTGAAAACGAATCGGAAAAATAATTTATGATAATTTTTATATAATACTATAAAAACAGTAAGCAAATATATTTTTTGGATATGTCAATGATACTTATATTGACAATAATATTTTTTATTGAGAGTGACATACTACCAAAAAAAAATATATAGATGATGTTTACTGTGTGATTATTATGTATTAAATTACTTAAACGTTTTTAATTGTTTTCTTTAGAATCGGGAACCATATTGAATTTAAATCTATCAAAGGCATAGCAATACAATTATTTTTATTTAGAGCGGTTTATTTTAATCTTCTGTATTTTGCTACCGATTCTTTTAATACCGTTTTGGAATTATTCCAATTGATTTTATGCCCCGATTCCCATGCTTGTTGGCAAATTCTAGATTTATTAAAATCACCCTTTCTAAGAAGGTTTTTATGTTCTTTTATTCTAACATCTAACGGTCTAGATGTCTCGCCTATATAAAATTTGCCACATTCGCAGGGAATTTTATAAACCACATTTTTGGTATTCTGTTGAGTATTGTTTAGTTTGGTTTTTGTCAATATAGATCTAAGAGTATTTTTTGTTTTAAATGTCGTTCTTATGTTGTATTTACTTCATCACATCATTTACTTCACAGAATACAGTGTTGTATTTACTTTATACTATTTTAATTGTGACAGAAATACCGCGGATGTAAGGAATTGTGAGGTTATTTGTTTGGGAGTTAATATTATTGTTATTAGTAAATTGACTGTTTTGTCTATTATGAAAAGTTTTAAAAAATATATCTATGATTTTTTTTGGGTAATTGGCTTTGTAAGAGAGTTACATAGTATGTCATTCTCGAGTTTCTCCATAAAGATTACTTATCAAAGGAGAGAGAGAAGAACTTTTTGTCATTTCGAAATTTTGTTAATAATTTCAAAATTGTATTTATGTTTAGTTTAGTGCGGTCTTTTAATGTTGTGTCATGTTCTAATCTTTTTCTAACTATTAAAAGTGATTTATCAAGTGGTACATTAGTAAATAAACTCACCACGTCAAAACTAACTATTAAATTTTGGTTTGTAATTCTAATGTTCGAAATTTTATCTAAAAAATCTTAAGTATTTTTAATATATGAATTTGTTCTACCCGAAAATGGATTTAAAATATTTCATAAAAATTTTGCTAGTTTATAACATGCGGAATTTATACAACTAACTATAGGGCGAAGTTGTATATTAGTTTTGTGTATTTTTGGTAGACCATAGAAATGAGGTGGTTTAATATAATGTGTTTATGTTTATGTAATGTATTGTAAATTTGTTTCTCTATTTTTAATGTAGAATCTTTAGGTATTTTAGTGTAGGGAAAAACGCTTTTTTGATGAAGGAAATCCCTCACACAATTAAAGTTTTAATTTTGTTATTAGTATTACCGTAGAGTCCATAATAACTATGGCGTTACCTTTATCTGATGGTAATACTTTAATAGATATGTATTTTTTCAAATTTAGCTATAGCTAACCTTTCCTCATGGTATAAATTTGATTTGATTTTAAATGATCTTTCTAAGATAAGTTTTAATCTGATTCTATATTCATTTGCACTTTCCAAAAGTAATCTTTAAGCAACAGACTCTACTGTCGAAATAATGTCTGATTTAGGAACATCTTTCGATGTAATATTTTTTTGAGTTTTAGATCGTGGCGAAAAAACCAAAAAAAGAAAAAAAAATATATGAACACGCCACAATCATTTAGACAATACTTAGGCATGCTTCTTACCCCATGCTAGAATGCATGCGCTAATGCATGCAGAATGACAAGTTGAAAGCACATTGAAACCCATGTTGAACGAAAAAGTTGAACAAGTGTGGACGTACCGTTTGGAGACTCTTCGACTCGTGCAATATTTTTAGCTCATCACACTGTTCTTGGAGCTCGAATTCACGGCCTCTCCTCAACTGTTTCGAGACGCATAAAAATGAGTCCATTTTCAAGCGTCTGGATGACGTTGAACGTTTCTACGAAACAGTCATCAGGTCAAATATTATTAAATAAAGAAATCTAAAACTAAGTTAAAGGCTTTCTTGTACATGATTCAAATGTTCAAAGCGATGAAACTGTATGCCCTGCCCTGTATAACTGTAAACTATATAACTTTTGTCAACATATCTAGTGTTAATAGAGTGATTTCATCGTGGATGTTCTCCTTGAGTTTCTGTATGCTTTAGGGTTTATTTATAACATTTTTTTGCAAAAAATTCCATAAATGATGAATCGGATGCCGTCAAGTCAGAAGATTTAGCCGGTCGCAATAAATGTCCTTTAAAATTTTGATTGCTTGACATGAGATATGTGCTGGGGCACCATCTTATTAGAACCACATATTCTCCAATCATTGCTCTTTGAATTCAGGCAGCTAAAAGTTTTGAATCGTTTGTCTACGGCGTGCGCTGTTGACAATAACTGCAGGCTCACTATCACCTTAAAAAAAATACAGTCACATGATGTTTTGAGATAGAATAGCGCCCCTGCTGTAGTTTTAACTGGATGTAATGGCGTCAGTGGGTCACCCCTCCAGCATTTATCACAATAAACAATTTTTCAGAGCACAATACTATATTTTATTTCCGTTCAGTTTATTTCCTTTAACTCATTTTAATATAGTATTAAAAATTAAAACCTCCAAATGCAGAAGAACGTCTGTCGACCCATCACACCAAATAATGCGGATAAAAATTCCATCCTCTCGCCACAATTTTTACATCGTTGGTCAGACGATTACCTCCAGCGACCGTACGCAACGTCATCTTATCTCGTCGTTGGCGTTACATTTTTTGGTAATTCCCAAAAGTTTTTTGTTAGTTGCCCTGTGACCGAGCGTATCGGTAATTAGTTTTAAAGGCTGATTTGATGGGTACGGAACGTTTGATATGTCTCGCGTCGCGTATTTCGTTCGCCTCGTGAATATTTATTTTGATTTTTGATTTGCTGCGTATGCACACACTGAGTAGTACTTTTTAAATAAAAATAATCAACTTTTAACTGCAAACATGAAGATTTCTGATTTAAAACAGTTAATAATTACTAATTTAAGTTTAGAGGAGAAAGAAACTAGTGGTCGTCCCACGCCCGTGTTGAATTTGAGTCAAGTTGAAAAAGAATGTAAAAATAGGGCTTTACGAGAAAATTTGACAGTCGTTCACCTCCTGCATATGGTTTCAATAGCACGAAAAGTAAAAAGAAGGAAGGGGAAAGCAAAAATATTCTTCAGCAGCACTATTTTCTTCTACGCCCTCCCACTTTAAAAACCCACGAGCCGCGACTGAATGACGTATGATGAATGAGGCGGGAATGATCTCTTCCCCGGACATTGCCTTTCTGTTTATTCATTGCCATTTTTGCATTAAAAAATTAATTTAATGGAAGTGGTTTATGATGGCATTCCGGTATCTAATTACTTATTATTGTCTGTAGGCAACAGCAATTAAACAATTTAAATCTTACAGGGAAACATGTACGTCAGTTCTCAAATTCGATGTAAACTATCTAGAAAAATTCCTAATTGCAGACCACGATTCTAGAAACTCTTCCACACGTGCACCATTTTCATCGCTTCGCACTGTCCTTGGACCTCTGATGCAAGGCCTATTCTCAACTGTTCCCAATTCTTAAAATTACTTGGTTAAACAATAAATTGTCGTTTAATGAGACGTCGAACAATAAATATTTTCACCTAAATTTAAAAGCAATCCCCGCATTTTATAATTTGGGTAATATTGTAATCACGCCATTTTCGAGGAAAAATCTCTAATATTATTTGTTTTAAAAATGTACAGTGTTAAGTAAGTATGTTAATAAGTAAAGTTGTTAATAGATTTTAAGAAGGTTAACAGGCTTTTATTTGAATTTACTAGGAATAGAATTTTAAATTATTTGATTTCAAGTTCATTTGAAAATTTTAATGTGCAAACTTGGCAACAACAGTAAAGAGTTTAGCAAAGCTTTTTTACTAGGATTTTAAATGATACGCTTGCAGCTTCTTAATGTTTCAAACGTATATTATAGATTTTGCTTTACCTATGTTTCGCTTTATTAGGGCTTTCTCAAGAGTAGCTTGAAGTAATACTAATAGTCAAACACACAGTTTCCGAGTATACAGGTTATACTCTAAATTATTTCTTGTTTTTTAACGTCTAGTCTAATTATCCTGAAAATTAAAGTAGGAAAAGAAACACTACACTTCGACAGGTTTGATCATTTTTGATACCTTGGCTCAACTATTACAGATAAATATGAAATGGAAGCGGAGGTTAAGGCCAGAATAACAACAGGACATAAATATGCAACGATGCTGCGGAGACTCCTGAGAAACAAGAATATATCAAGAAAAACCAAAGTAAGAGTTTATAAGACAATAATGATACCAGTTGTAATATATGTCGCGGAGACCTGAACCTTAACCAATAGCAGTGAAAGAATGTTGGAGGTTTAGGAGCGTAGAGTGCAGAGAAGAATGTAAAGTAGTATCAAGGATGAGAATCAGTGGAGAAGAAGAACCAACGAAGAAATAATATCGGTATTCGGAGAACCCTCAATAACGCGGATCATTAGACCACGCCGAATAGCCTCGCTAGGACATATAGAAAGACCATTAAAAAGCAGACTAACAAAATAAGTTGTGAGCAGGGGGAGAGGCGAGGAAAGAATGAAGAGAGGAACACCGAGGAGAAAGTGACTACAAAAGGTGGAGGAGGATTTGGCCAGAATGTGTGTGACACAGTAAGAAAGAAAGACAAGGAATAGAGTAGTTTGATGGCAGATTGTAAACTAAGCCAAAGTCCTTAAAGGACTGTAGAGCTGTACATATATAGTCCAATTATCCTAAAAATCGGCCGGTAAAAATCGGGCTATTTAATTAAAATATGATCTTATCTATTACCGGGGCGTTTTGGAAATTTAGCTGGTCATTCGTGGTTATTATATATATATATATATATAGGTTATTATATCTATAGGTCTAATTTTTTACTTTTCTTTTCTGAGTGTAATAATTTAACATTGTTTATATCTATAAAATGATTATTTTCAATACAATGTGTAGACATTCCGGTGCTTTTTATATTATTTAAGATATATTTTTCGTGTTCTTTTATTCTACAGCCTCTACTACTTTGACCGATATATTCCTTACTTCATAATCCTTACCGTAAATTTTATATACACCTGATTTAACTAAAGTAATCCATTTTATCCTTATTATTAACTAACATTCTACCTACGTTAAGTTTATTTATGCAAATAGTCTTACAACTTAGTTTTTATACACTGTATTACTAAGTTTAGAAGTGTAATTAATAATTTTAACGATTAGTCTTGCTTTTTAATGTTATAGAATTTTTGTAAATTCAACTTTCATTGTGTTCTGTAACATCATATCTTTCTTAAAACCAACAGTAATGGCTCAACATAGATGGGTTCCAGCGTCCCTGGAATTATGTTTTCATCGTCTTGATGTCCTGATAAAACATCTCTCCTTGTTCGTCGCTTACTGCACCCAAATATTCCGGAAAAAAATCCAAATTGGAGTGCAAAAAATTTATTTTTAAGCGACACATCAGTATTTCATAGGCTTTCAAGAGTTCATCTATAAAATTTTTATACTTTTTATCTTTCTTGTTACCCAGAAACCTTTTCACTACACTTACAAAACACTTCCAATCTGCCAATTCATTTTCATTTATTTTTTCTTGAATTTTTTCACTTACAAGCTTCCTTATTTGAGATTCAATAAATATGCCTTCTTTTAGTTTTGCATCATTTAATTGAGGAAATATTTATTTTAGGTTAGATTAGGTTAGGTTTGAGATTCAATGAATATGCCTTCTTTTAGTTTTGCATCATTTAATTGAGGAAATATTTATTTAAGGTTAGGTTAGGTTAGGTTTGAGATTCAATGAATATGCCTTCTTTTAGTTTTGCATCATTTAATTGAGGAAATATTTATTTTAGGTTAGATTAGGTTAGGTTTGAGATTCAATGAATATGCCTTCTTTTAGTTTTGCATCATTTAATTGAGGAAATATTTATTTAAGGTTAGGTCAGGTTAGGTTTGAGATTCAATGAATATGCCTTCTTTTAGTTTTGCATCATTTAATTGAGGAAATATTTATTTAAGGTTAGGTTAGGTTAGGTTTGAGATTCAATGAATATGCCTTCTTTTAGTTTTGCATCATTTAATTGAGGAAATATTTATTTAAGGTTAGGTTAGGTTAGGTTTGAGATTCAATGAATATGCCTTCTTTTAGTTTTGCATCATTTAATTGAGGAAATATTTATTTAAGGTTAGGTTAGGTTAGGTTTGAGATTCAATGAATATGCCTTCTTTTAGTTTTGCATCATTTAATTGAGGAAATATTTATTTTAGATTAGGTTAGGTTAGGTTTGAGATTCAATGAATTCCTTCTTTTAGTTTTGCATAATTTAATTGTGGAAATATTTATTTTAGGTTAGGTTAGGTTAGGTTTGAGATTCAATAAATATGTCTTCTTTTAGTTTTGCATCATTTAATTGTGGAAATATTTATTTTAGGTTAGGTTACGTTAGGTTAGGTTAGGTTAGGTTAGGTTAGGTTAGGTTAGGTTAGGTTAGGTTAGGTTAGGTTAGGTTAGGTTAGGTTAGGTTAGGTTAGGTTAGGTTAGGTTAGGTTAGGTTAGGTTAGGTTAGGTTAGGTTAGGTTAGGTTTGAGATTCAATAAATATGCCTTCTTTTAGTTTTGCATCATTTAATTGAGGAAATATTTATTTTAGGTAAATAAAATTATTACTTTCTTTGTCCATGGCTTTGACAAAGTTTTCCATTAGTCTAAACTTAATATGGAGAGGCGAAAGAAGCACTTTTTTGGGTCAACAAGAAAGGCATATTTTATGTATAAAGTACCAGTTTCAAAAGAAGTTCTATAAGGCCAATCTTTCTTACTGTAATGGTCTTTTGTTACCCTACGATCCCACAGATACAAAAAATAGGGTTTTTGTTTTCATTATGAATCAAGAGACTGTAGACTGTAATTCCGCGAATCTATGAAAATACACCACTCGGAAAGTGCATGTTCCATATTAAGCTCATTCATTAAACCATCAATATTGCAACAGACACATATCAATCGTTCTACTTTATAAAAACTTGAAAATGATACAGTGTGTTTTCGATAAAGCAAAACACTTGCATTTTTATCCAATGGGTTCCACTGTTGAAATCTGGAACCAAGAAATTCCTATTTTTGTTTTGACAATCCCAGGTCACATACGAAATCATTTAATTCAATCAAAGTTATTAAGTGAGATTCACTGGTAGTTATTAAAAATGTTGAGTTACAATTGGTGTTCTCAAAAGTTGTGGATCACATCCTGATGAAGAATTAGAATAACCGGGTAACACGTTGTACAGGTTTAAAGGCACAATTGGTACCGGTAGTTCCTCATTATGAGGAACTGATCTAAATGCAAAAGTTAGGTGTTGCTTTAGTGATGCAAAAGTCGCAATCAGTCAGTATGTTCCATGTATATTACATGGTCAGTAGGTTCTCTCTACACCACAGGAACAGCAAACGGCATCATAGAATTTTTCTTGCGGTTCATCCACTGCACTAAATTTACGTGACAACTCACACAGCAAACATGTGGAGCTCAACTTTTATCTTGATCTCCAATTTGGTACTTAAAATATAAAAGATTGGCTTTTTTGACATCTTCGGATATAGACTAGTTCGCTAGATTTTTGCAATATCGATGAATAGAACTTGCCATTTTATATTAAATCGACTTAAACGCTTGACTGCACTGTAAACGAGACAGAAACAATAAAAAACAATAAAACTCTCCATACAAGTTCGTAGAACACTGAAAATACATCCTCCACAATATTGTGGTAATGCCTACATTGTCTAGTCCAAAGTCAGGTACAAATATTTTCAATGAACCCATGATATAAAGGAGAAGAAGAGTTTTTAATAACTATCTAAATGAAACGAAAAAAGATCATTGTCATCAATATTACATAAATCATGTCGACCTGTATATTTATAAATAAAGTAATTGTTTATATTCAGACTGATGATCGGTAAATTCATTCTGAAAAATTAGTATTGTCACTCTTATTTTATTGGCCACCACCATCACTCTGATTTGGAATTAAACTGATAAGAGTTAAAAGTAAATGATTTATTTTAATTAACATATATAAACAAAAGACTCATCATATAAAAAGCGTAGACAGTTAACGAGGTTACAAAACTCAAATACGTTTTCCAAAATTGTACCAGATCGTACAGTCTTATCTCCACGAATCAAGATGACTGTATTTATTACTGTATAATCCAATACATGTAGTTGACGCTTGAGTAAATATTGACACATGTTTCTGAAAATTCTGCGATTACGATTGTGAAAATAATAGAAGTGAGAATGAAGCATTTTAAAACAGTCATTTATCTTCGTTCTTGCGAGAGTGTGTGAAATTTTATAAGTCATTTCACAATTGTTTATGGCAGCTTTAAAAAATCGTTTAACAGCCATAATGTAAACATAAAACAGACTATTTCAAATAATAATCTCGGATAATTTACGAAAAGCATCAAACAAGAACGGTGATTTATATTTAGAACCGAAAGTTATTTCAAATCGGGACTTGGATTTCCGATTTTCTCCAAAAGAATTTACTTGGTTCGATAATGGGTCGTGTTCAACTAATTTTTACAGTGTTTCTCGTCTTTGTATACTGTGGTAATTGTGTTGAAGTGTTTGACATTCTTCCGAGTGAGAGTTTGGATGATAATCCACGTCTAGACGAGTTCTGCAAAAATAAACTGTGCCTTAGACGATGTTGCAGTAATTATCAAGTGATAATCAACACTAGTTGTCAGAATGATTATTCTTCGAATATTTCTAAACTGCTTAAAAGAGAGATCGGTGTTGAGGATGGTGTTTTTTCTATTGTCAATTCTCATCAGAAATATTGCAGTAATCAAACCAGTACGTTGGCGTTTTCATCTGACGATACACATTTAAATGGAAACCAATTATATATAAAAGAACTGTCTAGAGTTTTAGATTATCGTGATTTTTGTTTAGAACAATTAGTTGACTCGAATGGAAATAGTTCTCTGATTATTTTGGGATGTTTTCAAGATGAACGCACATACGGGATACAAAAAATGGGTACGTATTTGTTTAACTATTTATTATTATCAGTCTAATTACCAGGGTCGTATGAAAAATCCTCTGTTGAGCGACGGTTGGTAACATTTTCTAAAAACTAGATAAAAGTGAAGTTTGAACTATCACAAAATATTGTGGTTTTAAAGGTGTTTCATCCCGCTCACTTAAGATAATATATAACAAGGTATTCTAATCCTGCAAGGGACGATGGGAAATGTGTCAAGCAGTGGCGCCATCTCAAATGTGTCCGAGGTATCAATTTAAACGTTTTATGGCGTGCCGGCTTACAGTTTGATGTTCAAATCCTCATTGATATAATCCTTTTTTTTTAATGTAAAATTATTAGTTATTAATTTCCAAGTCGCAAATTATTTTTTCAGTCCCTACTGGGGCATTTCACGTGAAGCGGACAACGAAAAAAAGTGAGGTTCTGAAATTTGTTTATATTGGACATATTTGTACTTTTAGGGAATATGAACGTGTACAAATAACATTTTTTTTATTTGAGATTTAGTAGTTAAGATATGGAATTCCATAGAACTCATCTGATTGACGATAAGGTTTCTTTCATTCAACCCACAAATTTGGGTTTAGCTATCAAACTTCAGCTACCTTGCATGCTGATAAGAAGACTGTGATGACAAGCGGGCCCTCGACCTCGATCTCAATCACAATATCGAATGTCGAAATCGATGCCATGTCGCTCTGGTGCCCTGTTCGATATCTTCAACTGCCGAATCTACATCTAGTCTGCAACAGGCCAGCTTGCCTGTTACCTCATCTTTTACAACTGTAGCTAAGTTCGATGTTGATTCTTACGCGAATCAAGAAAAAATCTTGGATGAATATTTTAAAGTCCAAATTTTAAAAAGGCCCTGGAACCCACCCAAAAATTATAAGTTTCCTATTTCCACAAAACGAAACTTGCGCTTTCAATTGAAATGGTTGGAGAGATTTCCCTGGTTGTCATATTCGGAATATAAAAGTGGAGCATACTGCAGAGTTTGCGTGGTAATGGGACGTTCGCTTGATGAAGGTAAAGGCGGTCATCAAAGGATCGGCCAGTTGGTAACCGAACCTTTTTGTAACTGGAAAAATGCCCTAGAAATATTTGAAGCTCATGCGAAATCGGGATATCACAAGCGAAATTCAGAACTGGCAGATAACTTTTTAAAAGTAATGTCTTCGCAGGCTTTTTCGGTCACTGAACAGCTGTCTTCTGAAAGAAAGAGACAACAAGAGGAGAATCGAAAGAAACTAATCCCTATCGTAAAAGCAATAATTTTTTGCGGCAAACAAGCCATCTCATTGAGAGGTAAAATCGATTCGGGGCTCATACAAATTACACCAGAATCACCAGAACCTGAACAACCACTACCAAATGATGGTAATTTTAGAGCCCTGTTGCGGTTTGCGGCTGAGTCTGGAGATAAAGATCTGGCTGAGCATTTGAATACTTCACAGAAGAATGCCCTGTACACAAGCCCTCAGATTCAAAACGAAATAATTGACATTTGTGGTGAATTAATTCAACATAAAATAATTGAAGAAGTAAAGAAAGCCAAACTATTTGCGACTCTGGCTGACGAAACCACCGACATCGGACGTGTAGAACAAGTCTCCTTATGTCTTCGATATGTTGATTTTACAGATAATAAACACCATATACTTAAAGAGATGTTCCTTGAGAACATTCCAATTACAGCTCTGAAAAAGCATGGACTTGAATGTTCTCATGTGGTTGGTCAAGGTTACGATGGGGCTGCAGCTATGAGTGGGTATTTGCACGGTGCCCAAGCTTATGTTCGCTAAGAATGTCCTCATGCTCTTTATGTACACTGTAGTGCACACTCTCTCAACCTTGCTATTGCTGATTCATGTTCATTAGCAAATGTCCGAAATTGCCTTGGGATTGTACAGTCTATTGGTTTCTACTTTCGACATTCTGCTCAACGCACTGCTTTGTTGAAAGAAAACATTCAAGAGCTACTACCCGTCGGTAACCAAAAAAGCTTGCTCTCAATGTGTGAAATACGGTGGGTTCACAAACATGAAGCTATTATAAGATTCAGGGAAATTTATTCAGCGATTGTGAATGCTCTCGAAGTTGTAATGTCTTACAACTCCTGAGAAACAACACTGACGTGGAATATCTTCATCTCTATGAAGACGCAAAGGTTTTACTGGAAGAAAATGGTGGTATACTGCGAATGCTACGCGTCGTCGGTAGACAATTAAATAGACCGAACATTCCTGCATTGGATGTATACACGTATTACAACATTAATTTGTTCATTCCATTTCTTGATCATACAATTCAACAATTGGTTGAAAGGTTTACCAAACATCGTAAAGTAGTATCAGCATTATCTGGTGTGCTACCTTCAAGTTTCACTGCCAGTTCTGAAATTGAAGAAGCAATTTCCATGTACTCGTCACTGCTTCCCGAAAGCAACATATCAGTGGTTAAAGCAGAACTGGAAGTATGGAAAACAGTGATGACAAGTATCTCGCCTACCCCGAAATCTAGTTTGGAATGCCTAGATATGTGCGATAAAAACCTTTATCCTAATATTTACACATTACTACAAATCTTGACTACTATTCCTGTATCCACTGCTACCCCAGAAAGGTCTTTCTCGAGCCTAAGGAGACTGAAAAACTATTTACGAAATGCTAAAAGTGAAAACAGACTTAATGGTTTGGCTCTCATGAACATTCACTATGGAACAGAAATTCATGCAGATGAAGTAGTGAATATATTTAAAAGAAAAAGCCGAAGATTTCTTCTTTACTGGTTTTAGATTTAGCGCAGAGGAACGAAATAAATTTAACCATTTCATTTAAAGTTAAGAACTTTATAAATATGTCGTAATTTTTCCGATGAATATATAGATATTAAATTTCATGTAAGTATATTTTTGTTGTTTTATTTACTTCAAACTAACCTCCCCCCAAAACTAAATCCTGGCTACGCCTCTAATTAATTTATCTCCTAAACTAATTTAGATATTATTTTGCAATTTTTATGGTAAAATTTATAAATGTTAAGCTTTATTTTGCAGTAAAAAAATTAACTAAACCTCAAATAAAAAAATATGAACAATATGAACAAATTTCAGCTGCTTCACATGAAATGCCGCTTGTATTAAATAATTAATAAAATAAAATAATGTGCATCATGCACATTTGTTTTTTAAATGAAATAGCGTGCAATAACTCTAATTATATAATTTATTCAAAAAATTTAAAGAGGGCAATAACATTAAAGAATATATCTATAGAATATACATATTAATATCCTTTTATAATAATTAAAAAAAAACAAAATTGAATATATTCGTTTCACATGAGTTATATAACCCAGATGTTTCGGCTGTTTTGACCAGTTGCCCACTTAAAGACGTCAACACTTTTTGCTAATGTACTTTTTAGTCCTATTTATGTTTTCTGGTTAATAATCATTCAATAACGAGCATCCAAGACGCCACTTGAAAGAGTCGAAAATAAACATTTTTCCCACGAAAATATAAGTTCCGACCAAAAGGCCTGCATGTCCCAAAGTAAAAATATGATATTTATATATACTAAGGGCTGGCTATCGAATAGGCAGGCCTTTTCGTGGGAACTTATATTTTAGTGAGAAAAATGTTTATTTTCGACCTTTTCAAGTGGCATCCTCGATACTCATTATTGAATGGTTATTAACCAGAAAACATAAATAGAACTAAAAAGTACATTCACAAAAAGTGTTGACATCTTTAAGAGGCCAACTGTTTATACAACTCATGTATTCACTTCGAGAGCTGTAAACGACGATAATCTAGTTGTCTGGTTGTACTGTTACCAGATATGTAAATATAAAACCGAAACTTTTGTATAGAAAATAAACGTTTATTGTATGAAAATGAATAAAAAAAATTATTCCAAGTATTGCCCCATCGCTAGCTGTACATTTTTCCCACCTGTTTGACAGTTTGTTGATTCCACGCCAAAAAAAATATGTTGCTCTTTTCAGGCAAGCCAGTCGTCGAGCCATTTTCGTAACACGTAAAGCACTGCTCAGCAAGTGCGTATTTCATCGATGCAAATAAGTAGTAATCGGACGGAATCAAGTCTGATGAGTAAGCCGCATGCGAAAGTATTTTTCAACTAAACGCCTCAATCGTTTCCTTGACCAGTTTTGCTGTGTGTGATGATGCATAATCATGAAGTTAAATCAGTTTGTTTTTTACGCAAAGCTTGATTCAAATCGATCATTTGTTGTCGGTAGCATTCAGCATTACCGTTTTGCCAGGTTTTTCGCCTTTTCACTACCCTTCTAATCCCACCAAACACAGAGCATGTTCATAGCGATATGGTCCATAGCGATATAGTCCATAGTGATATAGACCATAGCGATTTGACCTTGCAGTCGATGCTGATGGTTCGCCAGGTGTTCGCCAGCTTAGGATTCTCAAAATATATCAACTTTTCATCGCCAGTCACAAATGATTTCGGATTATCTTCCTCCTTTATTGATAGTGGTGGATCAATGAAAAACTATACCTTGGAAACCAAGACAAACTACAGGAAGCAGAGATTGACTGCAGAAACTGCCCAAAATAGAGAGAAATTGAGAGAGCACGGAGAAGTATTTGTCTAGCAGTGAAAGCAGGGAATTCAAATTCTGGCTAAAGGTCTCTATCTGGTCGAAAAATAATTTGCTGTTCCCCGCGACAACGCATCTATTGATGCTTCTAGAATTGTTTTATAAATACTCCATTGTCTATGCTTCAAACTGCTTTTACATGCACCGTATTTCTATTAGCCTCCTAGGCCTTCTAGGCTCCTAATACTAACAATTGATCGTCGTCATGGCAGTCGTCGCCATGGCAGGGCCGGGTACACACGCATATACCGCGTGCAATGACAATATTGTCGGGTGAGTAAAATTCGTGACATGCAAAATGTGTGATAATAAATATCATTTACGTTGTGTTAACATCAAAGAGCCAATATCTAAAGCCATAAATGACTGTAAAAATTTGTTTTGGGTATGTGATGGATGTCTGTCTGTATTTGAGGTGAATGTTGACCTTAGTAATAGATTAAAAAGGTTGGAACAATATACTGAGGCGTGTAAGGTAAATACAGAGACATTATTAAATAATTCGCAACATAATGACATCTCGACTCCACAAGGAAAATCATGGACAGATATTGTAAAAAAAAGAAAAAATCCTCCGTTAATAATTAGACCGAAAAATAAGCAACAAAATAATACTACGACGAGGAATGCGATCACGGAAAAAATTAATCCGTCCAATTTATCGGTAGAAATAAACAAATTAAAATCGATAGGTCAGGGATCCGTTATGATTCAGTGTAAGGATGACGATTCTCTGAAGAAACTGCAAATAACAGCAATAGAAGTATTATCCGATAATTATGAAGTAGAAATACCTAAATATATTAACCCCAGAATAATTGTGGTTGGCGTTCAAGATAAATATATTGCAACTAATGAAGACTTTTTAGAGCCCATAAAAAATCAGAGTTTTCTTAAAAATACAGATCTGAATATTGAAGTAGTTCGAAAATATATTCCTAAAGGAAATAAACTGTGTAATATAATACTGGAGGTGTCGGCAGAGATCTATAAGTGCATGTTGAGTAGTAAGAGAGTTTTCTTTGACTGGGACAGTTTTCCAGTCTATGAATATTTGGGAGGGCTGCGATGTTACAAGTGTTGGAGGTATGGACATAAAGCGGCAAAGTGCAGTCAACAAGATGTTTGTCCTTTAGGTAACAAACATCATAAAAGCTCAGAATGTAATTCAAATACAAAGGAATGTACTAATTGTAAATTTGCACATGACGTCCTGAAGATACCACATATTAAATATGATCACACAGTGTTTGATAAAAATTGCGAATGTTATAAACGAGCTGTTGAAAGAATGAAGAACAGAACTAAGTATGCATAGCAACCACTTGATTGCTTCAGTGAGTCCAGTAGCAATATAGATATATTGCATATTAATATACAGAGAATGACGACCCACATACTGCAGCTGAGGCAGTTTGTAGAAGATAGAAACCCATGGATCCTGTGTGTTACTGAAACTCATGTAACACGTGATGTAGAAGAGAACGAAATTAACATAACTGGATATACGGCTGTTGTCTGTTATTCGGATAGTCGTCATACGGGGGGTGCTATTATTTATATTAAATCTGGCTTGAAATATTGGGTGGTTTCTGTCGAGACAGTTCTAACCAGTTACTGGGTCGTAACAGTTAAGATACAGATAAATAAGCTGTTTTTCTTGGTAGCGGCCTGCTATAGATCGCCTAGTGCCTCTGTAGGTGACTTTTTAAACTATTTGGAAGACATTCTAAGTGACAATGAATTTCAAAGAAATAGAACCTTTCTTCTGGGTGATACAATTATCAATTTATTGAAGAACAGCAGTGAGTCTAGAAGGTTGAAAGACATTATCAGTGGAGCAGGTTTCACACAGATTGTTACTAGGGAAACCCACAATAGTGGTGTCTCACAAACACTGATTGATCACATAATTACCAATGATTTTGGAGCTGTGGAGCTTGGTAGAGATTTTCGGATGATAAGCGATCATGAGATTATTGGTACCGAGTTTAAACTTCAGGGTATTGTATGTGAAACACCTCAACATACGTATGCTCGGAATCTGAATGAGCAAGCAGTCTCGAGGCTGATTACTGAGTTGATGGGGAATGATTGGGACTACAATTCCATTGACGTTAGTAAATTATATGTTGATTTTATGCAAACTCTACATGATGCTATTGATATGGCTGCTCCCTTAAAATTAGTACAACCTAGAAAGTTCCCTTGGATGAGCAAAGAGCTAAGAAATGCTCAAGTTGAGAGGGACAGAGCGTATAGAAAGTTTTCTTTCACAAAGAATGAACATGATTTGAGAATGTATAAGCAGAAAAGAAATATTGCACTGTCAATGATGCGACTTGAGAGGAAAAAGTACCTTTTTAATAATATCGATGCTTGTAGGGGGGACGGGAGGAAGATGTGGAGAACAATAAAGGATTTGCTGGGCAATGGTAAGGGGCGTGCCGATTTTTCGCGAATTGACTTTGATGCTCACTACGGACCTACGGAGGAGAACTTCAATAACTCTTACTTCGATAGTTTGAATGAAGTAGAACAGAGTATCGAAGAGCAGGACTGGAGCAGTGATGTCAAAGTATGCAAGACTCACGATTTTTCTGAGTTTAAACATGTTACTCTAAACAAATTAAGAAAAGATGTGTTAAGTTTAAAAAGACGAAGTACGAGTGACAATGAAATTACGATAAGGTTAATGAAAAAAAAAATTTGTGTCATCGGTTATCCTTTATTGTACTTAATTAATACAAGTTTTGAAACGAATACATTTCCTGAGGACTTAAAAACCAGCATTATTGTACCAATTCCAAAAATACCAAAGCCTAGTATACCAAGTGACTTTAGACCAATTAATTTATTACTTGTTGTTGATAAAATAATTGAGACTATAGTATGTACAGAGTTGAAAACTTATTTTGAAACCTATAAATTGTTATTTTCTGCTCAATCAGGGTTTAGGACAAAACATTCTTGTGAGACAGCTATTCAGTATGTCTGCGCAACATGGAGGAGCGATATAAAGGTCGGAGAAACTGTGCTTAGTGTATTTATAGATTTAAAGCGAGCATTCGAAACTATTGACCGGGATATACTCTGTAAAAAATTATTAAGTTATGGTGTAAGATCGAAAGCCTTAAAATGGATCAAGAGTTACTTAACAGACAGACATCATAGGACGAAGGTTTAGGGAAAAGTGTCGGCAAAGAGGGAAAGTGCGTGGGGAGTTCCTCAGGGTAGTGTTTTGGGCCCGTTGCTGTTTTTGATATATATCAACGATATTTCTACAATATTGGATAAATGTTTTATTAGTCTTTTTGCAGATGATACTCTCATATCTGTGTCTGGGTATAGTTTGCATGAGATGGTTGAAACATTGAATAGTGAACTGGCAATACTATTTAGATGGCTATGCAAAAATAAACTTAAACTAAACGAACTGAAAACAAGATGCATGGTGATAGGGTCTAAAGCAAACTGCAAAAGATTTAATGAGTTAGGGTTAAAAATAAATATAAATAATTGTGATATTAAAATTGTAAATGAAATTAAATACTTAGGAGTACTGTTGGATCCTCAGCTAACATTTTGTAATCATGTCAGTTATCTATGTAGAAAGATTGGGAAAAAAATAGGGTTCTTTAGTCGTATATCGTCACATTTATCACCATGGCCCAAGAGGCTTGTATAAAATACTATAGTTTTACCCCATTTTACCTATTGTATGTCTGTGCTGATATCATGTAATAAGGAGAGTATTGGTAGACTTCAAATACAGCAGAACAAGGCTATGCGTGTACTATTGAACTGTAATAGGTATACACCGATAGAGGTAATGTTGTGGTCATTGGATTGGTTTTCAGTTGCGCGGGCCATTGAAGGGGCTACCATTCGATT
Organism: Cosmopolites sordidus; assembly: GCA_031761425.1. NCBI lineage: Eukaryota > Metazoa > Arthropoda > Insecta > Coleoptera > Curculionidae > Cosmopolites > Cosmopolites sordidus. The sequence continues at coordinate 943,779 of JARFXV010000194.1, read as the reverse complement.
GATATATAAAATAAAACATAATTTGTTGCCCCATTATTTAATACTTTTTTGGTACAAAGAGTAAATTGTGAGAACTACTGCTCTCCAGAAGACATTGTTTTGGGAAGGTGTTTGTCTCTTCAATGCTTTGCCCGCCCACATAGGGAGCGCTCCTAATGTGCATGTATTTAATAGACTGTTAAATTATTATTTCAAGCAATAGAGTGTTTTATCATTTGAACAATGTTGGTTATTGCCTTTTGATTGTATTTTCTTTTGTTAAGATTTTTTAGAATTTTTCTTACTTTTATTTTTTTTGTATATTGATTTTGTTTTGTTACTATTAGCTGCATATGCTAAATAAAGTGTGTATTTATTTATTTATTTTTATTTTATTTGATCAAGTAAAAGCTGCGACGAAATAATTTCGAGGAACGGACCTGTTAATTGATTAGATTATTTTCTCTGGGGTTATGTTAAATCTTTGATATATGCCGATAAGTCAGCAACTATTGAAGTCTTGAAAGCCAACATAACTCTTAACTCAACATAACTCTTAACCGATTGCTTGAAAAAGTGGTCAGAAATTGGATTGACAGAATGCGTTTTGTCAAAAGTAGCCGTGGCGGACATTTGCCTGAAATTGTTTTCTAACATTAACTCCATTGAAGATTATTTCACATAAAATAAATAATTTCAAGGCATCTAATTTGCTTGTGATTTTATTTTCAATTTTTTTCAAGTTTGGACAAACTAAGAAAAACACCCTATATTTTATATTTAATTACTATGAATACCACACAATAAATTTATTTCTTAATCTAATGCACAAAGCCACTTTTGTATCGGACAAAAAATTTTACTTTATGTTATTTTGCTTTGAATTTTCTAGGATTGTTAAGCTTTTTATTACGATTGGTTTTCAATTTCATGTTTGTGCAATTAGTACAACTCCTAAACAATTTATCTATAAATAGATCAGATTATTTCGGCTTCTTGAAAGATTTATTATAGGTTTGTGTATGTTTTCGAAAGTGTTATATTTCTTCGACCGAATCAAGCGCAATACTATGTGTCAAATTGTAACGTGTGTATATCATCACTTATTTTATACATTATTATATCTACATTTTCATTCCAGTGCTATTTAAATCCAAACTAATAACAAAACATTAATCCACAAATCATCATATGTGTTGTTTTATCATATGTTTAGGCGCACTGTTTCACGGATGAAAAAACATGTATTGGGTTTTTTTCGGGAGTACATCCGGTTGTCGAGTTGGTCCCTGTCAGGAGCTTGCAGACGTTTCGTCAAAATCTCATTTGGCATCTTCGGTGCTTAATGTCGCGAGATTCGTGACTGTCTGAAAACTTAAGGACGCACAACCAAGGGAGCAAGCAGGATTCAGAAGTGGATTCAGTACAATGGATCACATCCAGATTCTACAGCAGGTCATAAAAAGACATAACGAATACACTATGCCACGGTACTTGGCATTTATAGATTATGGAAAAGCATTTGATTCAATGTCAAAGCGGGCCATAATGGATGCATTACTTAATCAAGGTGTAGAGAAAGCCTATGTAAACTAACTAGGCTCGATATATGATGAAGCTACAGCGACAGTCCACCATGACGATCTTGAGGTTGGAATAAAACTAGAGCGGGGCGTAGGGCAGGGTAACGCAATATCGCCTCTTCTTTTCTCAGCCTACCTGGAAGAAGTGTTCCGTAATCTGGACTGGGAACAGGATGGAATAAGGATAAATGGTGCGTACTTAAATCATCTTAGGTTAGCAGATGATCTCGTTCTTCTTTCACAAGACCCAGAGGAGCTGCAAAGACACGTACAAGAGCTGCAAAGGGCTGAGGAACCATCTTGGCAGAGGGTTTCAATAGAAGGGGATACCGTCCGGGAGGTGAAACGACGCCTTAAATGTGACTAGCAGGCATTTGGCAGGCGCAACATAGTGCTTAAGAGCAAACTACCACTTTGCTTGAAAAGAAAAGTTTTTGATCAGTGTGTCCTGCCCGTTATGACATACGGAAGTGAAACCTGGACTCCGGTCTGGTGATATTCCTTTTATATTCTTTCAACTCGGTTTTTTTCAATACCCAGTACAGCCACAAATATTTTTTGCTCGCAGGAATTGTCCCTTTGGAAGTTTTAATGTTGTGGTTTACACTGACCGACTTTGGTTTATTTCGAACATTTTCTATAATTTTAGTACCCGTAATTTTCAATCTACTTGTGATACAATGCCTCAATACAAACATGATCTTGATACGATTTGGATGTTTTCACACTCACATCATCACACTCACATCACGATCAGTTCAAAAACTTCGAATAGCACAGAGGGGAATGGAAAGATGAAGTATGCTCGGCATTACTAGACGGGATAGAAAGACCTGCACATAGATCAGAGAACGAACGAAAGTGAGTGGCATCATTGGAAGAATAAAGCAATTAAAATGAAAGTGGGCAGGCTATGTAACGAGGCGATGGGATGAAAGATGGACCAGGGCAGTCCTGGCCTGGAAACCACTTGATCGCAAACGTCCACGGAGGAGACCGAAAACACGATGGACTGATGATATTATTAAGTATATTGGACCCGAATGGCAGAGGAAAGCTCAGGACCACGAGAATTGGAAGCATGCTGAAGAGGGCTTAATCCTGCAGTGGATTGATGCGGGTTGATGATGCTCCGAAGTCTCAATCTGCCTACTCTCCAGGGCTCACAACTAGAAAAGAACGTGGTCGGCGCGACCTCTTCATTAATGGGTAAGGTTGTGGGTGGGGCGCTCGGTTGAGGGGTGGAGGTGAGAGAAGGCGTTTGATTAGAAAGGTTTCGGATAGGCAATTTAGAAATAAGGCGTTTCCATGTATTTGGAACTCTAAAACCGTCGTTTCTCTAGTTCAGTCAGTCTGGGCGTTTTTCCAGTCCGTTTACTTCCATGTTTGAAAGCATATATTGGTCTGACCTTTGCAATAGGAATATAGTAAAAACTTTCAATACTACTTTTGCTACACCAACCTTAACATATTCATTTGATATTATATCTTAGTCGAACACAGATATTGAAAGACTACAACTAATAATCAAAACTACACTAACGTGATACAGGAAAATCCGTACATTAGCACACAACATCTTATATTACCATGAATTGAATGTGAAAGAGGAATTATAAATGTTTGTAATCTACACGAAAAACAAATATCCAGCTTGAGAGCATATTTCCATCAAAGAATGATCTAATACGCGCTATATGCCAGAGTGTGTCTGGCTGATGATTTGACCAAATACACGCTCAGGAGGGAGAATAGAATGACCGACTATTAATATACCAGTTCAACAAGTTTTATGTGAGGTGGAGTACAGCACTGCAGCCAATATTGGACCATATCAACCATGATACTGTTTTTATTCTGTCCTCCACTTCCATCGCATATCAAACGCACATGATTAAAAAACTGCAGAAACAATTTCATTAGAGCACCTTTGACGGTCACTCTCTGTCCATAAAAATGATTTTACGTTTTCAAGATTAAGTTTTGATTTTGAGTGTCCAGTTAACACCATAAAATTATATAAATTGATCTGCATATTAAAATAGCAGGATTGATCTGGAATTTTTGAGAGTGGTAAATTTTTTTCGCAGTCAAAGGAAAGTATTGAAATTTTAAGATCATTTTCGGTAATTTTTTTTATTTTTTCCGAAAACTGCAGGCATTTTGAACATACATCAACCTTCAGAGATACAAAGACAATATTGTATTGCCATACAAAAATATTTAGGAAAAAATACTCTTTAACTTTTAAGGATTCTTCCATTCGAGAATTGTATATCTTTCACAATTTGATTATATTCAGTTCACAGGCACGTATCGTCTAATAATTGTTTTATTACGCACCTAATGAGTCTCGCAGCAAGTTATGGATTAAATAAAATTATTTATAGCCTGTCGTTTATGAGACGTTTTTTGTGATATTCTATCACCTCCTCTTTTTTCTGCTGACTCCGGTCTGGTGATATTCCTTTTATATTCTTTCAACTCGGTTTTTTTCAATACCCAGTACAGCCACAAATATTTTTTGCTCACAGGAATTGTCCCTTTGGAAGTTTTAATGTTGTGGTTTACACTGACCGACTTTGGTTTATTTCGAACATTTTCTTTAATTTTAGTACCCGTAATTTTCAATCTACTTGTGATACAATGCCACAATACAAACATGATCTTGATACGATTTGGATGTTTTGCTGTAAAAATCTTCATTGAATTTTCTTATATCAGTCATAGTTAATAAGCAACATTGTAATGTATTTGTTTTATGTCCACAAGTGGAAATTTTAGATAGGCGTTGCCGAGAATACCTAGAAAAGTAAATTAACTTTTTGCGAGGCTGCTAAACAAGAATTTGCAAAACAGACATACCTTTGTATCTTGGCTTTTTCATACTTTCATTCTTGCTTATTTGCTACTCTTTTTCGTCCTTTGCCAACAGGACTTGTCTTAATGGTAATTTTGTTATCCCTCTTAATTATTGCTGACAGTAGATAATGAATTTATAAACAAAACTCATAACACTTTCGTCACCGCGTTCTTCTTCAATCTGATCATGCAGGTTCGAGCAATACAACATTTAACCAAAAAATGTTGATTGTGAAATGACTCATCCTTGATTTTTTATATTGACCCACTTTTTCTATTGAATCTTCAAGAAGACTTAGTTTTAGTAAACGATCTGTATGCGTAATTTTAATATAATGTTTATCTGGAATTACCAACAATTTATCATGGTTTTTGTCCTCATGTGACGCCTCATTGGTTGACTAGGAAGGTCTTCCTGACCACAGGTCATCTGCAACTGCTTCTCTACCATCACTTAAGTCTTTGTACTAGTTGTATTTTTTTTTTGACACAACTTCATCACCGGAGCATTTTCTTAAACATTTTTAATTGCATGATGCGTCAATACAAGAAAGTTGTGAACCTAAAAAAAGTAGAACGACAAAATGAAAGTACTCAAACATCTGGAGCAATTATTCAAAAGTGGAAAAATATGTATCTGCAAGGTAGATACCCCCTTGATCTTGGCCATAATGAAGTCAACAAGAGTGCGTCGAGTACCCGGTTGACATAGGGAGATCTGTTCATGGGGACTGAAGGCTTTATGTGTGTAATTCTATTATATAATTCTAGGAACTACTAAAAATTTATCATTAAAGATGCATGAGTATCAAATAACGAATTTAGAAAAGGCTTAAAACCTAGGACTTTTAAGGACTTTTCGCCCCTCACTTTTCCAGTGGAAGATTGAGAAATATTTTCCCATTTTCAGCACTATAGTATAATCTTTAATTATATTAGTGTGTGTATCTGGATTGATAATGGTGGTACATTTTTACAACTTCTTTTATATTTGACCAAATACTCGGCCAGGAGGGAGAAAAGAATGACCGACCATTAAATATACGGTTCAACAAGTTTTATGTGAGGTGGAGAATAGCACTGTAGCTAATATTGAACCATTCCAACCATCGTACTGTTTTTATGCTGTGTTCCACACCTATGGCACATCAAATGCAGTTGAGTAAAAAACTGCAGAAACAATTTCATTTGAGCTTATTTGACTATCACTCTCTGTCCATATAAATAATTTTACGTTTTCAGTGTTAAGTTTTGATTTTGAGTGTCCAGTTAACACCATAAAATTATATAAATTGCACTGCATACTAAAATAATATGCTTATACTGGAATTTTTGGGAGTGGTAAATTCTTTTCGCAGTCCAAGGAAAATATTACAATTTTGGGATCATTTTCTCTCAATAAGTCATAAAACGCATTACTGCGTACTCTGTGTACCCGCTGTTCTGTCGTTGCCCTAGTTTCTCTTAAGGGTCGATACTTTTTTAATTTTTTCCGAAAACTACAGGCATTTTAAACATATATTAACCTTCACAGATCCAAAGCCAATTTTGTATTGCCGTACAAAAATATTTATGAAAAAAACACTCTTTAACTTTTAAGGATTCTTCCATTCCACAATTTGACTATATTCAGTTCACAGGGCAAGTATCGTCTAATAATTGTTTTATTACGCACCTAATGAGTCACACAGCAAGTTAAGGACTAGATGAAATTCTTTATAAGCCGTTTTTTTGTGATATCCCATCACCTCCTCTTTTTTCTGCTGGCAAAACTCGGGTCTGGTGATATTCCTTTAATATTCTTTCAGCTCGGTGTTTTCCAATACCCAGTATAGCCACAAATGTTTTTTTATACACAGGAATTGTCCCTTTGGAAGTTTTAATGTTGTAGTTTACAGTGACCGACTTTGGTTTATATCGAACATTTTTTTTTTATTTTGGTACCCCGGTTTTTCGGTCTACTTATGACACTGTGCTTAAATACAAACATATCTTGATACGATTTGGTAAAAATCTTCATTGAATTTTTTTATCTCAGTCATAGTTAATAAGCAACATTGCAATATATTTGTTTTATGCCCACAAGTGGAAATTTCAGGCGGACGTTGACGAGAATACCTAGAAAAGTAAATTAACTTTTTGCCAGACTGCTAATTAAGAATTTGCAAAACAGACATACCTTTGTATTTTGGCTTTTTCATGCTTCCATTTTTGTTTATTTGTTACTCTTTTTCGTTCTTTGGCAACAGGACTTGGCTTAATGGTAATTTTGTTATCCATATTTTATCTTAATTATTGCTGACACTAGATAATTAATTTATAAACAAAACTCATTACACTTTACGTCTCCACGTTCTATTTCAATCTGATCATGCAGGTTCGAGAAAAAAAAAAGATTGAATTGAAAAGATTGAATTGAAAAGACTTGAATTGAATGCGGGAACCGGATTCGTTCAAAGACAATTGTCTGCTTTTGCACGTAACCTCTGTGCTTTTCCACCTAAATGCTTCAAATAATAAGTAATATCTGGATGATTATGGCGTGTTCATATATATTTTTCCCTTTATTTCGGTTTAAAACAAAAAATACTCTTAGATCTCTATTAACAAAGACTAAACCAAACAATATACAACAACATACCAAAAACGTGGTTTATAAAATTCCCTGCGAAGGTGGCAAATTCTATATAGGTGAAACATCTAGACCGTTAGATGTTAGAATAAAAGAGTATAAAAAACCTTCTTAGAAAGGGCGATTTTAATAAATCTAGAATTTGTCTACACGCATGGGAATCTGGTCATAAAATCAATTGGAATAATGCCAAAACGGTTTTAAAAGAATCGGTAACAAAATACAGAAGATTAAAAGAAACCGCTATAATTAATTTAAATAAAAATAACTGTATTGCTATGCCTTCAGTAGATTTAAATTCAATATGGTTCCCGATTCTAAAGAATGCAATTTAAAACATTTAAATATTTGAATACACAATCAGTACAATAAACAATCACACAGTAAACATTACCTATATATATTTTTTGGTAGAATGTCACTGTCATGAAAATCTATTGTTGTCAATATAAGTATCGTTGACATACACAAAAAAGTATATTTACTTTCACTCGTTACTTTATATATTACAAATTAATATAATTTATTTTTTAGTTTAGTTTTGAAAACGGGGGGAGAGGACTCTCCGAAACGTTAACGTTAAAAGTTTGTATATATTTAAACATTTTTATATATTTAAAATTTTGTTCGTTAGTCAAATTTATTACAAAAAAGAATCACTGAGAAATTTGTCCATGTTTGGTTTTTTGTTTTTACCCAGTGATTCTTTCTTTACATAAGAGCAGGTATTTTTGATATTTTTTGAGTTTTAGATAGTGGCGAAAAACCCAAATAAAGGAAGAAAAATGCTTCAAATAATGTCGTCAATCCTCGATATTTTATATTTGCCCACTTTTTCTATTGAATTTTCAAGAAGACTTATTAATTTTAATAAACGATCTGTATGTGTAATTTTACAAAAAAAAAGTTGTCTAATCGTTGTGTTTATCTGGAATTACTAAGAATTTATGACGGTTTTTGTCCTCATGTGACTTTTTTGCATATATAATAACAAGCTGTCCTTTCAAGTGTTGTTGGTTTTGATTTAGACAGTACACACATGGCTTAATCATAATTCGTACAACAACAGTTACAGCACAATTTTATATAGAAACGTATCATACTTTTAGCATTTTTCTTAACAAGGTCAAAGTATTATCAGTTACAAAACAAACCTGTACAAAGGGTTATAGTAAAGTACCATTGGTCAAACTGTAAATTTTAAACTGGGCGTTGTTTCTATTATAAAATGTATTATAAAACCAATTGTCTTGAGTTGATACATTAAGAATATTAAGAAAGCACGGCCATGAAATTATCTCAAAAACTTCTTCGGGCCTGATGGGCCCAATTCGTATTTAAATACACGTTTTTTAGGATAAAAGAAAACCAAAAGAATTTAATTTTCTCTATTTATATAAAATAGTAAGCCATTAATTAATTAAATTAAAAACAATACATTATTTACCTATATAGTTACCTACATTTATCACATACTAAATTACTGTGTTCTAAACCTACGTTTTTGTGACATTTTTAGCACACACTTTTTGATTTTCAGTCTTTTTTGCTTGGGCAAATACGATATCTTCGTCTTTTTGGTTCACTTGACGAAACACTCTTTTCATTTGTTGATAACTCTTTTAAAACTTTTTGTTCTACCGTTAGTGTACACACTAAACCCAGGTCAAAGTGTAATGAAAAATCCTGGAAAGCTATACTGGTTGCTTTTGAGCCAAATAGATATAAAGTGTGGGTTGTAGAAAATAATAAGTTTCTTGTAGTGAGGGATGTTATTGTAAACGAGATAATTTTTTGTCATCCAGGCCTGTAATTAAAACTGAAGAAGTTAATGTGGAAAACTTTGGTAATAAAACTGATTCCTCTGACAGTTTGTCAAGATCTGTAGTTAATAAATCTGGCAATAAAACTGATTCCTCAGACAGTTTGTCAAGATCAATAGTTAATAAATCTGTGGTTGATAAATCTGGTAAAACTAAATCGGATGAACAAGAATCCAGGAATATAAACGTGAACTCTAATAAAATTATCAAACATAAATTAAAATAACTCTAATAAATCGGTTGTTAAAACAGCTATGTCAAATAACATTGAGTATAAAGTTACATTATCTTCCCTACTAGAAAGAAGTGATAGAATCAAAAGTCGTTCGCCTGTCTATTATACTGTTTAATTTATGCTCAATCTGTGGTTTGTCAAATTCCTCTATCATATCAGGAAATTAAAAATTGGGAAGATAAAATTCAGTGAGAACAAGCTATACAAGACGAAATTAATTCACTCTTGATAAACAAAACAAGGTCCGTAGTAGCAAGTCCAGAAATAAAAATATACTGGATTGTAAATGGAATATTGGAAGAGGAAAATTTTATGACTTGAAACTTCCACTGCTTCTCTTTTTGACGCATCTTCATCACCACAGCACCTTCTTAAACATTTTTAATGCATCAGTACAAGAAATATCGTTTTTTTTTTACAAAAACGAATGCAAATTGTTTCAGTCAGTCATACCTACTTAAAAAAAATAACTAGTTGTATCGATACACAAAGCACACGGATTTCTAAAATAAAAGTCACGTTATTTTTTAATTACAGTAGAGTGTTTAGTTTTTCAAATAACTGCAAATTCAGTTCATCAGGTTTAAAATGCGTTACGATAATAAAATACAATAAAACTTGCTAGTACTAACATATAATGAGTTTATTTACTCGAGATATTTTATTTCTTATACATATATCTTTGAAATTACATTTCACGACATATGTCAATAAACATTACCAGATTGATTTCAACATCAACGGCTCGTTTAAATAAGCTATATAAGCGTAAAAGAACGAAGTGATATAAAAATATCAAGGTCATCTTAACGAAAACTCTAACCTACTTCAAAATGTAAAATTTCCCAGGCAGGATACTGAGTGTTTGTTATTTAATGCACTAAAAATATCAGTTCCGGATGACGAATTATAATTATATTCGTCGATTTCAATACGTTCTCCATCGTCATCTGATGCGCAGTCTCCACTGCTCTTTTTCGTTATACTAGTTTTCATTCAGTCTTCTTTCTCTTATCTGTGAATGGATATTTTCTATCAAACGGTTCCTTTGAATATAAAACTACAAGAAGGAGCATATGATTCTATAAGCGGGACCAGAATGGTAGCTGCATATGGCCGAGTACTGTTTCCGGTTTGGCTGTATGAATAAAAACAAGAAACTATTAAAAGTTGTTTAAAACAATAAATTGTTGTAAAATTATCGTTACAGTATTAAACTAATGAAGATTTACTAGATACGGCAGAGAAATTTAAATAAATTAATTTTTTTTTTTTTTTTGAAAGAGTAAAGTGTCTTTTATGTGGCCAATACAACAAAAAGTTGTTAAGAAATTGGAATATCCTGTCATAAAATCATATTATTTCTAAAAATTGGTTAGGTAAACAGTTGCATCTTGCATCGAGTTGATGTTCATATTTAAATTAGGTATATATATATATATATATATATATATATATATATATATATATATATATATATATATATATATATATATATATATATATATATATATACGCGAACGCGACGCGACACAAAATTTCCCAAGGAAAATTGTATCCATACCCACTCAGAATCACCACCACCAACACAGGAAGAAATCTACAGGCACATACGCAAACTAAAGAATAACAGGTCATCCGGTGAAGATGGTATCACCGCGGAACTATTGAAATATCTCGGACCAAATTCACTGCAGGATCTTACGCAAATTATCACGAATATTTGGCAAACAGAAAAATTACCAGATGAATGGAAATGTGCTCTTATCCACCCTCTGCACAAAAAGAGAGACAGAACAGATGTGAACAACTAAAGAGGAATCTCCTTACTACAAGTCACTTACAAACTCCTCTCAGCATACCTTCTCCAGAGAACACAAGAACAATGAGAACACAAAATTGGCGAGTACCAGGTAGGCTTTCGCCCAGGTCGCTCATGCACTGAATAAATATTTAAACCAAAAAACTATACTGAAATACAAAGCTATCAGGAACGTCCCAATCATCTGCACGTTTGTGGACTTCAAAAAATCATACGACTGCATCGACCGAAAATCTTTGTTTAACATCCTAGAAGAACAAGGACACGACCCCAAAACACTAGGATGACCAAGCAGACACTGACTGACACAACCTTTAAAGTAAAATTTATGGGAGAAATTTCCGGACCCTTTCTGATTAAAACTGGTGTACGCCAAGGAGATGGGTTATCCCCACTCCTCTTCAACCTAGCCCTGGACAAAGTCATAAGGGAATGGGAAAAAGAACTGAAAAAGCAAGGACACTGGAACCCAATACGACTCGGACGATCCAAAAACAACATAGAAATATCATGCCTGGCCTTCGCAGATGACCTAGCCATACTCGCAGACAATGAAAAAAAAACAACCAAACAGATCGAAGTCCTCAAGGAATGTGAAGAGAAAGTCGGCCTACAAATCTCCTTTCAATAAACCGAATTTTTCTGTTAAAAATGAGATGTCCAAAATTAGAACTCTAAATACGGCAAAATAAATAGGGTCACTCACTTTAAATACCTGGGCGAGATTATCGAATCCACAGGAGGAGAGCAGATAGCACAGAAGACTCGATTACAGAAGATGAAGAGGGCATATCGCAAGACACACAATATCTGCAATACGAAATGCCTATCCACACACGCAAAAATAAGACACTACAACACAGTAATCAAACCAGAAGTACTATACGCAAGCGAGACACTTACACTTCATACAAAAAGCGGCATAGAAAACATACTAAAAGAAGAACGAAAAATTATGAGGAAAATTCTCGGCGCAAAGCTGACAGAGGAAGGATACAGACTACATTCTCGAAAGACCACAGAGAGAATGTCCAACGTAGCGGCGGACATAAGAAAAAGAAGGTTGAAATTCTATGGACATATCAGTAGACTCCCACCGATAAGACTCACCAACAGAATTCTTACATACATACAAGGAGTCAAGTCAACAGTACCATGGATCGCACAAGTCAGAGCTGATCTGGGAAAGGCACAAATGGGTCCGACAGAGATTCAGGATAGAAGAACTTACAGAAACAAAATACATATGTGAAACGTTGTATCAGAGAGCGAAGTTTCGAGGAGATCAGGAACAAGGTGAGCGGAGGAGAGAAAGAGAATCTATGGAGAAGGGATGAGAGAGGTGTGGAGGATCAGAAAGAGCACTCGAAAATGAGTCAGAATGCTTTCGTGATCCAACCGGGTCTATACGCACCACATAATATATATATATATATATATATATATATATATATATATATATATATATATATATATATATATATATATATATATATATATATATATATATATATATATATATAATATATATATATATATATATATATATATATATATATATATATATATATATATATATATATAGTATATATGTAGTGTTAGATTTTTCTTGGACTGCGTCCAATGAGACAGCAGTAGCTGAGTGTCATCACACACCCAACCGTTGGGTTCCACAATCTCATGTGGTACACACAACAACCTGCGTCTCCGCTTAAATGAACATTTTTGTTGGTTGCTTGACCGGAAAGGCGACCAACCTATCTCTTCAACTGTCAGATATGTTTGGTTTCTCGAGGTTCAGACTCATCAGGGCGCCGACATATACCATCAAGAACAGGGAGACCCTATCTACAGCCTTTTATTCTCTCGAGTAAAATCTCCTTGGAAACTCTGCTATATAAATTCTTCTTTGGTGGGAGACACTAAACTTGAAGAGATTTGCCACTAAACACCAAAACACTTTTTTTGAACTGCTCGACGCACGTTTCGCTAACCATGTTAGCATCATCAGGAGATGATTTAATCTAGTGATAATTTAATTAATGATGCATTAAATCATCTCCTGATGATGGTGACATGGTTAGCGAAACGTGCGTCGAGCAGTTCAAAAAAGTGTTTTGGTGTTTAGTGGCAAATCTTTTCAAGTTTAACTCTGCTATGTTCATCTTCATCTTTCAGTGCCGGAATATTTAGTGACTTAACTTAATTGATACTAGACGCATCGTATAAAAATACATTTATTTCTACAAATTTTAAAAATGGATCATAACTCTACGAAGTATAGATATAATGTTTTTACAGATAAATTAAAAATACATTTAAATATACTAAGAAAAGGAAAGGAAAGGATTTACGGTTAGAGACGCGTCAGCAACTACAAGGCTATATAGCAACTGGACCTACAGCTTAACGTGGATTCCGAACTACGGTCATCAACCACCGACAACCCAGGCCAGCACCCCCCTCAGCACTTCTCAGAAGGCATCCGGCCTTACCCAGCCGTTAACTGGCGTGACTGAGGGGTAATTCGTTGTCGGATTGTACATTCTTGCCTAGAAACAATCACAAACCTTTAGGAAGTAAACACACAGAAGAAAGAAAGGAAAAAAACCATCCAAGCGCTGGAATCAAACCAACTACCGCTCCAATACCGTTTCGGCATGCAGCTGCAGGCTGCTGCTCTTACTGTACGCACCAACGCGACCGGTAAATATACTAAGAGCATCTTCACCTTTCAGTTCCAGATTGTTTAGAGACTTAACTTAAACTCCTTTCCTTTTTTACATAATTTTTTATCCAAACTCCAAAAAGAAAAAGGAAACGTCACAAATCACGTGACATAAAATGAAAGGATTATTTTTTTTAAACATATATATAATATTGAGATAGATATGTATATCTCCCCAATAATAACTGAGATGGCTAAACGGTAATGGCTCTAACTGGGCTGCTCTATTTGTCGAGCTTGGTGGTGGCTTTCAGTCATTGTAGCTTTAACTACCTGGAAATAAAAGTAACCTTGAACACTCCATCAAACTATTCTCTGTTTACTATCTGTTACTTCAAATTTATCAGATCGATACAAAATTCATCGATACAAAAAAACAGCATCGTGTTAAAATCATATTTTAACCACATGAGTCTGAACCTCGAGAAACCAAACATATCTGACAGTTGAAGAGATAGGTTGGTCGCCTTCCCGGTCAAGCAACCAACAAAAATGTTCGTTTAAGCGGAGACGCAGGTTGTTGTGTGTTCCACATGAGATTGTGGAACCCAACGGTTGGGTGTGTGATGACACTCAGCTATTGCTGTGTCATTAGACTATATATATATGGTGCGTATAGACCCGGTTGGATCACGAGAGCATTCTGGCTCATTTTCGAGTGCTCTTTCTGATCCTCCACACCTCTCTCATCCCTTCTCCATGGATTCTCTTTCTCTCCTCCGCCCACTTTGTTCCTGATCTCCTCGAAACTTCGCTCTCTGATACAACGTTTCACATATGTATTTTGTTTCTGTAAGTTCTTCTATCCTGAATCTCTGTCGGACCCTTTTGTGCCTTTCCCAGATCAGCTCTGACTTGTGCGATCCATGGTACTGTTGACTTGACTCCTTGTATGTATGTAAGAATTCTGTTGGTGAGTCTTATCGGTGGAAGTCTACTAATATGTCCATACAATGTCAACCTTATTTTTCTTATGTCCGCCGCTACGTTGGACATTCTCTCTGTGGTCTTTCGAGAATGTAGTCTGTATCCTTCCTCTGTCAGCTTTAGACCGAGAATTTTCCTCATAATTTTGCATTCTTCTTTTAGTATGTTTTCTATGCCGCTTTTTTTATGAAGTGTAAGTGTCTTGCTTGCGTATAGAACTTCTGGTTTGATTACTGTGCTGTAGTGTCTTATTTTTGCGTGTGTGGATAGGCATTTCTTATTGTAGATATTGTGTGTCTTGCGATATGCCATCTTCATCTTCTGTAATCGAGTCTTTTTAAACATATATATAATATAGAGATAAATATGCATATCTCCAAAATAATAACTGAGATGGCTAAACGGTAATGGCTCTAACTGGGCTGCTATATTTGTCGAGCTTGGTGGTGGCTTTCAGTCATTGTAGCTTTAACTACCTGGAAATAAAAGTAACCTTGAACATTCCATCAAACTATTCTCTGTTTACTAACTGTTACTTCAAATTGATCAAATCGATACAAAATTTATCGATACAAAAAAACAGCATCGTGTTAAAATCATATTTTAACACTATGCTGTTCACATACTCAACGAGAGATACTCGTTAGTACACATCAGTTATAATAGCCATGGTAGCAATCAACATACATTCAAATAGAGATGTTCTACATAACTTCTACAATGATAATATTATCGGCCAATAATCAAATATCAAACTGTGTACTGTTCCTGACAATGAGTTGAGAACTTGAGTGATATCAAGGGAAAACGCACGAGATACCCATCCAAAGAGCTAAACAAAACATAATGGATATCCAACCACACCCTACGGTGTAACCTCTGGTACTGAGTTGTGCAATGGGTACAAAGGGAGAGAGCGTGATGTATCCACTCCAGATACCAGAAAAGCAAACCAACTCACTTCATTGGATTGAAGGGAGAGCGCGCGACAATACCATGGAGATCTCTCAATATTTATTAAATTACAGATCAAACATTTTCAACAATGATAATTTTATCAATCAATAATAAAATTATCATTCTGGGTACTGTTCCTGACACTGAGGGGAGGGCGCGCAAAAGTGCCAGCTTCGGGTATAAACGGGGTATCAAGGGAGAGCGCACGAGATACCCACCCAAAGAGCTGAACAAAACATAATGGATTATCCAACTACACCCTACGGTGTAACCTCTAGTACTGAGTCGTGCAATGGGTGCAAAGGGAGAGCACGCGATGCATCCGCTCCAAATGCTAGAAAAGCAAAACAGCATTTGCCCACTTCATGGTACTGAAGTGAGAGTGAGTTTGGATATTCACTTAAATAGAAATCATTTAATATTAATCAAATTATTAATCAAGAACAACTTCTTTAAATATTATTTTAAATGAACAGTACTAGATTTAATTCAATTATACTTGAATATTTGATAGTAATCAGAACAGTATCCTGTGAAAAAAAGAAATAGAAATATTCTTTAAATTATTCTCGAAACTACCAAAATCAGTAGAAGACAAAGTGTTCAGTGAAAAACTCACTTACATAGTAATCATTTAATATTAATGAAAACATTAAATAGAAATAATAGACTTTAAATATATCTCAAAACTAATATAAATCAATAGAAACTAAATAAAATGTTCAGTGACAAACTCACCCTTGGAATTATTCGGGAACGACACGACAAGACACTTGTTCACAGTATAAATGAAAATGTTGGTTTCTAATACAGAAATAAAGCACATCGCACATCGGCGGCGCATAATCTTAAGTGTTGTCGAAGCTTTTAGATAGGATAGGAATGCTTTTTTGACAGCGACAGCATTTATCGTCAAAACACCGTCGAGTTAACGCTTTGAAAATTATGGATGAGATTCCATCGAAACATCAGCGAAGCCGTCCACAAGTGGACATTCAGCTAACACGGGATACCCGAGAAACTATCATTACATTTCACACCCGTGAAAACATTCGTCAAAACATATATATATATATATATATATATATATATATATATATATATATATATATATATATATATATATATATATATATATATATATATATATCTGTCAGAATATATCTTTCAGAAATCTGTCACCCTTTCTCCACGTGGTGCCAACGATCGCCTTCGCCAAACTGTCAACCATGCGACGTCACGTGTCTCTCGGGACCGGTTTCTAGCCTTTCAGCCGTCATCAGCCGAGCTCTCGACGAACGCAAGGAAAGCTGTTCGGAAAGACGATCGAGGCCAGACCAGATTAATATGTATATATATATATATATATATATATATATATATATATATATATATATATATATATATATATATATATATATATATATATATAATATACATTAAAATATAATACATAAATAGATTAAATTCTAAAACACAAAAAGATACAAAATATATAAAATAAAGTTCAACATCGGGTAAGACACATCACAATAAGTACAACAAATTTTAAAATTAATTTTTAAAAATAAAAATTTTTAAACAATTACATATTTACATGTAAAATTATGATATAATTTAAACTGAAAATTCTTTCACATGGCACTGAAGTAGATATAAGACAGCCTTTTTTGAACAAATTCATATAGTCTTGGATAAATATTTTTTTCTTGGAAACCACCATATTAAGGGGTCCTCGTGTCGATCGATTAAGGGCTCATTTAAATATTATGCTATTTCATTAATATCTGCTAACTTAGGGTTTCTGAAACTTTTTACATTTATTACTTTGTTTTCAAAATGTTTCCATATCAGAGAGTGAATTATTGCTTTTTGATGTCAATGATGTACCGAAGCCTTTTAATAATTTATACGAAAATTCATATACTGATATTCTCAGAAATTAAAATGTGATGCTATATACTACTGCTAATCGTAAAGTATTTGTTTATCTGACTATGCAACTCAGTTATGCAACCAGTTATACGAGAAAAGATTCAGTGGGATCCGAGAACCTGCTCAGGGACCCGGATCTTTGAATTGATTCAGAACCGGTGATCCGACTCTCCAAAAAGATCTGTGTTTCCTATAACTAAACGTGATACAAAAACATGAATATATGTAAACTGAGGCATGTCTATAAGCATACTTAATTCTCGGTCGTGCGCATAACACTCAAAGTAGTAGTGGCAGAAACAGATGCATATATGTCTGCACGGTAATAATTTCGCCGATCTCCAGACCTTGCTAGCAATATATATATATATATATATATATATATATATATATATATATATATATATATATATATATATATATATATATATATATATATATATGCAAAAATCCATCTTTACCAAAAAAATTACAAAATTATCGTTTTGCCTGAGAATGAACAAAAGAGCTAGATGTAACTTTTACAAACATAATTCTGTACATTCAAAATATATTTGAAACAAACGATTCACCTATCGTTTTATTTGAGATTAAACCAATGTCTGAAAAATATATACTAAACAAAAATATTTCTTACAGAATGTTACATAATTTCTATTTCTGTTATGCGATAATTGAGATATATTTTTATCACCCTATATGAAATTAGTAATGGTACTGCAATATATGTTAAATACCGCCCATGCATAATATGTTGACGGTATGTTGACGGAGCTATAAGTTTTTTCAAGGGAATTGATTACATTCACAATATTTGCTTAGATTTTCTATAATATTTCGCGTAAAAATCCTAAATATATAATATATACTGTAGAATAAAAAACTGCAACACTGAAAAATATACTTTGTTTTAAAAAAAACACGTTTAATTTGGGAAAAGGGTAACAATGATTTATTCAAATTATGTGCCATGGCTAGTTGCATATTTTTCCAATCGCTCTGGCAATTTGTGGATATCCTACTAGAAAAACCGTACGTCTTTTGAGGTGGTCCGAGTAGTAGTCGGAAAGGGCCAAGTCTGGTGAGTATGGCGGATGGGGCAAGAGTTCCCAGCCAAATGCAAAGCGTTGTCGTGCTGCAAAATCACTTTTCCGTGTCTTGCAGCTCATTCTGATAACTGTTCGATCAATGCGTGGTTCAAATTGATCGTTTGTGCTACCGCGAACGATATGAACTGTTTCACCTGGTTTCAGAAGCCCATGGTACACGACACCCTTCTGATCCCACCAGATGGATGGCAGAGTATGGCTAAAGGATGACAAACGTGACATGAGACCAGTTTCAGCTCGCACTGTCGAAATGATCGAAAAACTTCTCGATTTTGTAGCAAATGTCCGCAACGTTTCACTAAAAATGATGAAAGAGGCTTTGAATATTCGCACAGAAACCATTCGATTCATTCTTATCAAGGATTTGGACAGTACTATTTAGAAGTCCTGAAACGATTAATGCACATAATTCGCCCTATATAAAATTAGTAATGGTTCTGCAATATACTTTAAGTACCGGCCATGCATAATATATTACATATATAGAATAATAATCGGTATGTTGACGGAGCTCTAAGTTTTTTCGAGGGAATTGATTACATTCCTAATATTTCTCGTAGGTTAGGTTAGGTTAGGTAATAATATATACAGTAGAATAAAAAAATTCAACACTGAAAAATATACTTTTTTGGATATTTTTGTGAAGACTATTATATAATGACAAAAAAGTCAAGAAATGCTTACAGGTGCAGCGATTAATAATTCTTAATTTTTTCTAAGAAAAAGGATGTTTAATTTGGGAAAAGGGTAAAAATGATTTATACAAATTATGTGCCATGGCTAGCTGTACATTTTTTTCCAGCACTCAGGCAATTTGTGGATGTCCTACCAGAAAAACGGTACATCTTTTGAGGTGGTCCAAGTAGTAGTTGGAGAGGGCAAAGTCTCGTGAGTATAGCGGGTGGGGCAAGAGTTCCCAGCCAATTGTGTTTCTGACTGATTTCGTTGTGTGTAATGGAGTGTTAGCGTGTTGCAAAATCACTTTTCCGTAACTTGTAGCTCATTATGATTGTTTTTCGATCAATGCATAGTTTAAATGAATCGTTTGTTGAAGCACATGGACACAACACCCAGCTGATCTCACCAGATGGATGGCAGAGTGTCGCTAGAGGATGACAAACGTGACAAGAGACCCATTTCAGCCAGCACTCTCGAAATGATCGAAAAAGTTTGCGATTTTGTAGCGAATGACGGCAACATTTAACTAAAAATGATGGAAGAGACTTTGAATATATGCAAAGAAACGATTCGACTCATTATTCGCAAGCATTTTGGTAAAACTAAGGTACGTGCAAAGTTTGTTCCACACGCGTTGACGCACGAGCAGAAATCACTTCATGTCAATCATTCCAGAGAAGTCGTCGCAACCGCCAGAAATGATCAAAGCTTTCTGAACTGAATTATTAAAATCACTAGAAGTCGAAAAACTTACCACAGGCAAAAAAACATGAATACTAGGCAAGAGTGTAAAATCCGACAACGAATTACCCCTCAGTCACGCCAGCTAAAGGCTGGGTAAGGCCGGATGCCTTCTGAGAAGTGTTCTATGTTGGTCACTCGCCAGTCGGTATGTTTTCTAATAGGCTTATGGGTAGGCACAGAACCAAGGATTGATAGCCTGAGGGGGGTGCTGGCCTGGGTTTGTCGGTAGCTGATCACCGTGGTTCGGAACCCACGTTAAGCTGTAGATCCAGTCGCTAAATAGCCTTAGATACTGATGCGCCTCTAACCGTAAATATTTTCCTTTCCTTTGGTCAAACTGTCACTGGGCAGTACTACTTAGAAATCCCGAAACGCACAGAATTCGTCGCATTTAGCCAGAATATCGCGGTTCAAACAGCTGTAATTTGTTGCACGATAATCACACATCGTTAATTATGCATCAATGTTTGGCCCGAAAGCAAGTCTGTGTGATCAACCACTCCTCAGATTTAGCCCCTTGTGACGTTTCCTTGTTACTGAACTTGAAATTAAAGTTGAAAGGGTGTTTTTTTAAAAACATTCAAACCATTCAAACACCTTCGATGCGTGCTTTGGAGGCTATTCCACAAAATGAGCTGAAGCAGGTATTTAAATCATTATTGAATCGTGACAAATGTAACAAATGTATCGAAGCGAGAGTAGAATACTTCGAATACTAATTCATAAAAAATGCCAGATATTTCGTTATAATTATTTTCCTAGAGCAGTACTGATAATTAATGGACGGACTATGTATATCTATTTTTCGGCTTCAGTCACGATCCGATGCAAAAAAGTCTTTCTTTCATGCCAAGAAAGCAAAACTTCGCACACCGTTTATAGCTTTTCCATCGTTTCATCGTTCACTAGTCTGTCTGTCGTTCAGCTCATGTGGTACCCATTTTCCTGTCTTCTGGATCTTTTCCATAACAAGCAAACGATAACAAATGCTTCAACGATCAACATTTAACCACCACTGGTTGTTGAGTTTGCTTATCGTCTTCTTCCAACAATGCCTGTAATTTGGTATCTTCAATTTTTTTTCAGTTGAACGTCCGGTCGTTCTTTATTTTTAAGTCGAAATCACCACTTTTGAATCATCTCAACCAACGCCCACAAGTACTACGTAAACATAAAGTACTACGTAAATGCTGAATGAGTGATGTGATGCTGAATGAGTGATGTGATGCTGAATGAGTGGTGAAAATTACACAGCTGTATCGGCTGAAAAGGAAGGTATCGATTGTGATGTGCAGAGTCGTGTTGTGATTGATGATGTTTCCTAAGAGGTTGCTGCCAATGAAGATATGACAACATCTGAGGCACCATCAACATCTATGTCTCGTGTATCAAGCCTCTCTTCGATTTTGACAGAAATTGGTCCAGTGCAAGCAACTCCAATGAAAAGTGCCATTCGAACTTCACCGGAAACAATTTCGGTATTGATGGAACCGAAACGATAATAAACAATTAATAAATGTTCAATAAATGTTAAATATTTGGTATATTTATTTCATTTTCTCACGTTTTCAACAAGTTTTTAAGGTATCTCAACTTATCCGACAAAAAATTTTGTTTGTAGGTCACAGGTGTAGGTAGGTGTACAATTTTCCAATGTAGCTAATTGGAAAATTGGATATATTTTGTTGGGCTTTTGAAAAATCGAAAAATATTTATTATCGAAATGTTGGTATGACCTCTGGTTTTCCATCGGTATAATAAACTCTTCGATATCTTTATTCAGTGAAATTTTCATCATCATCATCAGCCTGTATCGATCCACTGCAGGATGAAGGCCTCTTCAGCATGCTTCCAACTTTCACGGTCCTGGGCTTTCCTCTGCTACTCGAGTCCAATATACTTAACGATGTCATCAATCCATCGTGCTTTCGGTCTTCTTCGCGGACATTTACGATCAAGCAGTATCCACTCCAGGATTGCCTTGGTCCATCTGTCGTCCCATCGCCTCGCTATATGGCCTGCCCATCTCCATTTCAATTGCTTTACTCTTCCAATGATGTCACAGACTTTTGTTTGTTCCCTGATCCATGGGCAGGACTCTCTGTCTCGTCTTGTAATGCCAAGCATACATCTTTCAATTCCCCTCTGCGCCACCCGAAGTTTTTGAATTGATTGGGATGTGAGTGTCCAGGTTTCACTTCCGTATGTCATAACGGGCAGAACGCACTGATCGAAGACTTTTCTTTTCAGGCAAAGTGGGAGTCTACTCTTAAACACTATGTTGAGCCTACCAAATGCCTGCCAGCCACATTTAACACGCCGTTCCACCTCCCGGGCGGTATTCCCCTCTATTGAAATCCTCTGCCCAAGATATATAAAGCTGTCCACAATCTCTAAATCCCTACCTAAAACTGAAATTCTTCTGTCCTGAGTGAAGTTATTGAATATAACCTGACTCTTTTTCAGGTTTATTTTCAAGCCAAATGGTTCGCCAGGCCTTTGCAGTTCTTGTATGCGTTTTTGCAGCTTCTCTGGGTCTTGTGAAATGAGAATAATATCATCTGCAAATCTAAGATGGTTTAAGTTTGCACCATTAATCTTTACGCCATCCTGTTCCCAATCCAGTTTACGGAATACTTCTTCAAGGCCAGCCGAGAAAAGAATAGGCGATATTGCGTCACCCTGCCGTACACCTCGTTCTATATTAATTCCCACTTCAAGATCATCAAGGTGAATTGTGGCTGTAGCTCCATCATATATCGATTCTAATAGGTTTACATAGGCTCTCTCTACACCTTGGCTAAGCAGTGCATTCATTATCGCATGCTTTGAGATGGAATCAACTTTTTCGTAGTCGATAAAAGCCAAGCACAGTGGTATGGTATATTCGTTGTGCCTTTCTATGACCTGCTGTACAACCTGGATGTGATCCATTGTACTGAATCCACTTCTGAATCCTGCTTGTTCTCTTGGTTGTGCGTCATTCAGTTTTTTTAATATTCTTTTAGAAATGATCTTATCACTAAGACATTCTTCTTCTCTGTCTTCTTCCTTTCGTCAGACCAAGTTGTTCCAGTCTTCCTACATTTTTCTCTCTGGCCAACCTTCCTTGTGTCTGAAACAGTTTCTATCCTGAATTTCACTTTGTGTAATATTTGATGATCTTAGGTCCTCTTTAATTGCAGCAATCCATTTATTTATTTCTACTTTAGCTCTAGTCCTATTTTCATAAAATTCAACTATTTGTCCAGTTAACCTACTCGGGTTCATCCGTTTTATGTCTCCGTAAAACTTAAGTCTTCTTTTTTTCATATAGCTACCTGTGTATTGTTTGATTTCTTAGTTTTCTCGAAGTCGGTATGTTGTATTATTTATTTGTTTGCGCCCTAAGATTTTTCTTTCTTTTTTTTTTTAATCACATCAATGTCTTTCTTTCTATTCAAAATGAATGTTTCTACGCCATATAGACATTCTGGCTTAATAACTGTGTTGTAATATCTCAGTTTTGTGTTTTTAGATATGAATTTTTTGTTGTAAATATTTTGTGTGTCAATACAGTTTCTATTTTTTTACATCTACCCCGATCTTTCCAACCCGTTTCCATGATTATTTCTGCCAAATATTTGAATTAAGAGATTCATCTGATGTTACCATATTTTGTTTTTAGAAATTCTGTTCCAAGTCTGTTGCAGATCATGTGTATTTTCAAAGAAAGTTTCGAGTCCTACCTTTCCTGCTGTTTCTTTTAGGATTTAATTTTTTTTTGTGCCGTTAATATATCTTGAGTCAAAATTGGTAGATCGTCAGCAAGCGCCAGATATATAATACTGTCCCTCAGTTAAATTTATAATTTAGTTTTAATTATATAACGCCAAAATCATTCCAAAAAACAGTAGGGGGGTGGGGATGTTTAAGAGGATTTGAGACCAGACAACTCAAATCAATAAACTTTGCTACAAGTTTCAATACTTTACTACAGAACACCAGGTTTTATTTAAAATTTACATATTGTGCTCTTATTATAATATTCTGTAGTTTAAAACTCTACACTACACTACACCACTGTGTGGTAAAAGGGGAATGAGACAAACAACTATAAGAAATATTTTAGGTCCTTGTTTGGATTGTCCACGTAAAACCAATTTATTTCCGGATGTGTTTGACTTTAATTCAGAGATATTTCTTAGTTATCCGAGTCAACAAGAAACCAATTATGTGCCATCCTAATACCTTACAATCGATCACTTAATAACATCCTGTCGCGCGTTACAACCAACTGACCAACCACGATAACCGAAAAGTAATCAAGCTATTCTTAATGGATTAATCTTTACGAGTTCGTATTTTTATCAAGTGACCCTTCCAAAGCATCATTATACGGCATGCGTCAACTATAACGAGCCAAATGTGTGAAAAACATGACGGTTAAATCAAGAGTGTTACTGAAAATGAACAGATACCTGATCGTGCTTGTTTTGACGTGTTTGGACATATCTAAAGCGAAATATGACCCATCCGAAAACAACGATCAAATTTGCGATGGTAACAGTTCCTGTTTCAGGAAATGCTGCCAGGAAAACCAAATTATTGTCGGTGCCCAATGTGAAAATTCTTCGGAGAATTTTGTAGATGTTTTGAAATCTTTCGTGAATCGGTCCAAGATGGTGATCAAACGAGGAGGGAACTTTTGCGAGGGGGACATTTTACCGTACGAAATTTATAATTTTCTGTTGCAAAAAGAGAAGTTGTACGCGACTGATTTCAACAAGTCCTTTGACGATTTTTGTTTGGAAGTATTCGCAACCAATGACACTACGCGTTATACAATACATAGTTTGATTTGTTATTCGGGCGATCCGGTGAATAGATTGTGGCAATATGGTAAGTTTTCTCGTACTAGCTAACCTTAACCATTCTTTAATGCAGTAAATTGTGTACCTCTTTAAATAAACGCTAAAATTGCACCAAAAAAAAGTAAAAAGTTTTAAAGTTAAAAAAAAGTTTAAAAGTTTTAAAAAAAAGTAAAGTTTAGTTTAGATAAACCGATAATTTCAATTTTATCTTGAAGAATGGCGGTATGCCCTGAAAATAACACAGGTCGACATAATTTTTGTAACATTGATGAGGATGCTCTTTTTGCATTTCGTTTAGGTAGGTGTTTTAATAACATCTTTTTCTTTACCTAGTTCTCCGTTATATCATGGGATAATTGAAATTATTTCTACCTGACTTTGGACTAGATAATTTAGATTTTAGAATTAGGAACAAGACCGTAGAGGGGGTATTTCCACAGTATTCTTCGAACCTTTAAGCGCTGTTTTATTGTTTTCTATAGTTTAGTTTGTTCCGGTCTCTTTTGCAGTACAGTCAAGTGTTTAAGTCTATTTTATATCGAGCACTTCTACTCTTAGCCTGTGTTCTCAATGACTGAATATAGTGCCCCATCTGGCAGAATAACCCTCATGCCTTAATAATAGACACGCAGCTGTATGCAGCAATGAGAACTATCACTGGCTGTAGGAGTACCCCTCTATAATGGCTCGTTTGTTATTTTTAGTCTCTGTCGATTTATATCATGTATGAAGCAATACGCTATATATACATATATATTCAATCAAATCATTTCAAATCAGCCGTCGCCATCACATTGAGACAAGTACCTCCCAGGACCAGTATCTGGCCTCACAACCACTCGAGCCCAGCTGACGACGAATCGAATTTTTTAGACGGCTTAATTCTACATAAAGACGGCTTAATTCTATACTACTACGACTTAATTCTATATAAAGAAAAACGGAAAAAAATCAATTACAATTCAAATATAATATTTGTAACACAAGTCACATAAAAAAAGAAGGAAAAATAGGAAGAAAAAAAAAGACAATTGGAAAGAAAAGAAAAGGAGAGAAATACACAGTCAACATAGTATTGTTAACATAATTTACATGAATTTATATGAATTAGCTGATAACATAATTAGTACAAACAAGAATTTCAACCTTCTTTTTCTTATGTCCGCCGCTACGTTGGACATTCTCTCTGTGGTCTTCCTGGAATTAGTCTGTATCCTTCCTCTGTTAGTTTTGGGCCGAGAATTTCTCATAATTTTGCGTTCTTCTTTTAGCATGTTTTTTTATGCCACTTTTTGTGTGGAGTGTGATTTGATTACTGTGTTGTAGTGTCTTATTTTTGTGTGTGTGGATATGCATTTCTTACTGTAGATATTGTTTGTCTTGCCGTATGCCCTCTTTATCTTCTGTAATCGAGTCTGCTGTGCTATCTTCTCTCCTCTTGTGGATTCGAGGATCTCGCCCAGGTATTTGAAATGCGTGACCCTTTTATCTTGCCGTATTTGGTGTTCAAATTTTGATGTCCGCCGCTACGTTGGGCATTCTCTCTGTGGTCTTCCTGGAATTAGTCTGTATCCTTCCTCTGTTAGTTTTGGGCCGAGAATTTCTCATAATTTTGCGTTCTTCTTTTAGCATGTTTTTTATGCCACTTTTTATGTGGAGTGTGATTTGATTACTGTGTTGTAGTGTCTTATTTTTGTGTATGTGTGGATATGAATTTCTTACTGTAGATATTGTGTGTCTTGCCGTATGCCCTCTTTATCTTCTGTAATCGAGTCTGCTGTGCTATCTGCTCTCCTCTTGTGGATTCGAGGATCTCGCCCAGATATTTGAAATGCGTGACCCTTTTATCTTGCCGTATTTGGTGTTCAAATTTTGATGTCCGCCGCTACGTTGGACATTCTCTCTGTGGTCTTCCTGGAATTAGTCTGTATCCTTCCTCTGTTAGTTTTGGGCCGAGAATTTCTCATAATTTTGCGTTCTTCTTTTAGCATGTTTTTTTATGCCACTTTTTGTGTGGAGTGTGATTTGATTACTGTGTTGTAGTGTTTTATTTTTGTGTGTGTGGATATGCATTTCTTACTGTAGATATTGTGTGTCTTGCCGTATGCCCTCTTTATCTTCTGTAATCGAGTCTGCTGTGCTATCTTCTCTCCTCTTGTGGATTCGAGGATCTCGCCCAGGTATTTGAAATGCGTGACGCTTTTTATCTTGCCGTATTTGGTGTTCAAATTTTGAACAAAAGAATTCGGTTTTTTAAAGTAGGCCAACTTTCTCTGCATATTCCTTGAGGACTTCTATTCGTTTAGTTGCCCTTTTTTTTTTCAATGTCTGCGAGTATGGCTAGGTCGTCCGCGAAGGATTTCTATATTGTTTTTGGTTCGTCCGAATCGTATTGGTTTATAGTGTCCTTGATTTTTCAGTTCCTTTTCTCATTCCCTTGTGATTTTGTCTAGGTCCAAGTTGAAGAGGAGTGGGGATAACCCATCTCCTTGGCGTACTCCGGTTTTAATCAGGAAGAGTTTCCATAAATTTCACTTTAGAGACTGTGTCGATCAGTGTCTGCTTGATCAATCGTAGTGTTTTGGGGTCGAGTCGTTGTTCTTCTAGAATATTGAACAGAGATTTTCGATCGATGCAGTCGAATACTTTCTTGAAGTCCACGAACGTGCAGATAATTGGGACGTTCCTGATAGCTTTGTATTTCAATATTGTTTTTAAGTTAAATATTTGTTTAGTGCTGTACCATTACTACTGTGTACCATTACTCTGTTTAACTCTGTACCATTACTACTGTAAGTACTACTTAGTGCTGTACCATTATACTGTACCATTACTCTGTTTAACATCTCGTTAAACTTTCCTATTAAAATTCGTGTCCTTTTTATACATTAATCCGTCTGTTTTACAGAAACATGTATTATTTATAGAAAGTCGTCATAAAAAAGACCACCAATCCTAAAATTCTAAACAAGCCACCGTTCACACCCCTATTTTCCTGAAAGAATAAAAACGCACCACTAAATTCATCATTCTCGCATGCTGATCCAAGCCTTAATATAAATAATTGGTCATGTTGTTCGTCTCTTTTGACTCGCATTTACCTAATTACTTATACATTCGGTAGAGTGCAGAAAAAAAACAAGGTTTTTGCCGCAATTTTAATATAGAAAAGCACATAACCAGATGTCGGTGAGGAAAGTTCGGCCGAGTGCGATTTAATATTAGCCGAAACTCTTTCGATCTGTGATTTTTAAACGATGCGGTACGCGATTTTTGTTTTCCTGTTAAGTGTTTTCGTCGACATCCTAATAGTACGGTCTGAAAATGACCAGGTTTTGGAAACATCAACATATTTGAGTCAAAACCAATCAAATTTTAGTCATGTTTCATCAACGATATATCTCCAGAAATGTTGCGGAGAAACGGACGTTATAACCGAGTTCTCTTGTGATGTCAATCCTTTAAACGGGTCTTCACCCACTAAAGTTCTCGAAGATTTTTTGTACAGTTCCAGTTTTAATGAAAACGTCGACATCAGATGGACCTTTCTCAACGGAGATTTTTGCGTGAAAAATTATTATCCCATCGATGTTTACAATTTTACCGTAAACGAGACGATGTTATTAGATTATCTGGGTGCTTTCGCGGAAGATTTTTTTTGTTTAGATATTTTTGATACAGCTAAGTATAACGTGGCTGCTGTGATATGTACAAGAAGCGAGGAACCACCTGGATCTGCGATGCTACCAAACGTCGGTGAGTTAATATTTAGTGGAGAGTTGCCGAATTTGGACCCCTTAAACATTTTTTGTTATATATGAGCTTGTAAAAGCCTTTTTAATAAAAACATTTGGGTGGAAAATAATTGTACTATTGTAGTCTTCAAACTAACATAACTATTTTTTTTGCTTATTGTTATCAAAAAAATAATAATTTTTAAAAATTGAGTGTTCGGTCCATGGTCCTTAAAATGGACCATTAATAGCAAACATATTTCTTGATCTTTCAACTCACACCAGCACATTTTGTATGAACCCAAGCGTGACATGTAATGTATTGAATCATCTCTTCTTCCCTTATTTTATCACAAAAGGTACATAATCATGTAGTTCTCATTTGTACTCTTTGTTTTTTTTTCTTTTAAATCTTAGCTTCTTTGCCACATCTTTTCTTCCCAATATTTTGTGTTTTGATCCCAGAACGTTATCAATAGTTGATAATAATTGTGCTTTCTGAGCAATACTTCTTTGTGCTCGAGAAGACGATGGACCTGGCTGTGGATTTTGTGTTGGTTACGGTGATATTTTTTGAAGAATATCCTCAAAGTGTTTACGCTTTTTCTCCTTCAACAGTGGAATCACTGCCGCTTTCACTGTCCTTGGGTATTGATGTGCTTGCTGAATTTCCAACAATTATTTCAATTTTAGTAACATTACCACAATGTTGAGGTTGTAGCATATCTAATGGTGTAAACCGGTGATCCTGAAAGACATGTCTGTTAACTGGTCAAATGGCACGAAAGGCATTTTCAGCAACTGCCACAGTTGCCGCTATGTTATATGCTTCATTTAGTAATTCAGAAATTTGTATTTGATATATCTTATCACCTTTATATTGATGTAGAAAAGTTTCTTACGCATGAACAAAATATTTCTGTAACGGCCTAAAGAAAGCAACATATAGAGGTTGCAAATGATGGTTGGTATGCCCAGGCAACTGCAGTAATACTATCCTAGTTTCTCTAGCAAAGGTACAAGCGTTTAAGTTCCTGCTATAAGTCGTATACCCATCAAAAAGTAAAAAGACTTTTTTATCTTGATTGCAGTTTACATGATTTTTGAAATTCTTCAACCGCTCAACAAACAATTCGGAATTTATGTAATCTGATTCTCATAAAGCTTGTCGGGGATGCTCCAATTTAAAGATATTTGTAAAAATTATTTTTTATAATATTTGATACAATTTGTTGTTACTTACTTTAACAATGACCAAAAGTGTTTCGTTGTTTGTTAAATTATTTAATTCAAATCTATCAAAACACTAATTCTCATCTGTCGCCACTGTCAAACAATGTAGTGCATTACTACTTTTTGCAGTAACGTGGTGTACGCTAATGTTCAATATAGTGCCCACATTAGGACATATATGTGTTATCTGACCTACATAGAGGACATCGTTAACTATCACTTTTTCCCATATTTCTGTCAAAGAATGGATTAAACGCCAAAAGGACTTTTACCAAATGTTCACTTCTTCGTAAGAATATAAATGTTGTTCTAAAAGTCCGTGTAGTCGGATAATAATAAATGATAGTCGGAGAAGGCTAAGTCCGTTGAATATAGTGGATGGGGTGGGTTATCCCATTTAACATTTTCCATATCAAATCAGATGAAGGAAAAAACTACAGACCTATAGCGTTACTAAACAACGTTAATAAAATATTAGAGAAGGCATTTTATAAAAGATTGATAGGATTTTTAGAAAAGTACTATATAATTAGTGATAACCAACATGGCTTTAGAAAAGGAAAATCAACGACTAGGGCAATTTTTCAGGCAATCACGTATATATCCAATTCATTAAATGCTAAAAGAACCACGATGACAATGTGCATTGATTTGTCTAAAGCTTTTGATAGTGTTCACCAAGAAGTACTGTACACCAAATTGAGTAATTATGGCATAAGAAGCAATGCTTTAAAACTCATTAAATTGTATTTGAAAAATTCTACGCAACAGGTATTAATAAGGAACATTAATGGCAGGGCCTTTCTCTCAGAGAGGGTACATGTTACCAAGGGTGTTCCGCAGGGTTCGGTTTTAGGTCCATTGTTGTTTGTACTATATATTAATGATATCACTAATGTATTGAGTGAACAAACAATTATGTAGGCAGATGATCTGAACCTTA
Organism: Cosmopolites sordidus; assembly: GCA_031761425.1. NCBI lineage: Eukaryota > Metazoa > Arthropoda > Insecta > Coleoptera > Curculionidae > Cosmopolites > Cosmopolites sordidus. Next base: position 913,002 of record JARFXV010000194.1, on the reverse strand, counting down.
TATTTAGTGAGGGGAGCATTAAGGATGTACAGGCAAGTGTATATAGGGCGTGCGAGGTCCTTGATCAGTATTTTTCTGCTCACGATCTCATTTTGAATGCATCAAAAACACAGTGCATTCTTTTTGAAAATCACAAAAGTAATGACCTCAATTTTGTTTACAACAACAATGTATTTAAAACGACAGAATGTGCCTCAGTACGTGGATTAGTGATTGACCGGAGATTGGATTGGAGGGCCCATATTGAAAAACTTGCTTTAGATATATCAAGATATTCGTATGCCTTGCGAGTTATTTCCGAAAATGTATGGATAGATGCAGCAATTTCGGCGTATTACGCATTTCCCCCTCGATGCAAAAAAATCTTTTCTGTTCTCTCTGGTAAACAAAATTTCACAAGTGGTTTTTCATGGCATTGGGCAACATTCAATGCTTGCACCTTGCACACTTCCAATAGTGCTTGCAAATCTGCATCTTGAAGCTTTTTTGGCTGTCCTGGACGCTCCTTTTGTTTTATATCAAAATCACCACTTTTAAAGCATTTAAACCATCATTCACGACTTTTTTTGGGTTAGGGCATGTTCATCATAAGCTTCAACCCACAATCGATAACTTTCATGTAGCCATTTTCTTCAAATGAAAGAAGGTTATTAAACTTCCCCGCAGAACCTTTTTTTTCTGGTACATAATTCGACATATTTAAAGCTATGAAAAACTTTTTTTTTGCACAGTGACAATTAATAACGAACTGGTTTTCTCGTCTCCAAACTACGGCCCACCAGTTTTATCAATCAGGCCCGCGACAGCTAATGGCTTGTTGTTGTTATTGTTGCTGTGAAAAGTTGGATAAATAAACATAGAAAGATAATAATTCGGTTTTATTTACTTGCTGGGTAAAGCTGAAAATTCCTTAAATTAACGCGAATGAAACCGTGGGGTGCCCACTTACAAAAAATACTAATGAGATTTATGTAATTGTGATTTTCCACTGTCAATAGTTTGTAGTTGTGGACCAATTTTACTCATCGGTTCTTGCTCATCGGTTAACTTAGCTCTGTAAACATTCTTTGTGTACCTCATTTTGGAGAATGTTTTCTCACGCAAGTAAGTAGTACCAAAAACAGATAACAGTCCAAGGGCAAATTTATGCGAATTATCAAATTATACCAGTGGAAGCCTCTTATAAAATTCCAACAAAAATGAGTTTTGACATTTGTTCTTAATTACATCATTGCACCGTAAATCAATAATTTCCATTTGGACTTCCGGAGCTAGGGTTTCAATGTCAGTATCAAAAGGATTTTGAAAAATCTTAATTTCGTGTACAGTGACTTCAAAGTCTGAGAAACGAATATCAAAATGAATCTTCAAAGCACTCAAAGCTTCGATTGCAAAATCGACGGGAAACTCAGTCTCAGTATGAATATTTCACATGTTTTAAAATTTGTGAAACATTTTTTACGTAATTGTGATTGAAACTATTATTTTCTGCCGGAACGATTTGATATTAGTGTATAAATCAGGGAAAAGCTGGTTTTCAACTTGCAATCTCAAATTCAGTTCGTGCATATATTTTGTCAAATCGACATAGAATGCTTGAACTTCCACAGACATTCGTTATTTTGTAATTCAGTAAGAGGGAGATGCTTGTCATTCAAAAAAATTTCGATCTCTGCTCGAAGTTCAAACAAGCGCCGGTATGACATGGTAGGTCATTTTCTCCAATCTGTTCAATAAACTCGCGGAACTGTCGGTGATTCAGCACAGTGGATCTGATGAAAGTAACAACTGATATGACTGGTTTTAGAACTTCAGACATATCAAAACATCTTCCGCACAAGGAATGTTGATGAATGATACAAAGTAAGACTAATGGTTTTGAACCACCATTATTTTCTACAGCCTTTGACACAAGTGCAACTACTCCTTTATTTTTACCACACATATTTTTACCTCCATCAGTTGTAATAGGTTTTAAGTTTTTCCATCAAAGGTTCTTCTTATTAATGGCATTTTCAACTCCTTTAAATATCTTCCCCAGAAGTCGTACCATGAATACTATCAATATCAAGAAGTTCTTCATACACTTCATAGCTTTTATCAACTCCTCGAATAAAAATCAACACCTGAGCAGCATCTGACACATCCATTGACTCATCCAAGGTCAGAGAAAACTACTCCAGATATCCATTTTTGTCACAGTTGAGATGATATATTTTCTGTGATATCTTGTACCCTCCAAGGCACATTTCTTCGGCTACTACAATTCCGCATTATTTGATCATTTCTCCATCGAATCATTTCTCGATCGGTGTTTGCGATTTCAAGACCCACACGAGTTGCAACCTCTTGTTCGCTATTGACTTTCGTAAACAAAGATTGCTGCAATTTCAATTCGCGCTTCAAAGCTTCACATTTTTCTGTTCGCAAACTTCCTGTATATTTTGAGTAATTTTGAAAATGTCTCGTTTCATAATGACGTTTAATGTTGAGAACGGCTATGGTTTCACAGCAAATCAAACATAGCGCCTTATTACTGGACTCAATCACGAAATATCGAAAGTTCCATTGATCTTTGAATGTTCTGCGTTCACTGTCTATTTTTCACTTCTTTTCCATACTAGTAAATCACACACAAAAACAACAAGTCAAATCAAAATATTGTTATGTATGGGCTTTGATCGGTTTGAAGCTGTTTTTTAAGCGGAGTTACGCACTACTTTATTCCACAACAGACAATTTCGCTACCTTCGCTTTCCTTAGGTAGACTGACTCGCGGTCGCGACGCTAGCATTTTATACTCCAATTACTGCTATCTCAAAGTGAGTGGAACACAGCAGAACTTTCTCGAACCAACGAGGTTATTCACGAATATTTAATTGTTACTGCGCTTTCGAAAGTACTACTAGCGCCATCTGTTAGCGATAGAGGGTACTACAACTACCTATTTCCGCTTTTGACCAACAGATTATAGCAAGTGTCATGGTCATAACAGTACACAATAGTAATTGAACTAGCAAATTCAACCGTTATACGCTCGTTCGGCGTATAACGGTTTTGGCCCATAGAACTTACTGGAGTAATCAGTATGGCCCTAAGGCTGGAAAGTTTGGAGAACCCTGGTCTATACTAATAAATGTATTAGTAACGCCATCTCTTAGAAATATCGACATTATTAACCGGAACGCGTATTAATTAATTGTACACATACAATGTTATTTTATAATCTGTATTTCGGATTGTTTCGGCTTCTCTATCTCCAGTTGTTGAACTCGTGACTGAGCATTGTGACCCAAAGGCTTTGTGTATCTGGATATCAATTTCCGGCATTCACCACGAACCTCTGCCAACTGCACTGATGATGCTGCGAATCTGATCGATCCATCTTTTTGCTGTTTGTCCTTGCGGTCTTCTACCATTAACTTTGCCTTGGACAAAAAAACTTTTCCAGATTGCTATAATTTCTTCTCATGATCATGCCAATAAATTGCAAGTATCTCCCATGACTGATGTATTTGTTCGTCTGGCCATCCATGTAATACCATATGTTGAAAATATCGATACGTTTTCTATCATTAGCCTTTCCTGTCCAAGTTTTCCAGCTGCAAAGGAAGATCGAGAATACAAGTAAATGCAATACAAAATACCAGTGTCTTCTTTGTGTTCAGAGTAATAGGAATATTATTCCGTATTTTCCGCAGAAGCGATTTTCTACATAGCAGTCAGTTCTAATACAATGCTTTTTATTCCTCTCCCACAGTCACCAGATCCACCCACTATTGATCCCAGGTACGAAAACTGGCTAACTCTTTGGATATTTAACCGCGAATTCAATTGAACATTTTACCTTCTATTGAAGATTATTAATTTTATTTTTTTCCAGTTAGTTTCCAGATTCAGTTTTTGACCCTCATCCTGCAGACATTTTGTTATTTCGATTATGAAATCTTATTGTTCCATATTGCCACCTCTGGCCCGGATGATCGCATCAATTCACAAATTTGAATCTGGGGAATTCGTTGCCATTTCCAACGAAGCACTGACTTCAATGTGTTCGAACTCTCATATTTCTTTGTTGACACCTTAGCCTCCAAAATGGAGCATATAGAGAAGTCCATTGGATTCAAGTCTGATGAGTATGGAGGCCATTGTTTCGAAGAAATAAACTGTAGAACGTGATTTTAAAAATTGTTATGTCAAATTACCTTGGGATTTACTGGGATGGTGCGGAGACCTAGATTACTTAGGATGGTACCGAGTCCTGTAGAAAAGTCCAACGGTTGGAACCAAATTGTTTGTGTGTCAGGGATCAAAGCATCGTTTCAACATCTTTCTTTGATACACTTGCTAGTTAACCTTAACGCCCTGATCCATGAAAACGAGCGGAGAGCGACCATTTGCAGTTACAGCACCCCTGACCATCACAGAAGCAGACGCTTGTTGACGCATAGCAACTCGGTTGTCCAAATTGTCGCTGTGCTTGCCCTGATCAAATATCAAAAGATGTGGTCAGCTGTTCGACAGCTACAGTAGCGTGAAGTTGGTTAGACTAACACTAACATATCAAATTACAACCGAAGTCTTTCTAATGGTTGATTGTTCCATAACAGTGTCAGAACTTTAAAATGAAGCACAATAATAACTACATGTATTTTAACGTGAAGAACAAATAATGATATTATTTAATGACCTAATAATTAGGCAATAATGACATTATGTTTATAATAATGACTCCGCTTCGTCTGGTAGAGTGCATTCTGACGATTATCGCCTCAATGTTGGGATGACGCTTAAATTAACTGAATATATTGTCAAACAAAGCGATTGATTCAACACTATACCGGTAGCACTTAACGAAATTAGTCCAAACAATACGCACAAAACGTCGAAACTGGAAGGGAGTCATTTTTCCCTACTACGTCAGATCCTATACGTCATCCAAGTAAAGCTTGTTGATTTCTATGAACTTGAATATAATTAATTAACTAAATGTACAGAGTGTGAGGGATAGTAATTACGTAATACACATCATTCTGAAAAAAAGTTTCTTACGACAAGGGTCAAAAACCTAAGGGTTCCCGAGAAAAAGATTGCAAAAATATTAAATCACCAATCGAGAAACTATTATAAGAATTAACATTTTAAAAAAATATGTGTAAAAGCATATTTGGCAAATATTAATTGATTAATACTTAACGAATAAACTAAAAATAACACAGATCTACTTAGTTACTTACTTACTTAATCGTTCCTCTTAATACCCGGAGGTGTCGAAGTGAAATTACATTTCATGTGTTGATCAAGTTTCTCTATAATTTACGGTCCATGTCTAAGTTAACTGTTTCCTACCATGTTTTACCACTCTTTGGATTGTTTCTGTGATATCCTTCCCTTTTGTTCGTTCATATCGCTCTAGCTTCCCAAACTTTCTTGGTTTGTCTGACTTGATCCATTCTGTTTAGATGTCGGAACCATCTCAATTTTTGCTCTTCTATTTTTGATATGAGGGCTGTGAGTATTTCCAAGTTGTCCCTGACTATGAATTTCCTGATCTGGATTATTCTTTTTATTTCCTATACCTTACGAAGATAACTCATTTCTGCCGCTTGAACTCTATACTTTTGCCGTTCATTCAAGACCCAATTTTCGCAACCATATGTTAGTGTGTGGATATATATCGTTTTATATATTGTTAATTTTGTTTTTTTTTTGGATATTTGTTTGTTGTTTAAGAAGACTCTGCTAAGCGATTGGAGCAATCTCCCTGCTTTCGCCAGCCTGTTGTTCAGTTCGTCGTCCTGGTTTCCCCTATTATTAATAATAATACCTAAGTAGTTATACTTTTCAGTGTAGATGATTTTCATGTTGTATAAGGATATTGATCTCTCCTTGCAATGTTCTTGATTATTTATCAATATCATGATCTGTAACTTATTTACATTAATGATTGATTTAATTTTTCTTCAGATTCTGCCATGAGAACTATATCGTCATCAAATATACACATTTCTACATTAACTGGTTTCGTCTTTTTCCATCCCACGTAGTATTTCTTAAATTTATTCTTACAGATTTTGATGATTTAATCTATTGTGTTTATAAACAGTAGCGGACTCAGACTTGTCTGACTCCTTCCATTGTGGTAAGAGGAGCAGATACTCTATTGTAAGATCTAATTTGGTTTGTTGTAGTTTGGTATATGCTTTTAGTGCCTGCCATAAGATCCTTGTTTATATTTTTCTTCTCTAAGTTATTCCAGATGGTTTTTATTGAATCAACAGCTTTTTCCGTGTCTATGTATCTGTTAAAGTGTGAAAATATGGTTGTTTTCCTTTATTTGGATTTTTCGCCACTATCTAAAACTCAAAAAATATCAAAAATACCTGTTCTTATGTAAAGAAAGAATCACTGGGTATGGCTAACTAGACAAATAGTTGGATTTTATGAAAATAGGAGTAGAGCTAAAATAGAAACAAAGAAATGGATTGCTGCAATTAAAGAGGATCTAAGATCAGCAAATATTACACAAAATGAGATTCAAGATAGAAAATGTTTCAGACACAAGGTTAACGTTTGGGGGGTTAGCCAGAGAAAAAAATATTTATATATATATATATATATATATATATATATATATATATATATATATATATATATATATTTATATACATATATTTATATATATATATATATATATATATATATATATATATATATATATATATATATATATATATATATATATATATATATATATATATATAAATATATGTATATATATATATATATATATATATATATATATATATATATATATAAATATATGTATATATATATATATATATATATATATATATATATATATATATATATATATATATATATATATATGGGTTAGCCAGAGAAAAAAATGTAGGAAGACCGGAACAGCTTGGTCTGACGAAAGGAAAAAAACTCATAGTGCAAGAAAGAAATCAGTATGGGCACAAAGCAAGGCTAACAACAACAAACCCCTCTAACTGCCTATATATATATATATATATATATATATATATATATATATATATATATATATATATATATATATATATATATATATAGGCAGTTAGAGGGGTTAGAGAGACGAAACATATGTCATCCAGTTGAAGGGATAGGTGGGGCTCCTTCCCGGTCAATCAACCAATATATATATATATATATATATATATATATATATATATATATATATATATATATATATATATATATATATATATATATGTATATATTTACTCAAAAGCACAATGAAGAACTGCACAAATAAGTTGAACCCACACTGTCATTGCCAGGAAATGATTGCAGACGAAATAAGATGATTTACTCAAAAGTACGATGAAGAACTGCACAAATGGGTTGAAGTAATCTAGCTGCTTAATCTGCGTCGTATAATATAACGACAATTAAAAAAGTTAAACCATTTGAGGTAGTGCGTGCCAAAAGCAAATTAATGTGTGCGTGTGTGGTGCACATAGTGAAAAAAAAATCTAAGAAACACCAGGGAAAAACAAATTACAATGGTGCAATATTACCAGTCGTAATTAAATTAAAATAAAAAGGAAAATTTCCCAATAAAACCTTTATACAACAAGTTTGCATTACAAATTTTTCCAACAAACTCACCCAACATTAAGACCGTAATGTAACGTAAATGTTCATTACTTTATGACAAAAAGCTGTTAACTTTTTACTTTTATTGTTCAATTAAACTAATTGTTTTGATGGAAACATATTTCCTCGAAATTTTGTGGGTGAAACGGACAAAAGAAAATATAAATGGACAATCGATAGATTATCAGGCAAATAATGATCACGCCCTATTCAGTTCACACCTTTAATTAGCGACTTATTAAATCCCAACGGATGAACTGGTCACCACGCTTCAATTAACTTGTTGCAAAACGCAAGGGCGATACAGGGTGATCACTTCGAAAAGGAATCAAAGCAACATAATTATTCATTTTTAAAATACCAGTTCTATTTCCCTTTTTATTTCTAACATACACTATGTAATCTAACTTCAAACATACTTTTTATAATCCGGTTCCAGATATTTCGTTGCCTTTCGGCAAAATGCCCCAATAAATTTCAATAAAAATATTCCTAGTTTCTTCAAAGGTGCCAGAGTCGGAGTGGTTTAACTTCTGAATAAGTTTGGAAACAAAAAATATTGTTCAATTAATATTATTATTATTATTATATATGACTAAAACATTGTTTATTGTTTTCTGTATTTTGAATTTGTTAGTACAATAAAATATATATTAGTAAATAAATTTATCTATTAGTACAATAAAAATTATAACATATATAATTATAACATATTTAATTACACATTTAATTCGGTTTACACTGTCGGCTCGGCTCTCACTGTCACTTTGATCTACATTAATAATAAGTGATTCTATAATATTAGTAAATGATACAAAAGAATCTTCTATTTTAATAACATGGTGAATTGAATTTGTCCAACTTTCTTTGGGAATGTTATCTACAACCTTTCTAATTAATGCTGGAGCATTTGCACTTAGAGTCGGACAAATCTTTTCTGCTGTAACATTGGACTTTATCTGATGCCACATATGCTCAATTGAATTAAAAATACAGTGATATGGGCGAAGGCGTAAAACCGTATGTTCTATATCGACAGCAATGGTATCTCAACCATTTTCCGTTTTAATATTAAATGTCTTTAATATTTTTAGAAGATCACAGTTTTTATATGTGTTTTTGAAGTATGTATCGTTTTTAGCTTATAGTTCGGAATTTCCAATTTAGTGTTATTTGCATTAGGAACTTTATTTTTTTAGTGGTTATGATAAACATTGTCCATTACAATTACGTTTTCTTTAGGCACATTGGGTAAAAGGTTATTTATAAACCAATCTTCAAAAAATTCTCCTGTGGTGTCGTCATTTTTGGAGGACAACCGTAAACAATTTCGAACCCATCCATCCTCGGAACCAGCATGTAAAATTCTAATTCTTTTTCCTTTGTTCGCTGAGGCATTGCTTTGGCATTTTCTTGATGTATCTACCCATCCTTTTGCTGGCGTCTCATCTGTATCGAACCATGTTTCATCAAGATAGGTAATGGTACGATTTTCGAATATGTATTTTTTTGAGTTGAAGTAGTCAAACCGCTATCGTTGCAATCGTTGTGATTCCATTAATATTTGTCTTTTATTAATGAATGGTCCGATATGCAAAATCCATTTGAGATAATATTCTCTGAAGGCTAGTTCTGCTGGAAAGAATGTTGGTTTCATCTTTCCTTAGTCGCTGTTGCAATGAATGCAATACAGGCACAATTTGCTCTTCATACATAGCATAAATTTTGCTTCGAATTAAGTCTTTGTTGCTTTCGTCAACACATTTGCTTTTACCAGAATCACTACGAACTTTTTTGGCTTTAATTGGCTTCGTCACCATCTTTAACTGTAGACAACGGCGTTTTCGTTAATGAAGACGTTTCTGCCGCAGCTGTATTGACATTAAACCTCCTATTCAATAAAGAAACATACACATTTTTAACAATTTGCTTAGCATCGGACGATAAATGTTTTCTTTTAAAATTAGCACTGAGATAATGCAATTAGATAATGATCAAGAACGCCACATTTGCAATAATAAAAATACGATTGAAATTATAGAACTGCACCGTTTAAGAAAATAATGCGAACTAAACTAAAATATTTCAAAACTACTAAACCAGATCTAAAGTTAATTTAATCTTTTTACCTGTTGTTTTACTAGGCCCGGCCCTGTTTACTTTTTCTGCAACTTTGCCGGGTTTGGTTGGGTTTGGTTTCGTTTTGTCAACGACAGGGGTTGTTAACAGTTTATTGCAACCATTCGGTCAACGATATATCTTGAACCACACTATTCAACTAAAACACAACATGTTAAGTCCTAAACATAGTTATCCGAAACTCAAAAATAGATCTCTGAAAGGTTGATTAGTCACTATCAACAACAATTTTATAAATTTAACTGAGGTAGCCGATAGTTGATGGAAATTAATTTAAATAAATAAGCAAAGATTAATATCTAAAAATGTCCTTTCTGACTTGACTGATGACTATTATATTTAAAAATGTATGTATTAGTTGTATGTAACAATTGTTTCGACATACGCTGTCTTTTTCAAATACAAAGTATGCTAAACTAACAGTGAGAAAAGTAATTACAACCTAAAGTGTCCATCGATACCGCTTTTTCACTCTGTTTTTTAGGTTAGCCTTCAGGCTCCTGCCTATATACGATAAATTACGCCCGAATCGGGTCCGAATTTTTATTTTTATGGGATTCTAGCTATCCCAGGAAGTGTCAGAATTCCCCCTTTCTTTTGCGGGGCATAGTCTGACATTACTTAAGATTAGGGTTTACTATAAAGTCCAGAGAAACTTTGTGAAGGTTAACTTGACAATGAAAAACTGTCTCCATCGGAAGTGCGATTTTTCGATAGCAGTTTACTATTATGGAACTTATGTAAGCCGGAAACCCGAGAAATTCGAACCCCATAGGCTTACTGCCACCGAAATTGGGGGACTATTGTTGGGGAATAACGGCTCCGAGGGAAGTGCGGAGCGCCGAGCTCAGTTGGGTCTGAATTTGACCCAACAATTGAGCTACTAGTTGCTCCACAAGGTTGGAGACAATGTCACCTTGTTGAGCGGGGTTGCTAGATGGAACTGAGTTCCTTTGAGACCCCCCACACGAAGGTCGGTGGGGGTACGGCGGGTTTACGGGACTTGTTAACAGCGGCCCCACGAGGTTTTCTCTTCGAAAGCCTGGCGGCTTTCTCGGAGAGACCTCCACCTGGTCTCTTGCTGCAACCTAGAAAGTTCGCAGTATGCGCACCTCCACAGTTGCAGCAAGTTGGTGGGTCATTTCGATCCTTCTTGCACTCCTTTTTGGAGTGCTCGTCCGTGCATTTAACACAGGTCGGATCGGCATGACACTTTCTCGCCGTAGGGCCGAATTTCTGGCAGTTGAAACACTGCACTACTCGGCCATTCGATCGCTGAGTTTGGATTTCTATGTCCTGTCCGAAGAAGGACTTTATGTTATATATCCCCTTGTCTTCCCTGGGGACAACGATTTGGACGATGGCCATCGGAGCGCCATCTTTCCCTGATTTTTTCCACCTTTCCACGTGGATCGGATGGAAGCCCATTGCTTAGTTCGTTCGTTATCTCAGAGACTGGAATCGTCTCCAAGACTCCCCTGATCAGTACGCGAAGATTGCGTTCATCAGGGAAGCAGAACGAATGGAACTTAATGTTGCTTTCCTCGAGCAGCGCAGAAACTGCTCGGTAATCGTCAGAAGTCTGGGATTGAAGATGAACCCCTTCCGGCTTCGTGATCGACCTTGTGAACAAGATACCACGTTCCATGCAGGTTTTCATTACCTACAGAAACGTTACCTTGTCTCTCAGCACGATTGGAGGGACTTTACAAGTCCTCTTTGGGACCGGAAGCTCGGCTTCCTGGTCGACCAAAGTTTGTGGAACCTCCATAGGAGGTTCCGGTTTCCTGTACGTAGGTTTGTCAGAAACAGGAGACTCAGATGCTGGTTTTTTAAGGGAGGAGAACCCTCTTTCACCTGCATCGAGCTCCGTTTTTTTTCCTCAATTTCTTCTTTGAGACTACCTCTTGGTAGTCTCCGGATTCGGGGGCCGAAGAATGGCCCCCTTTGTCCACCGTATCCATCGCGGCACTCGTGACCGCGTCGTCGTCCGAATCTAGGTTCTTTTCCGGCACCTTTTCTTTACTCTTTCTTTTCTTTTCACCCTCTGGTGCTTTGATAAAAGCGCCAGAGGTATTCTTTTTCTCCAGGCTCTTTTGCAGTCTCTGGTGCAGTTCTCCGTTCACCGCCTTCAGATCGCCGATGAGGTCGATCATTTTCTTCCGGAGGTCGTCGTTTTCGTCGGCCGCCATCTGATTCATTTCGAGCGCATACCGGTACTGATTCTCGAGATCAGTAATGCGCTTATCTTTATCATCGAGCGCGCGTTTTACGGCCTTATAGGCCTCTTCGGTGATGGCAAAACCCTTTGGGTTCACCATCACTACTGCCCGCCCGTATTACTACTATGGCCCGACCACGTATCGCGGACCGCGCTAGAAGAGATGTTCACTTTTCGACGTCTCGGCCCGAACGTGTCCATCGATCTAGTCATCGATCTAATACCATAAAACATGATAGTGGGGAAATCAATTTTTTTGTCAATGTCTAGGAGGGCAATATAAGTTTAATAAAGGTAAACCATTCAAGTCTGGCTGGTCATTTAGCAAAATATCCAAATTTTTCTTTTGTTAATTTCCAGGGTCCCTAAAGATTTAATTTTTTTGATTTATTCTCATTATATAACATTTTAAAATTATCATTGAATATATTCTTTTCTAACAGTAAGTAGATAGCATAATGAGACTTATTTTGTTGTTTAGCGTAACTTCTTTTATGTTTGTTGAGCCTAGTAGAGAAAGATCTTCCTGTTTGTCCAATATAGATTTCTGGACATGACCCGCATTCAATTAAATAAACTCCTGATTTATACAGTTTATTTGTTTGACTTTTATTGTTTTTAATGAGGCGTCTTATACTATTGTTTGTTTTAAAAGCAATAGTTATATTGTTTGTATTGGATAAATGTCTCGACACTAATTTGATAACTTTTCCCGTATATGTAATTGTTTTGAACGCTGCATTTTTGATATTATTGACCAGATATATTAAATTAATGGTTTTATTATAACTTTTTTTATTAATTATTCTATTTATAATGTTTGGGTTGTATCCGTTATTTTCTGCGACCTGTTTGATGACATTCAATTCTTTATTATAATTATCTATTTAATAATCTATGTATAAAAGACCTATTAAATGCTGCCATCTTTTGTGAATAAGGATGACAAGATTTATTAAATCTGTATATGATGGTTCATAAAACTTGACGAACGTGACAATGATTGTTGTGTTGCACTTGATGTTGATGGCTCTTCACTTTTACATACAGCAACATCCATTAAAACAATGCTTCGCTGCTCCTAAAAAACCTACTTGCCTCAACTGTCTCAACTTACGTACATCGTAGCCATTTTGAAATAACATGCATTTTTTTTTCCTATGCAAGATATGTTCGAAATTCATTCAGGACTACAAAAGAAACAAAAAACTATTGTACAAATGTTATATCCACCCTTTTCTACCGATGAAAAAAATGCACTTTTCTCACTTATGGGAAATTTTTGGAAAACATTTTTTTTTTCACAAATTTGTTGGCTTGCTTCGGATCATATACAAGGAACACGAACTAGCAAATCTAACTCCTATGAAAAATTTGCTCGTAATGAATAAATAACTTGATAGTAAAAACGTTGGTGTCGATAGTGGAAAAAAATGAGAAATGGTACTGTTCCAACCTAGGGACATCTCTCTTACATTGCTGAAAGCTGATTACAAAAAGTTAAGTAGTATTATTACGAAAAGGTAGCTTTTCTTTAACTTTTTTTAAACTAATTGTTTATATGAAACTAACTATATATTACGAAACTAACTACACTAGAAATTTATTTAGACATGGTCCTAATAATAGAATATTGTAAACATATTTGTCGTTATTGTTTACGTAATTGGAAACTTGAAATTGAAAACAATGTGAGGATCAAAATATGAAAATATTTTCAGTGGCCATCAGAAATTTTCAGTTATTTTTGGAGGATATAATATGGGTCATTTAATTGGAAATTTTTGTTTTTGTACTTACAATGTTTTCATTTATAATTTCTTAAAATTAAGTACGACAAAATAAGATTTTTTTATATATTTGAGTTTTCGAAGAAGAGAATATATATATATTATTATTATTATAAGCTAATACATTTCATATTTGAAATTGTAGCTGTTCCTTTCTAAGGAACTCTTCAAATCCTTTTAGTGTGATGGATCAGTCCACATTTCTTCTTGTTGCCCTTCTCATAGTTGTTGGTGAGTTTTCGCCTCTTCGACTATTTTCCTCCATCTCCACCTGTCTGCGATCTGTCCTCTCCATCCCTCTGCGTTTTTATATTTTCCTCCACCTGCTGTCTCCATCTGACCCTGGGTCTGCTCTGTGCTGGTTTCCATATTGTTATCTCTCTTATTAGCGTATTCCTGTCTCTTCTCATTACGTGTCTATAGCATCTTATTATTTGTGCTTTAATTGCTCTCACTATGTTTTCCCTTCCCAACAAGTTGTCGATTTCAAAGGTCATCAGATTTCTGTACTCGTTGTTTCCCACTTTCTTTGCACCCATTATGGTTCTCATTATCTTGCGTTCAAAAATATTTAGTTTGTTTTCCTCTTTTGCTGTGAGTGTTACAGTTTCTACAGCATATGTTACTATTGGTCTTGTTATTGTTTTGTATATTCCTAATTTATTCCTTGTGCTCAATCTCCTGTCTTTCAGTAATTTCTTGTTGCTATGGAATGCTCTATATCCTTTATGTATCTTCTCTTCTATATCAAGTCCCTCATTCCTTCTATCTCTGTTATGACTCCCAGATATTTAAATGTTTTTACTTCTTCAAATTTATTGCTTCCGCACTCCAAATTTCTCAGTATTCTTTCATTTCTGCTGCAGTACATATACTTTGTTTTTTGCTCACTTATTTCCAGCCCTTTTTTTTTTAGACTCGCGGTCAATTATTTTTATTACGCGCTTTAGCTCTCTCTGCTTTCTAGCAAAGAAAACTCTTAACATAACATAAATGGACTTTTGGAAACAAGCCACTGGAAGATTAAAAGGAGAAAGAATCACCAACAAAAGAACTAAAAAATAATGGCACTCATTGCTACTGTAATAGGAAATATCAAAACAGAGCAGTTAGAATGGTACAGACATGTAGAGATAGAGAGAGATTCAAAAATTACCTCAAGGTTTTTTTCAACTCAGTAAAATTTACTGGTCTACCAGAAATGTCTAGACACTAGCATCTGGGGTTTGTTCGCAATGTTACAAAACACGCAGAAACTTTAAAAATATTTCAAATTGTTTGGAGAAATAATGAGCTATCAGAACATTTTTCATGCCTATCATCATGTATATCACCAGACATATGGAATAATCCAAAATTATTACTCTATATCAGCCAAACGAAGCAAACGTGACTTTCTGGCTATTCTCCAGATTAAAATAGATATTGAAGTGATAAAGGGCGTTTCGACGCAGTTTTTGCAGTGCATTTAACAGACTTCCATTACAGCTTCATAGCCAATTCCTGAAATTATTAGGACCAATCCTTTCCTGAATTAGGATTAATAATTTGCTTTGTTAAGTTGACTTACAAATAAATAATGTTTTTCCCAACAGTTACTTTTTTTCTGTGGACAGACTGAGGTTCACTCACCATTCTGTCAAAGAATGTTAAAGTTCCTTGCTAACACCAAATCATGAATAAATAAAACTAAGAAAGCTGCTAAGAAAAAAATATATTAACTTTGACAAATTCATTTGATAAGGTTTCTTCCCTGAATCCCTATCCTCTTTTCTAATCAATTCATCTATTGGAACCTTCGGTGTGAAACACTAAACTCGAAGAGATCTACCACCAAACACAGAATCACTTTTTCCAAACTTCTCGACACGCGTTTCTCTAACCATCTTTGCATCATTAGGTGATAATTTAATCTTATTAAGATTATTCTAATTAATATTATCATAATTTTTGTCTTATTACTCTTATTTAGATCAATTAATCTTATTGAGATTAATCATCTCCTGATGATGATAACATGGTTAGCGAAACACGCGTCGAAAAGTTTAACAAAAGTGATTTGATGTTAGTGGTTTGGTCTTTGAGTTTACTTTTTTTATATATCTAAGCCAATATTCCCTGGTATACTCGATAACGTTATTCCTCAATGATTTTCGCAATTATTTTATTCCCTTTATATGTTGGCTATATATAATATGATTCTTTCACTTTCAAGTTCTTTCATTTTGTTAATTCCTTCTGTGTCATGGTACTGGATCATATACAGTGTCCGTCACTCAAAGTGTTACAAACTTATCACTGATGTAGCCTGTCAAACAGTTAATCACGACGCTCTCAAAATTAAACAAACTATAGTTTATAATATCGTTTACAAGTGTTCATCTCGATAACAGACTTTGCTGAGATGAACACATAGCTGAACTATGCAAGAAATTAGCTGCTGTCTCAAATGCTGTTTATAGGTTGAAACGGGTTGGTACCACGGATATTGTGCATTCATATTACTATGCAGAGTTTTACAGTCGCGCTAGGTACCGTTTGATATTTTGGGGTGGGTCGCCTCATCTGATGCGTGTTTACACGCATACAAAAATACAACAAAATACAAAAAAAGATAATTCGAATGATGGGTGGGGTGTCACTACTAGCAACATGTCGACCAATTTTTAAACAATGCAGGATTTTGACTCTACCATCACTATATATTTTGGAGATTATCATCTTTGTTAGGCGAAATTTTGTAGCATTCGTAAAAAATAGTGATTTTCATCACTATGACACACGAGGCTCTGATGAACTTGTTTTACCAATACATTTATGTTAGATAGTTGAACATAATGTTTACTATAGGGGTGTGAGACTGTATAATAAGTTGCCACAACAATTTAAACATGTTCAGAATGACAACAAATTTAAAAAATTAGTCCGCGAATTTTTTATAAGTCAAAGTTTTTATAGTTTAGAAGAATATATGTCGTATCAATAATTAGATTCAATGCTTATTTATGTATACAATGTTTATTTGTGCAAGATTATCATTTCATGTATTATTTCTGAGGTCGTGTCACTAAACATTCTGTCAGTTCTGTCAATCCGACTTAATCATGGATATTTTTATTGTTGTGGGGATTGAATAAATACTATATTAAATTATTAAATTATATACCTTATCAAAAATAAAATATGTATATGTAGGTTTAAATGTTATATATTCTTTGTATGCACAGAAGTGTGGCAATTTGCTCTTGTTTTGACTTGATCCATGCGTATTTGTATTGTCTTGAGGATTCAATAAATTATTATTATTATTATTATTATTATTAAATGTTACAATGTGGTTGAAGAGCGAGTCCAGCGACAATTTGGACAACCAAGTTTCTACGCGTAAACAAGCGTATGATCAGTGATGGTTTGGGCTGCTAGAACTTTTTTGTACCAACAATTGTACCAACAAATGTGTTAAACGATTCGTTGATCCCTTGGACACAACATTTTTTTCAAAATCACCTTCCACAGTTTATTTATTCACAACAGTGGCCTCCATACTCACCAGACTTGAATCCAATGGACTTCCAATGGACTCCATATTTTGGAGACTAAGGTGTCAACCAAAAAATATGAGAATTTGGATACATTGAAGTCAGCGCTTCGTCGGGAATGGCAACGAATTCCACAAACTCACATTCGTGACTTGATGCGATCATCCGCACCAAATGGGGTAATTGTAAACAGTAAGATGTTTTTCATGAAAATTTATGTATTATCTGACAAAACTACAACAGTTTTAATTGGGTCACACTTCGCTAGATAGGCCTTATATAGATGACAGAGGCTGACATACCTATAACTAAAAACCTTTTACTTTTATCCAGATTTCTTGGTCATACTAATCAAAATATTATCTTATGCTCACCTGTACATTCACTTTAATCATCATTACCTTATATTTATAATATATCCTGCTGGCAGAAAGATTTTTAAAATAAATTACAGGTAAAAATAGATTTTTTTTGTAAATATTTACTTCGAAAAGTAAGATTTCAAAATAATATAGGTGGCAAATAGGTGGCTGGCTGTAGGTAAAATAAACTGGTTTGAACGTATCAGTTTATTACAAACATCTTTTCGATGTGATATTTTGATACTGATCATTTCTTGAAGCATATACAACAAATATACCAATGTTTGAATTGAATCTATTGAATAAAAACATATTCTGACAAAAATTGAGATACAGTATGTCAATCTGAAACTGGTACACTTGGAAATGTTTCAAGTAACTGATTATATTATTTTTTAATAACAATCTTTTTAAATTTTCCTTTGTACTAGGTTGATTGAAAAATTTGCCAATGATAAAACAAGTTTATTGTTGAAAAAATAAATATATTCTTCCGTATATTCTACCGTAAGCTCAATCCATTTCTCTGAAGTGATTTTCTAAAAGTCCTTCAATATACTCATCGCTCGCTGTTATAACTTCTTCGTCTGATGAAAAATGCTTGCCACGTAGGAGTTTTTTGAGGTTTGGAAGCAGATGAAAGTCAGAGGAAATCAGGTCGGATGAATATGGTGGATGCTCCAACAATTCATAGTGTAACTCTTTCAATTTGGCCAGTGCAAAAACGCTTCTGTCAGCCGGTGGATTGTCTTGATGAAAAATGATTTTTTTTTCGCTAAACCAAGTCTTCTCTCATGAATTTTTGCATCCAATTGGTCCAAAAGGTTTGAATAATACCGTCCTGTTATTGTTTTACTACTTTGATAATAACTATATAACAAAATGCCTTTTGCATCCCAAAACAATAGATGAAAGTTATACTCGAAGTCGTTTTTGATCAGTACAACAAATGCGGCACCCATCTTGCACATAGCTTTCTCAAGCCCAATTCCTTTTTCAAAATATGAAACACCCGTTCAGTTGCAAAGTCCATGGCTTTAGCGATTTTACTCAAAGTCAATTGTTTATCATCCATAACCATATAGCACTTATTGGACTCATTGCACTTACTGGACGTCCAGAACGAGGATGATCATCCAGGCTTGTACGACCACGTTGAAACTCACCTGTCCACTTACAAACCATTGTTTTTGAAGGAGCAGACTCCCCTCATACATTTATCATTTTACTATGAATTTCCATTGCCTTTAAACCTTTTTTTACATAGAATTTAATCACTGCACTATGTTCAATATTTTGCATTTTAAGAACTAACACTGATATGTTAACTTTAAAAATTTAACTTCCCCTTCCCGTCTTAAATCAAGCTTACATATAGTGTCCTCAAATATAGTATTTAATCTCCCTAACATTTAATCTTTGTCGTCTATATAATCTTCTTCGATGATAGTTTCGATTGGCCGCAAATCGTTCATGAGCCCCATGTACTTATTAGTTAAAACGACATCTTCCTCATTGCACCGAATGATGTCATTTGGAAAGCATTGTTGTAAGGTCTGATAGATTTTAAAAATGCATTTGATTTTACATGTGTTCCATGGGGTAGCGATTTTAATAGCTCTGGAAGTTGTCGCAAAGGTTCTAGTTTTATTTTGCCAGCTGAACAGCATAAACCTTCACATTCACCAATCCACTTTAATGCTTTACAATAACTACAAATTTTTGCCATTGAACTTAATTTTGATTCTTGTTTATAATCAACTGTAGGATCATACGAAAAACCACAATTTATTTTTACTTTCCAACGAATTTTTAATTTCATACGTCGTAAATCTTCTTTCCTTTTTTGTTCTTTTTGTAATCTATTTTCCGTTTCATCTTGACTTTCACATGCACGCTTAGCTTTCATATACTTTGATTTAGACGTTACCAAATTTAATTTGGACTTTCCTTTTTTAGGCATTTATGACTACAACAAATAATTGGAAATGATTAAAAACTATCTTGAGATTGACAACCGAAAATTCAATATAAAAAGTTGAAATATATATCTTACTAATTTAATGTTGGGAAACTAATTATTCGTTTTAATCTAATTATTCCACGCTTCCTTCTTTTCTTCTTTTTCTTCTTTAATTAATAAATATAAACATATACATATATATCGATATATATGTTTTTAATATATTTTTAAATCAGTCAATTGACATTTAGTAAAAATTTGTTTAGGTTAGAATAAAACAAAGTTTTAATGCTACAGAAAAATATTAATTTAATAGTTTATTTAATAATTAATGTATTAAAATTAATAATAATAGTAGTTAATGTACATGATAATAATAATAATCAATAATAAGTTGATAAAAGCTGAAATTTTAAATTTAGCGTTTTTGATCATTAGCGCCCTCACAACCGCTTTAGGAGTTTGAACTCCATTGCAGACGTTCTTAATTAGTCTTAATATAGCCCAAGAAAGAAAAAATTCATTTCAAATATTCAATTTAATAATAAGTTTTTAAAAGCTATAAAATCAGATAATTAGAGATTCTCATCATTAACGCCCGCGCAACTGGTGTAGGGAGTCCAACATTCATATAAATATTAGCCTATCCATTAAGTACATGTATTTTCTACATGGATACCAAGTTTCAAGTCAATCGGATGCATAGTTCAGTAGTTATAATGGAACATCCGTAAAAACCACTGTAGATTTATATATTAGTATAGATGAAACTTCAAAATGTAGTAAATTATTTAGTCTTTTTACTGCCCTATAGGTGTCGCTCCGCGAACTTTATAATTAGTCTAGTATAAATTCTTATAATAACAAACTTGTTGTAAAAAGATTGTTATTATTATTTTTTATAGTCAAATAGAAACTCGTACACCGTCAATTTATTTCAATAAAAAATCTTACCTTAGTTGTCCAGTTCCGAATTCAATTTATTTCAGTATAGTACAGCTTTAATAAATGTATTTAAGTTTTACTTACGTTTTTGCATCTTTAATGAAATTGGGAATCAGAGGAGCCAAACAAATGTAGCAGAGAGCGAATTGGCGATGACCAATGAAAAATTGGAAAGTCTTACCGGGAAATCGAAAAAATTATTAACAGGTCCTACATCACAGTGCAAACTATTCTAACACGTTATAATAATGTCCATCGGATAAAAAATAAAGTGAGGAATTCTTCAAGAAAAATGTTTAATATGTTCGATGATCGTTGAATTCTACGGCGAGTTGCTATTAATCCCAAATTATCAGCTAATAAATTATCAAACGATGTAGAGAAACCATTTAAAGAAAAAAGTTAATCCCCAAACAATTAGTAATTTATTACATAGAAACAAATCCTATGTAAGCAAGGCAAGCAAAAGCAAACGTTTTGCTTGCCTAAACTTATTTTCTAAAAACACGGAGATAAGGATTTTTTATTTTTGAAATACGTGATAAGGCGGACAAGAGTAAATTCAACTTTTTTAGTTCTGACGGAGTACATAGGGTGTAGAGAAAACCTAATGGGAATATGGGGGTGCCAGTCCGCCAAAGGCCCGGATAGTTTACATTTTATTGAACGGGTTGTGAACCAAAATCTTTATATTTAACTGAGGTAGCCGATACTTGATGGAAATTCATTTTAAAAAAAAACTGAGATTAATATCTAAATTTCCACTATATTTAAAACTTGTATGTATGACAATTGTTTCGACACACAGTGTCTTTTTCAAATACACACTAAATTAAACTAACAGTAAGAAAAGCAGTTACTACCTAAACTAATCTAATAAAACCATAAATGATGATAGTGGCGAGTCCATGATAGTGGCATGTCTAGAGTAATATAAGTTTAACAAGGGTGAACCATTCTCAAGTCTACCTGATCATTAAGTAAAATACCCAAATTTTTTCTTTTATTAATTTCTAGGCTCTCTAAAAGATTTAGTTTTTTAGATTTATTTTCGTCATGCAACATTTTGAAATTATCGTTGAAAGTGTGATTTTCTAACATTAAGTGATTGGCATAATGAGAATTATTCTGTTCTTTAATATAACTTCTTTTATGTTCATTAAACCTGGTGGAAAAGGATCTTCCTGTTTGTCCAACATAGACTTTTGGACAAGAACCGCACTCAATTAAATAAACTCCTGATTTATGAAGTGTTTTTGTTTGACTTTTATTGTTTTTTATCACGCGTCCAAGACTATGGTTTGTTCTGAATGTAATATTTATATCGCTTGTTTTTGACAAATGTTTAGAAATTAATTTGGTGACTTATCCTGTATATGTAATTGTTTTGTATGCGGTGTTCTTGACTTTATTGACAGGATATATTAAATTAATGGTATTATTATAACATTTTTTATTAATTATTTTATTTATAATGTTTGGGTCATAACCATTATTCACTGCGATCTGTTTGATGACATTCAATTCTTTGTTATAGTTATCTATTGACATTGGGGTATTTATTAATCTGTGTATGAATGAATTAAATGCTGCCATTTTTTGATTTTTTGTCATCCTTATTCATCACTTACGTCAGTCATACGTACAAGTTTTAAATAAAGTGGAAATTTAGATATTAATCTTTGTTTTTTATTCAAAATCTTTATCTTGACATCTTAAGACAAAATCTGAAACAAAGTGGTCAAAAATTGGTAACACAGATCGACAAAAAAATTGTTTTTGGGTTTCTGTTCTAACGCTTGGATTCTGATTCTAAACATCGAAAAACACTTTTAAATTTTTCGCTTTTAAAGTTTCCTTTTTTCTGAAGAAAGTTTTAAAGATTTAAATTAATTTTATGAGCAACAGATGGCAGCACATTGATCAACCCGATAGCAAGTTGCATATAATTTGTGAAGGGCACAGTCGTGAGTGTGTACTTGCCTATCACAGCTGTAACAACCGCCCATGTATATTACTAAGTTAGAAAATAGCCTCAAAACAATGTAACAAGATGTGCATTTATTCATTCTGTTTTATTTGCGGAGATACGTTAGCTGTGGTGTCTAAGGCGTCAGCCTTACGTTATGGTAGTTAATGTGGACCGGGTTCGAATCCCGTACTAGGCAAAGAATTTTTCTAAAAATCTTGTGAATGTTTCTAGGTAAGAGTGTAAAATCTGACAAGGAATCACCACTCAGTCACGCCAGTTTGAGGCTGGGTAAGGCCGGATGCCTTCTCCGAGGTTTTCTACGTTGGTCACTCGCCAGTCGGTAGGCTTCTCGAGATTCTTTCGGTTAAGCACAAAACCAAGGGTTGATAGCCCGAGAGGGGTGCTGACCAGGGTTTTCGATAGCTGATGACCGTCGTTCGGAACCCACGTTAAGCTGTAGGTCCAGTCGCTAAATAGCCTTCTCAGTTGCTAATGCGCCTCTAACTCCAAACTTTACTTGTTTTATTTGCAGTGAATTTATTAAAGTAATAAGCAAAAAATTTGCTTTGGTAACAAATTTGAAGCTTTGCGAAGCTTATGAAGCCTATTTTAACATCAAAATCCGGAATCAAGATAAAAATTGGTTAGTGTGTTAGTTACAAAAATACTTTAGAAGGCAAAAAAACTAAAATTTAAATTAAAAAAAAATATCGAATATATTAATATTCTATTTTAGTATTTTTTAATTTTTTATGCATAAAACTTAAATTGCACTGCTTGTTTTCGTTATTTCTAGCCTGGTATCGAGGAGAAAAATGACACATAAAGTTTGCAGTGCCAATACTTTGGAGGGAACCTAGTGATTATATGCAAGACTGTTATTTTTGTATCGTTAATCCAAGTAAGCGTCGATCTGGTAAAAATTCTAAAAAGTTTGTTTATCCTAATTTTCCTTCAACGTCTTCTCCGATACCTCATGGTGAAAATTGTCTCGTTCCATCTCGTTCAGAATTAGATAACTTCGGAATTCAATCGTCTCAAGGTTCACAGTTCACAGATTGCCAACACCGATGGTAGTGAATTCATGATAAAGTCACAGAGTTTTGGACCACATTTCATCAGCTCAACAAAATTTAATGATTTAGTACGAGACCTAAACCTACTTAAGAATAAAGCAGAGATTTTAGGTTCACGATTGCAAACAGTGGAATTTGCTTGAAGATGATGTGAAAATAACTGATCAAATAGAACGCCATAGATTTTTTTTCATGTTTTTTCACGTAAGAAGCCGGACTTTGTTACTGTAATAGCGTGATTGATTTGTTCGAGGAAATCGGAAAACCATGCATACCTTCTGACTGGCGGCTTTTCATCGATAGATCTTCAAAAAGCTTAAAAGCAGTTCTTCTTCACAACGGAAACCTATTCCCTAGTCTTCCCGTAGCACATTCTGTAATGCTTAAGGGAAGTTACGTTAGTGTGAAAATGGTACTGGAAAAGTTAAAATATACAGAATACCATTGGCCAGTAATACAAGGCGGGTATACTAAATATGGCCTGATCGAGTCGAATTTTAAATAGAAAAACATAATGTGAAGTCGGAACCAATTGTAGAGCCTAAGAATATATTGATGCCGCCGTTACATATAAAATTAGACCTAATGAAGCAATTTGTGAAAGCTCTGGATCCAAATTCTGAAGCTTTTGAATATTTAAAGGGATTTTTTCCAAAATTATCTGATGCTAAAGTTAAAGCGGGTATTTTACCACAAATAAAACAAATAATGAGCAGTGATGATTTCACAGAATTTCTCAATGCTCGTGAAAAACAAGCCTGAGAGAGACTTAAAGCAGATGATTTAATTGGAATGATTTTCTTGGAAACAATAAAGCTGACAATTATGAAGAAAAGCTTGGAAAATTTTAAATTATGGGCTGCGGAATGTCCCATAAACTTCATACGCTACATTCTCACCTGGACCAATTTAAAGATAATATGGACCAATTTAAAGATAATATGTGATGGAGTTTGAACGACATTACCAAGGGCAGTACAACGAGAATGATGGGAGATTACATTTGGGGTTTAATACGACAAAGTCCATACAAACATAAGAGAACCACTAAAAATATTCATTTTTGAACTTTTTTGTTATTTTACAATTATTTGCTATTGTTTATCAATCAATTCTTGAATTAAAAAGACTCTGATGTTCAGCAAAAACTTTTCTAATCGCAATTTAAAATAAAAGTATAAAAAAAATATAAAAATCAGTCATTTTTCTTGAAAATTTGAAAAATTGCTTTAGTGTCTACAAAATCAAACTTTGATTAGAAAAATTATTTTTTCCTTTTTTGTAACGTAGGAGAAACCAAAATTACATGCAGAAACCAGACCCAAAAATCATGTCGAACGGTGATAATAGAAGAACGATTTATTACCGAGACAACGATCTGAAGCACAAAGCGTTAAAATGAATACCTGGTTGTTATATAACTGCCCCATAATTATGGAAACTCTTCCATAAAGTCCCGACTTAAATATGATTGAACATTTATGGTACCATTTAATATTTGCAATTAGAAGTCAACAAATTTCTAATTTGAGCAATTAAAACTGGCTCATCAGGAAGAGTGGGCAAAACTTGCACCTGAATATTGTCAAAAGTTAGTTGAATCTATGACTCGCCATTTGAAAGATGTAATTAATAATAAAGGATTGCCAACCAAATTTTAATTTCTACTTTTTGAATAGTTTTTTAAATGTATGTATCATATGTATGTATACATAAATATATCATAGTACTAATACGAGTTTCGTTTTAACAATCAAAAAATAAAAACGTTTAATTTATTTTCTTTAATAATATCTTATCTATTATCATACTTCCTGAAATTTATAAAGAAAAATTTAAAAATATAGCTATTAAGTTTCTATTTGATCAACCAGTAACGGTGTAACCAGTAACGGTACGCCGATAGATATTTTTCAGCTGGGCAAATATTTGTCGTCAAATTTTCTCAAAGACCTTTAGATACGAATAGTGTGATTCCAAAATTTCAAGAATGTGGGCACCGGCGAGGAATCGTGAAGTCGAAGAACAAATTTTACATCTTGTTGCCGGGAATTCTAGTAGAAGTACCGTCCGGTTCAAGATATTTCGTTGTCTTTCGGCAAAATGTTAATTGCCTCAATAAATTTCAATAAAAATATTCCTAGTTTCTTCAAAGGCACCAGAGTCGGAATGGTTGAATTTCTGAATAATTTTGGAAAAAATAAAATATTGTTACATTATTATTATTATTATGTATGACTAAAACATTGTTTATTGATTTGTGTATTTTGAATTTATTATCTGATCCAATATGCAAAATCCATTGGAGATAGTTCTGCTGCAAAGAATGTTGGTTTCCTCTTTCCTTAGTTGGTGTTGCAATGAATGCGATATTGGCACAGTTTGCTCTTCATACATGGCATAAATGTTGCTTCGAATTAAGTCGTTGTCGCTTTCGTCAACACATTTACTTTTACCAGAATCACTACGAACTTTTTTAGCTTAGCATAGGACGATAAATGTTTTCTTTTACTACTTCTACTACCGGAGGCACAATGGTCATTATCATTTTTTTGAAATAACAAAAAAATACGATCGAAATTAAATTATAGAACTGCAATGTTTAAGAAAGGAATGCGAACTGAACTAAAATATTTCGAAACTACTAAATCAGATATAAAATTAATTTTATCTTTTTATTAGGCTCACTTTTTTTGCTTACTTCTTGGGCTTAGGCTTTTAGGCTTACTTTTTTACAGCTTACCCGAGTTTCGTTACGACAGAGGTTGTTAATAGTTTATTGCAGTCATTCGGTCAACGATATACATTGAACCGCACTATACTCGAAGTGTTACACGATAAGT
Source organism: Cosmopolites sordidus (assembly GCA_031761425.1). Taxonomy (NCBI): domain Eukaryota; kingdom Metazoa; phylum Arthropoda; class Insecta; order Coleoptera; family Curculionidae; genus Cosmopolites; species Cosmopolites sordidus. Next base: position 886,505 of record JARFXV010000194.1, on the reverse strand, counting down.
TGAAATTTCAACAAAATTAGCAAGTACAATCACTCTTACCCACTGATATTTCACCCAGGCCAAAAACATTGTAAATAATTATTGGTAAAAATTTTAAAAATTCAGATTTTTTATTTAATATTTTATCAACCCACAAAGCTTGTTTATGATCGACATTGAGACTGTTTATGGTGACAATGGTGGACATTTTAAGAAATGGAATGGGAGAACAATTAATCACGTATTTCTTAATATGACGTGAATAATTTAAAACGTGTTATGATGTGAATAATTAGTGCTAGTATTTCAACTTTGACATTCAAGGACAATAATGTGTAAGTTTCCCTTTTTTTTGTAATACAACAAACTAAACATATCGAATAAGTGGTTATAAAAATTAATTTTATTTTGAAATAAAGCCATAAGAGGCCAATACAACGAAAACTGAATTCCGATGATTCTAAATAAATAAGACGAAAATACACGTTGCCATTGTTAAGAAAATTTACCCTGTTTTCAGATCTCTTTTCCGCGGAAATGGTTACCTTTTGCATACATATTTAAAAGAGACTCTTTATTCAAAAAATGTAAGGAATCATTGATTAAATTTCCGAAAGTACTTTCCGTTACACCCTGTATAAACGTTTTAGTTGCTTATTAAATTATTGTGTATATCTCTTTCTTTCAGTGACTTCCAAATTCTGTGTCTGGATATACAATTGAACCGCTGAAAGATTACCCGTGCGTTATTAATATTATTCATATGAATGAAATCAAAAATTGTTAATAAATAATGAATAATGAACGTGGTTGGTGCCTAAAAAAATGGACATTTATGTTTATGATTTAAATCCACGATACATTTACTAGGTTAATTGAAAAGTTAGCAAATCGGAACTGATAAAACAAGTTTATAGGTAGAAAAATGACTTTGTTCCTTCGTATATTCTCCCTTAAGCTCAATACGTTTTTTCCAGCGGTTCTCCAATTCATCTATGCCATCTCTAAGCGACTTTCTGAAACTCCTTCAAAATACTTATCTACGGCTGCTATAACTTCTTCATTTGAGTGAAAAACGCTTGCCACGTAGGTTTTTTTGAGGTTTGGAAACAGATGAAAGTCTGAGGGAGCCAGATCTTGTGAATGTGGTATATATGGTAGAACAATTCGTAGTGGAATTCTTTCAGTTTGGCCATTGCAAGAACGCCTCTGTCAGTCGGTGGATTATCTTGATGAAAAATGATGTTTTTCTTCGCTAAACCAAGTCCTCTCTCAGGAATTTTTGCTTCCAATTCCACTTAACCACAATTTCACTTAAAGTCAATTGTCTGTCATCCATAACCATATTATGAATAGAATTAATTATTTTTTAGTAGTTGCACTTATTGGACGTCCAGAGCGAGGGTCATCATCCAGGCTTGAACGACCACGTTGAAACTCACCTGCCCACTTACAAACCATTTTTTTTTTTTGAAGGAGAAGACTCTCCTGATACATTTGCTATTTAAATATGAATATTCATTGCCTTTAATACCTTTTTATAAATAATTTAATCACTGCATGATTTTCAATATTTTCCCTTTTAAAAAATAATACTGATACGTTTAGTTTAAGCTGAAACTTCAAAATGTAGTAGAACTTTTCAATTAGTTTAGTGTATAAATTTATAACATGAAATTATAAAACGTCCTGTTATAAATCGGCATTTTAACATAAAATTTCGAGTGTGTATCATGAAATGATAATGATAATGATAATTTTTCTTAATGGAATACACAGTTTTCCTTGATATTTTTTTATGCTGCTCCAACTCTTCAAAAAATATATTAAGATATGATAATATAATAAAATAAGTAAAAAGTTATCAAGTGTTTTTTACCTCTTGAATAGTTAAAAGAGGCTCTAAAGGTTCCCCGTTCCCTTTTTCCATTTCGAAATACTCATAAACATTGAGCACACATTATTGGGCTTGCGATTTCCGTGTTTTTTCCAGCAATATCTGAAATCACACAAAATGATAAATCAAATATAGATACCTTAAAAGTTTGCACTTCTATATTTCTGTTATTATTTTGAAACAGTTATTTATCTTTCAGTATGTTTATGCTTTAGTTAGGTTAGAATTATTGAAGGAAATAAAACTATATGATTCTTTACAAATACTTACCGATATCAAAATAATTAATAACAATAACTCTTACTAAAGAACTTATTTTAAAATAAAACTGGACTTTAGAGCACAACATTTCACTAAAGCACAATAACAAAATAACTCAAATGACAACCAATATAGGACCGCTGAACTCGATAGACGAACTTTTAACAGGCATTACGACCAAACACCTTTTAATTATTTCTTACTTTCTCTTTATACCACGCGGTAACGTGGTATCTCATAAACGCAGACATACTTATTGATTTCTTTATCTCCTTCTCCCTCGTTCGGTAAAATAAAAAAAACAAATTGAGAATATGTTTTTGATATAGACATTAATTGATGACATACGGGTAATCTTTCAGCGGTTCAACAGTATGTAATCCTCTCTCACTACCAGACACTTATTTCAGCATTTTTTCCAGCTTTCGGAAAAGTTTTTTCTCGACTTCAAGACAGTCAGCAATCGCCCCTGAATGGGTTCTCCGAACTCAAAACAGTGTCTACTAAGTAGCCTCTTCAATAGGAGGAACAGAGGGTACTACATCCACAAGGTACTACATCAAGTACTTGTGGTAAAGAATCTGGTGCTTATGAAATGGTACTTGTTTAATTTTCAGTGAAAAATCGACGAATAAATATTACATGAATTGTTTCGCCACAAATTTGAACGTTTTTTTTGAACCCGCGAAAACGACGCATAACGTTTAAATTTTATTCTTTATTAACTGTTTGATCAGTTAAAAGGAACTATTTGTGGACAATACCGCGGTAATCGAAGAAAAAATTTAAATGACTGATTTTTAACCGGCTTTCAAGTGGTTTTTCGGCTTCTGGTAAGTAAGAGCAACCTCACACACGACAATGTTTAAAAAAATCAGTATTTTCGAAACAAGACGACAAAACTGAAAAGACAGACCTAAATGGTTTTTCAAAATAATTAGACTTTTAAATAAAAAATAATTATCATTTTTTTTACTTTATTTCAAAACTTTATCATAAATATTATTGATAATCGATGCGAAAAACATTTTAAAAACTTGTTACAATTAAATATAATTGAATTAAAATGTATAAAATTTAAATAAAAATCACGTGACTACGAACGCGCCACGATTGGCTGCTATGTTTGTAACGTTGTCAATGGCTTCTAATCGTATATATACTGTCAAAATTATTGTTGGTTAAGTGACAAAGGATCCATAAAGGCTAATTCTAATAATATACCTGCAGTGGATATTCTGAAAAATGACATTTGGTTCAGTTCAGCTGAGGTTCGAGGTGCTAAAGCATCGATGTAACTTTTTTTAAAAATAATAATGTAAATGTAAATAAGAAACAAAATATTGGTATTAAATATAATTACACTATTTGTAGGGTGTCACGAGAAAGTTACGGTGACAAGGCTATAGGTTTTGTTCAACTTAACCACAAGTAAAGCTTATATAGTTACCTTGGCTATTAATGAAAAATTAAGAAAAGTTCAAGACACTCAATGTCACGATTGTGCAGCTTCAGCAGATAATAAATACTCAAACAAAAAAAAATTATATGTTATATATTTGTAATATTGGTTTTCAAAAATAATAAAAAATGTTAAATAGCGAATAATCAAATGATATTATCTAGTTTTGTAATTATTTTTTGAGCGAAAAAACAATATAAATCATAATTAGAAAAACAAAACGCATACCGTTTAAATCGCTAATTTTATTTCAATAAAGAATACACTGTTAAATATACATAATAAAACTTCCCCCAACTAGTATAATATATTACAGTAAATTATAATATGTAAACTACATTAATAATCAATTCAGAATAAAAACAATTACAATCCAAAATTATATACATATTTGTTTGATTGCTTTCATTGAAATTTGCAATCCTTTTAAAACCACACCGATTCTTCAAACCACTACACTAAACTCTATTAACATTTTCAAAAAAAAATCACTCATGCTATATTATTGCTTTAATTAAAGTTTTCAGTATTTTTAAAACGATAGCGATTTTTTGCCTTATATATATATATATATATATATATATATATATATATATATATATATATATATATATATATATATATATATATATATATTTACAAACCACCACATTAGACTCTTGATTTAATAACATTTACAAATATAAATAAATGTGGCTGCTAACTAACTCTAATGCATGACCAGCAAGAGATTTTCTAAATAAGAGAAGGCACCTAAACCTTTTTTTTTGAGTGGAAATCTTATAGTCGAAGTGTGGGACTCTCCTGTAAAAGTCTATCCACTAGAAAACCACTGTCAGCCTACCATCAGTCTTCAATGCCTATAATAAATTTCTAACCTATGTTTAAACATACTCTATCAAATGAATATGTTCAATCAATAGATGAAATGTACCAAAATCCTGAAAAACAAAATATTTTAACTGTTTTGTTTTTATTTAGAATAGAAATATACCATTTTCTTTACTTTTTGTTTGGATAGTAGGTTTGCTTTTATATTTTCATTTTTTTGCATACTCCTTCAGATGTATGTTTTGATTCCATGGAAAACTGCTTTGCCAGTCCTTAAGTAGTTACTCTTCGACCATCTACAAATCGACCATCAACATCTGTGTTTTAAAATATCTGGAAGAAAACAGTGAACTGCCCAGCTACTAAAGAATGAAAATTGGCTATGGAATTAAACTTTTCTCACCGATATTATGGGACATTTAAAAAATTTAAATTTAAGATTACAAGGAAAATATTATACTTTTCCCACCTTAGTTGATCATGAATTTTCTTTTGTGAACAAACTTTTGCTTTTTTGTCTCAATCTTGGAAAAAAAGATTATCCTTTTTCAATTTATCTGCAAGACGTTAATTGTTAGCCACCTGAATTCCAAATCGAAATTATTGACCTACAGCACCATACAACACTAAAAAGAAAATATAAGGTACTTATTTCAACTGCATGTGATCCAAATTATATCGAATTTTGGAAATTTGTACTATCAAGTAATTTTCCATTATAAGAGCAATTATAAACATAGGGGCAAGTTATGCAATCGAAATATCTCAAAAACTAAACAACCTACAACAAAAATGTAAATGGCGAAAAGAAGGGGTTATGGGAGGGGAATACATAGCGGACTGTCAATTGATGTCCAGTGCTCCGATAAAAAAAGAGAACGCTTTGTTTTTTTTTTCAGCGTAAAAAAAATATTACCGATCATCATGTTTCAACTATACTCGTATAAAAACACTTATTAAGAACCACGTAAGTATTTAAAGATTACCTAATTATTGTTCTTTCGATTATAAATGGTTATTTATTTTTAACTCTTTATATTTATGATTTTTTTATAATCTAATTTTTATTTTGTTGCCTCAACTGGGGCTAGTTGAGCAACGCGCGTTTTATGCTTACTCAACTAGCCCCACTAGATGTTCCTTGTAGAAAATCAATTTTTTTTTAAATAAATTAATAACCATCAATTAATTTGGGCATGTGATTTTACGCAAAGTTTACTAATTAAAAATTCTTATATTGATAATTGTATTAACGATTATTATTACATTTCAGGATGTGTACATTTAAAAGAAAGACCTCAAAAGGTTTATCTACTAGTCGACAATTGAGTGCTGCAGCAAAAGCTGTAGAGGAGGAAAAAATGAGTGTAAATGATGCAGCTAAATAATTTAATATTAACAGGATGACTTTAAAGAGATATGGTTGTATTTGGTTGTATGGGATTATTTATCATCTAGCAATATTCTTGATCTCATAATTAGTTACTTAATTTAATATTTATTTGCGTTATAATTAATCTTAAATATATAATTTTAAATATAAAAAGTGTAATAATAATCCAAAGATTGGAAAGGTTTAAAAAGGAATAAAAGGTAAAGCGTTAAGGTTAGAGGCGCATCAGCAACTAGGCTATTTAACGACTGGACCTACAGCTTAACGTGGGTTCCGAACCACGGTCATCAGCTTCCGACAAACCCAGGCCAACACCCCCCTCGGGCTATAAACCCTTGGTTATGTGTCTACCCATAAGTCTATCAGGAAACCTACCAACTGGCGAGTGACCAACCTAGAACACTTCTCAGGAGGCATCCGGCCTTACCCAGCCTTTAACTGGCGTGACCGAGGGGTAATTCGTAATCGGATTTTACACTCTTGCCTAGAAACAATCACAAACATTTAGAAAGTAAACAGACAGAAGAAAGAAAGAAAAACAACCATCGAACCAACAACCGGCTCCAGTGCGGTTTTGACACAGTCGGTACCGTCCGCACCAACGCGAACGGCTAAAAAAAATAAAAGCACTACTAGTTTTAAAGTAGTGTTTGAGAATATAAAATCGTTTTACGAAATTATAGTCACACAAATTTTGTTTAAAAATAAAAGTGATAAATAACAAAATAAAAAAATTGTTCACATTCATCAATTCATCACAAAGTAACGGACAATCAATCAATAATTTGGAAAGATTTAATTTTGTTTGATTTAAATTTTATCGTTTTTACACAGCTACACGTTTTGGAGAAGAGTAAAGTTATGAGAGATCAACCAAAAAGTTGCTCAACTACCCCCCTCTACCCTAATAAAATCAAAATAATGTTCAAGATTAAGTGATATGCACCTAAAAAATTTAATTTTGTTAATTGACTGAACCTTTAAAAATGTTTATTAACAATAAAACTTAAGCTTGTACTTATGTTTTATTCAATATATTATTTTTTCAAATCCCCACTACTTACAGTTACATGAAAAAAAATGTGGTATATACGTAAAAATCCTATAATCAGCCTATAAATAACTTTTTAAAATTTTTAGTATGTTGGAAGTGACACCCCAGGAATAAACCAGTAAACTACAAACACTCAATGACCTTAACAACAACATTATTAGTGAAATAAATGCCGATTTATGTGGCAGAGTGGTTAAAAATTCATATTTCGAATAAATTCTATACAAATTAGTTAGTGAGTTAGTTAAATTAGGATGAAGGTCGCATCGGTGACAGGGACCATTTAGCGACCACTATACAAATTATTCAAAAATGTTTAACAATTACAAAAGACAATTACAAAAGACAATATACAACAATAACACAACAACACACGACAAAAGACAACAATAACAATTACAAAAGACAACAAGCGAAATAACATGAAACTTCTGTCAGATATCAAGGACAGTCCTACCAACATAAAAAATAAATTGTCAAATCGATACGTGATTGTCATATCGCTAAAATTATTTTTTTATAATTGTAGTATGCTAGCAGATTCAATACTTGTATATTCTATCAAAAAATTACCGAGAATTGGTCAATAAAACCCAAAATGTTTATTATTTATCCAAATTTATTGTATCGCCTTCAAAGTAGGCCCCTTCCGAAATAATACACTTATGCCATGCCAACGAATAATCCAATTGTCAAAACATTTTTTAAATGCATTTTCCGGAATCGACTTCAGTTCTCGCCGCGAATCCTCTTTTATGTCTTCTATCGACTGAAAACGGGTGCCTCGAAGGGGTAATTTGAGTTTTGGAAAGAGAAAGAAGTCGGCCGGGGCCATATCAGGTGAATACGGTGGTTGTTCGATGGTGTATGTTGAGTTTTTGGCAGAAATTCTTTCGCAATGACAGCCTTGTGAGATGGTACGTTGTCGTAATGCAAAATCCAAAAGATTTATTTCTACAAATCTGGCCTTTTTCGACCAAATTGCTCTCTCAAACGCCGCATAACTTTCTGATAATATTCTTTGTTTACCATCTGACCTTCTGGCAAGAATTCCGAGCGCACACCGCAATAAACAAAAAAAAAACGGTCAACATCCCCTTAACTTTTGATCGACTTTGACGTGGTTTTTTCGGTTTCGGGTCAGTTGGTAGACGCCGTTTCGAAGCTTGTTGACTAGTTTGTATGTCAAACTCGTATACACATGTCTCATAACCAATTAGAATACGTTTTATAAATGTAGGGTCTGAATTGACTCGTTCTAGCATGTCTTCAGCGATTTTTAGGCGATTGAGAAGAAAATTCAGGTCTTTCGGAACTAGTCCAGCGACAACGCGTTTCATGCCCAAACAGTCGCTTAGAATGGTACGAATTGATTCGTGAAACACAGAAAGATCAGCGGTTATCTATCTCCAACTTAAATGGCGATTTTTAGTCACCATTTCCTTCATTTAGCGATGTTAACTTCAGTTGAATACTTTGATGGCCGAACAGAGCGAGGCAAATCTTCCACCGCATCTCGACCTCTTTTAAATGCAATGCACTACTCATATACACGTGTTTTTGATAAAGTCGATTCACCATAAGCCTTCTGCAACATTTTCAGCGATTCGGTATTCGGAATTTCATTTCCAATGCAAAATTTAAGACAAATTCTTTGTTCGATGTTTTTATCCTTTGTAAAAATCGCAAAACGCACTTGAGAACGGACAAAATCAAGCACTGCAAACAAACTAAATGACAGACTCCGAGCAGTATAGAGAACAGTTGTGCCAACTTACCGATAAAAAAAAATTACAATCCCTTTAAGCAGGCTTTTTAAATGATCAATTCCCGGTACTTTTTTGACAGATTGTACATTTTCCTTTATATATTAACAAAGACTAGATTTTATCCTGTAGATATGATTTTATCTCTAAAATTTACTGATTATAATACATTTTATATTTTATACGAACGTATTCGTACGAACATCTGTCGTTTTCCTGTAGTAAATATTACAAAATTATACAAGCATAAATTTTCGAAGAAACATTCTGCATAACGGACGATATTTGCCTACATTTCACACATCCTTTTCAGCTGTACAAAAAAACGGCAGTTAATGAATCGAACGACAAATAAATTCAGAAACTTAATACGACTAGGGTAAAATCCCAATAGGATATTTATGAGTTAAAACAGCGGTGACGATAATAAGATTAAAAGTTTGTTCTACTTTCCCATAGATTCTTGGAAAAATAAACTATGCTCGCGCTTGCCTTTTGTGATGCTCTAACAAAAACACAATGAGAATTCTCATAGGACACCCTGTAAAACGATATGAACAAACAAACATAGAGAACTTTAAATTTAGCCCGAGACATTCCACAGTATGTCTCTGTTCGAGTATCACATAATCGGTTGTGTCATTTTGTTGTCTCTCACCATGTTACCGGCGAGGGAAGTGATCGGAAACACTAGTGTGACGCTGATGAGAAAGTGTTGTCCGGTCGGTGAAGAATACAGAAAAAAAACGTGCATTAACACTACAAAAGAATTCGTTTTTAGTGAACAATATATCTTTAATATTGAGTATATGTTCGGCAATGAATGTCCTACTACAAAAGTACAAATTCTAATCAATCCTTACGATGATCAGGAAAATATTCACTTCGAATTGTTGAAATCTGGACAGTTGGATGTGATTAAAAATAATGTCTCGATATCATTTGATCTTGATAGCTACTGTGTGGATTACATAAATGATGAACACAGAGATGTCAGTGCATTGTTGTGTATCTACGGTGACGACATACCTTTATCTATTTCCACTGGTAAGGTAACATCTTTTCGAATAGATATATCAATTAAAAATCCTTTTTGTTCGTTGATAAAGCAAGTTTCAGTTTTTCGTTACGTATAGTATAATCAAAAATGGTATAATCATTTGTTTCCCAGATATAGTTAGAGCAGGAGTTACATAAGTTTCAACGGATTTAAAATGATGAATGTTTCGAGAGATTTAATCATATTATTTGGTATTTTTCGTTTTCAATCGTTTTCGCGTACTCTTACTTGAAATAATATCACATCGTGATCTTTTATTTATGTTAAAATTATTTTGATTATTTGCAATAAAAATAATATTATGCTTGTTTAAGATATATTAAAATGGATACATTTTACAAATAAAACTTCCGTCGACTGCAGGAACACTTTTTCTTAACAAAAAAAACTATCACTATCACACTATTTGGAGACAAGAACTTATAGTCTCATTTTGCTGTCTCGCGGCATATTATTGGTGGAGGAAGTGATCGCAAACACTAGTGAGACGTTGATGAGAGTGTTGTCCGCTTGATGAAGAATACACAAATAGAACGTGCATTAACACTTCAGAAGAATTCGTTTTTAGTGAAAAATATAACTTTAATATCGAATATATATTAGGCAATGTCCTTTTGCAAAAGTACCAATTCTAGTCAGTCCTCTAGGGGGTCCTGAAAATATTTAGTTTGAATTGTTGGAATCTGAGCAGTTGGATGTGTTTAGAAATAATCTCTTTATGTCATTTGATCTTGACAGTTAATGTGTAGATTAGATAAATAATGAGCACATAGACGTCGGTGTAATGCTGTCCATCTATGCAACACTAGTGCGACGTTGGTGAGAGTGTTGTCCACTTCGTGAAGGATACGCAAATAGAACGTGCATTAACACTTTAGAAAAATTAGTTTTTAGTGAAAAATATAACTTTAATATCGAATATATATTAGGCAATGTCCTTTTGCAAAAGTACCAATTCTAGTCAGTCCTCTAGGGGGTCCTGAAAATATTTAGTTTGAATTGTTGGAATCTGAGCAGTTGGATGTGTTTAGAAATAACCTCTTTATGTCATTTGATCTTGACAGTTACTGTGTAGATTAGATAAATAATGAGCACATAGACGTCGGTGTAATGCTGTCCATCTATGCAACACTAGTGCGACGTTGGTGAGAGTGTTGTCCACTTCGTGAAGGATACGCAAATAGAACGTGCATTAACACTTTAGAAAAATTAGTTTTTAGTGAAAAATATAACTTTAATATCGAATATATATTAGGCAATGTCCTTTTGCAAAAGTACCAATTCTAGTCAGTCCTCTAGGGGGTCCTGAAAATATTTAGTTTGAATTGTTGGAATCTGAGCAGTTGGATGTGTTTAGAAATTACCTCTTTATGTCATTTGATCTTGACAGTTACTGTGTAGATTAGATAAATAATGAGCACATAGACGTCGGTGTAATGCTGTCCATCTATGCAACACTAGTGCGACGTTGGTGAGAGTGTTGTCCACTTCGTGAAGGATACGCAAATAGAACGTGCATTAACACTTTAGAAAAATTAGTTTTTAGTGAAAAATATAACTTTAATATCGAATATATATTAGGCAATGTCCTTTTGCAAAAGTACCAATTCTAGTCAGTCCTCTAGGGGGTCCTGAAAATATTTAGTTTGAATTGTTGGAATCTGAGCAGTTGGATGTGTTTAGAAATAACCTCTTTATGTCATTTGATCTTGACAGTTACTGTGTAGATTAGATAAATAATGAGCACATAGACGTCGGTGTAATGCTGTCCATCTATGCAACACTAGTGCGACGTTGGTGAGAGTGTTGTCCACTTCGTGAAGGATACGCAAATAGAACGTGCATTAACACTTTAGAAAAATTAGTTTTTAGTGAAAAATATAACTTTAATATCGAATATATTAGGCAATGTCCTTTTGCAAAAGTACCAATTCTAGTCAGTCCTCTAGGGGGTCCTGAAAATATTTAGTTTGAATTGTTGGAATCTGAGCAGTTGGATGTGTTTAGAAATAACCTCTTTATGTCATTTGATCTTGACAGTTACTGTGTAGATTAGATAAATAATGAGCACATAGACGTCGGTGTAATGCTGTCCATCTATGCAACACTAGTGCGCCGTTGGTGAGAGTGTTGTCCACTTCGTGAAGGATACGCAAATAGAACGTGCATTAACACTTTAGAAAAATTAGTTTTTAGTGAAAAATATAACTTTAATATCGAATATATTAGGCAATGTCCTTTTGCAAAAGTACCAATTCTAGTCAGTCCTCTAGGGGGTCCTGAAAATATTTAGTTTGAATTGTTGGAATCTGAGCAGTTGGATGTGTTTAGAAATAATCTCTTTATGTCATTTGATCTTGACAGTTACTGTGTAGATTAGATAAATAATGAGCACATAGACGTTAGTGCAATGCTGTGCATCTACGGTGACGACATATCTTTATCTATTTCTACCAGTAAGATAACATAATTTCAATTAGAGATATCAATTAAAAATCCTGTTTGTTCATTGATAAAGCAAAATGCAGTTTTTCTTTATGTATAGTATAATCAAAAGTGATGTAATGAGTTGTTTCCAGGATTTAGTTGATGCAGGAGTTGAATGAGTTTCAATGAATTTAACATCATTGGTGTTTCGAGATATTTAACATAATCTTCTTATTATTTGGTACTTTACTTTTAACGTACGTGGTACGTACTTTTTTAAATTTTATTTAAACTAAAATTACTTTATTTTTTATATTAATTACTTTTGATTATTTGTGATGAAAATATTGGTACACCTATTTAAGATATTTTAAATTACTTATTATTTTTTGCCAATAAGACTTATCTAATTTTGTATCTAATTGTTATCGAGTAAAAAAGCATAAAGAAAAATTAAATTAGCATTAGTTAAGCAGGTTTCGACGAAAATATGGAATCTTTTAATGACTTGTGTACAAAGTAGGTGCTCCGGCATAGCAAACAAGCAAAGGCATACAAGTTGATGCGTACACGAAATGGAATCTACAATAAGCAGAAATATCTCTAAGAATGTCTTATTTTTTTTTTTTTGATGCATCAATAATTCAAATTCGTGAGTGATAAATGTTTTATTTTTATAATTATTTATTAATCAGTTGAAAAGTTAATCTATTAAAACCGTAACAAATCCTGTATTTCAAAATATCTGAATCTCAGAAGAAATACCGGCAGTACAGTATTGAGAATTTAAAATGTGGATTTACGTAATGTCCTATGAACCAATCATTATCTATGTGTTTAATTTGACAAAAGGTTTTTTCCGACGAAGCCATGAAGCCTTCTAGGCTACAAGAGCATTCGAATAAAATGCATTTTGATAAAAAGAAGAAAGATTCATCCTATTTTCAAGGACCGGAAAAGAAATATTTCAAACAACCAACTATATTGAACTTTTTTGCGTCGTCTTCTAAATAAGTTGATGGACTACGAGCTTCATATAATATTATATTGTTAATCGCAATAGCGGGAAAGACCTTGAAATATCATTATGCGATTACTTAAAGACTTGCAAGTTTCCCATTCAACTCGATGAAGCAACCCTGCCATAATTCTTATCATACGTTATATTCATAAAGAAGAACAAATGTCTGAAGAGTTATTATTTGCTAAAAATTTGGAAACCGATAGAAAGATAGGAACGATATTTAATCAGCAGCTACTGCTGGTGCTGTGGCAATGATGGGGCGTCATAAGGATTTTATAGTGCATTTGAAACAACCAATACCGAATATACTCGCTGTGTATTGTGTTATTCAGCGCCAGTATTTTGTTGCAAAAAATATTAATGCATACGTCGCTTCATTACATTATTGGAGCAGTCAATAAGATAAAAAGCAATTCATTGAACCACAGATTACTGTTGCACATAGAAGTTCGTTGGCTCAAAAGGTATTTTTCTGAATCGTTTTTTCAAAATATTTGGCTAAAAATAAGACAAGAAACTGCGCGAAAGCCTAATTAAACAAAAACGACATGTCTTATTTGTCAAACCTGTTTAAAACATTCAAAGTCAATTTACAATTGCATGGTGATGGGTCATAGCTGCTTTTGAATTTTTCTTATGCCCAAACGAAATCTAGGTAAAGGCGAAGACAGCCACTTTCCCATATTATCAGCAGTCTCTTCAAAACAGTAACATTTTCTTACTTACTGCCAACACGTGGACGTTCTTCGTGCAGATTTTTCAGAGCGATTGCAAGATGTTTTAAACATAAATGTACCGAATTGGGTTTTAGAACCTTTCGCAAATGTAGAGATGCAGAATCATCAAATTTAGAAGAGAAACTCGCAGAAATCGCAACTAACGAAAAACTTAAAGTAAAATTCAGAAAACGATACTAAGAATTCTGGCTTATTAATACCAACTCCTTATCCTGGATTGTGTTGGGGCGCGTTCCTCCAGCATTTATCAAAGTAAATAATTTTTCAGAGCAAAACACGATATTTTATTTCCGTCTGTTTCTTTCCTTTAACTCATTTTCCTGGTACACCTTCTGTATAAGGTTTCAATAGCTAGAAAATTTAAAAGGAGGATGGAGAAGGCAAAAAAAATCTTCAGAAGCGCTATTTTCTTCTATGCCCTCCCACTTTAAAAACCCACGAGCCGCCACTCGGACAAAGTACAGAAATATTTAATTACATCTCCTTCATCGTATTTAACTGAGCGTGGATTTTTACAGTAGCTAATTTACTGTCTAAGAAACCAAACAGACTGCACATCATTGAGCATAGCGATTTGCGACTGATGTTAACGAAATAGGAACCAGATATTAAAAATTTGTTAAAACTCCACCAGCCCCAACAATCTCATTAATTTTTTTTAATTTCTTATTGATTTTATATTTATTTCTAAATTTTTAATAAACAATTATTTACTACATTTGATGGTATTTTTAATTAATTTGTACTTGGTAGTCCAGAAAAGATTGGGAACCTCTGCTCTAGATTATCCCGAAAAGATTCACTTTGATATTTTGGAATAGGGGCAGTTGTATGTGTTTGAAAATAGTGACTTAATATCAGTGAGGGTTAAGAACCTCTCGGTAAACATTCTGGTTTCGTAGAATCTCCAGAAACATCTATTCGACGACATGGAATACAATTAAGAATTATTCCATGAAGTTTACGCCGAATAAATCGTTCAGTTTGGTGAATGCGCTGGTAACATACGTATTCATTCAGTAAATGTAATAAAATAGAATATGAATTTGATTCCACGGATATTATTATATATCGAGGATACTAAGTAATATCGAAGTAGTCGATCATTCCAGGTCATATTATCTAAAAGTTAGATAAGTAATAAGAAAGTCCAAAGTACTTTTTTTTCATTACTGATTACCTAATAAGTGATGAATATAGCATACTTAAATTCTTCTATTATATCTATTCTTCTATTCTATATAAATCAATTCTTGTATTAGAACCTTCAGTATAAGGCACTAAAGAGATTTGCTTATAAACAAACTAATTGAAGATTAAATATATTAGATCATATCCTGATGATGCTAACATGGTAAAAAAAGACGCGAGTTGATGCGTGCATGAAATCAAATCTATAAAAGGCAGGGATAGCTCTAAGGATGTCTTATTATTTTTGTGTGATTCGTCAATAATCCATATTTGTGAGTGATAAGTCATTATAGCCATTATTTTTATATTGATCTATAAATCTGTTGAAAAGATAATTTAAAGAAACCGTGGCAAATTTTGTATTTGAAAATGTCTGAATCTAAGACATTATTGAGTGTTTAAAATACCGGCCGGCAGTACATTATTGAGTGTTTAAAATATGGGTTTACGCACTCTCCTACGAATCTGTTTCCTCGAACGTCCTCTCCTCTGTTTTTAATTTGCCAAAATATAATAATATAATAATAATATTCTTTATTTAGCACTTGGCTACTATCTACAATCTGTAATTCATTTATATTTATATATGTCTATGCATAATACAAATATATCCAAATATGATCTGTTCTATAATAATAAAAATTCTATATATACACACCAGTCTATACAAAATCAAACATACCTACCTATTTTTAACAACAAACTAACCTATTATGTATGTTTACGGAGTAATGTTTACTGTTAAGTAACATGTAAGTAAGTTACATGTTAAGTAATGTTTACGGATTCTATCTACAAACATTTCCAAACTCTCTATACTTTTTAGCTCTGAAGACAGACCAATGAACAGCCGGATACCATTCCCAAAAAGCGATTTCTGCATATAGGTACTACGTTCAAAATTTATATGGAAATCCTCTCTTGAGCGAATGTTTTTCAGATCGTGCTATTAAGTACCTTCCAAGATATGCAGGCATTAAGTTATTTTTAATTTTAAAAATCATAACAATACTGGCCATCTCAATACTCTGCCACACATAGCACCAGTCCAATGAGCGCAACATCAAATCCACTGGTGTATACCTATCACAATGCAAAATAATTCGCATTGCCTTATTTTGTAAAATTTGCATTCTATTTAATTTTTATTACAACCTAGCAACAAAGAGCTACAATAACTAAAATGGGGATCAATTATGGTATTATATATTAACAATGTTGACCAATTACTTAAGTTATGTGATATTCTACGAAAGAAGCCTATTTTTTTACCTATTTTTTTACTCATGTAATTTACATTAGTTAGTCTACGATTTTAATGTTCCCAATGTAAATATTATAATTTTTATTAATAAACGACTTGCAAATACCCCTCTTTCCCAGAATCATATATTTTGTTTTCTCAGAATTTAATTTTAATTTATTCACACATAGCCAATTATCTAATATAGAGAGTTTAATTAAGATCTTTCACCATTTGGTCATAATTCTGTCCCGTTACTGAAAGAAGCGTATCGTTCGCAAACAAATTTAGGTCTAATTTTTTAAAAGTCTTATACAGATCATTGATGTATATAAAAAACAAAAAAAAATGCTTTTCAAATAAAGCCATGAGGCCTTCTAGGCTAGAATAGCACTTGAATAAAATACATTCTAATAAAAAGGGCAAAGATTTATCCTATTTTCAACGACTGGAAAAGAAATATTTAAAAGAGACAGCTATATCGAACCTTTTTGCGTCGTCTTCCAAACACAACCATGATGGACTACGAGCTTCAAGATGCAAGACTTGCAAATTTTCCATTCAATTTGATGAATCAACTCTACAAAATAACGAACACTACTCTTATCGTACCTTCGATTAAAAATATTTAATGAAAGAATGTTTCGTCTATATTTCCACTTTATTATTAATATTTGACGCGCTTCGCTAACACTTTAGCTTCATCAGAACTGGCTATTTTCGATGTTAAAATAGGTATAAATACAAAAAGTTTCTACAATAAAAATATAATTTTTTTAAGAAATCCACACAGATGCTATTTATTGTCTGTACAAATTCAGTAAAGGGGATTTGTTCAGGTCTATTTGGTCATTTAGAAGGATGTTTGCATCTTTGAGACGGTTTATTTCTAAACTCTCCAGATAGTTTAGTTTTTTGCATTTGTTGTGTACGTGTAATATTTTAAAATCACTATTAAAAAGATGGTTCTCATTTAACAGATGCGAGGCATAGGGCTTCTTTCGTGTTCTTAATTCTTTTCTTGAGATTTGTCTGTTTGTCCTATGTAAGTTTTTCGACACGATCCATAATATAGTTGATATATCTCTGATTTATCTTTTTTGTTTGTTTTGTGCCTTGCAATTTTTGATATATTTTCCAAGGCTGTTATTGGTTTTAAAGGCTACTTTTGCATTGTTTTATATAAGAATTTTTGAATTTTTGATCAACGATTTCGGTCAACGGTTCAACGGTTTCAACGATTTACCAAAGTATGTTTTTAATTTGAATGAATGGTATTTTTCAATCATTTGTGGATATATTTCAGAGGCAGCTTTTTTGTACCTTTTTTTTTAGAATATTATCAATTATTCTCTCTGAATATCCGTTATTAAGGGTAATTTGTTTGACGGTGTTTAGTTCATAATGATATGATAAAGGAATATTGATCAGTCTATGTACAAGACTATGATATGCTGCTAATTTATGTTGTATAAGGTGTAATGATTTATTGTGTATTGTTGTACCTGTTTGAGAGGGTTTGCGGAATATCTTAAAACTATGTTTGATGGAGATTCGTGAAATAGTTAGATCCAGGAAGTTTAAACTGTGATTTTCTTCTAATTCGACTGTAAATTTTATATTTTTGTAGATTGCATTAATATATTCAAGGAATATATTTAGTTGTCTGTTGATACAGACAAAAAATGCCAAAATGTCGTCCACATATCTACAAATTGTTTACTTAGTCCACTCTGGTGGATTATCGTTTCAATATTGTCCATGAATATTTCCGCGAATATTTCCGCATTATCAAACCCTCTTTACTATTGTAAAAGGTGTTGTTAAATGAAAACTAGTTTTGAGACATGCAAACCAATAGCAAATTTATAATTTCCATGCTTATAACTGGGTTGACAATATTTTTAATTAATAATTTTTCTACTAATGTTATTGTGTCTTGAGGCGGAATACTGGGGAATAAATTCTGAACATCAATTGATATCAATCTGGCCTTGGTTGGGGGGAAGCTGCGTTTTTTATTTTGTCACCTTTTAACACTATAGTTAGGTCGAAATTTACAGTACGATTTATTTATATCTATTAAGTATCTTGATACTTTGTAAGCAGGTACAGGCATACAAGAGACAACTGGCCTTATTGGGTAAATTAATTTATGAAGTTTAATTAAAGAATAATGATGTGGGGAATGTGGATTCATGGAAGTCGATTTTCTCAGGTCTTATACTGGGTGATGCTTCAATTTGAAGTTTGATGTTTGTCTGATATGCCTCTGTCTAGACAATATTTGGTAGTTTCCAGTTTTTAAAAATTCTAATGTTTTTTCTATGTATATATCCTTTTTGATGGGTATGACCGTATTTTCTTTACCAGACTCTGTGAAAAATATGTCATTTTCTGTTGCTTTTTTATGTATTGCTCTAGCTATTGTAAATTCCTTGTTGGGTACATTTCTGTTAGATATTCTTTCTTTTAGATATAATTCTTCTATAATTAGGTATTTGTCCTAATCGTTTTTTCAATCTATTCGACTCGTTGTAGGACTTAGTAGTTGTAGGACTGTAGGAATATATTAAAAAATGGCACCGCTTATTTGACAAACCTGTTTAAAATATTTAATGAAATTGATTAACAATTGCAAGGTGATAAGTTGAATTTAATTAAAACAAAAACGTCATAACTGCTTTTGTGGGAAAACTTTCTCTGCTCAAACGAAATCTAGGTCGAGGTGAATACAGCCACTTTTCCACATTATCAACAGTCTCTTCAAAACAGGAAAATGTACTTACTTACTGCCAACACTTGGACGTTCATCGTGCTGATTTTGCCGAGCGATTCCAGGATGTTTTAAACATGAATGTACCGAGTTGGGTTTTAGACTCTTTCGCAAATGCAGATACAGCAGAATCGTCAAATTTAGAAGAGGAACTCGTAGAACTCATAACTAACAAAGAACTAAAAGTAAAATTTAGAAATAGATACCAAGAGTTTTGACTTCAAAAATCAACACCAGCTCTCTAACCTGGATTGTGGGCAATAGTACAGAAAATTGTAATTAGATTTCCTTCATAGTATTTCGCTAAACGTGGATTCAATGCAGTAGCTAATTTACTGTCCAAGAAAAACTGGGCGTAGCGATTTGCGATTGATGCTATCGAAATTGGAACCCGATATTAATAAATTGTTAAAACTCCACCAGCCTCATATTATTATTTAAAAATTTTGGAAACCGTTACACGGGAAGGAGCCATATTTAATGTCATGAACAAGTTTTTTCAAGAAAGGAGAGAAGAGAAGAAGAGGAAGTTTTGGTTGGTACAGGGAGGTTGGACTTAATTTTTCTTATAAAGAGGCGGTGGTCCAGAAAGGCTCAGAAAAGGGTGGGAACCTCTGCTATAGAGAGGTTTTATCACTATTTATCAGTTTCTTTTAGTTTTTCTTCATATTGTGGATTTGTATAAAAAAAAATTAGTTTGTAACTCATTATGGGAAAAATAAAGGTTTTTCACACCAAAAAATACTATTAATTTTTTCGTTACACTTAGGATGCCGATTAAAACGAAGTTTTTTATCGTTTGCCAAATTAATTCGGTTCGGCAAGACAAAACTCATCGTTCAACTCTGAAAATTGCATTAAATTCCAATGGGACGGCAAAAGTAATTGCTATAGAGGCTAAAGTATAAACAAGAGTTAGAAATATCCAAAGATTATTAAAAAAGTTTGACTATATTTAAAAAAAAAGAATTGAAATGGAGCCCAGCATAAATTCTCGCCGCAAATGAGCCCGAACAAATTAGATTTGAAAAAGTCACTAAGGAAGGAAGAATTTTTTTCTTTTAAAAATAAATTGACTTAAGAATATATGATATATTAGAACAAAAGAAGTTATTTTTTAATGATATGAGTGAACAAGATATTTAAACAAGATAACGTCCCCATCCATTCGACAAAAATTTGAATGAATTGTTTCGACCAAAATAATATTTCGAAACTAAACTGGCCTGCTATCTCACCTGATTTGAATAACATTGAAAATGTCTGGAAGGATAATTTCAAGACGAGTTTATAATGAACCAAGACAATTTACAAATATGGGAGACTGCCAACAAAATTTTGATTTAATTAAACATGGTGAATAGACCTCAAAATATTAAAATATCGTTTGTTTATATTTTCCTTTTGTTACAGTTCCTCTTTTTTATAAAACAGGGTATGTCTAACACATTTACTTCGCGACCTTTATTAAAACGTTTAGAAACAACTAGAACGGTCCAAATGGTGAAACTTTCATAGACCTTTACTTATATTTTCCCAAGCCAAACAGTACATTAAAACAAGAACCTTTGTTTGAAATATAGATGTTTTTTGAAGTGAAAACTTCTTTAGCCGCGTTGAGTGATTTTCGGTAGGGGCAAAACTTATGGGTTCGCGTCCCCGACATGCTAGTGACGTGTTGCGCCAGACTGGTGACGCCAATTGTGTTTTAAATGTGTTTTAAATTAAATCGTGTTTTTGATAATCATTATTTTAATTGTTTAATTGTAAAATCACTGTGCAGTACAAGAGTGAGTACTTAATATGCTAATATTTTTATGTAGAAAAATTAATAATAAAAATAAAGCATTTGTTTTCGAATATTTCTAATATTGGTATAAATATTTGCGTTGAAAAATTTGATATTATTTATTTTTCTAATATTTACTATCTGCAATACATCGTACAACGAATATTTCGTAGTGTCTTAGAAGTTATCTTACTAACGTGGTGAAACAGATTTCTAATTATTCGATAATATTTTTGTCGCGGATTTTAAAATTAAAAATTCTATAAAATTTTATAATGAATTTAATTTTTCAGAATTATTGTTTATTGGTTTAAATTGTCATGAAATAAAATACGTGTTTTGTTATTTTTTGCAAAATGATTATTTATAAACTTATATCATTCAATTTTACCATTAGAACTTTTACAAAAAAGTATTTAAATATAGTTAGTTTTTCTAAATATCCATTTTCTTGTTTGTTTGTGATCCTCGATCCTACGTAAAAAAAAATTATACATTTTTAAATTATACATTTAAAGAATAATTAATTTAAAAATAAAAAAAACACAGTTGTTCCAAAGCTTCAAGTTTTCCCTTCTGTCGGCAGTCCCCATGACTGCCTACCTATTTTTTACATAGACTCACTTTCTTATCAAACTAAATTTTAACATTATGGCACATAATTCCGATACTAAGGACTACATCGGGAATCACATCGTTGTGTATCTGATATTATATCAATTTAGCCGTTTAACGAACGTAGACATGTTTCATTTGAAAATACTCGATTTATTAGTAATATCATCTCTAAATGTTTATGTACATTCTCGCAGCGAAAACATCAAATGTAGTGTTACAGTGGATATCACTAATGGACACAGAATTGACAATTATATTTATAATGACGGTGTACGTTATTCAAGGAGTGATTATTATTTCGTTGGAGAAACAATTAAGGGATGTGTTTGTAACGTGAAAAAATGTTTAAAGAGGTGTTGCTTGAGTGATGGCGCTCTGGTTTACAATATCACTTATTTAGGATGTCAATCTTTGCCACATGAAGTTAATGCTTCGCAAGAGCTTGAAAACGCTGTAGACAATATCAGTCATTACCATATAATAACAGCTCCCATAAGAAAATGTTTAGAACCTGAAAAACTGATAGTTGCAGAATCAGAATTAGTGATCGATAATTCTGGTGCTTTGATATCGTGGAATAGAAGTTTTTCTTATGAACAATTTTGTCTGGCTAATTTTAATGGAAGTTTGGTGTCACTTTTGTGCATAACCGAAGAGCAATCTGTTTATAGATTGATACTATGTATTGGTAAGTATTGTCTGTAAAACATATGTTTATTTCACATCAACAGCAAAGCAATAGCTTGGAATAGAAATTTTATTTTTTTTTTTTAATTATGATTGTAGACGTATCTATAGCGTGTTTGTCTTTCCCAGTATTTCATAATGCGCCATTAAAGTCGGATAGACAGAATAAATATCCAAACCCGAAACAGAATTCGAACCGGAGACTATAAGATCGCCAGGCGAGTGACTAGCCCGCCTAATTAGCGCGACCGTTTTTTTTTATAAATTCTTCTTCTTCTTCTATCGCTCTACAACTCCCTACGGATCATGACTTCTACAAACTTATTTTTAGTCTTTATGAGGTGACTAACATAGGGATGTCCCATAAGGTGAGGTGAGTCACATCTCTACTACTACTACTACTACTACTGCTGCTGCTGCTGCTGCTGCTGCTGCTACTACTACTACTACTACTACTACTATTACTACTACTACTACTACTACTACTACTACTACTACTACTACTACTACTACTACTACTACTACTACTACTACTACTACTACTACTACTACTACTACTACTACTACTACTACTACTACTACTACTACTACTACTACTACTACTACTACTACTACTACTACTACTACTACTACTACTACTACTACTACTACTACTACTACTACTACTACCACTACTACTACTACTGCTACTGCTACTACTACTACTACTGCTACTACTACTACTACTCCTCCTCCTCATGGGGTGGATTGATTGTTTTTTAATTGTTATATCTGAGTATGTGGGTTTTCTATAGATATTAAATTCTAGTTTATTATTTTGTTTGGATATTGAAAGGTCCAGAAAATTTATGGTTTGATTTTGATCTTTTTCTAGTGAAAATTTTATTTTTGGAAGGATACTATTTAAATGCTTTAACGTTCCTTCTATTTGTCTGTCATTTCCAGTATAATAAACCAAAATGTCTTCTACATATCTAAACCAAAACAATATGTAGACGACAGCAGTAGCTGCTATGTTGAACAAACCGACAGAAATTTTCAGACCAGATACAAAGAACATAAATCTGCATACATATTAAGAAAACAACACTCTAATTTTGCGAACCATTTCATAGATACCGGACATTATGGATACCGGACATTACCGGTCGTTCTTATGTTGTACTTTTTTCCTACTCTTTTAATTGTGTCAGCAATATCGCGGATATAAGAAATTGTGAGGTTAATTGTTTGAGAGTTATTGTTATTGTTCTTAGTAAGTTGTAAATTTTTTGGGTAATTGTTTTTTATTAAAATGTCTTTAATGAAATTTGTTTCTTTTTGTAGTGTATCGGTCATATAAACTTTTAATTACTACTATTTTGACTGATTGTGAGTGATTGAAAAAAAAATTGAGATATCTATCTGTGTTTGTAGGTTTTCTAAAAACTGAAGTTGTTAATGTGTTGTTGTGTTTTATTATTAAAGTGTCGAGGAATGGCAATTTATTCTCCATCTCCATCTCTAAAGTAAATCTAATCGCAGGTTCTCGAGAATTTATATCTTGTAAAAATGTATATAGATTATCAATGCTATGTTGCCATATAGCAAAAATATCATCAAAATATCTGAACCGTATTATTGGATTTTTAAGAGATTTGCTTAATATGTCGTTCTCGAGTTCCTCCATAAAGATATTACTTATCAAAGGATCAGTATATCTTTATATTTATATCATATTATTTATCAGGATATTATTCAAATTCAGGATCACTTTGTTGAAGTATTTCTTCATAATGTTCAATTTCAAAGAAAGTAAGTACACATAACCCTGTGACACACCGGGTATGACTAACGAGAAATGTTTACAAAATCGTTAAGCAGTTCCTGCTTATATCGCAATGAGAGTATCTTATCTAGAAACGCCTTGAATCATCTGCTTGAGCTGTTTAGAAAAGCAAAATCTTTATCTTTCGATAGTTTAACCGTCGGGCCTCGAGACAATGTCTGCCATATCTTATATTTTATTTTTCTTGTTGGTTTTAAATTTAAGACCAATTTTTGGTATGGAAGATTGTAATGTAACTATTGACATTACAAACGGCATTGAGACTCACGGAGACATTCTTTATAACGGTGTTACGTATTCACCCAGTGATTATTTCTCAAATTCATCGGGCGTGTTTGGATGTGCGTGCCATGTACTCTCGTGCGTTCACGATTGCTGCAAATCATACCAAGTTTTGGATACATCCGCTGATACGATACAATGTGTATCTCCCACACGAAATGTCACCAACAACAGTGGGAGGTCAGTTTTATTTAACATCATACATGTACCGAATAGACCAGTGTGCAGAGAATTATCCATAGTTTTTGATCTTACAAGTGATGAATACGTGTCTATGTTGACCAAGAAAGATTACCTCTATTTGGAAGGGATATATTTTCATTACCAGAATTACTGCATCACCACACAAAACGACTCCGTCAAAGTGGTGGCATGTTACTCTGACGGAAATAGATTAGATTCTATCGTAGCTGGAATAGGTGGGTTTAGACTTTGTCTTAGAATACAGCAAAACTATTTTACTCGATTAATTTTTGTAAAGAAATATCAACAAGCTCCGCTTAATTTGAGACAAAAATATATATTAGTGATTAGGTCCACCGCCGATTACTATCTCACTAGGTATATCTGCGAGGCTTGGCCCGAATTAAATCATCAATGTCTTCTTGAGGCAGGATGTCTCAAGTGCATAGCATATTAGATTCAAGTGCGTTGCGCACAGTTATTGCGTCAAAAGATGCGCAAACATCTGGGCATTATACTGGCCAAGGCACTACTACAGACCAAAAACAGCACAGGTTAATGTGCAATAATTTTATGGATTCCGCAGTTGGTTCCCTGTGAAACATTTTAAAAATATTAGGATTTTAAATGATACACTTATAGCTTTTTAATGTTTCAAACATTTATTATAGATTTTGATCTACATATGTTTCACCTTATCAGGGCTTTTTCAAAAGTAGCTTGAACTAATACTAATGGTCAAACACAGTGTTTTCAAGTATGCAGGTAAAATTTTTTCCTTTTTTATTTTTTGTTTTCTTTTTAACGTCTAGTCTAATTATCCTAAATATCGACTGGTAAAAACCGGGATATTCAATTATAATATGATCTTATCTATTACCGGGGTGTTTTGCAAATTTAGCCGGTCATCCATGGTTATTATATAACTATTTCTTAAGTTGCTTAAGAAATTGGTCAGTTGTCCTTTTGAATGATCGAGAAAAGAAAGCGGAAAATGCAGACAGATTTGCAAAAAACCCCTTTATACCTTTTTCCGTGGTACAACACGTTCCAATTATTAAATTTGACTGGTGGACACGTTCCAATTATTCAATTTTTGATGACTATTTGGCCCTCAAATGTTAATGTGATATTGCACTGAATTAATCTTCACTATTATAATCGATCAAAACATTCACTTTGCGACCACTCGAAAAGTCTATTGAGAATGGGGCAGTGCCCAATATATGACGTTATAAATGCGTTTAATTTCCGGATTACTAGCAAAGCGATGCTTTGCTATCTTTGTTTTTCACGCGCGATAGTAAAGAAAACAATAGCGGCACAAACTTGTCTGTGCCCAAAGCACGTATTCTTTAATCGGTTCTGCTTCGGCAACCTACGTTACCGCGAATGACATTATGGATGTTAGACTAAAGAAGTCGCAAGAAGCGTGATCATAGACAGAACAGAGAATTAATATGAAATCTGAAATTACTTTTTTCACTTCGTTTTATAATTTTTTAGATAGGGCACGTACCCACGTGCTCTTTTAGATCAAGCGCCACCGAGTCTAATTATCCTAAATATCGGCTGGTAAAAACCGGGATATTCAATTACATTATGATCTTATCTGTTACCGGGGTGTTTTGCAAATTTAGCTGGTTGTTCGTCTATATCTATATACTAATATATAAATCTACAGTGTTTTTTACGGATGTCCCGTTATAACTACTGAACCATGCATCCGATTGACTTAAAACTTGGTATCTAAATAGATAATACATGTATTTAATGGATAGGCTAATATTTATATGAGTGTTGGACTCCCTACACCAGTTGCAGGGGCGTTAATTATCTGATTTTATAGCTTTTATAAACTTATAATTAAAATGAAAATTTTAAATGATTTTTTTTTCTTGTTTGCAACGGATTTCAAACTCCTAAAGCGGTTGTGAGGGTGCTAATGATCAAAAACGCTAAATTTAAAATTTCAGCTTTTATCTTATATAACTAACTTATTATTGATTATTATTATTATCATGTACATTAAACTACTATTATTATTTATTCTAATAAATTAATTATTAATTAAACTATTAAATTAATATTTTTCTGTAGCATTAAAACTTTTGTTTTTTTCTAACCTAAACAAATTTTTACCAAATGTCAATTGACTGATTTAAAAAGCTATTAAAAACATATATATCTATATGTATATGTTTATATTTATTAATTAAAGAAGAAAAAGAAGAAAAGAAGGAAGCGTGGAATAATTAGATTAAAAGGAAAAATTAGTTTCCCAGCATTAAATTAGTAAGATATTTATTTCAACTTTTTATATTGAATTTTCGGTTGTCAATCTCAAGATAGTTTTTAATCATTTCCAATTATTTGTTGTAGTCATAAATGCCTAAAAAAGGAAAGTCCAAATTAAATTTGGTAACATCTAAATCAAAGTATATGAAAGCTAAGCGTGCATGTGAAAGTCAAGATGAAACGGAAAATAGATTACAAAAAGAACAAAAAAGGAAAGAAGATTTATGACGTATGAAATAAAAAATTCGTTAGAAAGTAAAAATAAATTGTGGTTTTTCGTATGATCCTACAGTTGATGATAAACAAGAATCAAAATTAAGAGTGACAAAAATTTGTAGTTATAGTAAAGCATTAAAGTGGATTAGTGAATGTGAAGGTTTATGCTGTTCAGCTGGCAAAATAAAACTAGATCCTTTGCGACAACTTCCAGAGCTATTAAAATCGCTACTCCATGGAACACATATAAAATCAAATGCATTTTTAAAATCTATCAGACCTTACAACAATGTTTTCCAAATGACATAATTCGGTGCAATGAAGATGTCGTTTTAACTAATAAGCACATGGGGCTCATGAACGATTTGCGGCCAATCGAAACTATCATCGAAGAAGATGAGATAGACGACAAATATTAAATGTTAGGAAGATTAAATACTATATTTGAGGGCACTATATGTAAGCTTGATTTAAGACGGGAAGGGGAAGTTACAAATTTTTTAATAAAAAAACTGTAATAATGACAATAAATAATAACGTTAATTTTAAATGCCCAGCGAAGCGCGCTGGTACAGCTAGTTATTATATATTTCTTAAGGATATTTTTATTTACAATATTTCCAGTAGGTCTAATTTTTTACTTTTCTTTTCCGAGTGTAATAATGTAACATTGTTTATATCTATAAAATGACTGTTTTCAATACAATGTGTAGACATTCCTGTGCTTTTTATATTATTTAAGATATCTTTTTTGTGTTTTTTTATTCTACAACCTATACTTCTACCACTTTGGCCGATATATATCGCTTTACAATCCTTACAGTTAATCTTATATACACCGATTTGTCTCAAGTATCCGCTTAATCCTTATTATTAACTAACATTCTACCTACGTTAAATTTATCTACAACAATAGTCTTACAACCTAGTTCATTTAATCTTTTACACACTATATGACTCAGTTTAGAAGTATAATTAATAAATTTAACCGTTTTATTGTTTGTCATTATTTGTCAATTAACATTTATTTGTAGCCGTTCCTTTTCTTCTATCTATTTAATAATACACAGCCGTTTATTAAAATTATTTAAAAAGGAATAAAACAATTTTATACTTTGTTATTTATCACTTTTACTTTGTTTTTTTGTTTTATTTTGTTTTATTTTGTTTAATTTGGTTTTATTTTGTTTTATTTTATTTTATTTTGTTTCATTTTGTTTTGTTTTGTTTTATTTTGCTTTATTTTGTTTTATTTTGTTTTATTTTGTTTTATTTTGTTTTATTTTGTTTTATTTTGTTTTATTTTGTTTTATTTTGTTTTATTTTGTTTTATTTTGTTTTATTTTGTTTTATTTTGTTTTATTTTGTTTTATTTTGTTTTATTTTGTTTTATAATCTTTTATTCATTTTAAAAAAATTAACTATCATAAAGTAACGGACAAATCAATCAGTAATTAAAATTATCTTTATAGGAAAACTAACCTATGTATTAGACTATGAAGAAGAGATAGTTTGACTTAGTTTAGAACTAAAGTGTATAACCTTGTCTGTTGTAGTCGGTGTTCTGTAAATATAAAATTGTAATTTATTAGATATTTTCTTTATCTTTATGTCTAAGAATTTAATTACATCATTAAGTCCAATCTCCATAGTGAAACGAGTATTTTTAAAAAAGGAATAAAACAATTTTATACTTTGTTATTTATCACTTTTACTTTGTTTTTTTTTGTTTTATTTTGTTTTATTTTGTTTAATTTGGTTTTATTTTGTTTTATTTTATTTTATTTTGTTTCATTTTGTTTTATTTTGTTTTATTTTGTTTTATTTTGTTTTATAATCTTTTATTCGTTTTAAAAAAATTAACTATCATAAAGTAACGGACAAATCAATCAGTAATTAAAATTATCTTTATAGGAAAACTAACCTATGTATTAGACTATGAAAAAGAGATAGTTTGACTTAGTTTAGAACTAAAGTGTATAACCTTGTCTGTTGTAGTCGGTGTTCTGTAAATATAAAATTGTAATTTATTAGATATTTTCTTTATCTTTATGTCTAAGAATTTAATTACATCATTAAGTCCAATCTCCATAGTGAAACGAGTATTTTTAAAAAAGGAATAAAGCAATTTTTTACTTTCTTATCTATCACTTTAATTTTTAAACAAAATTTGTGCGACTATAGTTTCGTAAAACGACTTTACATTCTCAAACACTACTTTAAAACTTTACACTACTTACTTACATTAACTACATTACTTAAAACACTACTTTAAAACAAAAAACAAGTTTTAAAGCAGTGTTTGAGAATGTAAAGTCGTTTTACGAAACTATAGTCACATAATTTTTTTTTTTAATAAAAGTGAATATTTTTGTTTATGGAATTCAAATGGCCTAAAAACGTGTGTAAATTTCTTTCCATACCATTCCAAATGCAAAAAACATCGTCCACATATCTATGCTAGTGTTATATATTGTTGATTGATGGATTGTTAGAATTAAAAATAACATTTTCAAATCAGCCATAAAAATTTCAGCTCATATTTTTGTTGATAAATCTCATTGTTACATTGAAAATAATTTCATTCTAGGTAAACTAGGATTACTGTTTTCCGTTCAATTTTTGATTGCATATCGTGACTGAAAATTGATTAATTTAGGTAGCGTGACATAATTCTTTAAACAACTTATAACTAAATGTATTTACAAACGTAACTACCGATCTTGTCGGATATTTTTTTTTATGAATCTTAGGTAATCCATAAAATTTCGGCGTTGAAGGGTTCATACTTTTAAATTTATAACTTTATTATCATACTAAGTCTTAGTTAAAATTGTAATTCTATTACCCTTGTCCGTTCTGCAAAGGATTAAGTCATTATCTTTCAACTTTTGTTTAAGGTTTTTATAATTATTACTTCATCTTTACCGCTTTTTGAAAAATTAAGATTATTAAAATGTTCGGATATATTAAGTTTATTATGTAGAGTTAATTTTTCCATAGATATGGTGGCTAATTCCACGTTAATTGCTACAGTTTCTAATTTTTGTTTTGAGTAAATTTGTGGTGAATATTTTAAACCCTTTTCTAGTAAGTCCAACTCATCCATGTTAAATGTATAGTCAGATAAAATAACGACTCTAGAATAAAACTGAAAATCTACTTTTACATCAGGCTTATTTACATTATTTTTATTACAGTTTTTCTTTTCTGATATTAATTTATCCGGCTTTTTTAATTGTGTGATGTATTATGTGTGTGCCTTATCATTAACGGTTTCTCTAATCTGTCGGTCCACATATTGAAAAAGAATAAAGTTTTCTCTATGAAGTAATTCAGTGTGTATAAGTTTTTGATGTAAGCATTATTTCGGAACCACATTAGTTGTGGTGTCTAAGCCGTCAGCCTTACGTTACGACAGTTAATGTGGAGCGGGTTCGGTCCCGTACTAGGCAAAAAAGTTTTTCTAAAATTCTTGTGAATGCTTCTAGGTAAAAGTGTAAAATCTTACAAGGAATCACCCCTCAGTCACGCTAGTCTACGTTGGTCAGTCGCCAGTCGGTTAAGCATAAAACCGAAGGTTGATAGCCCGAGGGGGGTGCTGACCGGGGTTTTCGGTAGCTAATGACCGTGGTTCGGAACGCACGGTTAAGCTGTAGGCCCGATCGCTAAAAAGCCTTCCCAGTTGCTGATGCACCTCTAACCCCAAATCATTACTTTTACAGTATTTCTTGCCCGCTATCGCGTTCTTTCTTTTTCTTGTAGCTAATTTTAGTATGCAGTTTGAATTGCGATGTTAGCCTCTCGTGATCTATGTTTGTACTTGATTTTTATATCTTTCGGATACGCTTTGTTAAGTTTAAACTGTTTAATGAACCGTATATAGTTGGGGCACTTTTTTAACTTTAATAAACTACATTGGTAAGCAGCGGCGGGTCGTGGGGGAAAAACAGGTGGGGCACGTATAACCAAATTTTGGAATGGGATAAGGAAATGCGTCGCAACCAAAAATTTTACATTTCTTATTATCACACACACACTTTGATGTGTGGAAATACGAGTGTAACTGTCAGACAACAAATTTTCAAATAGGTACCTAAATAATAAAATTTTGCTAAACTCACCATAGGACCATAACCATTAAATCTGTTTGTAGTTGAAGTCCATCCTTCTAAATTTCTGAGCAGGAAAGTGGTCGATGATTTGATCATTAAAATTAGAAATTTTCTTCACAAGTTTTTTTTAATAGATAACATTGCTAACGCGCACAGCCGTTCCTGAGCTATAGTGTTTCTTAGAATTGTTTTGACTCGTTTGAGGGTAAAGAAACATATTTCGCTTTCCACAGTGGTCATATGGACGGTACACAAAAGAGTCAGAAATTCCACAAATATATGGACATATTATACCATATATATTTAAATATCATACCATTTCCCTGGAGATTCTTTTTTTGTTCACTTTAATGTTTACAGTCTGACACAAAACACATAACCATTTTCAATTAAAACAGAAACACCAATATTGTCAGTACAATTTATATAACAGATTTTGTAAAAAACCAACTTACCAATAATAAATTCAACAAATCATATACCTGAAAATCCTCCCAAAAATCTGAAATTGACACTCATAAAGGTCAAAGTAACATAACTTTAACTTTCACACAAGAAAAGATCCGAATAAAAACGTTTTACGAGCAATTCAAGTATGTTAAATGTAAAATGTACTTTGGAGACCACGAAGAGAAAAATTGCTTATTAAACTTGTAAAGAGAAGAAATTGACTAACAAAAATTCTCTTATGAGAATTTCAATGGACATTTTCTTAAATCGAAAAAAAAGTCATAGATAACAAAGTAGAAAATTAAACTATCACAAAGTAACGGACAAATAAATCAATAATAACATTTTCTTGTAGGATGTCTATTCATGTGGCATTGTTTCTATTCATATATTACACTGAATTAATCTTCAATATTGTAATCGTTCAAAACAATCACTTTGCAAGCACTAGAAAAGTCGAAAAGCGCGATGGCGAAAAACACCTGACTATTGAGAATGGGGAGCGCCCAAGATGTGACGTAATAAATGCGTTTAATATCCGGGTTAAAAAAAAAACAGTAGCGACACAAACTTGTCTGTGCCCAAAGCACATGTTCTTTAATCGGTGCGCTTCGGCAACCCACGACCTATTTCATTACCGCGAGTGACATTATGACATTATGACTATAGAAGTCGCAAGAAGCGTGATCATAGACAGAACAGAGAATAAATTAATATAAAATCTGAAATTAGTTTTTCCACTTAATTTTATAATTTTTTAGGTAGGGCACGTGCCCACGTGTCCTTATGAACCAAGCGCAACTGTTTGTGACGAGTTTTGCGAGTTTTGCTTGCACTTTTAATAATGTTTATGAATTCCGCAGTTGGTTCGTTGTGAAACATTTTGGAAATACTAGGATTTTAAACACTAGGATTTTAAATTAATTTAAATATCTTAATTACACTTCTAAACTGAGTAATTCAGGGTGCAAAAGATTAAGTAAACTAGTAGGTAGGTAGAATGATATTTAATAATAAGGATAAAACGGATACTTTAGATAAATCTAAATAAAATTAACTGTAAGGATTGTAAAACGGTATATATAGGTCAAAGTGGTAGAAGTATAGGTTGTAGAATTAAAGAACACAATAAAGATATCTTAAATAATATAAAAAACATTTTTTTTCCTTTATTTGGTTTTTCGCCACTGTCTAAAACTCAAAAAATATCAAAAATACCTGTTCTTATGTAAAGAAAGAATCACTGGGTAAAAACAAAAAACCAAACGGAAACACATTTCTCAGTGATTCTTTTTTGTAATAAATTTGTCTAACGAACAAAATTTTAAAGATATAAAAATGTTATAAAAAATTTTACAAACTTTTAACGTTAACGTCTCTCCCCCCGTTTTCAAAACTAAACTAAAAAATAAATTATATTAATTTGTAATATATAAAGTAATGAGTGAAAGTAAAGTAAAGTTTTGGGGTTAGAGGCTCATCAGCAACTGAAAAGGCTATTTAGCGACTGGACCTACACGTGGGTTCCGAACCACGGTCATCAGCTACTGAAAACCAGGGTCAGCACCCCCCTCGGGCTATCAACCCTTGGTTTTGTGCTTAACCGAAAGTATCTCGAGAAGCCTACCGACTGGCGAGTGACCAACGTAGAACACCTCTCAGAAGGCATCCGGCCTTACCCAGCCTCGAACTGGCGTGACTGACGGGTGATTCCTTGTCAGATTTTACACTTTTACCTAGAAACATTCACAAGAATTTTTTGTTTTTAGAAAAACTTTTTTGCCTAGAACGGGAATCGAACCCGCTCCACATTAACTGCCATATTGTAAGGCTGTCGCCTTAGACACCACAGCTAATGTGGCTCCTAATGAGTGAAAGTAAATATATTTTTTGTGTATGTCAACGTTACTTACATTGACAACAATAGATTTTCATGACAGTGACATACTACCAAAAAAAATATATATAGCTAATGTTTACTATGTGATTGTTTATGGTACTGATTGTGTATACAAATATTTAAATGTGTTTAATTGTATTCTTAAGAATCGGGAACCATATTGAATTTAAATCTACCGAAGGCATAGCAATACAGTTATTTTTATTTAAATTAATTATAGCGGTTTATTTTAATCTTCTGTATTTTGTTACCGATTCTTTTAATACCGTTTTGGAATTATTCCAATTGATTTTATGACCTGATGCTCATGCGTGTTGACAAATTCTAGATTTATTAAAATCGCCCTTTCTAAGAAGGTCTAGATGTCTCATCTATATAGAATTTGCCACATTCGCAGGGAATTTTATAAACCACATTTTTGGTATTTTGTTGTATATTGTATAGAATAGTATAGTATTAAAAAAAAATACTCCTAGATCTCTATTAACAAAGACTAAACCAATTTGTATATCTTTCAAACATGCAATATTTTAAAATCACTATAAAACAATATGAGGCATAATTTCAATTGCATTTCTAATTAAAAAATTATACGTTTTTATTTTTTGTTTATTTTTGCTTTGCAATTTCTGGTAAAATTTCCTAAATTATTGTTTGTTTTTAAATCTAAGTCACATTGAAAGCTTAAAAATAAACCGATTAAAAAGTGCAAAAACTCCTCAATCACCAACTAGACTTGAACAAATATCACATATGTATGTCCTTATTCCTTTGGTGATAGACTCCTTTAATGAGCCTTGATAGATTTCTAGCGATAACTAACTTGTTTCTACACAGCATTTTCAAAGTAAATAAATTTATTAACAGTTAAAAAATGTAAAAGCAAATGTGACTTTTTGATATTATAAACCAGATTAGCTGTGGTGTCTAAGGTGTCAGCCTTACATTACGGCTGTTAATGTGGAGCGGGTTCGAATCCCGTACTAGGCAAAAAAGTTTTTCTAAAATTCTTGTGTATGTTTCTAGGTAAGAGTGTAAAATCTGACAAGGAATCATCCCTCAGTCACGCCAGTTCGAGGCTGGGTAAGGCCGGATGCCTTCTGAGAGGTTTTCTACATTGGTCACTCGCCAGTCGGTAGGCTTCTCGAGATACTTTCAGTTAAACACAAAACCAAGGGTTGATAGCCCGAGGGGGATGCTGACCGGGGTTTTCGGTAGCTGGTGACCGTGGTTCGGAACCCACGTTAAGCTGCAGGTCCAGTCGCTAAATAGCTTTCTCAGTTGCTGATGCGCCTCGAACCCCAAAACCTTACTTTTAGTTCTTGATATTCTCGACCACTACGTGGTAAACACTTAAAATATTTGTTTACTGCTGATTTTGTATTATTGTACGATATTTCTTTAAAGTGCGATTTTCGATTTGGCAAGGGGTAATAATTCCTTAATAGTGCGTGTGTAATTTTTGGGTACTTTCTGCTATTAAAATGCCACACGTTTATAAAAACAATAAACTAGTGGACTTAATATTACCTTACGGGGAGTACCAACAAAATGCAACCGCAGCATGTCATTTGCACGGGGAAAGGTTTCTTTTAAGAAATCATGCGGCTCCGCGGATAATTATAAATTTTGCTACAAGACTTCACGACCTAAGGTACTTAAAGGCACAACGAGGAAGTCGCGCTGGAAGACTGAAAAAAATTAAAAAATTGTCGAAAACGACCCAACTACGAGCACTAGGTCTATAGCAGGTCAAGTTGAAGTTGGTCATACGAAAGTGTAGAAAACTATACGACAAGAACACTTATATATCTGTCATTATCAACGGGTACAAGCGTTACAACCCGAAGATTATCCTAGAAGAGTTATATTTTGTCAGTGGCTTTTACATCGGTACAACAGAAATGAAAATTTTACCAAATTTATTTTGGCTACCAACGAGGTTGCATTTACAAGAAATAGAGTAAATAATTTCCAAAACAACCATGTTTGGGCAGTAGAAAATGAATGGGGCATAAAATGGCTAGTTGATCTGGTCTGGCCCCGATTGCCTCTCCGAACTGCTTTCCTTGCGTTCGTCTAGAGCTCGGCTGATGACGGCTGAAAGGCTAGAAACCGGTCCCGAGAGACACGTGACGTCGCATGCTTGACAGTTCGGCGAAGGCGATCGGTGGCACCACGTGGAGAATGGGTGAAAGATTTCTGTAATATTTTCCCTCCACGGTTCCGTTACTCTACCTTGTGGGCATACCTGGTACTATACCCGAGGTTCCAGGCAGAATGTTACGAGCGGTCCTGACTGCTACGAGCATTCGCCGTATGATGGCGTGAGTTGTGTGCGATCACGACCCGTCATTAAAATGGCCAGTTGATCTGGTCTGGCCCCGATTGTCTCTCCGAACTGCTTTGCTTGCGTTCGTCTAGAGCTCGGCTGATGACGGCTGAAAGACTAGAAACCGGCCCCGAGAGACACGTGACGTCGCATGGTTGACAGTTCGGCGAAGGCGATCGGTGCAACACGTGGAGAATGGGTGAAAGATTTCTGTAATATATATATATATATATATATATATATATATATATATATATATATATATATATATATATATATATATATATATTAGGGTGGTCGTAAAAAATTCAATTTTTTCCGATGCCCCAAAAAACCTTCCTTTTGATGAGAAAATACGGGGATTTTTTTTAACAAAAATAACACGTACCTCAAGACGATCTAAGTTCATTTTTTTGGTAAAATCGTAGTTTTTTGTAAGTATCTCTTAAAGTATACGGATTAGAGAAAAAGTATATCAAACTGCGCTTTTCGCCATTCGATTCCACCTAATTTTCTCCATCTTACTTTCATAGAAATTGAGTGACTTTCGTTTTTCGAACGTTTTCCACCGGCGCCCCCTTTGAAAATTTTTCGATCAAGTTGCAAAACTTCAAAAAATAGAATCGCTTCATTTTCGGATATTTGACGCCCCAAAGCACGCGCATCAATAATCTGGCACCCGTTTTGATTTATCTCTTTTAGTTTTCGAGATATGATTTTTTGAAAACCGAACGAAGTCGAACATTTTGCAAAAATTGCATTATCCGACCAGTTTTTCGCGAATATCTAGAAAACTGTTCGACATATCAAACTGCGCTTTCCGCCATTCGATTCCACGTAATTTTCTCCAACTTGTGGCTTACTTTCATAGAAATTGAGTGAGATTCGTATTTCGGACGTTTTCCACTGGCGCCCCCTTTGAAAATTTTTCGATCAAGTTGCAAAACTTCAAAACATAGAATCGCTTCATTTTCGGATATTTGACGCCCCAAATCACGGGCATCAATAATCTGGCACCCGTTTTGATTTATCTCTTTTAGTTTTCGAGATATGATTTTTTGAAAACCGAACGAAGTCGAACATTTTGCAAAAATTGCATTATCCGACCAGTTTTTCGCGAACATCTAGAAAACCGTTCGAGATATCAAACTGCGCTTTTAACCATTCGATTCCACGTAATTTTCTTCATCTTGTAGCTTACTTTCATAGAAATTGAGTGAGATTCGTATTTCGGACGTTTTCCTCCGGTACTCCCTTTGAAAATTTTTCGATCAAGTTGCAAAACTTTAAAAAATAGAATCGCTTCATTTTCGGATATTTGGCGCTCCAAAGCTGCTCAAACTGCGCGTTTCGCCATTCGATTTCACGTAATTTTCTCCATCTTTTGGCAAACTCTCATAGAATTTGAGTGAGTTTCGTTTTTCGGATGTTTTCCTAAGGTACCCCCTTTGAAAATTTTTCGATCAAATTGCAAAATTTTAAAGAATAGAATCGCTTCACCCGTTCGATTTTTCTCTTTTAGTTTTCGAGATATGATTTTTTTAAAGTATACGCAATTTTGTAGAAAATTAAATTCTCTACAAAAAAAAGGTCCTTTCCATTTTTTCATAAAATTCATATTTATGGAGACATTCTCGATAATAAATTCATTAACTCATTTTAAGACCTACAAACGTCATTTTTTCTGATATATAAACAATTTCGTAAAACTATAATACATTCTAGATATTTTAATAATATAATAATTTTAATATTTTTATATTAATATATTTCTTATATTTAGTTTATATTTTATTTATATTTATTTATATTATATATATATATATATATATATATATATATATATATATATATATATATATATATATATATACACTATATCATTTCCATGCTGAAACAAAAACAATCAAGAAAAAAAATAGCGAAAATTAGGTTTAGCATAAAAGGACTAAACATACATAAAACATTAATAAAACCAATGTCAGAACTACGTTTTTATTAATACGCTATATCATTTCCATGTTGATACAAAGGCATTCAAGAAAAAAAGTAGCAAAAATTAGGTTGACGTCTAAAAGCAGCAAATTTGTTTATTCAATGCTTAATTGAAATTAATATCCTTGTAAACAACCTGTTATTAATAGCCCGCTTTTGTCATTTTCATAGTTGTCATTCATAACTCTCACCGTCATTTCCAGGGCTGGCATGTTCAAATAACAACGAAATACTATTAGCCAAATAAGAAAGTATTGATACATTATATAATGAAAATTCAGATCAAATATTCGTAAAGAATTGTACTATAGCTGCCTCTAATCGTTACTTTTATCTTACTATTTATCCCACTTTATCTAATATCTCCTTATCTTAATTTCAATGAATTTTTGAAACTTGAATAGAAAGACTTACTATAACCAGCTTATTCTCCAGACTTTGCCACCATCGGATTAACATCGTTTCCGATCAATACAACCCATTATTGTTCAGTATCTTTTTTTAATTACGGAGAAGTTCAGAATTATTAGAAGTTTAAAAACGTTAAGCGATAAAAAAAAAATTCTTACTGCATATACACTGTGTCGGAAAAATATTTTTTTTTAATTTTAAGGAAACTACTAACGCCATCTATTGAAACAATATATAATCTGAAAGCTGTATATCTCCTCTATAAAACCGCCATCATTGGAATCGATCAACGGATTGGTATAGCGCCTAAAGTGACACTACCCGTTGTCACCTCGTCATATAAACACGATGGAAAAAACAGCTAATATTAAATTTTGTTTCAAGCTCGGTAAAATTTTTCCAAAAACACTTTGGAGTCCTACCTTTTCTGCTGTTTCTTTTAGGATTTCAATTTGTTTTTGTGCCGTTAAGTTGTTTTGACCCAAAATTGCTAGATTATCAGCAAACACCAGAAAATCAATTTTGATGTTGGTTCTCCCGAGTTTAATGGGCTGGTCAATATTCAGGACCGACTTTTTTTCACGCCACTCCTGTATTACTTTTTCTAGAACACGGTTAAATAAGAGTGGGGAGAGTCCATCTCCTTGTCTCACTCCAGTTTTAATTCCAAAGGGCTCTGAAATGTCACCCATGTATTTAACTTTTAACCTTGTGTTAGTTAATGTTGTTTTAATAATTGCCAGCGTTTTCAAATCTACTCCTTATTCTTTCAAGATTTGGAATAAAGATTCGCGGACAATAGAATCATATGCTTTTTTGAAATCTACAAATGTACAGATGAGATTTTTATTGTACATTTTTTTATGTCTTAGGATCAACTTTAGATTCAGGATCTGTTCAGGGCAGGATCTGCCCGGTCGAAAACCTGCTTGATATTCACCAATTTTAGGTTTGAATTGTCCCTATTCTCTGTCTAGTAGACATTGAGATAGAATCTTGTAAAAAACTGGGAGAAGAGATATCCTTCTGTAGTTGTTTACATCCGTTCTATCTCCTTTCTTATGTAGTGGATGGATGGATTAGAGCATCTTTCCAATCTTCTGGAATCTTTCCGATTCGCCAAACTTCTTGTAGAATTTTGGTTATTTCCTTGATTGTACCTGTATTTCAAAAGTTCAGCAGTGATTCCATCTTCACCAGAAGCTTTATTATTTTTAAGTTGCTTGATTTGCCTAATTATTTCATCTTCATTCGGTGGTAATGAATCTGGATTTGTTTGTTTAGGATTTAGTGTTGGTAATTTGTTTAAGGGCTCAAGACAGTTTAGTAGTTGTTCAAAATATTTCTCAAGTTCTTTGTAATTGTATTGGTTATTTAGAGCTAATTGTCCGTTTTCCTTTTGGAAGCAAAGACTTTGGGGTTGATAGCCTGTTAATTTAGTTTTAAATGTCTTGTAAAAGTTTCGGGTGTTATTTTTTGGAAATCTTTTTCTATTTCATTAAGTTGATTGTTTTCATATTTTCTTTTAGTTTGTCTAATTAGCTTCGATGTTTCTTTTTTTACTTCCAAAAAGATGTTAAAATTTATTGCTGCTTTTTGACTGTTCCAATCTTTGAATGCTTTACTTCGACTTAATACTGCTTGCTTGCAAACTTTAGTTTGAACTAAGTTTGATTCTAGTCAAGTAGTGATCCGTATCTATGTTAGCTCCTTTCCTGACTTGAACATTTAAAATCTCTTTATAATTGGGGTACGAAATGGCAACATGGTCTTTTGTTTTGTCATTTTCTTCTTAAAATGGGTTGACATTATTTTTAACCAATCTTCAACCAATTTTCTACCATTATGGTTATTCCATTTATGAGCGAAAAAACTGCAGAATATTTTCTTGTACTTTCTTTCTTTCCCTAGTTGGGCGTTGAAATCACCCAATAGGATTTTTACATGATTAGAGGGAATTTAGAGATAGTCTTTTAGAGAATTTTTCAGGACTTATTTACTTTTTCAGGATTAGATTTATTTTCTTCGTTAACTGGGAGGTATGCATTGATTAATGTATAGTTTTTGTTAGCACACTAATGTGTCATAAGTCGATTATTTACCGGCTGGACATTAGTTATAGAACCAAGAATGTTTCTTGAGATAGCGAAACCAACACCGAGATGAGGTGTATTTTTGAATATTCTTTTGCCCCTTATCATCTGTTAATCTGGTTTCTTGCAAAGCTAAAATTTGGATTTTTTGCTGATTCAATGTTCGTTCCAATTCGTGCTGCTTTCCTGGGCGCAGGAGAGAGTTGATATTTACCGTTCCACAGAAAGTTTTTGTTTTCGGTTTCAGACGTTGGCCAGAGGTCTCCGACTCCCTCTGAAAGATTTTGCGTTTAAGTCCGGACGCCCCAGAATCTGAAAGCAAAACTGGCAGAGGATTGTCTACCTCTTAGGGTAATTTTGTAATTACTAGAACGCTTCATCTTGTACTTTAAATTAAAGGTTTAAACCATGACGGTTCAGAGGTTAAGACTGGAGGGGTTAGTTCCAGAATTTAAATATCAGCCGCACCACTGGTGAACAGACGCTGACCACTCAACCGCTTGATACAAGACAGACGCTAAGTGGATTTAGATCTTTTTTTTGCCTTGGTTCAGGGCTGTTTATTTTGAGATATCCGCTGCTGTCCATTGGAACCAAAGAACCATTAATGGAACTTTAACTATCCACCACCTGTGACCCGTCCAGTACCTTAGGTGAGCTATACTGGTCTTTTTTATTATTAAATAATACACAAAAATGACAAAATTAATATTTTTCGTACTGTTAAGTAAACAGAAATAAATTTAATGATATTACCTAAAAATATAATTCAAAAAATTGCACCAGTTTAAAAAACACACAAATTATATATATTTAAAAGAAATTCCATCTAAAAGAACTATCTCAACACTTTCAGATTCGAGCGATTTGTCATAATTAAGTCATCTGCTACCAGATGTGGCGGTTAATATTTCTTAATTTTTTTAAGAGATGGAACTTTGTTGCTACGACAGTACCTTTCAAAACGCCATAGATGTTTAAACGATTTTGAGTTAGCTTTATATTTTTTTCGTGTGGTAAACATGTCGATTTTTGAGCCAAATAAAAAACATTTACGGCACATACTGCTTTTCTTGTTCAATCAATCAATCAATCAAAAGAAAAAGCGGGTGAAAGCCGTCGTATACTTGTGGAAACTTACGGTGACAATGTCCCTACGCAAAACGCTTGTGGGCGTTGATTTAAATGTTTTAAAAGATGTACGGTTTTTCTGGAAGGACATCCACAAATTGCCAGAGAGATGGCTAATGTGCAACTAGGGATGGCGCATTTTTTAAATAAGCCATTTTTTCTTTCTCCCAAGTTACACGTCTTTTTTTTTATTTTAAATAAAGAATTATAAACCGCTACACCTGGTAAGGACAGACAAATAAAATAAAATAACAACATTAGCTTAGATATATAATTCAAAAAATTGCACGAACTTCAAAAGGACCATCCCAACACTTTTAGATTCGAGCGATTCATCATCATTAAGTCATCTGCTAAAACATTCCCCAAACGTTTAGTTTATATCAAATTCGAACATCGCTGATTGATAAATTATTCGTTAAAAAAATGATCCATATATTGTAAACTCCGCCCCTACGACTCGAGAGAGGTGGCAGAGCCAACAGGTTTGTTTACACTCTGTTCTCGCACCGAACAGCGACATGAAGCTAAACTATTCGCGTCAAATTCCATTCGGATAAATCTATTATGGAAACAACAATAAAAATGTTGATTTTGTTCCTCTCGATAATGTTCTACTTCGCATCAGCACAGAACGAAGAAATAAATTTGTGCGAGACTGACTTCGGGATGAACTTGACCACATACTACACTAATGAAACATCTCAGAACTGTGGTTGTGACCGTGTGTGCTACCGAAAATGTTGCAAACCGGGTTTCTATTTGGGAAAACAACGGACGTGCATCAAAATTAACTCAAACAGTTCGTTTTACGTGCCTTTATATGTAAACAGGACTTTCGTAAAGACTGTCAGTGAAGTAAATCAATTTCTGGTCGGGATTTTGGAGTGTCATTACTACTTGCTGAATGTATCGTTCGAAAGTGACTCTTTTTACCTTCAAACCGATGGTCAGTTGTTTGTTCCAGAAACAACGGGCAGCAGCATGTTTGATAACACTCAGTATTGCGTGGATGAACTCGATGGCCTTTCTGCCTTTGTTTGTTTTCAGAATGACTATTTGGACACAAATATTAATGCTGTTGGTATGTGATTTCTTTTCATATATAGTATGATTGTTTTAATGCGTCCAAACTATAAATTCAAATAATATTCAATGGCATTTGAAAACAATTTCGGATAAACGTCCGCCGCGGCTACTTCAGACAGAGCTCATTCTGTCAACCCAATTTTCAACCACTTTTTGAGCAATTGCAAGACTATACTAAATAGTTTTGACACTAGAGGTACGCAAACTCACAGTTCGTTTTACAGCGACCTCTATCGAAAGTTCCGACACACTAAAAAAATCACCCTTTAGAATAAAACTGTTTCTACATTCAGCATTAACCCACCTTAAACGTATTATTAAAACTTAATAATATTTTTTGTTGTCGAAAGAACGGAGGGAACCAAGAACTGAGAATTATGTATCTATATAAAATATATATAACAATTATGAAATTATATAAGGGTTGTTCAAAAAATAATTCCGATTTTTTACTATGATAAAAATGTTGTTGAATTATTATATATATATATATATATATATATATATATATATATATATATATATATATATATATATATATATATATATATATATGCAGCCCCTTGCCTTCTTACATTATTCTGCCTTTAACAGCTTGTTGCGAGCAGTAGCGGTTCATGGGTTTTTAAAGTGGAAGGGCGTAGAAGAAAATAGTGCTACTGATTTTTTTTTGCTTTCCCCTTCCTCCTTTTTACTTTACGTGCTATTGAAACCCTATACAGAAGTTACTAATTCAAGGACATTGAAGGATCGGTTGTTCCTTGTTACGCAGATAAAGAAATGAATAAATAGATATTTACCGTTTCCCGAAGAGTAAACCATTCAAACAGTTTATTGTAACTGCAATTCAACAGAGAAAATCCGAAAACGTTCGAAAAAAAACTTATATTAGTCATTATTAACTATTATAAATCAGACACCTTCATGTTTGCAATTAAAAGTTGGTTATTTTTATTTAAAAAGTACTACTCAGTATATACACATGTAGCGAATCCCAAATCAAAAGAAATATTCTCGAGGCGAAGTACCCATCAAACCAGCGTTTAAAACTAATTACCGATACGTTCGGTCGCAGGGAATCTACGTCCAAATCACATGTTTTAGAAAACAGTTAAACCCCCGAATTCTGGCAACCAACAAAACATGTAACGCCAACGACAAGATAAATGGACGTGGCATACGGTCGCTAGAGGTAAACGTCCGACCAACGATGTAAAAATTGTGGCGATAGGATGGAATTTTTATCCGCATTATTTGATGTGATGGGTCGACAGACGTTCTTCTACATTTGGAGATTTTAATTTTTAATAATATCTTAAAATGAGTTAAATTGAAGAAACTGAACGGAAATAAAATATGGAGTTTTGCTCTGAAAAATTGTTTACTATGATAAATACGGCGCCCTAACGCCCTCCCTCATGAGCCGCCACTAGTTGCAAGATTTCTTTCCATTACTTCCTATTCGACTCTCAATGATTCTCTTTGGTATTCTGCTTTTTTGTATTCTCGCCACATGTCCCGCACCACCTGAGTTGCTGGACCCCTGGACCCTCACATAGTGTACCATATCCAAATTTTTGTATTCAATGCCACCACCAAAGATTCGTCAAAAGATAGCTTAAAAGTTTTGCTTCATAATGAAAACAAAAACCCATATATTCCTTTAATCCATTCAGTGATAATAAAAGAAACCTATGACAACTTAATAACTATAGTAAATCGCATTAAAAATCAACAGTGTCAGTGGAATATTTGTGGGAATTTAAAAGTGATATATTGCTAGGACTTCAAGGAATTTTTACAATGTATTTCTGTTTTTTGTCTACATGGAACAATAAGGCAACAAAAGAACATTACAGTAAGAAAGATTGGCTTCATAGAACTTCTTTTGAACCTGGTACTTCAAATATAAAATTACTTCACTATACCCAATCAAATTCAGAAAACGTCAAAACTTATTTGCTTTTCTTCGCCACGAACAAACTAGTAAAAGCCCGCGCCGGGAACTTCGCAGCACGCTGTCTGATGAAACATACTTGACAAATGTCATTGTTATTTAGTGCTTGCTTACTCCATAGGTCATAGGCCATTGTGTTAGGCTGAAAACTTTATCGGCGACCATCGTATTTATTTATACTTTTCACTAATTTCATTCAAAAGAGAATCTTTTGAGTCGATACAGTTCTACTATGTTAGGGGTGGATATATTTTTTTAAACAACACATTTCTAGTAGCTGATATAAGAAGTGAGAAAAAAACTGATCAATGAAATGCAGCGACAAACATTTAAAACAGCAATAATGTCAAGATGGCTGAGAAATACATTTTGGAATAACAAAAATCTGAATGTAGAAAAAAATTAATCCGACCGCATCCACAATATATCGGAAGAT
The DNA here is from genome assembly GCA_031761425.1 of Cosmopolites sordidus. NCBI lineage: Eukaryota > Metazoa > Arthropoda > Insecta > Coleoptera > Curculionidae > Cosmopolites > Cosmopolites sordidus. The sequence continues at coordinate 841,594 of JARFXV010000194.1, read as the reverse complement.
AAGAGAACTTTTTAAATTTAAAGAACACTACTAACGCCATCTATTGGAACAATATAAAATATGATCGCTGTATATATCCTCTATAAAACGAAACCGTCATCATTAGAATCGATCATCGAATTGTCAAATTATAGCACTTAAAGTCACAAAATCCCGATGAAACGAAAAGCTAAAATTAATTTATATTTCATACTCGGTATAACTTTTACAGAAACATTTGAAATCATAGCAGTCAATTTTTGACGTACAGTAGTTCTTCAACGTCTCTTCTTACATTTCCTGTCATCGTATTTCTTTTTAGTTTTTTGGCATTCTCGCCACGTGTCCCGCCCATATAAACCGTTGAATCCTCATATAGCCTACAATATCCAGATCCTTGTACAATTCACAGTTACTAAATTGAGTCTTCTTATTTAAAACGCATTTTCTTGAGAGAATTTCATTATTGAGATTATTAAGTAAAGCACAATCGTATCACATGTATAACAGGTTGCATAAAAAATTCATAATTGATAAACGAGGCATTTTGTATAGTAATAACATAAAAGTATATTGAATATTTTTTTTAAGCGAATGCGAGTAGACGCTCCTATAAAATTAAATATAACGTTATTGACGATGGCGTAAGCAAAGTAAAAAAAAACCCGGATATTGTATGAGTTGCTTAAATGGTCTCTTAAAAACAACTATTTCGTGTAACACTTCATTAACAAGAGTTCTTTTAGAAAGTTATTCAATAAATGATTGTCGTATAGTGGTTATTCCAATCTTTAGGTCGCTTGATGTTCTAGCATTAATTATAATAATTCTCGATAGTCATATAAGTTTTTTCTATTGTGTACTTTACCATATCTATTACTAGTTTGACTCAATTATTAAGCCAATATTTTTAGACAATGAATTATATAATATTTCCAATTATTATGATTCTAAAACTTTTTTTGATGATTAGACGTTGTTTTTTCAACAATTGCCTACATCATGTAGGGGGCCTAGTAAAATATAGAGTGTAGGATCTTTTTTCCAGTTAATATTGTACATATTTGATTGATCCTACAGAACCTCCATTTATTCCTGTAACTCACATGGCTAGTGATTTATTTAATTTTTGGAACTTTAATTGTTTATGTTGAATTATTTGAAGATGTCATTTTTCACCAAAAAATATTACTGAAATTTCCTTTGACAACAAACTTTTTTTCAAAACAACAAACTCAAACATTTTTTTTTTCAAAAACAGATTTCAATCAAACAGAACACATTTGATTATTTAAAAGAAATACTTTTGGTTGTTTGCATCTCATCAACAATTTATTCCATAAAAAAATCTATGACACGCGCTTCTCTTCTTCTTTTTCCTTCTATAGCATCTGCTCCGGTGGAGTTATCTTAACATTTTTTCTACATAGGTCTAAAATAATGTAGGGTTGAACAAAGGAAAAGTTTATTTTCGTTATTAGTCTTAAACTGGATATATAATTGAAAAAAAAGATTATTTATAAAAACTGAAAAAAAAAACAATAAAAATATTAAAACGGATTAAAGAGGATCCTCTAATTGACTTAGGCCATATTCGATAACTTTACAACACAACAAATTTTCTGAACGCATTAATCAAATATCTGTAAAAACTATTCTAAAAAAACATTTATAAAAATCGGCACAACATAAACAAAATACGTAGAAGAGTAATGCGATATATATTTTAGATTAATAAGTGAATTTGTTTACTCTCGAATTTAAGCCATATATCATCAAAAATCACATTTGAAACATAATGTAATTTGAGGAAATAACTTGAAAGTTATTTGTTCAGATACGATGAAGCAAATTCCTTAAACTATGTCTAAAGAGAGAAACATGTAGTTTCGACAAGTTTATTCACAAAATGGTGGAGGTTTTAGGCTGTTGTAAACTAACTATAAATATTTAAACCATAAAAAATATGCAAATAAAAAAAATATATGGATCCAATATACTTGTATTTACTATAGAGGCAAAATTCCCCTAACATAAATAAAAAATATGAATATCAACACTGATTTGATCAACATGAGCAACCTGATCAAATATATATTTGGTTGTATAACTAATTACATGATAAGATAAGAATTATTTGATGGAAGGCACCATATTAATACTCAATCAAATTCAGTAAACATTTATATTAATAAAAATTGTAATAATACCTGTTGTTTATATTAATATTCTTGTATGTTTCTCAAGTCAGAAAAGTAGTCAAATCTATGAAACTGTTTGAAGCCCTAGAAACTACGACAGTGGTTCTGGAATTGTTGTTGTAATTTTACTAACCTTTGACCAGCAAATTAAAAAAAAATCACCTGAAACTAATATTACACCAAGATTATGGTACAAATTCGTAATGAAATAAAAGTAAAAAAACAGAGGCTATTGTTCGTTATCCTGAAGTTTTGAAGAAATGACTTCCTTTCTTTCTTTGCCAGTAAAATCGTTTTTCTCCAGAGCGTCACTAACTCGAATCAGTTGCTACAGATAACGGTCGTCAGTAGTGACCATTTATCTAGATTGGAGCAACTCATAACGCACGACGCCGAACTGATCTCACCATATTCAGCAGTGCTCTGTTTCATTGATGGCTCTTCGGGGATTAACCCAGAATCTTCGCCTCCTTGGATTATCGTAGTGGATTCACTTTTCTTCGCAGGTCACAATCTAATGTAGCAAGTTATTTTCCTGGAATCTGTAAAGCAATGATATAATCAAAGATAATAATAACATCAAAGTGTCTAACCTCGTTCTCAGCTATGAGTTCTTAGATTCTTAGTTCTTAGTTGTTAACGACACTTTTTTTGAATGTCCCCAATTCGTGTAAATACTTAGAAATGGCTTACGGTATTACCCCGAGTTCTTGTCCGAACTTTAATCGTGTAGGGACAAGAATTTTCTTCCTGAAGTCCTTCCAATTCACCATCATCCACTTCTCTTGGCTATTCCGAACGTTCTGCATCATTTAGGTCAAAATTTGCAGTTTGGAATTGCTGAAACCACTACAAATATTATATGAAAGCACTTATTATCTCCCAAAGCCGCACAAATCATGCCCTGAGCTTCGTTTATTCAGTTGAAAAGCGAATAATAGGCAATTCCTTAAATGTTATTTACAGTATTCACTGTAGGCTCCATCATTATATCTCATTTTGAAACTGAAAGATGGAGCTTTAAAATAACTGCAAGGCGGGAAAAAATTCTCATTCTAATAGATATTGCAACTTAGGAATCTTGGGAAATTTAGGCACCGAGAATTCAATTGAAGACATAAAAAAATGCGGTCAATATGATGATCGTTAGATGGCGATAATATCTACATTTTTCTGTCTATTTCAAATATTCTGAAAATTAAATATCAGCGCGTATCACCTGATCTGCAATTTGGGAAATCAACTTGATGAAGAGTACCTTCACCAAAAATGCTCGTAAAAGTTGATTCATTTATCCATTAGCTGAGATATAGTTTGAATAGAACACATCATTTTAACAGCTTTTTTTATTTTTGCTGATTGTCTTTAATTTTTTGTGCGAACTCTAATATTTTTCGTCTATTAATTTCATTGAGGAAAGGCTTCTTTACAGGTCACCTACCTCGAACACTTTTGTCATGAAGAACATTAACAAGCTGTTGCGCGCTCTGTGTAGGATTTTTAAGGCGTTTTTGACAATTTTCCGTCGCTGCAGTACAGTGAGAACTCGATGACGACCTAGTTAGGGTTTGTTTTCAATTAGTCCTCTCATTTCCTTTTTTTTACAATATTACGCGCTGTAGGAAATAATGTTGGGCGTGTAAGGTTGTCTTCCAATTTCTCTATAACTCTTTCCGGCACGCTACAATCCCCTAACTACCATAGGAATCTTTTTCACTTTTCACTTCGAAGCCATTTCCAAGTACACAAATTAAAATCACTAGCTAAGCTGAAATCTGATTGTAAACTGAAAGGATTAGCAAGATTAGTAAGTTCAATCGACCAGACTATTCCTCACAGACCCTGTGTTTACATCGAAGCAGTTTCTATACCAACTGTGCAAATACTTTGTAGTCCAAAATAACATTTTTTGTGTGGCTGATATTGACTGAAACTACTTTGTTTTCATGTCATGTACCTTCCAGTCAGCCGGCGTCGGTGGTTTGGTGGGTTAGTCGTCTGCCTGGCAATCCAAAGGTAGCTGGTTTGATTCCAACGCGCAGATGGGTGTTTTTCTTTAATTCTTCTGTCCGTCTTACTTCCTACCCTACACACACACTTATATACACTCATATACATACACACACGCTCACACATATCCACACCTAAATGTCTGTGGTTGTTTCTAGGCAAGAGTGTAAAATCCGACAACGAATTACCCTACAGTAACGCCAGTTAAAGATTGGATAAGGCCGGATGCCTTCTGAGAAGTGTTCTACTTGGTCACTCGCCAGTCGGTAGGCTTCCTAATAGACTTATGGGTAGGCACATAGGGTAGGCACCATGCACGGTAGGCACCAAAGATTTATAGCCTGAGGGGGGTGCTAGCCTGGGTATGTCGGTAGCTGATGACCGTGGTTCAGAACCCACGATAAGGGGTAGGTCCAGTCACTAAATAACCTAAGATGCTGATGCACCTCTAACCGTAAACCCTTTCCTTTCCTTCCAGCCATATTTCCAAATAAAAAAAATCGGTTAATTTCGCCATAATCTTATAAATAAAAATTAAATGCTGTTCGCTGGTAAGCGCATCACTTGAGAACGGCTGGATCGATTTGGCAATTTTTTTTTAATGTTCGTAATTGTCCGAATAAGATTTTTAGGGAAAAAATGGAAAAGTTGCCCCGAAAATTCAGGAAAAACTAAATTTGTAAATAAGTGTTTTTTTTCTATAAGATTTTTGTATGTACTTTTTGTATTTTTGTTTGTACTCACGATTCGAACAATGGATATGCATAATTATTTTTTGTTTTGTTCATTATCAATTCTTCTCAACTCTTCTATTGGAACCTTTGATGTGAAACACTAAACTTGAAGAGATTTACCACTAAACACCAGATCACTTTTTTGAACGTCTCGACGCACGTTTCGCTAACCATCAGGAGATGATTTAATCTAATTCTAAATCTAAACTATGTTCTATTCATATGAAAACCTTAGCTAATAAAGCATGTAAAAATCATGAACCGTGAAATTTACTAAGCCTTACATTCGATTCTTCAATTGGAACCTTTGGTGTGAAACACTAAACTTGAAGAGATTTACCACTAAACACTTTTTTGAACTGCTCGACGCACGTTTCGCTAACCATGTTAGCATCATCAGGAGATGATTTAATCTAATTCTAAAACTAAACTATGTTCTATTTACATGAAAACCATACCTAACGAAGCGTGTAAAAATCATAAACCGTGAAGTGTACTAAGCCTTACATTAATAATAGAAAAAGTTGACTGAAAGGAATCGGTCCTTTATCTCGGTTCATGATTTTCTTACATTTTTCTATTTGAATGCTTTCATATGCACCCAAAGCCCTATTATTATTAAAACTTTTAATTAGTCTTAAATTACTAATATCTATACTGTGGTCATGTTCGATTGCATGTTGGGCAACACAAGATTTTTCATTTCTCCCATATCTAATGTGTGCAATATCTTCTTTATATCTTGTCAATATGGATCTTTTTGTTTGCCCTATATACCTTCGATCACAGTTTTGACAACTAATTTCGTAAATCCCCAACTTTTCATGTTGCTCTACTTTATCCTTTGAGTTACCCAGAACTTCTGTTAATTTATTATATGGTTTGTACACAACCTTAATGTCCACTTTTTTCAAAATTTTGTCTAGCCCTTTTGTTAATTGGAAATCAAATGGTATTACCATGAATTTATTTGTGTTCTGATCCTTTTGAAAAGTCGAATATTCTTCCAATAATTTTCTGAACTTATGTTTTCTAATTAATTTATCTACAATGTTCTTATTATAACCGTTCACTTCAGATACCTCCCTAATTAATTTTAAATCTTTGTTATAATTATCTTTATTTAAAGGAAAATTAATTAATCCATTTGCCATAAAACTTAAACTAGCCATCTTAGTTTGTAAGCTGTGATTTGAATCATTAGGAATGTATCTCGGAGTGGTGGTTCAAAATGTAAAAATTATAATTTTTGTATGCCCTTTCGATTAAAACCGACGATAGGAACGACATATTTGATTGGTTCTTTTTTTTTGTTTGATCACAAAACGATCACAGCTAGTATGTGAAAAATCTCAAAAAGTCCATATACTTATTTTGCAAAAAAAAAACTTGGATATTATATCTAAAATCTTCTAACCTACTATTTGATTTGTTTGCTTTGTTTATTCCTCTTCCACCATTTTCGGTAGTATCCAATATATATAAAATATAGGTTACACTCGAGTAATGTACGATTCTATTTTACTAAAATGATTAAACTATTAAGGAGAAATTGCCGTAATAAACTAAGTAATGGCTATTTCACGCTGTTTTATATATAACGACAAAAGGACCTTGAAAGGAAACTATAGATATTTAAGGATCACAAATAGCAAATTAATAGCCTGGTCATATATTTGATGGCTTTATGTAATCACAATGAAAACAGGTGGAATTAATAACCTTTTTAATGAGCTGAATATAAGTGTTGTAATTAACGAGATACAAGGATAACCTGAAAAGTTTTCATCCTAACTTAGGATGAAAACAAAAAACCAAACGGAGACAAGTTCCTTAGTGATTCTTTGTCTGTAATAAATTTGCCTAACGAACAAAATTTTTAAAAATTCTAAAATTTTCTAAAATAAATACAAACTTTTAAACGTTAACGTTTCAGGAGGTCTTCTCCTCTCGTTTTCAAAACGAATGTGTATTGAAATTGTGTATTGAAATACTTAAACGTTTTTAATTGTATTCTTTAAAATTAGGAACCATATTGAAATTAAATCTACCGAGGGCATAGCAATACAGTTATTTTTATTTAAAGTAATTATAGCGGTTTCTTCTAATATTTTGTATTTTGTTACCGATTATTTTAATAACGTTTTGGAATTATTCCATTTGATTTTATGGCTCGATTTCCATTCGTGTCGACAAATTCTAGATTTATTAAAATCGCCCTTTCTAAAAAGGTTTTTAGATCTAGATATCTCACCTATATAAAATTTGCCATATTCGCAGGAAATTTTATAAACCACATTTTTGGTATTCTGTTGTTTGGTTTGGTTTTTGTTAATATAGATTATAGTCAGATTTTTTAGATAAAATTTCGAACATTAAAATTACAAACCAAAATTTAATGGTTAGTTTTGAAATAGTAAGTTTATTTACAATGGTACCAGTTGATAAATCACCTTTAATAATTAGAAAGAAATTAGAACATGACAGCATTAAAAGACCGCACTAAACTAAACATAAATACAATTTTGGAATTATTAACTCTATATTTAAAAACCACATATTTTCAATTAGAAAATGATTATTATCAACAAAATTTTGGAATGGCAATGGGTTCTTCTCTTTCTCCTTTAATGAATAATATCTCGAAAACCAAATAATATCAAAATAATTTACTAACAAATAATTGGAACTCGAAAATGGTATATTAAGTAAATCTCTTAAAAAGCCAATAATATGTCTTAGATATGTTGATGATATCTTTGTTATATGGCAACATAGCATTGATGATCTAAATTCTTTTTTACAAGATATAAATTCTCGAAAGCCTACAATTCAGTTTACTTTAGAGATGCAGAGGGAAAATAAATTGCCATTCCTGAACACTATAATAATAATATACAACACATTAAAAACTACAGTTTACAGAAAACCCTCACGCAAAATCGGTCAAAATAGGAGTAATTAAAATTTTATAACAGAGCAAAACTTGTTTGTCCAACAGTGATTCACTACAAAAAGAAACAAATCACATCAAAGACCTTTTAATAAAAAAACAATTACCCAGACGATTTCATAGATAAATATTTTAAAACTTTTGACACCAGACAACACAGACAAATTACTAATAACAATAATAATAACTCTCAAATAATTAACCCCACAATTCCTTACATCCGCAGTATTTCTGACACAATTAAAGAGTAGGAAATAAATACAACATAAGAACGACATTTAAAACAAAAAATACTCTTAGATCTATATTAACAAAAACCAAACCAAACAACACACAACAGAATACCAAAAATGTGGTTCATAAAATTCCCTGCGAATGGGGCAAATAGGTGAGACATCTAGACCGTTACATGTTAGAATAAAAAAACATAAAAACTTTCTTAGAAAGGGCGACTTTAATAAATCTAGAATTTGTCAACACGCATGGGAATCGGGTCATAAAATCTATTGGAATAATTCCAAAATGGTATTAAAAGAATCGGTAACAAAATACTGAAACTTAAAAAAAACCGCTATAATTAATTTAAATAAAAATAACTGTATTGCTATGCCTTCGGTAGATTTAAATTCAATATGGTTCGCGATTCTAAAGAATACAATTAAAAACCTTTAAGTATTTCAAGACACAATAATCACACAGTAAACCTCACCTATATATATTTTTTGGTAGTATGTCACTATTATTGTCAATGTATCATTAAACCGACATACACAAAATATATTTACTTCTTATCTTTTCATTATATATAGAAATTCATATAATTTATTTTTAGATTCGTTTTGAAAACAGGAGGAGAAGACCTCCTGAAACGTTAATGTTCAAAAATTTTTTTAATTTTATAAAATTGTGTTCGTTAGGCAAGTTTATTACAGAAAAAAATCACTGAGAAACGTGTCTCCGTTTGGTTTTTTGTTTTTTACCCAGTGATTCTTTATTTACATAAGAACAGATATTTTTGATATTTTTTTGAGTTTTAGATCGTGGCGAAAAATCCAAAAAAATAGAAAAAAATATATCAACACGCCACAATCATTCGGACATTACTAAGGATTTTTCTGTCAAATTCAGTTTTATTTCTCAACATAGTCTCCCTCTAACTTTATACAATGTTCCCAGCGATACTCCTATCATTTTAATCCGTCTAAATAGTAGTTGACGTCTGGTTATGCAAATTAGTCCGAGCGGAACGCCAGAAAAAAGTTGATGGGGGGAAGATCTGATGAATACGGTGAGTGGTCAAACAATTTTTTTTTACTTCTTGTCATATCGACCACCGAAATGTGAGACGGTGACTTCAAGACTAGCCCAAAAAACAGTCGCCATCACTTTTCCGGCTGATGGAACAGTTTTTGCCTTTTTCCCAGTCGATTCACCATTCGGAGTATTGACCATTCGGAGTATTCACCATTCGGAATATTCACCATTCGTTTATTGATAAAAATTATAATATTTACATTGGGAAGAATAATATTGAAATCGTAGACCACCCAGGTGTAATTCTTAATTCTCAATTGAAGTTATGTGCTCATGTATATTACATGAGTATAAAATAGGTAAAAAAATAGAGTTCTTTCGTAAAATATCACTAAAATATTATTGGGCAAAATAAGTTCGGTATGTTTGATTTTGAATGAACTAGTGTGAATATATTTGATTTTTATTATTATGGAACAGATCATATTTGTGATAGGTATTGTTGATATGTTTGTATTAGATATGTTGGACTATTATTATGTCCTATAATAATATATTATTACAGGACATTATTAATAATATATTAATATATATTATTAATAATGTATTATCTAACCCAACTAAGCTGGATTTAAAATGAAGCGCGGGCCGTATACAAAACAACTTCAATCCTCCAAAAATTTTCGAGCGATGCGAGGGGTATTAATGATTACCGCCATCTGCATTATTTTAAACAGATTTTCTTCTAGTCCCAGAAATTTGATGTTATTTTTCAGGTTCTTTGGTATAATGTCAGTTGTTGAAATTATTAATGGCACAATATGGACTTGGTTCAACTTCTATAGCCGCTTTATTTCTAACTTGAGGTCTGTATATTTTTGTACTTTTTCTTCAGTCGTCTTTTGAATGTTATGTGTGTTTGGAACAACTATGTCGATTAGGAATGCTGTTTTCTTCTTTTTGTCCAGCAGTATAATATCTGGTCTATTACAGTGCACGATTTTATCGGTTATTATTTTTGGTTCTCAATATAACCTGAACTGGGAACTCGATTGGTTTTTTTACGGTTATTACGACTTGCAAGCTCATGGTGAGGTATACTGGCTACCTGATTATGACGGTGAACATAGTTCGTCTGGGAGAGTCTACCACATGCTCCTACAATATGTTTGATAATCTCAGGTTTTTCGTGGCATTTCCTACATGTATCATTTGAGACTCGTGCATCCTTAATGATATATTTTTGGTAGTTCTTAGTGTGCACGACTTGATCCTGAATTGTACGCATAAAACCTTCAGTCTCCGGAAAAAAACCTCGTCATGTCAACCAGGCGTTCGACGCACTCTTATCGACTTCGTGACGATCAAGAACATGGGGCTGTCTACTATATAGAGACATATTTTTCACTCTTGTATAATTGTTCCAGTTGTCTGAATGCTCTCATTTTGTCGTTCCATTTGTTTAAGAATAAGAGGCGCATGGATTAAACTGGATAATTGTTTTTCCTGTAGATTACATATATTTATAATTCCTCTCCCTCCTTCAATTCTTGGTAATATAAGTCATTTTTTACTACTGAGCGGGTGGTGTTTCCGATATTTTGTTAGTGTAGTTCTAATTATTCGTTGTAACATTTCGATATCTGTATTTGACCAAAATATAATTCCAAACGAATATGTCAAGGCTGGTATAGCAAAAGTGTTTATAGCTTTTACTATATTTCTACTGTATAGGTCAGACCTGCATATGCTTTCAAGGACTAATATATTCCAAGATATTTATATACTCCGCTCTCCTGCATTGGCTCTGTATATTCTTGTTATGCAGTGACAAACCCGCTCATCTCTAATTTAGATCCTCTCTTTATATTACTAGTTCTGTATTTATCTAATCCAAAGTGCATATTAATAACAGTTCTAAATTTCTCTACAACCTGAATGAGTTGTTGCAATTTCATTGTTGATGCTGCGTACCACTTTAAATCATCCATATACAGCATGTGCGATACATTTTGATTTTGGAGTTTGTCTTTTTAATCAGATTAGATAGTGGATTCAGCGCCAGGCAAAACCACAAAGGGCTCAGCGAGTCCCCCTGAAATATGCCGCTTGTTGAGTGCTGATTGATTTTCTACATGATTTCTACTACTGCCAGCTGTTGGAGGCAACAAAATCCGCTTACAGGAGCAAAAGACGAGGTGTCTCCATCACAGAAGTCCTCCTTCGCCATGACAACGCCTGGACACACACAGCGGTGTTGACAAAGAAAAAACTGGAAAATATGGAATTGTTTTTGTGTGTGATGTGATTATTTTTTTGTTTGCGCTCTTGAAAGATGCACTTGGAGAGGTACGAGGGTACGAGAGGTATCGAGAGGTACAACGATCAAGATGTTGAGGACTTCATGCGAAAACTCAAAGTTTCTACCAGCAAGGGCTTTACAAGCTTCCAAACCCCTGGGAAAAATGTGTAGAGCATGGAAAAGTCTATGTCGAAAAATGATCAATAGTTTTTTTATTATTATTATTCACGTATGGGACCTGGTGGACCACGCGAGGTACAGTTAGAGGTTTTGTTATTGTTAGCCTTCCTTTGCGCCCATGCTGATTTTCATTCTTTCACTACGAGCTTTTTTCCTTTCGTCAGACCAAGCTGTCCCGGTCTTCTTAAATTTTTCTGTCTGGCCAACCTCCCAAACGTTAACCTGATGTCTGAAACAGTTTCTATCCTGAATTTGACTTTGTGTGATATTTGCTGATCTTAGATCCTCTTTAATTGCAGCAATCCATTTAATTGTTTCTATTTCAGCTCTACTCGTATTTTCATAAAATTCAACTATTTGTCTAGTTAGCCTACTCGGATTCATCCGTTTTATGCGTCCGTAAAACTTAAGTCTTTTTTCCTCATATCGCTATGTATATCTGTGTATTGTTTGATTTCTTGGTTTTATCGAAGTCGGTATGTTGTGCTATTTATTTGTTCGAGGCCCAAGATTTTTCTTATGATCTTTCTTTCTTTCTTTTAAATCTCCTCAATGTGTTTCTTTCTATTCAAAATGAGCCTTTCTGCGCCATATAGACATTCTCGCTTAATAACTCTGTTATAATGTATCAGTTTTGTTTTTTTTTAAATACATTTTTTGTTGTAAATATTTTGTGTAAGTCTCGATGCAGTTTCCATTTTTTTACATCTACCCTTATTGGCCGCTTTTCCAACCCGTTTTCCCGATTATTTCGCCCAAATATTTAAATTGAGAGACTCGCCTGATGTTACTATATTTTGTAGAAATACTGTTCTTAGTCTGTTACAGGTCATGTATTCTGTCTTTTCAAAGGAAATTTGGAGTTCTACCTTTTCTGCTGTTTCATTTAGGATTTCAACCTGGTTTTGTGCGGTTAATATATCTTGAGCTAAAATTGCTAGATCATTAGCAAACGCCAGACAATCTATTTTGGTTCCCTCCAGTTGATCAATAAATGATGACCGCTTTTTTTGCAAGCCACTTCTGTATTACTTTTTCTAGAACACAGTTAAATAAGAGTGGCGAGAGTCCATCCCCTTATGTTACTCCAGTTTTAATTTCGAACAGCTCTGAGATGTTACCCATGAATTTAACTTTTGATCTTGTGTTACTTAGTGTTGCTTTAATAATTGCCAGCATTTTCAGAACTAGTCCTTGTTCTTTCAATATTTGGAATAAAGATTTGCAGTCAATAGAATCATATGCTTTTTTGAAATCCACAAATGTTCAGACGAGATTTTTACTATATAGTTTTTGATGTCTTAGGATCAACTTTAGATTCTGGATCTGTTCCGGGCAGGATCTGCCCCTTCGAAAACCTGCTTGATGTTCACCAATTTTAGGTTCTGACTGCCCCTGTACTCTGTCTAGTAGACATTGAGATAGAATTTTATAACAAACTGGGAGAAGAGATATCCTTCTGTAGTTGTTTACATCGAATATATCTCCTTTCTTATATAGTGGATGGATTAGAGCATATTTCCAATCTTCCGGAATCCGTTTGGTTCGCCAAACTTCTTGTAGAATTTTAGTTATTTCCTTGATTGTATCTGGACCAGTGGATTTTAAAAGTTCAACAGTGATTGCATCTTCACCAGAAGCTTTGTTATTTTTAAGTCGTTTGATTTGCCTAATTACTTCATCTTCATTCGGTGGTAATGAATCTGGGTTTGTTTGTTTAGGGTTTAGTGTTGGTAATCTGTTTAAAGGCCCAGGACAGTTTAATAGTTGTTCAAAATATTTGAAAAGTTCTTTGCAATTGTCTTGGTTATTTAGAGCTAATTGTCCGTTTTCCTTTCAAGTCAGGTAGTGATCCGGGTCTATGTTAGCTCCTTTCCTAACTTCCAACAACATTCAAAATTTCTTTATTATTTATTTTGTTTTGTTATTTTCTTCCTAAATTGATTAACATTATTTTTACTTTCCCTATTTGGGCGTTGAAATCACCTAATAGGATTTTTAAACGGTTAAAAAGAATTTCAGAAATAGTATTTTTTAGAATTTCCCAGGATTTATTTACTTTTTCAGGATTAGATTTATTTTCTTCGTTAACTGGAAGGTATGCATTGATTAATGTATAGTTTTGGTTAGCACACTAACGGATAGTCATAAGTCGATTATTTACTGGTTGGACATTAGTTATAGAACAAAGAATGATTTTTGAGATAGCGAAAGCAACACCGATATGTGATGTATTTTGGAGTATTCTTTTGTCCGTTTTACTTTTAAAAAGTCTGTAGTTGCCGAAGTCCTAGGTGTTATCATCTGTCAACTTGGTTTCTTGCAGAGCTAAAATTTGGATTGTTTGCTGATTTAATGTTCGGGTAGTTTTCCTGGGAACAGGAGTGAGTTGATATTTACCGTTCCAAACAAAGTTTTTGTTTTCGGTTTCAGACGTTGGCCAAAGGTCTCCGACTCCCTCTGAAAGATTTTGCTTTTAAGCCAGGACGCCCCAGAATCCGAAAGTCCAGTTATCAGCAACGCTGGCAGATGATTGTTTACCTCTTGGGGTAATTTTGTAATTACTAGAACGCCTCATCTTGTACTTCTAGAATTAGAAGTTTGAACCATGACGGTTCAGAGGTTAAGACTGGAGGGTTTAGTTCCAGAATTTAAATCTCAGCCGCACTGGTGAACAGGCGCTGACCACTCAACCGCTTGATATAAGTCAGGCGCTAAGTGGATTTAGTTTTTGCCTTGATTCGAGGCTGCTCATTTTGAGATATTCGCAGCTGTTCGTTAATATCTAATGGATTTAACTGAGGTAGCCGATACTTGATGGAAATTCATTTTAAATAAAAAAACAAGATTAATATCTAAATTTCCACTATATTTAAAACTTATACTATATATTACACTAAATTCAATTTAGTGTGTATTTGAAAAAAAAGACACTGTGTGTCGAAACAATTGTCATACATACAAATTTTTAAATATAGTGGAAATTTAGATATTAATCTTAGTTTTTTATATCTAATAGAACTTTCACTGTGCCCCGTCCAGTACCTTAGGCGAGGTATACTGGTTTTTTTTGTATTATTTTATAAATAGGTATAAAACAATTTCGGGTTAAATTTGATTCACCCTCGTAATAATTGAAAAAGTTGGTTGAATGGACTAAATCCTTCACTCCATCCACTAATCAACTTGACTGACATTTTTTGATGTAAATACCGTTATATTAAAGATAAACAAAATTTAATAAATGATTCATTTTATTCATGTTTCTATGTCCGTCAGCATATTTTTCTAGATACTCATCGCGAGCTTTATTAGATCTTTGTTGTCTTTAAACAATTAGCGAACTAGGAAATCTGAACTATTAAAAGCAGCTATCGTGGATCTTAATGACAATTAATTTATTTATTTATATAAATATCATATTAATGATAATATATATTCAAGGTTAATATCATCATTAATATAAATTGTTAAGGCAAAAATATTCAAATACTTTTGGGACTTTAATAAGGATTAAAAGGCTACAGAGTGATTTGGGAAAATACGGATCAAGTTACTGGAGGAATTAAATTAAAAGAGATTTACCACTGGACTTTAAATTTATCGAAGCGCGTTTCGCTAACCGAGTTAGCATCATAAGGAGATGATTCAATGATGAAATTAGATATATATGAAGTATTGTGTAGTTCTAAATACGAAAATGTTAGACACGTAGAGTTTTTTTGTTACAGGGGGTCGGTGGTGGGGAAAAAAAGGAGACGACCTATTTTTACATTATAATATTTATTTAATACAAACATGTAAAACGTGTTAAATATATCCAATGGCATTACTAAGGATTATGGGAATAAAAAATATATTACATGAAACGTCATACAGTGTGTTCCCGCATCCCTGTTATCTTGCTTCCATCGTCCTGATGTCCCGGTGAAACCTCTCTTCTTGTTCGTCGCTTACTGCACCCAAATTTTTCGGAAAAAAATCCAAATGGTAGTGCAAAAAATGCTTTTTTAAAGACATGCAACACCCTAGTATTTCATAGGTTCTCAAGAATTCATCTATGATGTTGTTATAGTTTTCATCTTACTTGTTGCCCAGAAATCCTTTCGCTATACTTACAAAACACTTCCAAGCTGCCTATTCCTTTTCATTTAATTTTTCTTGAAAACGGAAATCGTCTAGAAGCTTCCTTATTTGAGGTGTTGATCGTTATTGAGACGATTTTAAGGAATAGATGGGCTTTCGGTTTCATTATGAAGCAAGACTGCTTTTAGACTGTATTTCCACGAGTCCCGTATGAAAATACGTCACCCGGAAAAAACATGTTCCATATTAAGCTCATTCGTTAAACCATCAGTATCACAACAGACTGTGTGATATTGTAAAAACTTGAAAATGTTACATTCCGTTTTCGGTAATTTTTATTTTGACAATCCCAGGTCACGTATCAAATCATTTAATTCATTCTGGGTTATTAAGTGAGATTCACTGATAATTGTTAAATATGTTGGGTCACAACTAGTGTTCTTAGGAAGTTGTGGATCAGATCCTGAATCAATGAAGAATTAGAATCACCGAGAAACATGTCCAAGTTTAAAGACACAATCGGTACCAGTAGTTCCTGGCTATGATGAACAAACAGAAGGCAAATTTGGATACTGAATTTTGTCCTTTTGCTTATTTGAATTACCTCTGTTTTAGTAATACAAAAATAGCAATCACTTACATAGTCGGTAATTTGTCTCCACACTATAGGAACATCAAACGGCATACAATTTTTTTGCGATGCATCCACTGCACTAAATTTTTCGTGACAACTCACATAGCAAACATGACGAGCCCAAATTTTATCTTTATCTCCAATTTAGCACTTAAAAAATAAAAGATAGGATTTTTTGATTTCCTCGGTTATAGATCTTGCTTGTGACTTTAAAATAAATCGTCCGCTTTTGGACTGATTGGATTTTTGGAAAATGGACGACTAGAACTTGCCATTTTATAAAAAATCAACTAAAACAGCTGACTATACAATAAACGAGACAGAAACAAACTAACTTAAAGAAAACAATAAAATTGTCCTTAAAGGTTCATAGAATACTGTGGAAATACCCCCTCTACGGCGTTGTAGTAATTCCTGCATTATCCAGTCCAAAGTTAAATACAACTCATTTCAACCCCATGATATAAAGGAGAAGTAGATACTTGAAAATGGGACGTGCTAGTTGTTCTAATAATTACCTAAATAAAACGCACAAAGTAATTGAACATGTCGACTGTATGGAATACAGTTGCTATTTAAATGCTCTGAGATGCATTCAAAGCCCTAATATTGATTCCACATCTAACAAATCTTATAGTCCACATTTTATATTCCCACATCTAACAACACTTATATTATAGTTATGCACGAGAGTATGCTGGGAAACAAAAGATTTCTCATTTCTGGCATGTCTAATGTGAAGAACATATTCTTTATATCTCGTTAATATTGATCTTTTAGAATGTTCAACATACCTACCTTCGATCTCAATCTTGACAGCTAATTTTACAAATCCCCGATTTTTCATGTTGATCCTTAATATCCATTTTTCCAGAATTTAGTTTACTGTTGAATGTTAATTAAGGTTCTTTCAGGGAATTTTCTCTATATATTTTGTCCATTGGCCAACCAGCAGAAGAAACAATTAGATGAGGAAATAAAAGGATCATAGTCTGTATTAACTTGAAGCCTGCATTTGATTGCACACACTGATCTGATGTGGAAAGCACTGGACAGTAAATATGCTTCAAGAAAAATTATTCTACTCTTGTGAGAGTATGTGGAAATAGTACCCAGAACAGAAGTATACCAAGTACCTATAACAGCATTGATGGTGCCGCGGAACACTGATGTCTCTGAAAGAAGAAAAACATCTTTATAAAACCCAAAATCCGTGTCTTCAGATCACTATTTATAGCAATCCTCCTCAACAATATATATAGCAATAGTCCGCAATCATCACTAGGGCAGAGACATGGACTAAGTTACACTCTCTGCATCAGATCAAAGAAATATCACTCAATAACAAACATAAGATTAAAAAAAATCATGGCTTAGACGAGATTCAAAAACACAGACTCGAGTGAATTATTCACATCTGCAGAGTGAGGTTCAGTTATATCCCACCGAAAATACACTGGTGTGAGAGACTACTTAATTGAAAAGGGTAGGAAAAATGGCTTAAACTTACTGAACAGTAAATGAGAAAACAATGTGTCACCATCAATGATCAGTGATGATCATCATGCATGCATCAATGTTGCCAAAAATATAATCATGAAACAGCAAAAATTTATTTTTCTGTATCTATATCAGTACATTGGATCTGCGAGAGATTCCCAAATATAAATACATGCTAGAGGAGCAGAAGAATATATATAAAGCCACTTAATATATCTATGGAACAAGGTACTAATAAAAAATAAATTTTTAATTTTAATAGTTTTAAACAAATAGGTCTGTTCAAAACACTTCTCGTGGTCTTTAAATAGGCCTACGATAGACTCAAAAAAAGCCAAATATATAAAGGAATGATCAATCTGGGGATACCAGAGAAATTAATGCGATTGACAAAAATGACGCTTAGAAATACAGACAACATTCTACACGAATGGAAGAGTGAGGCACGGTAACTCCTTAACGATCACTTTATTCGATCTAACTAGAAGATCTACCCAGGCACCGTTGTCTTGCATATACTGACGATCTTACGCTCATGACGAAAATAAAGAAAGAATTAAAGAAAACAAAAGATATGCTTTATGGAAACATAATAGTCTTCGAAGAATATAACACATCAGTCACTAAGTCCACGGTCTAACATATAGGTGGCGTCGCTTACGAAAAATTCTTTCCTGTGGTCGATTGTGCCAACCATCAAACGTCATGTGTCAAAATTTCATGACAATTTGTCTACTAGTTTCTGAGTTGTTGTAATTTAAATGACGCTACTTTTGGTATTTTCAAAGGAATTTCGTGTGTTGATTATCCGCTTTCTCATCCACCGTGTTTTTCAAATCTAGCCCCCAGCGACTATTTCCTGTTCTCAGACCTTAAAAAATGCTCGTTGGAAAGAAATTTCACTCCAATGAAGAGGTAATTGACGAAACTGAAGCATATTTTGAAAACAAAATCAAATCGATCTATTAAAAAGGTGTAGAAATATTGTATTGCTCTTCAATGAGACTATATTGATGAATAAAGCCGAAATTTGCAAAAAACGTGTGTTTTATTTCTCAGGCCGGAGACTTATTGATCAATGTGTTACATGAAATATCAAAAAAGGTAAAATAATAATTAAAATAGATCAAATCAGTATAGAATACGGTGATACATTCAAACCAGTATAGAAAAACGATAGTGCATTGCTAACTTAACAATCCCCGTTAATGGAGGTATAGTTTGAGGAAGAGGAGAAATGAAAGATCAAGAAGAAGGTGGCTTGAAGCAATAGAGAAGGACTTGAAAGAGCAACAAACAATGTTTGAGATGGTTTAAACTGAAAAACGATGCAATATAAAAATCTTTTTAGGCACACTGTGTATACCCCATCTAACGCATTATTTGATTATGTTTTAAAATCATGAATATGACACTCTGTATAAATAGAATGAGTGGTCCTGACTGAATTAATAATCTTGCGGTTTTGCTTTCGCCGGTCCATACAGCTTTATCAGCATTTAATAACGATAAAGTCTTTTCAGTTCTAACCCATCAATTAAAATGAAAGTTTATCCCGTTGTAGTTGTCTTGATCGGAATTTTGGGTGTGTCTAAGACTGGTTATTCAATAGACTCTGACGTTTGTCTGACAAAAGTGTGCATTCGGAAATGTTGCGGCGTGAACGAGTCGGTCACACTCAGCGAGAGTACCAAAAGCTATTGCAATACGTCGGATTTGATCCATCCGTTTATGAAAACTGAAAACGTTCACGTATTTCTAACTGAGCGTTGTCAGGAGAACGAATTGACATTTCTGATCAATTTAAACGACACGATATTTCATGGCAACGGTTCGATCACAGTGGATAGGTTCGGAGACTTGGGAGCTAACCTTCCCATGAACAAATACTGCTTCGATCACATGAACAACGAGCCTGGAGTATTTATTTGTATTCCAATGGAAAATATACAATTTCAAGAACGAAATCATGTTACTTATGGTAAAAATTAATTTTAATTTATTATTCACGTATGGACCCTAGTGGACCACGCGAAGTACAATTAGAGGCGTTTGTTGTTAGCCTTCCTTTGCGACATGATTCATTCTTTCGCTATGAGCTTTTTTCCCTTCGTCAGACCAAGTTGTTCCGGCCTTCCTACATTTTTCTCTCTGGCCAACCTTCCAAACGTCAACCTTGTGTCTGAACCAGCCTCTATCCTGAATTTCACTTTGTGAAATATTTGCTGATCGTAGGTCCTCTTTAATTGCAGCGATCCATTTAATTATTTCTACTGTAGCTCTACTTTTATTTTCATAAAATTCGACTATTTGTCTAGTTAGCCTCCTCGCATTCACCCGTTTTATGTGTCCGTAAACTTAAGACTTTTTCTCATATCGCTATGTATATCTGTGTATTGGTTTCTTGGTTTCCTCGAAGTCGGTATGTTGTGCTATTTATTTGTTTGGGGACTAAGATTTTTCTGATGATTTTTTTCCTTCATTTCAATGTCCTCGATGTTTCTCTTTCTATTCAAAATCAGCGTTTCTGCCCCATATAGACATTCTGGCTTAATAACTGTGTTGTAATGTGTCAGTTTTGTGTTTTTAGATATGCATTTTCAATGCCGTTTCGATTTTTTGACATCTACCCTTATTGGCCGCTTTTTCCAACCCATTTTCCCTGATTATTTCATCCAAATATTTGAATTGAGAGACTTAGAAATGGTGTTCTTAGTCTGTTGCAGGTCATGTATTGTGTCTTTTTAAAGGAAATTTGGAATCCTACCTTTTCTACTGTTGCTTTTAGGATTTCGATCTGTTTTTGTGCCGTTAATACATCTTGAGTCAAAATTGTTAGATCATCAGCAAACGCCAGACAATCAATTTTGGTAGTGGTTCTCCCCAGTTTAATGGGCTGGTCAATATTCAGGGCCTACTTTTTTTCACGGCACTCCTGTATTATATTTTCTAAAACACAGTTAAATTAGAGTGGCGAGAGTCCATCCCCTTGTCTCACTCCAGTTTTAATTTCGAAGGGCTCTGAGATGTCACCCATGAATTTAACTTTTGACCTTGTGTTAGTTATTGTTGCTTTAATAATTGTCAGCGTTTTCAGATCTAGTCCTTGTTCTTTTTCAAGATTTAGAATAAAGATTCGCGGTCAATAGAATCATATGCTTTTTTGAAATCCACAAATGTACAGACGGGATTTTTATTGTACAGTTTTTGATGTCTTAGGATCAACTTTAGATTGAGGATCTGTTCAGAGCAGGATCTGCCCAGTCGAAAACCTGCTTGATATTCACCAATTTTAGGTTCTAACTGTCTCTATGCTCTATCTAGTAGACATAGAGATAGAATCTTGTAACAAACTGTGAGAGAAGAGATATCCCCTGTAGTTGTTTACATCCGTTCTCCTTTCTTGTGTAGTGGATGGATTAGAGCATCTTTCCAATCTTCCGGAATCCGTTCGGTGCTCCAAACTCCTTGTAAAATTTTGGTTATTTCCTTAATTGTACCAGGATCAGCCGATTTCAAAAGTTCAGCAGTGATTCCACCTTCACTAGAAGCTTTATTCTTTTTAAGTCGCTTGATTTGCCTAATTATTTCATCTTCATTCGGTGGTAATGGCTCTCGACACTTTAGTAGTTGTTCAAAATATTTCGCAAGTTCTTTGCAATTGTCTTGGTTATTTATAGCTAATTGTCCGTTTTCCTTTTGGACCAGGCCAAAGACTTTGGGCCTGTTAATTTAGTTTTAAATGTTTTGTAAAAGTTTCGGGTGTTATTTTTTTGGAAATCTTTTTCTATTTCATTAAGTTCATTGTTTTCATATTTTCTTTTAATTTGTCTAATTAGCTTCGATGTTTCTTTTCTTACTTCCAAAAATATGTTATAATTTATTGCTGTTTTTTGACTGTTCCAATCTTTGAATGCTTTACTTCGGCTTAATACTGCTTATTCGCAAACTTCATCCCACCACGGATGTTTTTGTATGTTTTTGTAAAGGGACCAACTTTAAGGCTGTTTTAATAGTTTTTTGTTTCAATTCTTGCCAGTTCTGTGCTGATTGTTTATCAAGCTCCTGTGTTAGGGTTGGGTTTATTTTCATAGGATCGAACTTTGGTATTAGATGTCTCTTGTGGATAAGTTTTCGATGTTTTAAGCTAAGTTTGATTCTAGTCAAGTAGTTATCCATGTCTATGTTAGCTCCTTTCCTGACTTGAACATTCAAAATCTCTTTATAACTAGGGTACGAAATGGCAACATGGTCAATTTGAAATTCACCCATGTACGTGTTGGGGCACCTCCAGGTCTTTTATTTTGTTATTTTCTTCCTAAAATGGGTTGACATTATTTTTAGATTAAACTGCGAACATAGTTCAATGAATCTTCTACCATTAAGGTTAGTCCATTTATGAGCGGGAAAACTGCCGACTGTTTTCCTGTACTTTCTTTCTTTCCCTAGTTCGGCGTTAAAATTACCCAATAGGATTTTTACATGGTTGGAGGGAATTTTAGATATAGTCTTTTCCAGAATTTCCCAGGACTTATTTATTTTTTCAAGATTAGATTTATTTTCTTCGTTTACTTGGAGGTGGGCATTGATTAATGTATAGTTTTTGTTAGCGCACTTGAGGGGTAGTGTTAAAATTATAGTGGTAAACTAATTTTAAATTATAACTAATTACATAATGTCATCGAATATAACGTAAAACCTGTATTTGTTTGACGCACTATATAACAGTATGTCAAAAAAGCATTACCACACCTAATATTTCTTTCGTAAAATCCTTTAATAAATATAAAACAGGAAAGAGCATATGATTTTGTAAATGGGACCAGAATGGTAATTGTATATGGCCGATTAGCGTTTCCGGGTTGGCAGTGGCGTAGGACAGTATGAATAAAAACAAGAAACTGATAAAAGTTTATAGTTTTTTCAAACAATAGATTATTGTATAATTTTCGTTACTGTATTGAATTAATAAAGATTAATTAGATACGGCAGACTTGCTAGATATTAAAACTTACTAGTTACGGCAGAAAATGTCAACTATTTTATATTTAAATAGTTTTAGAAGAGGAGTAAGTAATATAATTAGCTGATGGTATTTTATGTCCTGCGAAAATGTAAAAATTGAAATCAATTTTAAAAAATCTATTTTTTCAAAGAGTAAAGTGTCTTTTATGTGGCCAATACGATAAAAAGTTATTAAGAAATTAAAATCTACTGTCATAAATCATATCATTTCCAAAATTTTAATAATTTTTGTAATTTTCAAGAGTAAATGCTGTGAAAGATGTTTATCAAAATAATAAAATAAAAAAATTCATATTTTAAACGCTCCACTTCAATTGGTGGAACAGCATTTCGTAGTAGTTTCACTTTTACCTTAGATGTTCGATCAAAACAATCCTCAGCAAAATGATGGGAACAAATAACCAACTGTGGTTTGGAATAGTCTGGCTTTTTAATAAAATCAATTTACTGTATTCTTCTATTTGTATCTTTGGTAAACCTTGTGAGCCGGTCGCGTTGGTGCGGCGGTAAGAGCGTCTGCTTTGCCGAATCCGCGCTGGAGCGGTAGCTGGTTCGATTCCAGCGCTCGGATGGTTATTTTTCTTTCTTCTGTCCGTTTATCTTTCCTAAATGTTTGTGATTGTTTCTAGGCAAGAGTGTAAAATCCGACTACGAATTACCCCTCAGTCACGCCAGTTAAAGGCTGGGTAAGGCCGGATGCCTTCTGAGAAGTGTTCTACGTTGGTCACTCGCCAGTCGGTAGGTTTCCGACACATAACCAAAGGTTTATAGCCCGAGGGGGGTGCTGGCCTGGGTTTGTCGGAAGCTGATGACCGTGGTTCGGAACCCACGTTAAGCTGTAGGTCCAGTCGCTAAATAGCCTAGTTGCTGATGCGCCTCTAACCCAAACACACTTTACTTTAAACCTTGTGAAAAGATAAACTAGTTTAATAACATAAAATCCTAATTAAAATAGAAGTAACATTTACATTTATTAGTACAATAATTTCTGAAAAACAAAATTGGATTGTAAAAAAAGTTAACGCTCTGTATTATTAGTTATATTTTATATGTTCTTTATATGAGTAAAGTAACATGTTTTATACGTATCAAACGAAAACTAAATAATATGAATTTTTAAAGCCCGGTATCTCGGAAATCTAAACATTTTAGAACATACGTTAAAAAATTAAGTTCAAAAAAAGATAATCACTATCTTAAACAACATTAGTTATATTATTTTACCTAAACCAATTTGACTACGCCTATGCATAGCAAGCGATTTGTTGGCTTCATAATCTTAAAATTTCTTCAACAAAAAACGTTTTTATTTCTAAATAATTGACAAATTTAGAATTAAAAACACTTACCTATGTAAGGTTGCTCCTAAATTTTTTCGTGTCAGGGAACAACCACATCGCACAACTAACAATATGTTGTGTGCTCACTTCCGATATTATTGCTTTTATTGTCAATATAATAAGTATTAATATGTATTTACACGAGAACATACAAAAAGAATATTCTAGTACACTTATTCGGCACTTATTATTGATTAAAACACACTAAAATTGCTCAAATCTACTATTAAACTTCTAAGTTGTTGACACCAACTACCAAAATTCCAAAATAATGAGTCGTCTGTGATGTTTCAATATGACTCTTTCCGTCCCCATTTATATGTGCATAAAGGCACAAGGCTCGTTCTTGTTAGTTTTATATTCAAAGCACGGGCGTAGCCAGGATTTAGTTTGGGGGGGGGGGGGGGGGTTAGTTTAAAGTAAATAAAACAACAAAAATATATTTACATAAAATTTAATATCTATATATTCATCGGAAAAATTACGACATATTTATAAAGTTCTTAACTTTAAATGAAATGGTTAAATTAATTTCGTTCCTCTGCGCTAAATCTAAAACCATTAAAGAAGAAATCTTCGGCTTTTTCTTTTAAATATATCAACTACTTCATCTGCATGAATTTCTGTTCCATAGTGAATGTTCATGAGAGCCAAACCATTAAGTCTGTTTTCACTTGTAGTGTTTCGTAAATAGTTTTTCAGTCTCCTTAGGCTCGAGAAAGACCTTTCTGGGGTAGCAGTGGATACAGGAATGATAGCCAAGATTTGTAGTAATGTGTAAATATTAGGATAAAGGTTTTTATCGCACATGTCTAGGCATTCCAAATTACATTTCGGGGTAGGCGAGATACTTGTCAAAAATAAAAATTCAATAGTAATAATTCAAATAAATTCAATAAGTCAAATGTAATAATTTAATTCTCTTCACTCCTCGTATTTTTTCGGTATAATATTAGGTAATATTTGGCTTATTTCGGGGGGGTTTGAACCCCCAAAACCCCCATCTTGGCTACGACCGTGATTCAAATGTAAAATCTAATAACCTAAAGTTACTTTTCTGAAAACCTATAACATCCTCTGATATATATGTTCTGATATAACCTATAATATCAGAGATTCCCAACCTTTTTTGGCCCACCGCCCCTTTACAAAAAAAAAATCCAACGCTCCTTCTTCCATAATAGCTAATTATGTCAAATATTCTCGCACATTATCTATACCTATTTAATTTGTCTATATATCTATTAAGAATCACTACGTATAAGTTAATTAAAAATTCCATCAAATGTAGTAAAGAATTATCTATTAAAAATTTTTAAATACATACAATATCAATAAGAAATACACAAATTAATGAGATGATTGAGGCTAGTGGAGTATTAATAATAGTCCTTTTCATAGTTGAAAATTTTTTGTGTGCATGCCTCAACTTCCGCCATGTTTTTCGGGCACTTTATGCTTGTATTAGCTGTGAATATTAAGTTTTCAATGTAATTAACAAAAAAACAACTTTAATAATTAATTTACTATCAATAGTACAGTTTTAATAGTTATATACTTGAAGTAAGATATTAATATAAGCATTTTAATAAAAATATATAATGTTATCAGTAAAAAAACAGCACTAAACCGTTATTATTATGGGATATGTCGCAGCGATACATGTAGTAAATCATGTAATCAGGTAATTTTAATCCATTTAATTGCTAATATGACATCTCATGCTATAACCTCAAATGATGAATGTTTATTGTAGGTAAAAGTAGCAAGGACCTATTTGGCTGAAAAATATAAGTGAACTCATGGTTAATTATTTCAAAAAATTGCTCCTATGGAAGAGTATAAAAGCATTAAAAGAAATAAAAGTTAAAATATGCTCCTAACTTAATATAGAAATAAATGTAATGTTATAAATATAATTATTATAACAATTAAAACAATTTAGACAAATACCGAACGAACGAACTTTTATGTGCAGCAGCAAGCGATTGTAATCTTCATTACTTTCACTACAAAATTGACCAAATGTTAACCTCGCTTAATGAATTGCTTCTAATCTTATTGATTGCTCTAATAACGTCATTGAGCAACGTATGCAAGCGTTTATTCAGATTTTTTGCATTCAAATGCTGACGATGAATAACACAATGTACAGCGAGGACATTTGGTACTGGTTGTTTCAAATGTGCTATGAAACCCTTATAACGCGCCGTCATTGCTGAAGAACCTTCAGTAGCAACTGACAAAATATTACGAATAGGAATTTGTTTCTCTTGAAAAAACTTGTTCAGGGTATTAAATATCGATTCTTCCCTCTTTGTATCGGTTTCCCCATTTTTAGCAAATAATAACTCTTAACAATTTGTTTCTTCTTTTATGAATTGAATGTATAATAAGAGACTACTCTGTCTCTCACTAGTCTCTCTAGTCTCAGCACTAGCTTCGTTATTTGGTAGAGTTGATTCATCGAGTTGAATAGAAAATTTGCAAGTTTTTAAGTAATCGCAAAATGATATTTCAACGTTTTTAACAATGGCGGCTCGTGGGTTTTTAAAGTGGAAGGGCGTAGAAGAAAATAGTGCTGCTGAAGATTTTTTTTTGCTTTTCCCTTTTTCCTTTTTACTTTTCATACTATTGAAACCCTTTACACTACGTGAAGCAGGTTGTTGCTTGTTGCGCAGATAAAGGAATGAATAAATAGGTACTTACCGTTTCCCGAAGAGTAAACCATTCAAACAGTTTATTGTAATTGCAAATCAATCAATCAAGAGAAAATTCGAGGAAGTTCATGAGAAGTTCGAAAAGTTCAAGAAAAAATCAAAGTTTTATGACAATAAAGGGTTATTGTACACATTTTTGTCAGTGAATAGTACCTCGTCGTTTCCTAGTTTTTAAAGTGAAATTCCGTTCGCCTATTTTTGTCCAAAATAAATTTTTTCAATAACTTTTTCATTAAAGTCCGGAATTAGTTCCACCATAGCACTCTCAATATTCAACATACCTCAAACATTTAGTTTAGTCTATCTTCCCCCATTGAATTTCTTAAATATCTTTTAATCAAGTTCAAAGTCGAAAAGCACCTTTTGACTTCAGCTGTGATCATCTTAAAAGATGTATTCAGTTCCATATTCAAAATAAAATTTAATGTCTTTCATTGCCTTTAATGTCTTCATTTTAATAAATCGCGGGCCTTGAATAAAAAATTTCCAATTCAATCTTCAAATCTTATTTTTCTCTCGTCGGAAAACTTTCACACATACTGTCAAATTTTCGCATAAAACTTGCCCGATTTTTATATTATTTCTGAATTCAACACGGACGTGGGACGACCGTTAGTTTTTAATTCAACTTTCTTTTTTAAACAAACTTAAATTAGTCATTATTAACTGTTTTAAATCAGACATCTTTGATTATTTTTATTTAAAAAGTTCTACTCAGTGTGTATAAAAAGCAAATCCCAAATCAACACAAGTATTCGCGAGGCGAACGAAATACGCGACGCGAGACATATCAAACGCTAGGTCGCAGGGAATCTACGTCCAAATCACATATTTTAGAAAGCAGTTAAACCCCCGAATTCTGGCAACCAACAAAACATGTAACGTCAACGACGAGATAAGATGAAGTAGCGTACGGTCGCTGAAGGTAAACATCCAACCAACGATGTAAAAATTGTGACGAGAGGATGGAATTTTTATCGGCATTATTTGGTGTGACAAGTCGACAGCCGTTCTTCCATATTAATATAATTTTTAAGAATATCTAAAAAAAAGGAAAGAAACTGATATGGTGTTTTGCTTTGAAAAATTGTGGGCGGCTCCCCAACGCCCTCCCTCACGAGCCGCCACTGGTCTTTAACCATTTCATCTATTCTTCTTTACCTGAATTATTACTAAATTATTACTCAGATGAATTTTCCTAATGATATCTGACGGTGTCTTATGAAGAACAGTTTTTATTACCTCTAAGCTATTTTCGAATTTTCTCTATTGAATTGCAGTTAAAATAAACTGTTTGAATGGTTTACTCTTCGGGAAACTGTAACTACCTACTTATTCATTCCTTTACGTGCGCAACAAGCAACAACCCATCCTCCAACGTCCTTGTAAGTAGTAGACAATGCAGAATGTTAATGCTTTCCTGATTCACCTCCTATATAGGGTTTCAATAGCACGAAAAACAAAATAGAGGAAGGGGAAAGCAAAAAAAAATCTTCAGCAGCCTATTTTCTTCTACGCCCCCCCACTTTATAAACCCACGAGCCGCCACTGGATTACATAATAATTCATATACACCTATTTTCATCAATGTTACCTCAGAAAAGTTTAACCCAGTTGATCTGTGTTATTAATGAATATTATTAAAGTATTTTACCATTTCAAATTTAGTCATCATGACCTTTCAACATCGTATCTATTATGCAAGTACTGTTGATTAACATTCAAAGATTTTAACAAAATAATGATCATTTAATAATCAATGAAATTAATATGTTTTATATGTTTAGATGTGCATACGAAAGTTAAAATGGCAGACATAAACAAATGTCTTTATTTACAACAAAACCGTGACTATTTATTAATTTTATAATTTGTTTCATATTTAATTATAGCTTTTGTATATTTTCATTTCTAACCACATGTAGAATATAAGCAATAACGTATTTTCAAGAATCACTGTTAGAAAATCATTATTATTTAAAATGACTCCAATTATAAAGTATTGGAACTAATCCAATATTCTTAGTGTATTTTTTTTCCTGAAAATAAAAAGATCATTTGATACTATGGTTCAAAATAATATACGAGGTATGAAAATTAAATAATGAGACAGGCCAACATCTGATGTGTCTTCTATACGAGTTTGAACTCCCCAGTGTCACTTGGTGGATAACAATTCTTTTCGTGGACAAGTTTTTGATACAACACTCTATCTGAGTACATTTTACAGAAATCTATTCAGAATCTAAAACACTTAATTTTGAGGGCCAATATTTTGTTCTAAATGAAGGAAAGGAATGCTGCAATCATCTGTTTGGTATCTTCGAGTTCAACGCTTAAATTCAAAAAGAAAATCATGAAGCAACAAAGTCAATTAGTCAACTTTGAAGCTCCGCATTCTTTAAAATTGATGATGGTCTAAATGAGAGTTTCGCTAAGCACGTTAGCGTATATAATTCGTTATATAATTAAAATCAAAAAGTGTTAACACCAAAAAATTATTGTTTATGTTTTAAGAGAACACACGATTGAAAGAGCTAACTTTATAGATATCAGTGATTTTTGAACATTTAACCAAGAAATTGTTCATGAATAAGTTGTGTGAGATGTGTGTCGCATTTCCTGTCACCGGAACAGAAAGATTGTTGGAATGTAAATATCGCAACGTATGAATCGTTTCAACAGGAATAAGACCAATTTCTTGTATGATTTTGTAACTATCGGTGGAAGCTGGTAGGAGACGGTAAAGTTTTTTTGAGATGCAACAGGAAATTTGATGTTTGATTTTCTTAGAAAGCTAAAGCGATAACTGGAGTATACTGTGCAAGGTTTTTAGATAAACTGGATGAAAAACATACAGCTTGCTGATGAAAAAGGAGCTTTTCCATTAGGACAATGCACCTTTTCCCGAAAGTGTTTCTAGCAAGTTTTCTATCATACTATGGAGACACTGTTTTGTCAAGGTTCCAGATTTTCTTCATCCCAAATTCATTGGTCGAAATCTGATGATGACATTTTATGCCAATCTTTTTGCCATTTTTTGATTCCAAAACCCAAAACATAATATTCACGCATGAACTCAAAAACAACGATAGTTGTTATATGATAGTTTTAGTCAGTAGAAATAATAAAAATAGGTTAGATTTTTATATTTTTCGAAAAAAACAGCACCACTTCGAGATACATCCCTAAAAATTCAAATTATAGTATTCCAAAATAAGATAGATTTAAATAAAGATAAATATAACCAAGAATTAAAATTAATTAAAGAGGTATCTGAAGTGAACGGTTATAATAAGAACATTGTAGATAATGAACAAGTTCAGAAAATTATTGAAAGAATCTTCGACTTTTTAAAAGGATCAGAACACAACATAAATTCATGGTAATACCATTTGATGCCCAATTAACAAGAGGGCTAAACAAAATTTTGAAAAAAGTGGACATTAAGGTTGTGTATAAACCATATAATAAATTAAGAGAAGTTCTGGGTAATCCAAAGGATAAAGTAGAGCAACATGAAAAGTCGGGGATTTACGAAATTAGTTGTCAAGACTGTGATCGAAGGTATATTGAGCAAACAAAAAAACATATTGACAAGATATAAAGAACATATTGCCCACATTAGATATGGGACAAATAAAAAATCTTGTGCCCATCATGCAATCGAACATGACACAATATAGATATTAGTAATTTAAGACGAATTAAAAGCATTAATAGATGCATATGAAAGCATTCAAATAGAAAAATTTAGGAAAATCATGAACCGATATAGATGACCTATCCCGTTCAGTCAACTTTTTCAATTATTAATGGAAGGCTTAGTAAACTTCACGGTTCGTCATTTTTACAAGCTTCAATAGGACGAGTTTTTATATAAATAGAACATAGTTTAGTTTTAGAATTAGATTAAATTATTTCCTGATAATGTTAACATGGTTAGCGAAACATGCGTCAAGAAGTTAAAAAAAATATATGTGTCAGTATGTGTGTGAAGTCTTGGTGTTTCACACCAAAAGTTCCGATAGAAGAATTGATTGAACAGTTGTTTGAATCAAATTCAACTCTTCGCCCATCATTCTGGCCGTTATCCGATAATCAGTATGCAGAGGATCCCGACTTATATGAACATTTTCATTTTTGCTGAGAGAATCGTTTTCAATCGAGTCACGGCCTTCTGAGAATGCCTTAAACCACCTGAAAACTAAAACAAAATTTGATATCGCATCATTGCTCGGAGTTCAGAACACACTAGCAAAAAACGGTTCGCGAAAAGAAGTACTACTGAACGCCAATTGAATATAGACCTACAAACTTCGCTATATAACATTGTAGAACAATCACACATAATTCACATTCATTTAATCACCCACAAAAGAGCAAATCATTTCCTGATGATGCTAACATGGTTAGCGAAACGTGCGTCGAGAGGTTTAAAAAAGGCGACTTGGTGTTTAGTAGTAAATGGCTTTGAGTTTAGTGTTTCACACCGAAGGTTCCGATAGAACAATTAATCAAAAAGGTTATCCAACACTTTTCTAGTTGTTATCCTTTTTTTCGAAGAGTGTTTCAAGAAGGTCTGCAGAATACATCTCTGCGGTTGTCATGGCTTGTTTATTCCGCTTCTTTAACGTTTAAAAGCACATGGAAATCTTGAAAGGAACTAAATCTGATAAATATAGTGGGTATTCCAGCACTATATTGAATTTAGGCAACGTCAAAACACTTTCATGAATAAGTGCATTGTCCTAATAAAAAGCTACTTTTTCTTCAGCAAACTGTATATTTTTTAAACTAGTTTATCTAGAAAGCTTGTACAAT
The DNA here is from genome assembly GCA_031761425.1 of Cosmopolites sordidus. Classification (NCBI taxonomy): domain Eukaryota; kingdom Metazoa; phylum Arthropoda; class Insecta; order Coleoptera; family Curculionidae; genus Cosmopolites; species Cosmopolites sordidus. The sequence goes on along the minus strand of JARFXV010000194.1, from coordinate 809,852 downwards.
ATACTCCACTTATCGCTTTACCTTACTAAGAAAATCAAATGTCAAATTTCCTACTGCATCCCAAAAAATCTTCTGCCAGCTTCCACCCATTGTTTTGACTGTTTTTTTGATACTGATGTATAGTGATAGATTCATATTCACCCATAGTTACAAAACCACACAAGAAATTGGTCTTAATCATGTTGAAACGGTCCATACGTTGATATATTTACATTCCAGCCCCCATTCATTTCTGAGCTACAAACTTCGCTATATAACATTGTAAAATTACTAAAATGATTGAAATTTAACTGCTAGCATCCGAGGATGTCAAATGAATGATGGTTCTTAATTCGCATCATATTATTACTTAGAATGTTCAAGATGAACCTTTATGAGAAATTCATTTCGCACGATGCAAACGAGAGTAACAAAACAACCACTATATTTTACATCACATAAAAGTTTATGTTCCTATTATCACCACTAATAAAACAATTTCTTTTTCAGGTATGATAATATCAATGCCATTTTTATTTATAACTTTTTTGGTCTACCTTATCCTTCCTGATAAGAATGTCCATCAAAAGGCATTGATGTTGTACGTGTTAACTCTTCTATTGGCCTATATTCTCTTGGTGGCCATCAATCTAAGTGGAGATATATCATCGCCTTATTGTAGTATAATAGGTGAGTTGAGAATAAAACATAAGAAAGATTTTAGACAATTAAGCATCGTCTTACCTTTTATATTGTTACACTTAATTCGGTCAAAACTTTTTGAGATGTCGCAATGAAATTAGAACTGTTCATAAACTTGTGCAAATGACCTACCAAACAAATGTGTGATCGGTAAAGGAATTTTAGAGAAATAAGAATAATATAGAAGGTAAGAAGAAATAAACAGGCGATGTAGCGCCATATGCTTTCCCGGTAGACCCTTTCAACCGATGATATAATGATATGCTTATACTTTGTTTGTAGCTTATGGTACTTTGTTTCTGTTTATGGTATCATTCTTTTGGATGAATGTTATCTGCTTCGACATATGGTATACTTTTAGGTAAGTTTAATATTCACAATGCCTTTATCATAGTTTTAAAACTGATATATAAGTATGTGAAAGAAAGCACTTCACTTTGTTTTAGATCACTATATTAAATTAACGTCAATTAATTTTAACTACATCATTTTTAAGCGTCTCGATGATGTATTTGTTGTAACAAAATGACCGTCACGCCAAATATTCTATTAAATATGGTGATCTAAAACAAAATTGAAGTGTTTTCTTCCACATAATTAAAATGTACGGTCACAAAGTAACGGACAAATCAATCAATTATTTGATATATGATAATTAAGACGAGTATACTACTACGATCAAATAGTAAGGTGATTTTTATTATAAGAATTCGCGCGTTTTACGTATCCTTACAACATATTCTTTAAGTTGGTATCAATATCTTTAAGAAATAATTATAGCGATAAAGTTATGATAAAAAATAGTGGTACAAAGGCTATAGTAATGATAAAAAAGCAGATGAAGATGAACCTCGTTTAGGAAGAACTTCACCAATGAAGAACCAACGTCAAGTCCAAGAACCACGTCAACATGAGTAAAGCATTACCAACATCAAGCATATTATAGTAAATAACACTAGTTTATAAATTTTAACTTTTTTATATACCCCGAAAGAAATGTATATAAGTATGTTAACCTACCTTCCTTAAACCTAAAAGTGTTAGCAGAAATATTCAAAATCACATCACATTTTTTTTCTGCAGTCAATGATTTTTTTCAATTACCCTACTTGGTGACTTCAGTTTAATATTTATTTATTCGATTCAAACAACAAATATCTTGTTTCAAATTGAATTAAAATGTCGAGTAGAAAGTGTAAATAAAGTTCTGATTGTGCCACGTTTGTGGACAGTTTATATTTTCAAAAAAAAAGAATACCCATTGTAGATTCGTTAAAAAGTGCATGTCTTCATTATTTTGGATTTCCTGTTGCGGACCAAGATAAAAAGTGGGTGCCGTATGTGTTTTGTGAAAGCTGTAGAAGCGTTTTACTCCAGTGGTCATCAAGAGATAACGTATACCTTCCATTTGGTTCACCAATGTTATGGAGAAAACCTAGTAATCATGAAACTGACTGTTACTTTTGTTACGAAGACAGTGGGATATAATACAAAAAAAAATAAGGCGAGTATTGAATATGCCGAAATTCCGTCTGTTATTAAGGCAATTCTGCATTCGAAGGATCTTCCATATGCAAATTGTCCCGGTAATTCGAGTCAAAATAGACTAGAAGATGACAATGAAAGTGATGTTGAAGTTAATTTGATTTCTAGTGGTTCTGACGATTTCTCTATTCAAGGAAACACTCCACATTTAATTAACCAAGCCGAATTAAGTGATCTTATAAGAGATTTACAACTATCAAAGATCCTCAGTTTGAAAGCCTTTTATCTGATAATTAAAAAGCTACTTGGAAGTCATTTAAAATGGTTGTCGAAGAATTTTTGGGAAATAAAAAAAGTGAAAACTATAAAGACATTGTTGCTGATGTATTCAAAAATTTTCAGCAGATGGGAGTGAACAATGAAAATTCATTTTCTGCACTCGCATTTGAGTTTTTTCCTTGAAACTCCTGAAGATTTAAAGACTTTCGAAGAACGACATCAAGGATTTTAGGATAAAAATATATGTTAGGGGATTACTGTTGGTTCATTATAAGAGAAACCGATCAAAAAAAATATATAAAAAGAAGGCGAAAATTAGCCTTTTATTTTTATTATTCATATTAATATCTTTTTCCATTTTTAAGTAAATAAATATTTCTAAAAGCAGACGTGATTTTATTATTTTTTTCTGGGTAACTCTTACCTAAATAAACAATAATTAACAACTTTCAGCTGAGATATAAAAACTATGTAAAGTAGTGTAATCGATGAAGTATCAGAGACTCGTCTTATTCGTCTGAAAACTCTAACATTTTTGAAAGTATCGTCGTTATAAAGTTCCTGAAGAGATGTTTTCTTTGGAAGATGACATTCTGAAATAAGGTGATAAGATATCTAGCTAAACAATCCAGTGACTTTTTTTTCACACGAATTTCTATTAAATCAGTTCTGAAATATCTAAAACAATTTATCGCTAACTAGCGCCGAAAAAAAGAATATATCTACAGAGGAAGTTGTACCATAATCCTAAATGGTTATCTAACCGAGTAGTATGTTTCTGTTTTATTAATATAATCAAGGTCATTATCAAGTCGCGAAGATTAATTGCAAATTTTCACTAGCCATTTATACAAGCAACATTAAATAAATCTTTGTAATTTGCTTAAAACTGCTTTTATTCTACTCAATAAGTGTTTTCATTCCTTACAATCACATCACGGGCGTAGCCGGGGGGGGGGGGGGGGGGGGTTGGCCCCAAAATAAGCCAAATATTACCTAATATTATACCGAAAAAATACGACGAGTAAAGAGAGTTAAATTATTACATTTGAATTGAATATATATCCGAACTAGTGGACGTTGCGCACAGTAACGCCATCTCTTGTCGAGTAGTCGAACTATTTTGTATCGTTTGGAAACCCCGCCAAAACTAAATCCTGGCTACGCCCGTGAATCACATATATCACCAAATTTTTCAATTTACCTCCTAATTCCCCTCCTGCACGCCTTGTTGTATAAACAATTAAAAAATGTAAATGTTTCAGCGGTGGAAGAGGATATATTGGATCTACCCGAAATTCAGAAAGGAGAAGGTTTTTAGTGTACACAGCATATGCAGTAGGAATACCAATGATCCATATGATTGTCGTATATCTGCTGGATAGATATCTTAAAGAATCAATACATAAGCCAAACATCGGAGAAAAGAAATGTTTTTTGGACGGTAAGAGATCGTTTTTATTTTGTCTTGTACGAGAGCTAATTGAAAAAAATACGCTCTTTGATAGGGCGAACATACAACAACAAGATAAGATGGTAAAAGGTTGTAGGTTGATCAGTAACATTTATTTGTGATTTGAACTGTACTTTAAGAAACATGGTAACATTATTCATCAGTTATGGAAGACATATTTTGAAAAGCTGTTGAACAGAACCATCAAAGAAGAAAAAAAAATGACCACAGTTTTGAATGTCGCCCACCCACTGGTAAAAATACCATCGTTACAGGGCTTAGAGAGAAAGTTTAATGAAACTCAAAAACAATAAATCTCCTGGGATAGGCAACATACCTTCAGAACCACTGTAGCTTAGAGAGGAGAATGGAACTGGATGATCGGCGATGACAACATTGAAGTTGTGAAGGAATTTACTTGTCTAAGAAGCAAACTGTTCCTACGATCTATTGGTACTAAACTTGAAGAGATTTACCACCAAACGCCAAAACGCTTTTTTGAACTGCTCCACGCACGTTTCGCTAACCATGTTAGCATCATCAAGAGATGATTTAATCTCTGAGATCTCTGAGGATTTAATCTCTGAGATTAAATCATATCCTGATGATTCTAACATAGTGAAACGTGCGTCGAGCAGTTCAAAAAAGCGTTTTGGTATTTAGTGGTAAATCTCTTCAAGTTTAGTATTTCACACCAAAGGTTCCAACAGAAGAATTGATCATCTATTGGTAGCCAAAATTACATGGCACAAGGTCTGGTGCTGTAGTAGAAGTTCATTTCAATCAAGTTCTTGATACTTATATTTGATATGTCTAGAACTATATAAAATATCGTGATCCTGCTACAAACAAATATTTTCTATTGCCCTTATACTTAGAAACTTAGAAATTGCCCTAATATAATACAACTATCGTTTTTAGATGGATGGCCCAGTCTTTGGTACATGTATGGTGAAGCTGGCATACTCGTTATAATGAACGTAGTATTCTTCGTGCTGACAGCTCTCAAGATACGCCAAGTGAAAAAAGAGACTTCGATGTTGAAGCAGAGCGAAAGCAAAAGACATACGTACGAAAAGGACAAACGAAGGTGAGGATTGATCACAGCATTTATTCCTTCGATTCCATTTCACTTTTAAACTACAACTACACATCCGCATAGAAAACACGATACTAACGATAATTTTTGTTTCAAAGGGAAATAGTAAGTGATTTTTACAGATTCAATTTGTTCCTGAAGTTGTTACTGGCGATGGGCGTGAACTGGAGCATGGAGGTCATCTCTTGGATGGTCAACTGGCAAACCTCCGACAAATACACTTACATTTGGTACATTACCGATTTTATTAATGCAACTTATGGAGTGGTGATTTTCTTTATATTTGTTTTCAAGAGGAAAATATGGAAAATGTTACAGAAACGGTATGTATCAATATTACATCGACCAACAAAAATGTACTACATTTGGAAAGAGAAAAAAAACAAGCTTACTAGATTACTATCTAATTTAAATTCTTCCAAGAGGATGATTCAAACAATAACCTTTATCTATATATTTTCCAGACTTTATACTATCGGATTTCAAATAAAATCTGATCAAATGAAAAACTTTTCTCATCAAATTTCATATATATATATATATATATATATATATATATATATATATATATATATATATATATATATATATATATATATATATGAAATATATATATATATATATATAGAACGAGGTGTACGGCAGCGTGAGGCAATATAGCCTATTCTTTTCTCGGCTGGCCTTGAAGGAGTATTCCGTAAACTGGATTGGGAACAGGATGGTGTAAAGATCAATGGTGCAAACTTAAACCATCTTAGATTTGCAGATGATATCGTTCTCCTTTCACAAGACCCAGAGGAGCTACAAAGACGCATACAAGAACTGCAAAGGGCTGGCGAACCATTTGGCTTGACAATAAACGTGAAAAAGAGTCAGGTTATGTTCAATAACTTCGCTCAGGAGAGAAGAATTTCAGTTTTAGGAAGGGATTTGGAAATTCTGGACAGCTTTATATATCTTGGGCAGAGGATTTCAATGGAGGGAAATACCGCCCGGGAAGTGGAACGGCTTGTTAAATGTGGCTGGCAGGCATTTGGCAGGCTCAACATTGTGTTTAAGAGCAGACTTACACTTTATCTGAAAAGAAAAGTCTTCGATCAGTGCATTCTACCCCCCGTTATGACATACGGAAGTGAAACTTGGACATTCACATCCCAATCAATTCAAAAACTCCGGGTAGCACAGAGGGGAATGGAAAGATGTATGCTTGGTATTACAAGACTAGACAGAAAGTCCTGCGCATGAATCAGGGGACCAACATCATTGGAAGAGTAAAGCGATTGAAGTGGAGATGGGCAGGCCATATAGCAAAGCGATGGGATGACAGATGGACCAAGGCAATCCTGGACTGGATACCGCTTGATCGCAAACGTCCACGAAGACGTTCAATATACTTAACGACGTCATCAATCCATCGTTCTGTCGGTATATATATATATATATATATATATATATATATATATATATATATATATATATATATATATAGAACGAGGAGTACGGCAGCGTGAGGCAATATAGCCTATTCTTTTCTCGGCTGGCCTTGAAGGAGTATTCCGTAAACTGGATTGGGAACAGGATGGTGTAAAGATCAATGGTGCAAACTTAAACCATCTTAGATTTGCAGATGATATCGTTCTCCTTTCACAAGGCCCAGAGGAGCTACAAAGACGCATACAAGAACTGCAAAAGGCTGGCGAACCATTTGGCTTGACAATAAACGTGAAAAAGAGTCAGGTTATGTTCAATAACTTCGCTCAAGAGAGAAGAATTTCAGTTTTAGGAAGGGATTTGGAAATTCTGGACAGCTTTATATATCTTGGGCAGAGGATTTCAATGGAGGGAAATACCGCCCGGGAAGTGGAACGGCTTGTTAAATGTGGCTGGCAGGCTCAACATTGTGTTTAAGAGCAGACTTACACTTTATCTGAAAAGAAAAGTCTTCGATCAGTGCATTCTACCCGTTATGACATACGGAAGTGAAACCTGGACACTCACATCCCAATCAATTCAAAAACTCCGGGTAGCACAGAGGGGAATGGAAAGATGTATGCTTGGTATTACAAGACTAGACAGAAAGTCCTGCGCATGAATCAGGGGGCCAACATCATTGGAAGAGTAAAGCGATTGAAGTGGAGATGGGCAGGCCATATAGCAAAGCGATGGGATGATAGATGGACCAAGGCAATCCTGGACTGGATACCGCTTGATCGCAAACGTCCACGAAGACGTTCAATATACTTAACGACGTCATCAATCTATCGTTCTGTCGGTATATAAATATATATATATATATATATATATATATATATATATATATATATATATATATATATATATATATATATATATATATATGGTGCATTTAATACACATTTATTGTTACTAGCAGTGGTACTCTCTTTTCTTGCGCCGCGTTGATTTCAAAGCGATATTTGCTCTTTATTAGAGCTACAGCTGAAAATCCGGCTTCGCATAAATGGGATGTTGCAAAGGCAATGAGGTATCCTTAAAGCTTTTGAACTTAGACTTGAATTTTTCACCGTTATCCTAAACTCCACCAAATCGGAAGTGAAAGTTCAATGAGACTCTCTTCTTCTTGTGAAGTGAATTCTGGTGGAGCTTGAGCACGGAAAGGATCTTGGATCCACTTGAATTTTTGCGACATTGTCTTCCGCAAAGTATTTTGCAAACCATTCAGAGAGCTTTGAAAGTTATTCGGTAAAAAGGGACAGTAAGTCTTGTGAAACAATGGACTCATTAAAGGCCACATATTTATGCAATTCCGGGAAACAATGTTGACAGCCATCCTCACTAATTTTTCTTGATCTACAACTGCAGCTTTGTCCTAAACGTCCTTTTGTCCTTTTTCATGATCTTCCTCTTGCAGAAAAGTGTGAATGTCTTGTCGTAACTGCTAACTAAGTCCGCGCCAACTAAGTGAATGTCATCCCTCATAGCGGCCAAACATTAATCGAGCACCATCAGTACATACGCCGATACACGTTTCCCAATACAAATCATTTTCTGTTATAAATTTGTCAAGCATCTCAAACAAGTCTTGAGCCTTGCACTTTCAACGATTCTTTTGCAGAACGCAACTTTTGCAGAATCCAGAAAACGTACATAACAAATAATATGTGCATCTATATTACCGTCAGTAGTCTCATCAAGTTGCAGACCAAATTCCTTGCTTTTCATTTTCTCTATTAATTGATCATTGAGATCCTCAGTTATGTGATGGACTCTTCGACTAATAGTGTTGTTAGACAACGGTATCTTTGAAATTAGTTTTCCCGCTGATTCTCCCACCATAATATTAACCATGTCAAGAGCATCCGGTAGAATAAACTCTCCTGCAATGGTGTGAGGTTTTTGGCACTTTGCCACTCAGTATGCCAGCTTGAATAAACGAAACCTGCGCGCATGTGCATGCTAGCAGTGCGTTGTTAGGTACTGAGGCTTGTTGAGGGAACACATTTTTGCTTTTGAAAATTTTGCAACTTCCTACTAAAAAATTTACGAGATTTTTCAACCATGGTAGAATGAATGGTCTCAAGATGTCGCTTTTGCTTACTTACTTCAAACAGAGTGCTCACTGAGGTCTTTCATCGTTTACTTCTATTGAAGTAAAGCCAAAATCCAAATAACTATTATCGTATTTACTATATTTCCGTTTTTTTTCATTTTGCAACCGACTTTTCAGGAAAGAACAAAGCGACATAATGAAAAACAAAGCATAAAAGCAAAATCTCTTCTCGTGTGCATGTGTTTCAAGATGAATCTAACTAAAATGACGATCGCGGACGGGCCGAGTGCGGGGGAAGAAAGAGACGTTGACGTCAGTGTGTACGAGCGGGAATATATAGCCCGATTAGGCAACATTCAATGCTTCTGTCAATTGTTTCGACGTATCAGTTGAAGAGAAAATCGCCACTTTTAAAGCGTTTAAACGATATTTTAAACGTTTTTTAGGTTAGAGCGTATTCACCATAAGCTTTAACCAACAATCGATAACTTTTAGCAACCGTTTTCCTCAAATGAAAGAACGTTGTTAACCTTCCCCGCAAAACGTCTTATTCTGGTACATAATTCGACATATTCAAAGATTTGAAAAACCATGTGTCCTATCCCCAGTCTTCATTGTATTTCTGAAATTACACCACTTAATGTAAGAAGGTTGGATCTTCTTTTGAGATATGCAGTAAGTCTTAGATGTAGACCCTTCATTCCCTCTTATCAATCTTTCTTTGGCCCTCTTGATTTCCCCAACCAAGTTTTTTCTTGGTTCGGGCACGGCTCTTTTCAATTTTCTCCTTGACTCTGGTATTTCTTTGCCCCCCTATCACAATAACTTTCCCCCACAAGCCACCATGGTTACTTCAGCGCTGTGTCTCTAATTTCAGCCTTCCTCCATATAACAAACCTTTTTCTGGTCTCCGACCTGATAACATCATTTACACTGATGGCTCCAAGTCAATCGATGGAGTAAGTTCAGCCGTCGTTCACGATAATTTTACTTGTGTTTTTCGTCTTCACAGCTGGAATAGTATCCTTTCTGCCGAACTTTTAGCCATTAGAGAGGCCATTTCTTATATACTCTCCCGTCCAAATTCCAATTGGCTTATCTGCTCTGATTCCTTAAGTTCTCTTCAATCTCTTGTTTCTCCCCTACCTTCGCCTCTAGTTGTTAACATTCTTTCCCTTATCCAGGAATCCCAATCTAAAGGGTCAGTAGTAAAATTCCTTTGGATCTCTGACCACGCAGGCATATTGGGCAATGAACGAGCAGAGTACTACGCCAAAATGGCTCTAAAAGAAAATCTTCCTCTCTTGCCCCTTTTCCATCACCGGGATGCTTTCTCCTGCATCTCACTAATTGTTCAAGATATTGTTCAATTTGACTGGGATACTTTGGGTTACGCCTCTAAGTTATATACAGTGAAACCTAAATTCTTCAAATGTAGTCCTCCTCCAGCTCTCAACCGTCATATTTTTGTAAAGTGGAATAGGCTTAGAATCGGGCACTGTCGCTTCTCACATGGTCATCTAATAAGTGGCGACCCTCCGTCAGTATGTACCTTATGTGGTGCTCCTCTTTCTGTTCGTCACGTCTTACTAGAGGTCCCTTCGCTATCTGCTCTTGCACAAAGACATAGACTTCCCAGAGGCCTTCCGTCTATTTTGTCCCCTCATTACTCCAGTTCTCTTTTTAAATTCCTCCTATCCTCTTCCTACTTTCCTTTGATATAATCCATCCATGTTATCTTTAAACTCCTTTTTCCCTTAAAATTTTCAACTACTCCCTTCTCTTAATTAAGCTATTCCATGCATTACATCTGGCTGTTCCTTTATTTACGGTCTACTGCCTTTTAACGTTTGAGATCCATTGGAATATGGAATACACTCTATATTTTATATTACTTTCTTTATACACTTTATATACAATATTAACTATATTCAATTTTCATTAGTTCTTATATATACACTTTTTATTATGCATACACTCTTTATGGGCTGCCAAATGGCCTCAGTTGCTGACGCGGCCCTAAACTGAAAATTCAAATTCTAAATCTATGTGTTTTGCACAATGACTTTTCCTAACGAACGGCTTTTGATGGTATATGTTTAGCCTTCAAAACATCATATACGTCATTAGTCTATACCAACAAATGTATTAGTAACGCCATCTCTTACCAAAATCGACATTATTATCAGAAACGCCTATAAAATATCAACATGAAGATGGTATTACCTACCAAAAATATTCTATTAATATAATGGCGCATACTTTTAAAGATAACCTTAAAAATGTCAGTGTCAGTAGTATTAGTATTTCTGTAAAGATGGAAATAATCGAATATTAATACGTCTACGCAAATTAAAGCCAACGTGTACGCTATTGAGGATGAATTTTATAAATTTTTGTCTTTTCGGAATATCCATTATCTGCGATTTATAATGTTTAACGAAATTAAAAACAAAAACAACCAAACAATTTTTTTTCCAAATACTGGCTGAAATTAATTTTGTCAAAGATCCAAATTTTATAACTGTGAAGTAGATAACATTTCGGTTTTGCACATTACACACCACACATTAAAATTGTTAAATTATTTTATTATAAACATGGGGATTAAGTGAAAAATGTTTTTAGAAAATTACGGGATATTTGCGGTTTGCACAATCGTCCATCTCAAACCACTAGCGCTAAAAAACAGGACGAATTTTTGCATGAGCCCAATAGTTTTACTTATTTCATCATATTATTTAAAAGGTTTTCACTTGATTCGTCCTCATATTTAAAATTTCACTTCATGTAAAAACTACAATGTGATCAATACTTACTCGATTCCAAATGTAGATAAAATTGTATACATTGTAATTAAAATGTACTGTTTTTTTGCTGATTAGCTTCAAAAAAATCCACCGTCTTTGTTTTGATTTTTGTTTGTCTGGTGAAGGTGTCTGCTCAGAGTTGACCAGTCATTCTTTTTAGGGCAAAACAACTAAAAAATACTGAAAAACAATCTAGTCAAGTCATATGTTTTGTGTCGTTACTAAGCTTTCAAGTCAGAGTTCAATCAAGAGCATCATTGAGTACAAATTGATTTCGTGCCTTTATATATAACTCCTTTTCTAATCAAAATAAAGAAGTACTATTTTGTGTTTAAATCATCTCCTGATGATGCTAACATGGTTAGCCAAACGTGCGTCGAGCAATTAAAAAAAAAAGTAGTTTGGTGTTGAGTGGTAAATATCTTCAAGTTTAGTATATATATATATATATATATATATATATATATATATATATATATATATATATATATATATATATATATATATATATAGATATATATATATAGATATATATATATATATATATATATATATATATATATATATATATATATATATATATATATATATATATATATATAGATATATATATATATATATATATATATATATATATATATATATATATATATATATATATATTAGCAAGCTTCATCAAAAAAACGCCTGTAGAAAGTGGTTTCAATCATTGAGAAATGGTGAATTCAGTTTGGAAGAGAAAGGTCGAAAAGGACAAAGCCTTAGAGCTGTAGCAAGTTTATTAGCTTCTCTCATCTCTACCGTCAGTGAAACTATATCCCATACAAATTATCACCTGAGGAAACAAGAAAACACTACTTTTTCCAATGGAATATTTCTCATTCTAATATTCCGTAGTTTCGAATAGCTTTCCTATTAGACCTCCGATGGGATATTCTTTTAAAGATTCCATATAGAAAAATAAATAGGTTATGGAATATCCAAGCCCTTCTTCAAAATGGTAAACTTCTTAGAAGAACTATACGAAACACCATTATCTCACAAAACCACACAACGTCTGAATTTGATAAAGAAATTGGCAAAATTAACTTCTACACTTAATAATATAGACTATTGGTCATAATAGAACATCATATTTGTTTTATTATATCTGGTGATTTTTCCGGTGTTAATAACCTGCTTCGTCACTTGCAGGCCGGAACTATTTAGTGTGAATGAAATGCAACGTCATTTGATGTCACGAACTTTTCTTCTTCCTGAACGATGCGATGATTTGTAAACAATTATCGTTATGATGTTGGTGAGCCAATTCATAACATCTTTTTCTAGCACATAACTTGAAGACATACATCAACCTGGCATGTCACATTTTGTACATAGCACGCCCAGCACATATTGTGAACATCGTACTGCATAAAAGAATAATCTGAAAAGTTCTCTGCCTTTTCTAAATGTGAGTGTTATAATATATACATTGATGGAACTCAGTGATGTCATCTTTCCTATAAATAGTTTTGATTATCTGCTACCAAAACCATTTGTTATAATTTAAAAGAAATTTGTGGTAAACAAGAAAAGTAAGGTTAGTTCTAGAGTAATGGATCTTTAAAAAACTTTCTAGCGAGTTTTCCATTCATACCATCACATTGATTTCAGGGGACTGGTTAGTAGCACCAGGATGTGGTTAAAACTTACCAAACTTTTTAAAAATGTATTTTTCATCTAGTACAGGTGTTTCAAATTGAACTAGATCTGGTATCATTTCAGAAGTGTAATGAATGACATTTATAAAAATAGAGTCATTTACAATAAAACAATATATTAAAATTGTTAAATTATTTTATTATAAAAATGGGGATTAACACGTTGGCTACCATACGAGTCGGTATCGACTCACATGAAAAAGTGCCAAATCTACCGCGTGGGTTGAAATCGGGTCGCGACATGTCTGAACACGAGCCCACATGAATCATTACGTCTCATGCTTGTTTACTTCAGTTGTGCAATAAACCTCATATCAAGTGCATTGGCCCAATTAGTCAATTGATTTTATTTAAATATTGTGAGTGATTTTTAGTGATCTGGCTGCTAAGGTAAGTTATTATAGCTTATTATTACCCCATTTCGAACGAAAAAAATTGTGAGACGATTTCGACTCTCAATTTTCTCTTATCAATTTTTTACAATGAAAACAAAAATGAAATTTTGAATTTTCATTATTTATTCACCTTGTTATTGAAGTAAATATTATTCATTATTATTATTATTATTTCGTGTTATTGTAGATGAATGGTTCTATACCTAGAAGCTGCAAAAGGTTAACAGTATCTGAAATTCAGCGAATATTAGAAGAAGATTCAGAAAATGAAGGGGAGGGTCAGGATTTCTCTTCTGATGTCAGCGAATACGAACCAGATGAAGAAGAGAATATTTCCGAAAGTGACGACAACGCTGATGATGGTGTCCTATCTGATCCGCAGTCTCCAGGACCATCAGTATCAACAACTCCAGTTCGAAAATGGAATAGCGTTACTGGTGAACTTTTAAAAACATTTGCCTTTACCGGTGACTCCGGATTAAAAAATATTAACGGAGTAAGTAAGGAAATAGATGCCTACTTAATTTTTCTGGACAATGAGGTCATTCGACTAATGTTAGAATGGACAAACAATGCAGGAGAAAAATATTTTATTTCTAAAAATAAACAAATCCAGTGGAAAACTGTAACTGAGTTGGAATTGAAAAAATTTCTTGCATTGTTGCTCTATTTTGGTTTAGTCCGATATCCGTCATTAAAAAATTACTGGTCGAGGGATAGAAAATTCGTAAATCTATTCGTGCGCAGCACCATGCCACGAAATAGGTTTGAAGAAATTTTACGCTTCATTCACTTCTCAGACGAAGACAGCCGGCCAGATGATAGACTGAAGAAAGTGTATGATTTAGTCCACATGATGAATAAAAAATTTCAATATTACTCCAACCCAGAGGAGGACGTAATAATTGATGAGACCATGGTGTCTTTTAGAGGTAGGCTGAAGTTTCGCCAATATTTACCAGGAAAGGCACACAAATATGGAGTAAAATTATACAAGGCTTGTGGAGCAGACGGCTATACATACAGTGTTAAAGTTTATTCTGGTAAAGAAGATGACAAAAATCCAGCGGATTTGCGGCACAGCAATAAAGTTGTGTTGGGCTTATTGCAGAATTATCTAAACCAAGGGAGGACCTTAGTGGTCGACAACTTTTATACAAATATCGCAATAGCAACAGAACTTTTGAAGTCCAACACACATTTAGTTGGAACAATGCGGGCGAGAGTGAAAGACGTTCCCAAAAGTATTTTAAATGCGAAATTGAAAAGGGGAGAGGTTGTTGGACTTGAAAGCGACGACGGCATTGTTGTCGGCTGCTGGAAGGATAAAAGGGATGTGCGATTCATAACAACAAAGCATACTTTGGAAATGGTACCTGTTGGAAAAAATAGAAAAGGCGAAACAGTAAACAAGCCAACAGCCATTACATATTACAACAAGAGGAAGCAAGGCGTGGATCTCTCTGATCAGATGACCTCTTATTATTCACCGCTGCGTAAAACGATTCGTTGGTTCCATAAAGTTGCTTTCTTGCTGATACTAGGAACATCTGTTGTAAACGCGTGGCTAATTTTCAAAAAATTGACAGGATCTAAACTGTCCATTGCGAATTTTCGAGAATCTCTGATCGACTATCTCGTAAGCACTTCAGGACCAGCAACTCCGTCTACCTCTACCAAGAAAGACAAGCATAGCTTACAAAAAACCACCCAAAAAGATAAGAAAAACCACTCTGTGAGACGTCACTGCGTTAACTGTTACGCCACCCTCAGCAAACATCTCGGCAGAAAAGAGGCACTGAAAAAATGCCCTAAGGTTGTTACCAAGTGTGTGACATGCCCAGGGGAACCATCTATGTGCCTAGAATGCTTTGATAAACATGATACATAGTTTTGTTTTTATATATAAAAAGAATTTTTTTTGTATTTTTTATAAATTTTTTAAAATTAAAAATCTCAAAAACTACAAGACTTTTCCTTGGCCCAACTATACCATTCTGTAGGTCTCACTTTACACTAGGCAGTAGCCAAGACACAATATCCTCCTTTGTGGCACAGTATTTTTAAATTGCCATAAGAGAAGCACTAGCGTGAGCCACTATATCGACTCTCACTTTTTTGTTAGCTTCTTTCCACTGCGAGACGAAATCAACCCGCAATAGTGTACTACCTAAATTTCTTTGCGAGTCGATTTCGAACCACAAATATGTGTTAACGCCAAAGTACCAAATGACCGCGGGCCATATAGACTGAAAAAAACCACTTATGGTGGTAGCCAACGTGTTAAGTGAAAAATGTTTTTAGAAAATTACGGGATATTTACGGTTTGCACAATCGTCGATCTGAAAGCACTATCAATCGAATTGCTCAAAAATTTCAAGCAGCTGGTTTGGTGGAAGATAAAATAAGAGCAATATATAGTCGTGGTGATCGTTCACAACAACATATTGATATGGTACGTGAAAGTGTTGCTGAAGACCCAGAAATTTCCTTTAGTCGACGTTCCCAACAATTTGGACTCAGTGAATCCACAACATGGCGTGTTTTACGAAAGGGTTTAGCTGTAAAGGCATATAAGGTTCAAATAACACAGGAACTAAAGCCACTGGAGCATTCAAAACATCGTGCATTTGTCAATCGACTCAAAGAACAAACAGATGATTTTTCTATTTTGTTTTCTGATCATCTTTTCAGATAAAGTTGCTTTCATTTTGAAATTAGTGACTATGTTAATAAACAAAATAACCATATTTGGGGTGAAGAAAATCCACGATTGATTCATGAGAACCTTTTACACCCTAAACGAGTCACTGTTTGGTGTGCTTTATTCTCAGTAAGTGTAATTGGGCTGTATTTCCTTCAGAATGTCGCTGATGAAGCTTTAACTGAATGGTGTTCGATATCATGAGGTGATAACTGAATTTTTAGGGTCTGAATTGAATAATATTGATCCGGGAAGGTATGTGGTTTCAACAGGATGGCGCTACACCTCACTGTGCTAATGACACAATTGATTTATGGAGAAAAAAATTCCTGTACGAGTTATTGCAAGAAACGGTGATTTTAATTGGCCACCAAGATCATGTGATTTGATATCGTTGGATTATTTTCTTTGGGGTTACATGAAAAGCTAGGTCTATAAGAACAATCCACAATCGATTCTTGAACTAGAAGATGGAATTATTCGAGTAATTAGTGAGATAGAGCCACGGTTATGCTAAAATGTCATACAAAATTTTGACAAAAGAACTGACGTCTGTGAAGCTGCAAGAGGTAGTCATTTGACAGATGTCTTTCGTATTTAAATGTCACACACTATGCGTCAATTATCAATAAAAAAAAATTTTAATCAATGCAAATTCTCTGTTTTATTCAAGAATAAAAAAAAACGCTTAATTTGAAAGACGTTTTAATTTTCAACTAGTACATCTATATTACAAAGAGCCTTCATTTAGTCCTGTAATCCATGGAACTTAGGGATTTTCATTTTTTTGTATTGAATTATTTAAAGGTGGTATTATTTGTGGGTGAGACCAAAACTGTTACTAAAATTTCCCCTAGATCTGTCATCATGTAAAATTTTTATTAATTTATATGCTTCCTGAGCAATAAAAAGTGTATTAAATGCACCTTTTATTAAACACATTCGATTATTTAAAAAAAATCATTTTCATTGTTTGCATTTATCAATAATATTTTCCATAAAGAATCTATGACATGCGCTTCTCTTCTTTTTTCCTTCTATAGCTATGTAGAACTGCTCAAATGTTATGTATATTATCGTTATTAGTGCCAAACTGTGTTTATAATTCAAAGAAAAAGATTATTTATAAAAACTACAGTATATGTATGTCATAGTTAAAGAAAATGAGCGATTTTGCGTTAATCATCACCAACGTCTTGTTGGTTGTCTATGTTTATATAGGGTATTTACAACTCGTAATCGATATCTCACGCCGTTTGCGAGATATTCATGTTCAAATATTCCATTCAGTGTCGGCTCATGGGTTTTTAAAGTAGTAGGACTTCTGAATTTTTTTTTGCGTTCCCCTTCCTCCTTTTTATTTTTCGTGCTATTGAAATCCTATACAAGAGGTGAACCAGGAAAGCATTAAAATTTGTAGTGTTACTACTTACAATGACATTGAAGGATTGGTTGTTGCACATATAAAGGAATGAATAAATAGGTACTTATCGTTTTCCGAAGAGTAAACTATTCAAACCATTTTATTGAATCATTTTTTTAAATCAGACACGTTTGCAATTAAAAGTTGATTATTTTTATTTAAAAAGTACTACTCAGCGTGTACACACGTAGCAAATCCCAAATCAAAACAAGTATCAATCCCAATCAAACATATCAAACGCTCCGTACCCGTCAAATCAGCGTTTAAAAGTAATTACCGATACGCTCGGCCGCAGGGAATCTACGTCCAAATCGAATGTTTTAGAAAACAGTTAAACCCCTGAATTCTGACAACCAACAAAACATGTAACGCCAACGTCGAGATAAATGGACGTGGCGTACGGTTACTGGAGTACGGTACCTTTTTTACGTGGAATTGATGATTCTTTTATATTTTGAAATCAAAATATTCCCATTTTTAAAGGGTAAAAAAAACGGGCGAGTTAATCCCTCACAAACAGGTAACAAGCGTCCTCTAGAAACTAGGCTCAAGCTAGTACCAAACATTTGACAACACATTTATTGACTATGGGGGCGATTAGAAACTTGGAACATCGTCTATCTAAATGTATTAAATTGCAAGGTCTCAAAGACCTCAACCACTAAACTTTCCCAGAATCGAAATTTTACAGATTGGGTTCCGTTTGAAGTTCTTACTAGGAAATACCTTCAAATTAAATATTACTTATATCGTTAATTGCGCTGGAACTTGTCAGACTAGTCTTGTAGCTTAATTATCGTGATTCGTATATAGCACTTTAATCCTGTGAACAGTATAAGATTTTCAAGCTTGAAATTATCGACTTGACTTGACTAGGTTTATTACAACAGCTGAAAACCTCACCAGAATAGTTCTGCCTATTTTTTATGATACTCTTTTTTATATACGATTTGTGTAAATAAAATTATGAGAGTAGTGGCGTAGCATTTGGCCTGGCAACACTGTTGACTTTCCCTTTGGAGGGGATGCACAGCATTATCTGATGTATCTTTAATCCAGCAATTCTTTTTCTGAAGCGAATTTCTGTGGTGTATCACAGAAATGTGATACACCACAGAAACACATGTGTGGTGTATTAAAATGGATAGCAATTTCGAGTAAGGGTGCGCTATCAATTATTCTTTTAGATTTAGGCACAGTGCGACAGAAACGTTTGCAAAACTTCTTTCAGGTGATGTACGCCATTCTCAGAAGACCCTTGAACTGGAAGAAGTGATGAAAATGTTCACAGAATCGGGAATCAGTTGACGGTCAGAATAATCGCGATGAGAGTTGAGGCTCATCTTCAATTGAGTCTCGGCTTTCTGAGAATGCCTTAAATCACATCAAAATCTGAATCCTTGATAAGACACTGTTTCCATAGACCTGTTGATATTTTACAAAAGGTTCCATCACACTGTACCCAAGTCTCAAATCAAATTTGATATGAATAGAATAATCGGATTCAGGAAAAGAATTGCTACAGATCAGATGTTGGTCTGTTTCAATGTTGCCAACCATGTTGCCAGATCGATGGTTACGCGGCCCGTCTTATTACTCTATTTACTGATTTCGTATGTTAAAATAAATTTTTGAACATATCGAGCAACTGGATTTTTTACCACATTTTTGTGCCCACATTTTTTTAGTTTTTTGGGTCAACTCTTGACAATAAGTTCGTAGAAGACGTCTATAACGCTGTTCCATGTTTGTGTTGTCCAAATTTTAGATATTTTTGGAGAAAATCTACTGAGACTGTGATGACGCGCAGCACGCCATTGGCTAGCGCTAGTAACGTATCTAATACGCACGCGTCACACTGATACGCCAACAGTAAGTCTACAAAACCCACAAATATAATTGGATGATGCACTTTAGATGAGGTGGTGTTAACATCTCGGTACGGGTGGTTTATTTCAAGTTCTGCCTCTGACTAGTAAATCTCAGATACACCATAGTCTCAGAACATAAAAATAATTATTTGGGTTACTACTAACAAACCGCATGTTTTCTTTGATCAATGGGTATTAACTTTCACTAACTTTCCGTGAAATACTGATTAGTTTTAGATTTTAAACAAAATATCCTGTCACTAAAACATTTTAACCAATGAGAAGTTTGATTGTATTGCATGTGTATCTCTTCCACAAGTACTTTTACACCTGCCTGCACATACATTCTTTATGGACATATAAATGTTCAGGTTTTTTTTGTTCATTCCTTTTATCTCGATCAAATGCGGTAAAATGTCTCGGCATACTGAAAGTTGTGGATGTTTTACGAAAAATAAGTTTCTGACAAGAAGAAGGCCACCTACACAACCTGTCCACAGCAAAAGTCGACTGATGCCAAATAAATCAAGACCTTATTTATAATGAAGGAGTGCATTATATATATATATATATATATATATATATATATATATATATATATATATATATATATATATATATATATATATATATATATATATATATATATCCATGATGTGTGTGATGACACTCAGCTACTGCTGTCTCATTGAACGCAGTCCAAGAAAATCTAATACTACATATATACGACATCCGACGGGAAGTATGCGAAAACATGGGTTGTTGGCTGTGGATAGGGTCTCCCTATTCTTGATGGTATGGTGTATGTCGGCGCCCTGATGAGTCTGAACCTTGAGAGACGAAACATATGTCATCCAGTTGAAGGGATATGTGGGGCTCCTTCCCGGTCAAGCAACCAACAAAAATGTTCATTTAGGCGGAGACGCAGGTTGTTGTGTGTTCCACATGAGATTGTGGAACCCAACGGTTGGGTGTTTGATGACACTCAGCTACTGCTGTCTCATTGGACGCAGTCCAAGAAAATCTAATACTACATATATATATATATATATATATATATATATATATATATATATATATATATATATATATATATATATATATATATACCACTTGTAGAGCTCGCGTAAGTGAGACAGATGCTTTCCAAAGGTGCCAGGACAAAGAGACCTGCTTTTGTGTTTCTTAAGAAACAATACTGCCGGACGCCTCAGATTTGTATCTGACGAGAAAATGTTTACTGTCGATGCGAAAATCAATCGCAGAAATGATCGCTGGCTCCCCCATAACCCTTAAAATGGATTGTGTCTAGAACAAAATTGTGTCTAGAACAACATTGTGTCTAGAACAAAATTTCCGGTGAATGTTCACGTGCTAAGTGTTGTTTCCAGTGAGGGTTACGTGATGTGAAAATGACACAAAAGAAGTATATTTGCGGGTTCTGACAAATGTAGTGGAGCCGTGGATGGAAAGCCGTTTGTTTTCCAGTAGGACGGTACGCCCGCACACACAAGTCATTTGGTTCAAAATTGGTTGTCGAACAACGTCGACATATTTTGGTCCAAAGAATTTGAGTCCCAACAGCCCAAATGTAAATCCTTTGAACTCCTATGTATGGAGTATGGTTGAAAGGGTCACCAACAACACCAGACATCCAAACGTCGCATCACTGAGAGCCGTTTTGAAGCGGCATTCGCCGATATGGATCGTGACGCATTAAAACGAACCTGCGACTGCTTCAGACCAGGAATGGAGGCGGTCATCCAACCAGGGGGAGGATATATTGAGTAAATGTGTGCTTTATAACCTCACAAACAATTTAGTAAAAAATTTCCGGATTTCATACAGCAGTTCCGGAGAAAATTTAATTGGAAGTCAAGAGTTTAAATAGTATTTAACTTTACACAATAAGCAGCGAAGTCATGCGTAAAGTAAAATACTAATTCGGTTGGTAGTCACTCACAAAGAAAACAGAAGAGATGTTTGCACTATTTGAAAAAAGACTTCTCGGGATTTTTAACGCTGTCAGAATCAGATGTGACTTCAAACTCAACCAATTATATATAGATCTAGATGTTATAGACTATGTGAGGGTGAGAGGGACGAAGAAGGGCAGGACCCGTAGCGAGAATGCCAGAAAATCGAATACTAGCGAGAATCATGGATGGACGAATAGGGAAAAACGCTGTGTCAGGACAAAAGAACTACTGCACATCAAAAACCAGCAAGGGGATCATTGGAGATCGATCCGGATGATATAGGCGAAGGCGATCAAAGCTCACTACCATATCAAACAAACCATAGCAAAAACAAGTATGAGGGTCACGAAAAAAAGTTTCCCACCTTTTGTAACCATTATGTTGGTTAAAGGTAAAGGAGATAATTAAAAGGACTTTTTTGGTTATAAATAAACATCAATAAAACAAAAAGATAAACAGGAATAAAACAATTTAATACTTTGTTATCTATCACTATTATTTTTAAATTTGTGTGACTATAGTTTTAAAGTAGTGTTTGAGAATGTAAAATCGTTTTACGAAACTATTGTCACACAAATTTAAAAATAAAAGTGATAGATAACAAAGTATAAAATTGTTTTATTCCTTTTTAAAAAATGGACTATCACAAAGTAACGGACAAATCAATCAATAATTTGAAAAGATAAACACTTTATTTTATTTACTTTATTAAATAATAAAAATCGCTTAACTCGAATCTAATATTTGCAAAGGAAACTGTCAAGCTTAGAAACTAAGTAAATATTTCGGAGTATTCACGAAACGTAAATATTACAAACACACCTTGTTCTTCAACTAAAGTTCTTCTGAGCAAAACGGCACTGTATGGAGAATTAGAATATCTCGAAACAAAGTAAAATGCGTTTCCATAACATCAGCAACCACTCTACGAAGAACCTATGTGATATTATCGAATTAGTATAAGTAGGTCGTTTACGTTGACTTACATCCTCTGAAACTCCACAACTTTCAATAGAAATACCTAAATACAAAACGCAATTAGAAAAAAAAACTTGAACGCTTCCTCGGTTTATGGTTGGGGTTGATTATTCATCCAGCAATTACAATGTAATCAAAAAAATGTCGATTTTCTTTTTCAGCTACTACAACTTCATCGGAAAGCCACACCTGGCTCGTGCCGTTACCACAACCACCGAAACCAGAACAAGCCATTATTCATCAACTGCTGATACTCATCTTACAGATAGAACAAATATCTCCGAGAGACGCATAACTAACGGAACAACACCTGAGGAAATTGCCTTACAGCAGCAAAGAATTTAACCTGTATTTTCGTTTTATTTAAACTTACATTACACAACACTTGAAATAATATTATTTTTGGGTATTACATAGGATAAGTGTGGAAACAGTGAATCCTCTGACAAAAAATTACGTTATCATTCGCAGAATAATTTCCATACTCTATTTGAAGTACACACTAAATTAACTGAAGCTTTAACTAAACACTGTTTCTCGAATCATCGCATGTTATCAAATTAGGTAATTTGTACTGTAATTTCTTTTTGGCATTGTACATGAATAAAAACTATGCACAATTTATTTGTAATTCTAGTCAATTAGTTTATAACATTGCTTCATATAAAAATTTTAATTCAAATGTATCTTTTCTCACTGAATCATACTTTATAACATTGCATTCACAAACAATTTGGAATATTGTTATTTTAATTCATAATTTCAAAGTAATTAACTTAAGTTAAATAAACAATTTGTAGAAAAACCGCTAGAAATTTTTTACAGACAAAAGCAAAATCGTCAATGTCCGACCGTCGTAATGTCAAAATCATCAAATCGTCGTATGTGCCATATACTCAAACAAATATATGCACCCACTTTAAGCTTGCATAAAATATTTTATTTTAAATGTTAAGTTAATAAAGCCATGACAAATTTGTTTAAATATTAATCAATATACTCTGCTTATATTACGTGCCTGTTTAAATATAACCCTGTTGTTGGTTCTTTGTTTACCAGGTGTGCCAGTTAATAATTAGAAATTTTTTTAGAGATGGCGCTGGAAACAAGAGTCTTTTCACTAATATCTTAAGTCATTTAGTTGCTACGGCAGTATCTTTCAAAAAACCATTGATGTTTAAACGATTTCGAGTGAGTTTCATATGGTTTTCGTGTGGTAAATATGTCGAGTTTTGAACCAAATAAAGAGTATTTGCGACACATACTGCTGTTCTTGTTCAGTCAAAAGAAAAACGCCAGTGAGAGTCGTCGTAAACTTGTGGAAACTTACGGTGACAATGCTCGAGCGCAAGGCGCTTGTAGGGGTTGCTATTCAGAAGTGATGATGTCGACTTGAAAAACAAAAAAACACCCAGGTCAACCGAAAAAAAAATTAAGATACGGAATTGCAAGCATTGTTGGAAGAAGACGATATGCAAACTCAACAATAAATGACACGGAGGTTAAATGTTAATCGCCGAATCATTTATGACCATCTGCATGCCATGAGAAAGATCCAGAAGGCATGAAAATGGGTCCACATCATCTGAGGGTCAGATAGATTCAACAGCGAATAACGGTGTGAGAAGTATTGCTTTCTCGGCATGAAAGAAAGACATTTTTGCATCGGATCGTAACAAGTAAACGAAAAATGGATATATTTCGAGAATGTAAAACGCAGATAATCATAGGTTAACCAAGGACAACCATCAACAAAGGTGAATCGCTTTGGAAAGAAGAGAATGTTGTGCATTCGGTGGAATCAAACTGGTGTCGGGTAATATAAGCTTCTGAAATCGGGTGAAACAGTTACTATTGAAAAGTACCGTCAAGAAATGATCAATTTAAACCATGCATTGATCAAAAATCGACCAAAATGAATAAGACACGAAAAGATGATTTAAGCACGACAACGCCCCATCACACACAGCGAAAGGGGTCAGACACACCATTTCTGCACTTGATTGGGAACTCTGTGACTTGACCCCTGCCGACTACCATTTGTTTTACGGAGATGTCGAAAAATGGCTTAATGACTGGACCATCTCAAAAGATACGGTTTTTCTGGGAGGGCATGTACAAATTGCCAGAGAGATGGGAAAAATTGTACAGCTAGCGACGGCACATACTTTGAATGAACCATTTTTTACCTTTCTTCCAAATTATTTATTTTTTTTTAATGAAGAATCATTTACTGCTACGAATGGTACTTCCCAAATATTGTATACCGTAAACAGAGGGCAGTAATAAAATGTTATTCCATATTTCTACAAGTGTGCCTTGAAAAGGGAACGTATTAAGTTTTGACAAAAAAATTACGCAGGTTGATGGTTTTTGTAACATTGATGACAATGATCTTTTTGCGTTTCATTTAGGTAGTTATTTTCACGGAAATTGCCTAGCACGTCCCATTTTCAAATACCTGCGCCTCCTTTATATCATAGGGTATTTGTACTTGACTTTGGAGTACGGCGGTAAGGAGTACTTTGGTACCAAGTATTGCTGCCTTTATACTGCTGTTGCCTATATATTTACCACGATATCAGAACGATGAAGCAAGATACCATGGACACTAGAACCCATCTATGTTAAGTGACTACTGCTGGTTTTTAAAAAGAGATGATGCTACAGAACACAAAAGAAAAAGTGAATATTTTTTGTCGCTGTATGATATCTCTTGTAATATATTCTTTATTCACATAATCCTCAGTAAAATTTTTGTATCGATTGAACACGTTTTACATGTTTATATTAAATAAATATTAGATTATAAAAATATGTCGTCTCCTTTCTCTTCCCCACCACTGACCCACTTTAACAAAAAACTATATGTGTTAACTGTAGGTTTTTTCCAGCGAGATGTTGGAAACATGTTGCCAACATCTGTCAAACAAGCAAACTTGTTCGTAACAGTTGTATTAATGTTGGCAACAAATTTCTGCTGGAACAAAAAAGTAACATTTTTTCTTCTTTAAGCTAATGCGGCAATTCGACACAACACTAAAATGAGGTTATCGTCATTTTAGCAATTTGATTGCCCTATGTGCTAGTGTCCTTTGTTGTTTGATAATTTTTAGATAAAAAGTTGTTATATAATTTAATAATGGAAGGTGTTTTGAAAGGTAATTATTTATTTCAATGCACATACATTCAACAGATCTTTTGTTGTAAATAGCATTAGGCATTAATATTACAAGATATTTAGTATAATCAACAGGGTTAACATGTGCATTTTATATTTTTAAATTCTATTTTATTTTTAGATATGCAAGAATTTATTATTTTACCGAGAGGAACGGGAAATGTTCCTCTAGTCGAAAATGAAGGATATACCTCGTGGTCACCAAGTATTACAAAACACTTGATTTCTCTATACAAATCCCACCACACCCAGCTAGGGATAAAAATAAAAAAACAAAAACAGTTATGGGAAATTATTGCAAAAATATTGAACGAAGAATTTCAATTACATTTAACAGAGTCTCAAGTGGAAAATAAATGGAGGACTCTGGTGCCGGCATACAAGAAGGTTGTCGATAACAACCAAAAAACAGACAGAGGCAGAAAATTTGTTGATTTTGAAGAAGAAATGAACGATATTTTTTCTAAAAAAAGAAATATAAACCCTGAAATGCTTTTAAGTGATGAAACAATTGTTGTTCCATCTAAAGGCATTAGTGATATGGGAAAAAATATAGCCGAGGACAGTGATTTAGTGCCAACACCGTCCACTTCCAGAACCGAAAGAGTTTTAGACACACCAAGTCTTTTTGTCACCAAGACATTTTGGAAAAGATGCGTATCGACACACAAAAATACCATGAAGCACTGTTAAAAAAATGGAGGCACACGAAAAGATTGAAAATGAAAAATTAATTGAACGGAGGAGGCAAAATGATATTCAAGAAAAAAGAAATGCAATTCTTGAAGCCTTTTTGAATAGGAATACCAATTTACCAAATAATTAGTTGTTTGGAATAGATAATTTAGAAATAATTATTAGTTAAGTCTTAAGTTAAGTTTACCTAATATTAGTTAGGTCTGCAAGTAAATAAAGATTATTGTATGAAATAAATAATTTGTTTAATTTTGCATAATTTTTTATTTGTTATAGAAAAATTACAATATTTCTTGAAAGAAAATCGTTGATCCAAAGTTGAAATTCAAAATCTTAAAACAAAAATAAATTTGATAAACAGAGACATATATGACATTTATTTTTCTGGATAATAAACAATTTTACAAATTTAAAGTTCGAAGTAAATAGTTTCTATAAATAATGCCTTCTGGGATATCTCTCTCCAAATCTTTATCATCTATTTCAGGGTTAATAAATACTGCATGATTTTCATCCACTTCCAAATTGAAAACTAATTCATCCTCTAAAGACATGTTATGTAATACACAACAACCTCTAATAAAATTTATAATATCACCAATATTTCTTAACTTGCAATGGTACAATTGCCTAAATTTCTGTTTTAATATACCAAAGCAGTGTTCAACAACATATCGGCAACTTCAAATCTTTGATTAAAAAGTCTTTGTTGACGTGTCAGATTTCCTTGGTCTTTAAATGGAGCAATCAAATGACGTGAACAACTATAAGCACCATCTCCTAAAATGAAATAATCACCACATTTATTGTATAGTTCATTGGACAGAGGAGATCTCTAAAATCGTGAACTGACCCCGGAAAGCCAACAAAAAGACTTCTGATTTTTCTTCTGTGATCCCAAACCACTTGTAGCTGAAACAAAAATAACAATTAAAATTGGGATATCTACATAATTGAAATTAAGAGCAAATTCCTTACCTGAATTGAAAAATATTTTTTGCGATTGTAATATGAATCAGGATCCTCAGTAGGTTTGTCAATTCTAATATGGGAACCATCAATAATACCTATAACGCCAGGAAAATTTTTGTTTCGAAAGAATTGTTCAATTTCTTGTTTTTCTTGAAAATCTGGCCATTTTATTGTTTGAGGGGCTAAATTACTTAAAACATAAATAAGCCTCCTATTAATTCTAAATAAACTGCTTATAGAGATGGAAAATCGGTCAGACGCATCTCTAAAAGGAGCAGCTTCGTGTCCTGAGAACCATAAAAATAAGTACACTTGGTGTTTGAAACTGATTTTACCATTTCCTCCTGACTGAGGATTAAATAAACTGCTTTTTTCATACTGCTCCGCAATAGTGTTTGCAACGTGTCGGCTCATTCGAAAATGTTCCATAAATTCACTTTCACTGAAATTCTCCACAGTGCTTTTTCATTTTTCGGCCGCTTTCGGTCTTCAAACATTTCGAGCTCCAGATCATCATGAAAACTTAACTCACTTATATGTATAACTTGAAACTATAGGTGTTACAATAATCATTTTCGGATTTAGGACTACAATATATTTCACACACACACACACACTTATTTTCATCAATGTTACCTCAAAAAAGTTTAAATTTGTTGACCTGTGTTATGTAGAGATAAGATATTTAATAACTAGAATTAGCTCAAATTGGCTGAGTAGAACCAGGCGGTTATATACCCGATTCATAAGGATGTAAACTGACATGAGAAAACTATCTGCACAATTTTTAGTTTTAACAAAAATAGTAAGACAGAGAATATACCATATTTCAAAAAAGAAACACACGAAGATCAAGCAAGGTCTAAAAGAGGACGTACATCAACGGATTTTTTTTTAATGAACAATGTCCCTAAACCAATATTTACCTTATGCTTTCGTCACAGGGAAACTTTTTCAACAATCTCTGGGCGTCTACCACTCCGCCAGTTTTTGATGTGCAGTAGTTCTTCAGGATCTCTTCTTACATTGTCCTGCCACGGTGTCTTTGGTCTCTGTCTCTCTTTGTGATACCTACGATTCGTTTCTCCTCGGTATTGAACTGTCCGGTATAAAAACCGGAGATCCGATCAATCTGACTAGCTGAACCCAGATAGTCTACACTATCCAGAGCTTTGTCTAATTGCTAGAGCTCTAATTGTTCTAAGTTATAACTGATCATCCAATTTCCATTATCATTCCCTGCACCAAATATTCTTATGATTTTCTTTCAGTTACTGCAAGCATCTCTTCTGTTTTCTCTGTTTGAGTCCACGTCTCGCAGCCATAAGTTGTTTTATAAATCTTAGGACAGACTTCAGGGAGTAAGTTGTTTTATTTATAATGCGACTTCAAGTATCAACTAAGATGTTCTTGTTTTCATGTAGTTTGCTTTCCAGATAAGTAAATTAATTTTCAACTTCAATGTTGTCAACGCCCATTATCCAGTTCTGTTCTCTTCTTCGATTTTCCATGGCGTTTGTTCTGTATATATTTATTTCTGAGCCAGCTCTTTTGCTTTCACCTATATTTCATCGTAGGTCTCTCTCTTAACAATGTTTTTGATTGTGTTAATATGTTTAGGTCATCTCCATCTGATGAATTTCATACCATCTGATGAAAATTGCCTACCATAAACCAAACCACTTATTTAGAATTTCTAGACGCGCGCTTCGCTAACCATGTTAGCATCGTCAGGAGATTATTCAATCTGACCATACACCAAAGGTTCCAATAGAAGAATCGATAAACTTTAGATAGTTAAATGGCCCTCTATCCCATGTTTTTATTCATAAAATAATATGTAGGATAAGATATAACTTCGAACTTGAGCAATTATACAAAGATCTGGATATTTGTGACTGGGGGGGGGGGGGGGGTCCAGCGACACAGATGGGCGGGACTCTCGGCGAGGATGCCAGAAAATCAAATACCAATGGGAATCATGGAAGGAGGAATAGTGGAAAAGAGATAGACCAAAGACACGGTGCCAGGACAAAAGAACTACTCCATATCAAAAACCGACAAGGGGCTCATTGAACATCGGATCGGATAAAGGAGGTCAAGGCTCAGTAAATGGGCTATGATACCATACGAAGAAGTATGACATACACCAAAAAAAGAGTTTCTCACTTTTTGTAATCATTAAATTGGTTACCGCCAGAGGATATAATTAAAAGGATTTTTTTGTATAAAGTTATAAACATCAATAAAACAAACAGTTAAATACTTTCGTTTATTTACCTTTTTAAAAAATAACTAGAACCTAATATTTACAAAGCTTGTTTATATTTGATGATGTAAGATTTAAAACGACAAAAACATCGGCTTACTCATTATTCTATAGCAGTCGTTTACAAATATAAATTTTTCCACAATCAAAAGTCTGCTTACGCAAAAGAGTTTTCTCCATCAGCACCGGCTCCATCTGCATCCTCTAACGAAGAAAAGTTGAGGAAATGAGCCGGTCTATGTACTTCGTGATAGAATTCTTTGGGATTGGCCAATTGAAGTTCATACTTCATACTGGGATCATGCCTGACGCCTAAAAAAAAAAAGTATAGTAATTCGCTTAATAAACAGTGCGTCTATGAAGCTTTAGAAACACCATTAAAAAAAATGTTATGTATCCTCCAGATTCATGACATTTAGCAATAGGGACCTGGAAGATGCATAACAGTGCAAATAGGAAGTACTTTATATATAATGTTGCTTACATCCCGTGAATACACGAAATAAATAAATCATAACATACCCATAAAATTATAATTCCAAGGTCCTTGTGATGGAACCATGAAGAATCCAGTGAATCTATCAGAAAGCAACATCTGCACCTTCTCATAGTGACTTGGAAGATATCCTTTTGGATTGTTTCCTTTATCGGTATTTTGTTTACCCCATTCAAAACCAGAGGGAGTTAATTTGTAGGCAGTTAACGAACAAGAACCTAAACAACAAATCAATGTGATGATAAGCGTCATCATTATTCAGTGGCAAAATTCGTTTACCTGGTGTGAAAGAACAGGTGATGATAATTGTTTTTTCACCATCCCACGCAGGGTCATCAGTCATCAGCTTCGAATGCGTGGTGATATCTTGGGGAGAAAGCTGCGGCAATTCGTTGGGTTGGGTGTGAATCCAACCTAACGGCTCCATATCTTTCAAGAACGGATGATTCGGAGGCGTGTTTGGTAGATGGACAGTCTGGTGAGTTCCCCATTGAGGAGATAAAACCAAACAACGTAGTTCTTTGACTTGCGGGTTATCTGGTGGACTTACACCATACAAAAATGCACAAATCTAAAATGTACTCAACATAAATCTACAGATAACATGGGTCCTCAACATAATTCTCGGCCCATGCGTTTCATCCACTGCGGAACCTATTCGAATCAGAACTTTTTCCGCCGTATTAAAGCGCAATCTTTCACCATCACAACGAGATATATTATAAGAACCTCCTGTGAATAGAACCTGAAAAAAACAGTTCGAAAAACAACATTTAAGGGACTGCGTTCTATTAACCTTTCAAGAAAGTAGTTCCAGTAATCCTCGAATTTAAAATGTTTACATATATGATGCAGAATGTCCAGGGCCGCAAAAACAGTGCAAGATAAAGAATTAGAAGCACTGCTAGAAGAAAATTCTGGTCGTACACCGTTAAAGCTCGGACAGGAACTCGGAGAAGGGAAAATTCAAATGGAAAATGTTAGGTCCCTCTAGAACTCATGGACCCTTTGATGCTGTGTAATTGCTCTTGAAATTCAAGAAAAAGAACTTCCTGCATCAGAATGCGACCTGTGACAAAAAATGGATTCTCTATGATAATCCAAAGAGACGGAAATCGTGGAAGAACCTCGCCAAAATGTTTCCATGGTGGGATCTGCTAGGTGTCGTGCTCCAATCTGGTCCCAGTCACTACTGACCATTACCAACAGTAGCTGATTCGTGTTAAATTTGGAAAGAAGACCTTACACTCGTAAATGTAGAAGAAAAGTCATTCAGGACAACGCACAACCAAAAAAATTCTGAAAACGATCACAGAGTTGGGTTGGGAGATTTTACCCGGCGTATTCTTCACACTTGGCTACTTCGAATTTTCATTTCTTCCAATACCTGCAACATCAACTGGCTGATAACCACTTCACATCAGTTAAGAAAATCGAAAAATAACTCACGACTTTATCACATTCGACAATTATCTGAAAGGTGGCGAAAATGGCGGAGATTACTCCGAAGAATAAGTTTGTATTACTTTTTTCATAAATGAATTTAAAAGGTAGTCGAAAAAAAGGCCGAGAATTAAATTTAAATCCTGCAAAACACCTACCTGCGCCCTCAAATCTGATATAGTCACAAACTTCTTCAAAACATTTTTAGGAAGGATATAGGTATAGCCAGTTTCTTTAATGTCATCAGAGCTCACATAAATGTGATTTGTACTTAAAGAAAAAAAAAACAGAGAAAAACATAGTTGAAATAAATATTAAACCGCGAGCAACTTACCGGAGATGTAGATTCGTAGCCGATATAGCTCGAACCCTCCATTCTGTTTTAGAACTGAATGTCTGCGTTTCATAGTTGCTTGTAGTACTCGTAATGATTTCGTCGCCGTGTTTGTTAACAGTTCTTGTTGTGGTCGCCGTCAATTGCGACTGCTCTTTGGTTTGCTTCTCGATTTCGGCGATTTGCTGTCTCTGAGCGGACGGAGCGCTAATCTCCATACCAAGGATAATATCACGAATTTCCGATTGAGTCAGTGATGCTACATTAACGCTGTAATCAAACACGTCCTAGTTCAACCCACAGCAATTCATCACAAACAATACAAAAATATTTTACAACTAAACACATCGTTCAGAAGCGCATTATCCAGCAAGCATCTTATCAACCTTTAGTTAACATCAACACTTCCTGTCTACATACATTATTGTAGACTTCAGAACCCCTGCGCGGCTCATCATCATAAATCAAAAATAAAAACAACCAAACAATTTTAATTTCCACTTACTTGTTCTTCTTTCCGTAATCAGCCAGAATAAGATCTTTAAGTTGCACTTCCACCTTGATCCATTCATCATCAGACAAAGTGGGCCAAATATGATGTGGCTCAGTAATAGTAGTTTTATCAGGTTTCAAAATAACCTTTGTCCTTTCGGTATTGACGTGGAGAGCTCTCAGAATCAAAATCAACCTCGAGAAAGCCTAAGGGAAACAAAAATTGATATAGAGTGTGGAAATTTAACGAAGTGAGAAACTTACCGTGTAAGACGAAATAGTCTTCAACCAGTCGTCGTAGAGATTGAACAACACCATCTGAGGTTCGGTAGCTTTCAGAATCAAATCGCCGAACTTCTCGATCTTGAGACAAGCTTGGAAGGGCAGTTGCAGCTCAGAACCCTTGATGACGATGTTGGGGAAATCGAGTAGATGTACCTCCAAAGGATCCAACATTCCCTTTCTGGTAACGATAATTTGTTTTGGCTGCTCCTCAACGGGTAAAGACCGGATCAAAGCTGCCACTTCTTCAGCGGTCTTCCACTTGGCCAACTGTCCCAGACGCTTCTGACCAGCCCAAACGGACGTATGGATGATTTTTAAGAACAACTGGCCAGTTCTTGGATTAAAAATGAAGATCGCTCCGTTAATAGGTTTGGTGGTAAGATTACCTTCGAATGTCTTATGAATCGTGACTCTGTATACATTGGTATCGTCAACAAACCAAATAATTTGGTTGGAAAACAATTCACCATAATTTTGACTGGATAAATAAGGTTCTGTAGGTTCACTGGAATATAACTGTAAAGCTTTACGAATACGTTCTCTCAATACATATAGGGCAGGGTTAGCTTTCATAATTTTTGCCATGGCTTGTTGAATTAATGGTTTACAACCCGGGAACCAGTTCCCATACGCGCTAAAAGAAAGAAAATAAAAAATACGACACTTTAATGGTACTTTAGGCACCTTACCTGTGAAGATTATATGCCAAGTCAATAGCAATTAAAACTCCGGTAGGAGATGGATAAATTGACATATTATCGGTCGTATAATCTAAGAATTTAGCTCTAGCATAACGTTCAACATCATGGGAATCATAATCGCCCCATCTAAGTTGGACATCGATCCAATATTTTTGTGTTGTAGTATTGTCCATGGTATCCCTTTAAGAAAAATCTTTATTTTTCACTGTAATTATCACTAAATAAGTAAGATAGTGATGCAAATAATTACTTCAGAAGCGCCTTGTCCAACAAGTGCCTTATCAACCTAAAGTTGACATCAACACTTGTTGTCTACATACAGATTTGTAGACTTCAGGACCCCTGCGCACCTCATCATTAGTACGGATGAACATATCCCTCCAATTGAATGTTCTTGTGTTTTTAACATGGTAGATAAATATCAGCACTTGTTTTATCAGTGTGTTTAACCAATCTCGACATTTGTTGACAAAAATATAAAATAAAATCATTTAACTTACTTTGTATCAGCTAAAAGTGAAGGTCTTGAAACGTTCCATTTGTAGGCAGAAAACAAAAGTATATCTGCGCAAGACGAATTCATTTTATAAGATTTCCTAGGATGGATGGTTTCCTTCTGTACTGTTTCAATTTCCAAAGCGTCAAGTTCTTGGTCAAACACCTACAAGCATCATATACAATAATTAATTTATAAGTAATTGTAATGTACAAGGTCTGCCCGAAAAGCAATAAAATTAAGAATGAAAAACTGAAAAAAAAAATGAAAAACTTTAATATTTTTGTTTAGAGACTAATATGATAAGACTAAGAAGTATACAAAGAGCCATAGAGCCATAGTGTTAAAAATGAAGTGGCGATGGGTTAGTAGCTCGCCAATAGCCAGATCATTGGGATATGGAAATTATAACATCAAGAGAGAGACTGCATACTATCTGGACAGATGACATGGAGAAAGTAGAGGGAAAGGGATTTGGACTGTCCAAGATAGAGACAGAAGGAGGGAGCTTGAAGAGGCCTATGTGCAGCACTGGATAGGTTGGAGCCAACTGGATGGATCATGCCACACCATAAAGTTATAATTCGGAAATCCTAAGGTGATTAAATCATGAAAAATGTTACATGAAGAACGTCAGGATGATTAAACAAAAGTTAATTGGTTATTTTGAGCTGTTTATTACTTTTAGGACAAGTTTTATATCCAGACTTACTTGGCATAGATCCATAACAATTGATTCGTGTACTTTCTGCCATAAATGAGCTCTGAAGATTTGAATCAGCGAGATTTTCAACGTGGGGATTTTACCGTGCATGAAAATACCCGTTAGGTCGAGCTGCACCTGGAAACCAACGTAAACGTTGGCTCTGTTGATCGTAGGAGACCACCACAACGTAAACCGACGGTTCGGAATTTGATTCAAACCCGATCTCTGAGCATTGGTCAGTTTTTTATATTTCATCGATTCTTCAAAACCAGAAGCTTTCTCCCTGTAATTAGAAAAGAAAATAAGTAAATAACTAAGTAATACAGAAACAACTTACCAGAATAGACCTTCCCAAGTTGGGAAATAAGTTCCTTTGAACAAGGTGTGTTCAAGAATACCCTCAACACCACCAAGAGCTTGTATCATGTCAGTTCTGTAATTATTCAAGTTCCACAATTTGCCGTCATGTCTTTGATGGGTCCACCAGAAAGGATTTTGCTTAAGGACCTGATACTGTTTAAATTCTGTCCTAAAATCAACACAAGTTCAATTTTGAACACCTAAAAAAGCAAAAACTATTAAAAACCTGATTCTCCAGCCCTTATCATAAGCCAAAGTGTGTCTGTCCTTTTGGAACAAGGTATTTATCCTCGGTATACCTCTATCCCAAGAATCCTCCAAATCTTCCAAAGTCAAACGTCTATTTTGGGCATTAGCTTCCTGCCTTTTCAAAGCGTATTCAGCCCACACTCTCTGAGAATCGATAAACTCTGATTCCCAAGGTTGGATGTATCTGTACAGATTTGGAATGAGCTGGTCCTCATCGTGACTCATACCGGATCGGAAATGAGTGATGCCGACGTCCGTCTGTTTAGACCACCTACAGAAATCAAACATTCAGAAATATTAAAAAAAAAAAAATACGACAAAAACCAACCTTAGATCAGACTGAGGAATTAAAACGTGACCCATAGACAACATTCCCAAACCACCCAACTCTTTGGGTGTATAAAAGACGACGGGAGGAAACCGACTGGGCATTTTGGAGTTCAAACCGATCTTGATACGCGTTTGTATTTTATTTTCACATTTTACCAACAGGTCGAGCAGTTCTTGCGTATTGACAACAGCCTCTCTGAAATTGAGTGTCGAAAATAAATACCGGTAGTTCATTTGTACCAGCTGCTGGAAACTACCTGAAATAAGTCATTAGACCGATCAATGCCGTGTTCCATTTATTCACGATTTTTGTGAAGGTCGTTGAACCGGACGCCATCAGAATCTGCCTCACCCTGTTGTGGAATCTACTCATGGACTCATCGTCCACTCTCAAGAAACATTGTGCAGTTCTAAAACATTTTATTGGTGGCTATTAACTATATACACCTCTACTTAACTGGAACTTTTCAAACAATCTCTCCTAAAACATTACCTTTCCTTGCTTCCTTCATGTTGTAAATTCCACACACCATCCCTATGAGTAAACTCTTCATGTTGAGTGCGACATTTCGGCAAAATGCGGCATTCAAAACCACACATGTTAAAAAGCAAATTAGGATTATCCTTTGAATAAACACTGACAAAACTATTCTCCCACTGTATAGTTGTGACCGAACGTGGCAATCGATTCTTTATGTCCCAAAACACCGCGCGTCCTCTACAGCAAAGAAAATACCGAAATTGTAAAACCTTAAGCGATATTTTTCAACTATCAGAACAGTTCTTACAAATTGACATCGTGCTTCATCAGCCTCATTCTGGCATCTCTCGGCCAACATTTCTTATTGTTATATCCAACTATATTCTCATTATTGGGATCAGGATGCTCTGTTAAATATCTTTGGATAAGATCTTTGGCTTCTTCAGCTGTAAACCTAAAATATAAGAAAAAATATTATAATCTGAATCAAAAACAACACAATTAGTAATAAATGTACCTGAAAAACATATGGATCCTATCGACATATCGGCAATAAAGCCGTATAGGATGACAAGTTTCAGTCTGGACATCCTGGAATGTTAGGAAATCGTTCGGCATCTGTGGTGGTCCCGCCATCTCACTGGCTCTCTGCAAACCCAGGATAAGCAAGTCCAAAACCAACCCATAATACTGGGTAATAAATGAAGCAAACTGCAATCCTCTTATGATACCATAACTGTTGGTGTGGTTCATGTCTTTGTAATTGATAACAACGTTGTTCTTTGCAGTCATGTAGTCAGCAATATTGTGATCCACAATGAGACGCAGGAGACGATTCAGCAATGTTAAATCAATTTTTTCATATAACTTTTCAAATTTCGACTCAAGGAGAACGTTACATTCGCCTTCATTAACATCCCAGACATCTTGAAGATTATTAATACCTAAAAATGTTTACTTATTAAACAAAACTACCTACTCCATGTAGCCTATCCTAAGATCTAAACTTATATAAAGCAATACAAAAGTTAAGATCTATAAAATACTCATTTGATCAATAACTTCTTATACCTAAGAGATGTGAACCCTTACAAAGAAAACAGAACAGATACTTACAGTAGTTGAAAGCGAAGTAATTAGAGGAATTTTTGACTGTGTGAATGATAGCAGAATTTGGTGGATCAGGTATAAAATTTCCAACTCAAGCAATAAAACAAAGATTTGACTATTGCACTCAGGTGGGTCAATTCAAGTTCTTCAAGCTCCAGTGAGAAAAAATTGATCAATCGTAATTTTTCAGACCAGAGCGATTTTTTTTAATCGATATCGACAATGGGAGAAAACCTGAAATTGTGCATCTCGTCTCGGACTAAATCTAGCGACTATAAAAATATTCTCATGGACCAGAAAAATAGAATTTTCCGCGCCCTGCGAGTTCCAGTTACTAAAATTGATCAATCGTAATTTTTTAGACCAGGGCGAATCTTTTTAATCAATATTATCTATCGGAGAAAAAATGAAATCGCGCATCTCGTCTCGGACTTAATCTAGCGACTCTAAAAATATTCTCGTGGGCCAGAAAAATAGCACTTTCCGCGCTCTTCAAGTTCCAGTTACTAAAATTGATCAATCGTGATTTTTTAGACCAGGGCGAATTTTTTTAATCAATGTCAACTATGGGGAAAAACCTGAAATCGCGCATCTCGTGTTGGACTAAATCTAGCGACTATAAAATATTCTCATGGACCAGAAAAATAGTATTTTCCGCGCCCTGCGAGTTCCAGTTACCAAAATTGATCAATCGTGATTTTTTAGACCAGGGCGAATTTTTTTAATCAATGTCCTCTATCGGAGAAAACCTGAAATCGCGCATCTCGTCTCGGACTAAATCTAACGACTATAAAAATATTCTCACGGGTCAGAAAAATAGCATTTTACCCGCATTTCAAGCTCCAGCCACTAAAATTGACCAACCATATTTTTTACACCAAGACGATTTTTTTTATCAAACCAAACCAATCGTAATTTTTAATACCAAGAAAAATAGCAATTTTCGCACTCTTCAAGCTTCAGTTACTAAAAGAAGCGTAACTTTTTAGAACAGAGGTAATTTTTTAATTAATATCGACTGTCATCGACGGGCTGTACCACAACAGGAAGAAGAAAAAAAGCTATTTCAATTTATAAGTTCTAATTGAAAAATGCGCAGAGTATCTAACATACCGAAAAAAAAACAAAAAGAAACTTACCTTGACACCACTTATAGACCAGCAACGGCGGAGGTTCAGTATCAGACGGTTTAATCCAAGGTGGGAACAGCCTTCTTTTATCCGCTTCATACCACAGATACTGATCTAAATAAGCATCTGTAATTTTCTCCAAAGGCTCCACATCGTACACGGGTATCAAATGACTGTATAAATCCATAAACTCTATACCAACCTAAAGAAAAACAAATAAAAAACGCACAAAACAAACATAAAGAATCTTACTTCTTTAAATGCTCTTTGTGTTAAAAGATGACGCTTTATTCTAGACAAAGCCTCGTGGGGATTATCATAAGCCTGCTCAATAAGACCCAATTCTTCTCTTTGACTTTGGTTTAGCCTTGATTTCACACTATACGCTTCTTTTAACCTTTCCAAAGCAAGAATTAACAATTTGGTGTCGTGTTTATAAGATAAGGGCGGGAATGGAATTGGAGCGAATCTTCTAGATTCCAGCCAATGAACTGTTGTTGTATAGATGGCTACAGCTTCTTCTGGTGAAATGTACGGACCGTCCTAACAAAAAGAAACGTTTAGAAAAAAAAACTCGACATTGTTGTGTGTAGATTTTTCATACTTTCAAATAATTATGTTGCCTTTCTTGTTCTGCTTTGAGATATAACCTCGTGAGACGACCTAAATTCTTTTTGCAGACTGTTTTATCTACGGTGGCCCCTCTTCTTATTCTCTCCCTATTATAATGAGCCGTATTAGTCCACCAATCTGCTTTCATTTTTACATATCGCAGAATCATATTTTCTATAGGAATGGGTAATCCAGGTACCTGTAATGGTATACTTAAAGTAGAAATCAAAATTCAATCGTTAAAATGATCCATAAATTTGTGTATGTATTATTACTGTATTTGTATTATTACTGAAAGATAATAGCTTTAAAACATGGAAAATATACAAAGTAGAAAGTTAAGACTCAGTCCTCAGCTGTTGAACCCAATCCATCAACTAAAACTCACCAATTATCAGCTGAGCTAAATATTCCACAAGCATCAGTACACGGCTTTACGACGCGGGCAAATTTATGACGGGCAATGAAAAGTAGATATATTTCAATAATCCTAACTAGACAAATCAATGGTTAAGTCACGAACAAGTGGCAAAACTCGTGACCAAAGGAAACACGTTCTCCAAGAAACTACCGTGTATTTAGTAAAATTCTGAAACCATAACCCACTTTGGACTGCTTCCAAACAATTGTGACTAGGTATACCAGAATTCTTAAAGAAAGTAAGAAAAGAGAGAGTTACATCTCAGAAAAAACAAAGGACCTTATGGAAAAAGGAAAACTATAGAAATATAGCAAAAGAAAAATTAAAAGAATGCACACAAGGTAACAAAACCATCAGAAAAACGAATAATAGAAGATAAAAAAAAGATTCAGGAAGCGAAAATAGAAGAAATTATAGAAAATATCAACGATGACAAATAAAAATTGAAATTTCTAAGACTAGATAGTTTGGAAATGAAAACTCAATCTTCTTAGCCTTCTTAATCTTATGGTGCTTCAGCCAGTTAGTGAGCCAAGACCTCATTCAAGCTTCACCTCCAATCGGATAAATATCCAGCAGCCCCATGCCAATTTTTGATGTACAGTAGTTCTTTTGTCCTGCCACCATGTCACTGTTTTCTCCACCTTCTCACCGTCTGCCACCTTCTCACTGTCTATGTCTGTTTTTAAAGGGAAGGATTTACCGATTAGAGACGCATCAGCAACTACAAGGCTATTTAGCGACTGGATCTACAGCTTAAGGTGGGTTCTGAACCACGGTCATCAGCCACCCACAACCCAGGCCAGCACCCCTCTCAGGCTATCAACCCTTGGTTATGCGCTTAAACATAAGTCTATCAGGAAGCCTACCGACTGGCGAGTGACCAACGTAGAATACTTCTCAGAAGGCATCCGGCCTTACCCAGCCTTTAACTGGCGTAATTAAGAGGTAATTCGTTGTCAGATTTTACACTCTTGCCTAGAAATAATCACAGACATTTAGGAAGTAAACAGAGAGAAAGAAGAAAGAAAAACAACCATCTGAGCATTGGAATCGAACAAACTACCGCGCCAATGCGTTTTCGGCACAGCAGCTTATTGGTCCCTCCATGATTCTCCATGGTATTCAGCTTTCTGGTATTGTCGCCACGTGTCCCGCCCATCTGAATCCCTGAACCCTCACATAGCCCATCAGAAAATAGTAGATTGGAGATTAAAAGGACAATGAAAGAAATGAAAAACAAAACACTACAAAGAAAAAAGAATTTCCAAGAATTTGACTGCATCAACAACAATTCTTCATTATTCGTCAAATAAGACTTCTTAATATTACCAAATAAACTTACAAAAATACCTACAAAGTAGCAACAAATAAAATAATTTATTAGCAACAATCATTTGTTGACTTTCAAGGCTCTGTTGAACACTGAGCAGTAAGAACAATTAAAATATGCGAAGGAACAGAACCACTATATTTTAAGAGGAATAAGACTACAAACATCAACAAAATTATTTAATCAAGGCTTAGAAAACGCGTTGAAAAAAACTTAACTGGGACAAAGTAGGAACAAGAACGGTTACCGATCGATTTGAATCATAAAATCAAAAGAATTACTTCGCAAACTGAACTTTTTTAGTTGATAAATGTACATTAGCCATTTAACTGTGCGAATTTGTGGATCATCCAGATGTTATCCATTACCTTCCATGGAATGTTAGCCTTCCAACATCTCCAAGCTTCAGAGAGATGTTGCAAGATAGTTCTTGCTTTGTTTTGCTTGATTCCTTCAGGCATCATGTCGACGATGTCGTGCATCACGGACGCACGCAGTTCGAGATCAAAGTGTGACTCAACACGTTGCTTGGTAACAGTTTTTGCGACACCTAAGAAGGTAAAGGTGGAAGATATTCAACAAGTATTAAAACAATTTAGAAAGTCTTACCTTTTGAGTGTCGACCCTCGAATTGACGTGATAGCAAATTACCCAGCCACCTTTCCAATAAGGGTGTTATACCTCGCATAAAGAACAACCAAACGCGCCATCCAGGAGCCCAGAATCCACAACCAGGGCCTTTACCGACTGGACCCTGAAAGGAAACAACCATCTCTTCCATCTCTTCACGCAAACCTACAGAACAACTTACCGTATTAAAACGATAATAAATTAAGTGTTTCAAATCTTTGCACATTCTAATCTGCCTCATAAGTTTATATTTGTATCGGTACATTCCAGTCAACTGGCCTACATGAGCAAAAATATACTGTAAACCATCGGCCAACTGAAAAGCGTCCACATTATTCAATCTGTATTGAACGTGAGAATCTATGATTAATTTGGTCAAACGTAGGATTTCTCGACACAAATGAAAAGCTAAAAACAGCATGTCACTTTACACCGAACATTTCTGAGTATGAATCTTACCATTTCCAAAACGAGATTTCTTTCTTTCTTTGGTCGTCAGTGTTTTGACGGGTTTCAAGTTGAAATTGTAATCTAAATGCAGATAATTCAAGTTTTTTCTGTGTATCAACAAGTTGAGCATGTTATATCCTTGTCTGCACACTTGGAGACCCGCCTCGACCCAATCTAACGTTGTGGTTTGGAAGAATTTAGTCGATTTAAAGGACCTGAATAAATACCGTTTCTTCTGCGGCTTCGGTGGTCTGTGCTTTAATGCATTAAGCACATAGTACTTGAGCAATTTCTGATAGCTCACTCGCACTTTAACAGGTTGTCCCGGAGGACAATGTTCCATATACCAACTCTTAACCAAAGGAACATCAATAGCTCTCCTAGTACGACCTTAAAATTATCTCAGTTACTTAAAGAAAGTCAAGTGGAACTCACAATAAAAACCTGATCTCATATTAAATGGTCTGGGTGCCCATAGAAGGGCAATACCATTAGCAGTATTATCAGTATACAAAGGTGTTTCCTGCAAGAATGCTTGAACATGTTCATGCAAAACAAACTCTTCTTCGTCGTCAGGGAGAGGTTCTAAGCTTTTTACGGCGTGTCTATGAGAAATGGGGTTTATTAGAGGATCGAAATAAAATGCAGGGAGATCTGGATCTTCTGTTTTGATGTACACAACGTTTGGTGCATGATACCTGGGAAAAAATTAAAACAAAATGTACCAATTTAAAGAATGAAAAATTATTGTATAAAAATATATTGTCCTCAGCTTAATTTTAGCCTCCACGTTTGCGGACAAGCTACCTATTAGAAGCAGAATTTTTTCCAGCCGTATAACTATTTTCAAGCGAAATCTTTCAGCTTCAAACTGAGGTCTGATATATGAGCCTACTGTCAATATAACCTGAAAAATCAGTTGTAAACGCTATGTCATTGGAAAAGCAACATTTGATGCAATGCCCTTCATCACTTTTCAACTGAAGAAAAACATGCTGCGAAAGCTCAGGACATGACCGGTTTTGGTCGATCTGATCAAACGGTCACCGCTGACGATTATCAGCAGCCACTGATTCATGTTAGTGAAGCTCTGGAGGCAAAAAAGCCTTAAAATGTCCCAGCCTGGAAGATTTTATGGTACCCTATGTATTCTCTAGACCTGGTTCTATGTATTCTCTATCACCTGATCCATAGCTGCTTCACATCTCTTGAGGACGTTGAAAATCGCAAAGATAGTCAAAAAGACTCAGAAATAATTCAAGAACCTAATATACTATAAATTTATGTTCCATATCAAATGCTGCAAATAAGTGTAATCTTTACAACAGCAAATGATGTATGTAACAAATCAGCTTTTTCATTTTAAACCTTTCAAATGAAAAATATATCCTTTACAAAATCATATCCCACACTGCTAGTGCATCCGACCCCATTTTAAAGGCGCGCAATGCAAAAACGAATGTGGTTACTAGAATTATACCAAGAAGTAATGTTAACTTACCAAGACAGGTGCACAAAATGTGGCATGTTGTTGTACAGGTATGGGAAAGCAATCCTGTACTCTGTCCTTATTGGCTGGCGAATGATAATCTTATTAATATCATTAAATTCGTTCCAGTCTTCATCCCTAAAATAACAAAAATACTATATGCTTTAAAACTACTATATTGCTCGATATTGAATGGAAGTGCACTTGCTCATACAACAGAATCAATAAATTTCTATTTCAAAAAACAAGGATGATATTCCTCCGTTCCTCGTCATTTACGATACATTTCAATACATTTTCTAATGAAATTCTTATGTTATCAAGATTAACAAATATTAGAATAGTTTTGAACAGCGAAA
Organism: Cosmopolites sordidus; assembly: GCA_031761425.1. Classification (NCBI taxonomy): domain Eukaryota; kingdom Metazoa; phylum Arthropoda; class Insecta; order Coleoptera; family Curculionidae; genus Cosmopolites; species Cosmopolites sordidus. The sequence goes on along the minus strand of JARFXV010000194.1, from coordinate 766,438 downwards.
GAAGTGTCGTGAGACTACAAACAAGTGATTTAATATTTCGTAGAACATATATTTGAATGAACATTCAAAATATCAAATTAGATGATATTTGAATCAGATTTTTTTCCCGCCTAAGCTTTGGGCCGAACTATGGTTAAACCGCCATGGTTTTTAACCGCGCGTGATTTTGTGAGCCAAGAAAACTAATACAAGCGGCCGCGCTTGCGGTTTTTCCCGCGACTGGTTTTAAAATGTTACAAAATGGCTCGACGGTAAAAACCGCGCCACAATTTGTAACTAATAGAACTTAGCGCGTACGCACTACGGGTTATTTCTTAGTATTAGAGCAACAATACATACTGCTCTCTTGAAATCCATCTTTAAACTGTAAAAGTCGCGGGCATTCGAGGTTTTTAATCGCAGTGTGTGCATCTCGACCGGTTTCGCGGTTAACCGCTCGCTGGAAAAACCGTAGTGCAACCTAAGCTTTAGTTATTTTAGGGCGCAATCTTTCACTTTCAAAAAGAGGTATAATATAGAGCCTGCAGTGAACATAACCTAAAAAAATCAGTCAAATCATCAAAAACTTGAGGCACTTTCGACTTTCAACTGAATACAAAAAAAAAATGCTGGATAGGGATATGATTTGTGCGGCTTAGGGAGATAATGATGGTTTGAGCAATTCTAAATTGGAAATTCTTACTTAAATAATGCAGAACGTCCAACGCAGCCCAAAAAATGGAGGATGACGAATTGGAAACGCTGCTGCATGAAATTTGTTGTCTACAAGAGCGGAGCAACTCCGAAAGCCGTTTTTATCACTTTTTCATAAATAAATAGCAAAAATCGAGATGTAGGTTGATGACGCTACTAATACTATTTATAGAGCAAAAGCGGTTTATATTTATAATTATTACTTACGCTGGATTCATGTCCTTGATAAGAGGTTCAAACTTGGGACCTCCAGGAATAGCCATGTTTAGAGCCTTAGCAGTAAAGAAACTTTTTGTATCAAACAGATAAAAATAATTGTAATCCACTAAGTCTGTTAAAAGCTGATTGGCCAATCTGTACAAAGTAGCCATCATCGGTAAAGTTAAGTTCCATTTTCTGTATGTCCCTCCATTAACATATTTTGTACCAACCTAAATTTCAACAAATTTTATTAAAAAAAAAATTATAAGAAAAAATTACTCACCAAAGGTTTATGGTCATAGAACCATTTTGCAATAGCATAATCTTCATCTGCATCTAACTCTATTTGAATAGCCTCTAAAGGTTCAACATCTAGCACATTGTCGGCATAATCCAAGGGAGGTTCTTCATCATCAAAAGGAGGGAAACGCATTCTTTTAAAATGACGACGATCCCTTTTTTCCCTCCGCATCATAATCCACATAGTTCTGAAAAGAATATTCATTATTCTTTCAAACTATGCTTCAACTAAATATACAAACCCCCATTGTGCTATGTATACAGGTTCAATGACCCATGGAATCTCGTTCACAAAAGTAATAGCTCCTGTAATGTGATACAACACTTTAACATCTCTGATTTGTTCCCAAGGCATGGGCATGTTCTCTAAAAGTTTCATCACTGCATGTGGCATATATTTCAAAGCGCTAAAATAATCACATAAAAATCAACAGATTCTTCATAAATGAGGAAACGATCATACCCTAAATATACCCGCTTATCATGTCTATATTTCCTACTACTCATATCACCATGATCTCTAATAATCTTTCTGATATGCTCTGGAGGCATGTCTTCTTTCTGAGCCTCCACAAAGCCCAACTTTCTTTTTTCCGCAAACCGTTTTGACTGTAACTGATGCCACTTTTGAGCTAAACAAAATATAAAACATTACACTTAAGAAACCTACATTGACAATGTAGCATTACCCTTTTCCTGCAGCTTATCCTCCGTCATTACATCTGATTTAGGGTGAGGAGGAGGCATTTGCTGTTGCAAGGCGTGAGCGTGTGCCTGTGCTGCAGCAGCTTGTGCTACAGCAAGCTGTTGTTGGGCCATCATTTGAGCCCATGGATTTGGGCCCAATAGATATGGTGGCATAGACATTTTATTCCTTTAATTCTACAAATACACAGAAAACAATCAAGAATTACAAACGGAGCTAAGTCCAATTATTAAAAACAACTTATCAGAAAACCAGATATTTTCATGATACATAAGATAAAATAATCCAACATTTTGGGAAACTAGAGATTGTCATGGTACATAAGACAAAATAATCATACACTAGTCATAATAACTTGATTATACTAGTTGTACCCTGCACACAAAATTTTGAAAAGAACAACCAAAACTCAAATGCAACATACTAGGAATTTTCCAAAACAATATTTAAATACAAGAAAAGGAAAAATAATGAAAACTACATTTTGAGAACTACATTAAGATAGATTCAAGAATATTTTTATTCTTTTATTTCATGAATTACAAACAAATTTACTATTTTCAACTAGTGATGAAAATTGGATGCATTTCAAAAAATTAAAAAGTGAACTAACATAGTAAGAGGTATGTCGAAAAAATAACGGAATCTTAAATTTTAGTAAAACTTCTAACGCCATCTATTTAAACAATATATAATCTGAAAGCCATATATCTCCTCTATAAAACAAGACCGCCATCATTAGAATCGATGAATGAATTGTCTAGGTATAGCTCTTAAAGTGATATAAAAACATTATGGAACGAAGAGCTAATATTAAGTTTTATGTGAAACTCTCTAAAATGTATACATAAACATTTGAATTGATTAGTTTATGGTGATGATATGGCTCGTCCTGTGACGGTCGTGATGCTTTTTAAGACCACCAAAAGCCAAGCCGGTCAAAAAACAAGAATCGGGAATACGTTCCACAGGGTCAAAATGTTACTGGTGAATATTTTTTGGAGCTTATGGGTTTTGCAAGAGAATCGTTCGGGTAAGGACCGAATATCAAGCGCCGAAAAGTTGGTTTTTATTGCACGATAATGCACCATCTTACAGAACCGACGCTTTTCAATGAATTTTTGGCGATAATACAAGTCTGTGTTACAGCACCCTTCGTATTCGCCTGATTTACCACCTTGTGACTATTTCCCGTTTCCGAAACTCAAACTGGTCATGAAAGGAACGTTTTATGACAGTGTAACACAAGTCCGAGAAGAGGACGAAGGTTGCATCTTTTTGACTCTACTGTTGATAACTCTTCCAAATAAACTCATTTCTGGAAACTTCACTCAACATTCAAAAATCAAATGACCTCTTAATTACTTAATGCAGAATAATGTTACAAAATAAACATTTGCCGCAATAAATAAACTTAGTGATATCCTAGCGTACACACACATAATTGTTAGGTTATAGTCAAACCCACAGGGTAATGCATCCTAAAAATGAATATGTCGGCTTACCTATAACTATTTTTCAAAACAAATTCGACACATTTATAACAAAAAAAAAGTGTTAAGACCGATACATAATTATATTAAGCGTGTTAAATTTTATTTCACTAACACCACCATTTTAGAACGTATTGGTTTGACTGAACGTAAATTCCCAATCATGCTACGAGATACGTCGCAATAATGAAACCTATCTAGGACATACTGTTGAGATCTGCAAATTTGAAATTTTAAATTTGATTACAGCATTATCAATAAACAAAATGTAAAGAAACGAGCGATAAGTTTAAACAAATGTTTAATTAACAAATACTAGGGTAAAAAATATAATGTTAACAAACCAAACAATAATTGGAAAGAAAATTTGGATTCTACCATGAAAATAAAGCGGATTTTTCTAAAATTCTTTGTCCTTCATTTTACTTTATTGCTTGTAATTGCTGCTGTTTTAATTATCGGTATTTCCGTGTATGTTATTTCTTTTTCCACTGATTTCTTCGGTGCAATAATGGTGAGGATGCCGTCCGAGGATAATTTTGATTTTAAATTATCCACATCGCAGTTATCTGGAAGGATGTATTTCCTGACGAATTGTCTGGATATGAAACCCTGTCTGTCCCTTTTTTCACCGTGCTTTCCCTCGACGGTTACTGTATTTTTTTCGGTCAATTTCACAGTTATTTCTTCTGGCTTGAATTGCCGCACATCCATGTTTGCCTGGAACTTATCGGCAGCCTTTTTGATGATGGAATGTTTGTTCGGGCGGTTCTTCGCATATTTGCCTAGGTCTCGTCCAAACCAACTATCCAATGAATCTTCAAAACCCATCCATCTTCGACTAGGGAAGTCTTCGGTAAAATAAGGAAAAAAATCCATTTTTTTTACACTGTTAGAAACGTGTTAAGACACTACCGTTTTCTTAAAAAAATTTATTCGTAATTTCAATCACAAAATGATAGCGCTTGACCTCTCTCGTCGCTTTTATACTCACCTTTTTTAACCCACCCTTGAAACTTGCGTCGAAATTCGGAAATCTAGTAGAGATTGAACAACTGTTCATCGAATATCGAGAGTGGTGACTTATTTTGTTGTATTTGCCCTTATAAAGAATATGTATGTTTAAATTTTAATGTTGACTGACTTTTATCCCAATTCATGGTTTTATTACATTTTGCTATTTGAATGTTTTCATATGCATCCAAAGTTCTGTTATTATTTACACAAATCTTAAATTACTTATTATATATTAAATTACCATAATATAGATTATGGTCATTTAATCTACTGTATCTTTTGGATTGTCCAGGGTTTTCCTTAATTTGTTATGTGGTGTGTAGCCTACCCTAACGTCCACTTTTTTCAAAATCTTGTCTAAGCCTCGCATTAATTGGACATTAAACGGTATTACTATAAATATGTTTTTGTTCTGTTCCTTTTGAAAAGTCGAAGATTAATAATTTACCAGATCTGTAAATATGAAATTTGCTCATAGATGGCCCTAGCTGTCAATGTAGTTACCGTCAAACCGCGTCATTGGCGCCATCTCTTTTTTGATATCTAACAAAAATGTTCAACTCACAACAATACAAGTTTCATACAACAGTATAGTTTGTAATAGTGTCGAATTGCAACATGTCGAATGTTGCATCTGGAAACTACAATTTGCGGACAGCATTGATTTTCTATTATCATTTGAAGAAAACTGCTGCAGAATCGCATCGAATGCTTGTTGAAGCTTACGGTGAGCATGTTATTGATAAATCACAGTATTTTGAGTGGTTTAAAAAATTAAAAAGGGGCGATTCTGACATGAGAAACGAAGAACGTGGAAGACCACCGAAAAAGTTTGAATACAGCGAATTGCAAGCATTGTTGGATGAAAATGACGCAACAACAACTCGCGAGTCAATTAAATGTGACAAGAGAAGTCGTCTCTATACCTTCGAAAGCCATGGGAAAGATCTAGAAGATAAGAAAATGGATTCCACATGAATTGAATGAAAAATAACTTGCGAAATGCTGCTCGCTGCTCAAAGAAAGTCATTTCTCCATCGAATTGTGACCGGCGATAAAAACCAGATATAGCGGAAAGCGGAGATATTTTGAAAATCCTAAGCGTAAAAAATCATGGGTAACTCCAGGCGAACCATCGACATCGCCTGCAAGGCCAAATCGCTATGGACGGAAGACAATGCTCTGTGTTTGGTGGGATTAGAAGAGTGTATTATGAGCTGCTAAACTGACGAAATCGTTAACACTGAACGCTACCGACAACAAATGATCGATTTGAATCAAGCTTTGCGCGAAAAACAACCAGAATATCATAAAATATACAACAAAAAGTAATTCTGCTTAATTATAATGCACCATCACACACAGCAAAACTAGTCCAGGAAACGATTGAGGCGATTAGTTGGGAAATACTTTCGCACGCTGCTTACTCACCAGACTTGGCTCCGTACGATTACTACTTATTTGCATCGATGGGAGCCGCACTTGCTGAGCAGCACTTTACTTCTTACGAAAATATAGGAAACTGGCTCGATGGCTGGTTTGCCTCAAAAGAGCAACAGTTTTTTTGGTGTGGCATCCATAAATTATCAGAGAAGTGGGAAAAATGCATAGCTAGCGATGAGCAATACTTTGAATAAAATATGTTTTATCATTTTAATTCAATAAACGTGTATTTTCTATACAAAAATTCCGGTTTCATATTTAAATACTTGGTAAAGGAAAATTGCTTAGCTACCATAAAACTTACACTAGCCATCTTATTATAGAAGCTATGATTCGAATCGTTAGGAATATATCTCAAAGTAAGGGTGTTTTTTTCCAGTGATTCCATTCGCCATTGATTCTTCAACAGATAACTTGGCAAAATGCTTAGTACACGAATTTGAAAATCTACCAAACCAACTACTGTTAGTATCTTTCATAAGCTCAACAGAATTCATAAAAAAATTACAAAGACACATCTACAAGAAGGTGCGGTCTTGAAGTAGTTTAATGTATCAACATTGTTTTCGGGGTGTTCCGTTATTTTTGCAATTTTTGACACAAACAATTAAAACACATAAATGAAAATTTTGTTAAGAACTTAAATGGCAAATCCGAAACTTTAGTATTCAAGTATAAACTCAAAAACAATATTTTATATTGCCGTTTTATATGTTTTAGTGTGTAGGAACAATACAAATTTTTGTAGGTTAGTTTAAGACAACTTTAAAGACAGTTATACATTTTAACGCACTAAATCAAATTACTAAAGACTAGCGGCAGTTCGAGGGGGAAAAACAGGTGGGACACGTATAGCCAAATTTTGGAATGGGGATAAGGAAATGCGTCGCAACCAAAAATTTTACATTTCTTAATGTCTTACACACACTCTGCTGTGTAGAAATACGAGTGTAACTGTCAGACATTCATTTTCTTTTATTTTCTTGTACGGGACGTGCCCTTATGGACCAACTGCCACTGCTAAAGTCCATAATTTAATAACGGATGCCACATATATATATATATATATATATATATATATATATATATATATATATATATATATATATATATATATATATATATATATATATATATATATATATTTATATATATATTTATATATATATATATATATATATATATATATATATATATATATATATATATATATATATATATATATTTACTTTTTTCTAGAACTATAGGCCATGAAGGGCCTTGGCTTTCTGATACACTTAACACCGCCAAGTGTCGGTTTATTGGGTTGCCTATCTTGCCAGTTATCGAGAACTGACGTTGAACGTGGTGCGGTTGGCCTTTATTTCTTTATTATAACGAAAGTTTTTTAATTATATTAAATTTGTTTATAGAGAGATTTATCAAAAATTGGTTGTTAGAATTTTTGGTCGATGGGACGTTACTACAATAAGCAATACTGTAAGATAATAGATAATATATAAGAAGGGACTATCCTACAAGGGACAATACGAAATGTGTCAAGCGGTGGCGCCATCTCAAGTGTGTCCGAAGCATCAATTTAAACTTTTTATGAGGTGCATATTTACAGTTTGGGGGTGAAATCCTCACCATTATTTTATTGTTTCTCAAAAATAGTATTAAAATTATTGTTGTAATTTTATGATAATTATTAATTTGCAAGTTATTTTTTCAGTATCTTAATGTTAACTAATTAGTAAAATTTTAAAAATGTAGATCATACACATTTGTTTTTTAACAAATGACCGTGTAATATAATAACAATTGCAAATAGCAATATGGCAATGATTTTACATTATTTGGAATATTATTTTTATCTAAATTAATAAATATCTTGGTGATGTAAAGTGTCACTTAGGAGCTTTTAAAATAAAAAATGAAGCTACCTATTTTAATAAAACTACATTTTTTAAGTCCGTTATCCGTTTCGGATATCAGGACTCGGATAGGGTATTTTCAAAATTGGAAAGTTCCGTTTATACTGATTAAAAATAAACTCCCAATAAACTCTTTAATTTTGATATTAATTTTGCTTGGCCTTATTTGCTAATAATTTAGCCTCACTTAAATTGCATTTTACATTCCACCTGTATCAAGTAAAGAATGGTAATTAAAAATAAAGAAACAGTGCCTTCAAATATATTTTTATTGAACTATGACTAAAATTATTAGAAATAAATTATAAAAACCTTAACAATTAAATTAGAAAGTACTGGCATAACATAATATTGACAGTCTTGACATGAAAATAAGAATACCTAAAAAACTATGCTATTTTACTTTCTTCTCCTCATCCTGCTCGACTTCTTCCTGTTTTTGTTTAGCAGGCTCTCCAGTCTGCGTTACAGGGATGGTTTTATGTTCTATCTTCTTAGTTTCCAACAATGGCGCTGTAATACTTAGAACTCCGTCTGTAGACAACTTGGATTCCAATTTTCCCATATCGTAGTTTTCTGGAATGACGTATTTCCTAATGAAATGTCTCGAAATGTAACCGTGCTCGTCCTCCTTCTCTTCGTGCTTGCCCTCGACAGTCAGCACATTCTCCCCGGTAACTTTTACGGTGATTTCCTCAGGCTTGAACTGGTCCACGTCCAGTTTGGCCTCAAATTTTTCCTTGTTTAAGTTGACAGTGGAACCAGAATCTTTGGACGATTCTCTGGATCTCCACCATCTCAAATAACCCGCAGGAGTTCTGGTAATCTGCTTGTTGTTCGGGTCGAAAGGCTGTAGGAAGTCTTCGGGCTCCAGAACAAGGCCGAAATGCTGGTCCAGGATTCTAGATGGTCGTGATGTGGCAGTGCAGATTGGCTCGTCAAACAGGAACGGTAACAAGAAAGCCATTTTCTTCGGTTTCGTTCAAAACAATTTTACTGCTTACTAATATATCGCTGATTATTCGCTTGCAACTGTGTTTATTGCGCTTCGAAAATTCGAACTGATCCAACGCTCGTCGACAGTTAAGTTTTATATTCGAATGGAATTCTCTAGATGGTTCTGGCATCGCCAGCTAAACGATATGTGAACAACTGTTCGAGGAATCACGCGACGCTTTGTTTAGGACATTTATAATTCATGAGGTATTATTGTGAAATATATTGTTACAAATATTAATAGCTGAATAAAAATTATATTATATGTATTTTAACGAAATATTTTCTTCGATAATTTGCTATATTTTTAAAATATGCTTTTTAATACAGAAATAAAACTTTAGAAATTAGTATATTTTTTATTTAATTTCATCATAACTATTTTGTTTTAATGTTGTGTTGTGTGTTATATTTTATTATAATTACTAGTGACTTTTAGTAAATTTCTCTTTAATAAGTAGATTTAATATAAGTAGAAAAGTCCGAAACACTGTTGGCTTTTTCTTTGGAAGGGAGATACATACCAACATCTGATACGTTTTCAATGGGAGTTTGATCTTTTGATCTATTCAGAGTTTCTTGCTGAACTGTAGCAATTCTTTTCGTGAACTGGATCGTTCTAGTACGTATTCTGTTCGTGTGCGTATTTGTGCTGACAATCTGTTCATTTTTACTGTTCAATATGGCGACCTTTGGTGCGAATAATAGCATCAAGTCTTGTTATGAATGCATCGTACGCTGCACGAATGTGAGTCTGTGGAATTTGTTGCCATTCCCGACGAAGCACTGACTACAATGTGCTCAAACTCTCTTATTTTTTTTGTTGACACCTTAGCCTCCAAAATAGACCATATGGAGAGATCCATTGGATTCAAGTCTGGTGAATATGGGGGCCATTGTTGCGACGAAATTAACTGTGGAACGTGATTTTGTAAAAATTGTTGTGTTAAATTAGCTTTATGGGATGGTGTCGAGTTCTGTAGACATGTCTAATGGTTGGAACCAACGCATCGTTTAACATCTTTTATTGGTACACTTGCTGGTTCACCTTAACGCACTGAGCGATGAAAACGAGCGGAGAGTGACCATTTGCAGTTACAGCAGCGCAAACCATCACATAAGCATGAAGCTTGTTTACGCATAGCAACTCGGTTGTCCAAATTGTTGCTGTGCTTGCCCTTATCAAATACCAAAAGCCAAAGTCTCTCAAATTTTGAGAAAGCTGTGGTCAACTGTTCGACTTTGGTTGTCCAAATTGTCGCTGGACTTGCCCTTCAACCACACACGATCGTTTTGTTTGTTTACGCATTGCTGAACAGTGAAAATTTTCTGAACAGAAAACACTAAATTTTTGAGTTCGCCACTTGCGTACATGTTGAGGTTCTGTGTTGAGGTCTTCATTAACCCCTCTCCACACCAATTGTCCATTACACTGGTGAAGTGTAATGGCCATCTGAGCCAAATCTGAGCCATCTGTCCCACTTATACTGGTGAAGTCCATATTTGACAACACAAAAGTAGTTTTATCATGGTATGAGTTAAACTTGAAGAGATTTACCACTAAATCAGGAGATTAAATCATCTCCTGATGATGCTAACGTGGTTAGCGAAACGTGCGTCAAGCAATTCAAAAGTGTTTTGGTGTTTAGTGGTAAATCTCTTCAAGTTTAGTGTTTCACACCAAAGGTTCCAGTAGAAGAATTGATGGTATGAGTTTTTTAAAATGTCGCCCATGGTAGTGTAATACATTTTTTTTAAATGAAGTCTCGAAATTAGCTGACATAATTTTTTAAACCACGATTCAATGAAACTTTTTTTTAACTTAATTAACAACGTTCCTTAAACTTGAAGAGATTTACCACCTAAACACCAAAACACTTTTTTGAACTGCTGGACGCACGTTTCGCTAACCATGTTAGCATCATCAGGAGATGATTTAATCTAATTCTAAAACTAAACTTCTGTTCTAATGTTCTATTTATATGAAAACCATACCTAACGAAGCGTGTAAAAATCATTGGGCAAATGACCTCCACGGCTTCGTTGGCACATACGCACTCTTTTGTCGAAATTTTCTATGGTCATTTTGAATAAATGTGGCTGACTTTTGTTGATGCAGCGTTGAATTTCCTCCTTTAATGCGGGAGTGGATGTGGGCTTGTGCCCACATAGACCTTTGACTTCAAATAACCCCCATAAAAAGAAATCCAATGGTGTTAAATCCCATAATCTAGGGGGTCAATTTTGATCACTGAAACGAAAGAGTACACGACCAGAATGCCTCTTGCAGTAACTGGATTCTTTCACGGGCTGTACGGCATATCGCACCGTCTTGTTGAAACCACATTTCGTCCACATCAATATCATCCAATTTAGGCAGGAGGAACTCAGTTATCGAGCACCAGTAACAGTAACTGCTTGATCAGCCTGATTTTTGAAAAAGTATAGTCCAATGATGACTCCAGCATCAAACAGTGTCACGTTGTGGGTGCATTTGTTCTTCGACAATCACATGTTGGTTCTCTGAACATCAAATGCGGCAATTTTGACGATTAACGAAGCCATCAAGGTGAAAATGAGTTCAACAAACTCTCTTCGCTGTGCATGGTCATTTCGCTGCAGTCCTTGTGTCAATTGAACTTTGTAAGCATGGAGACGCAGATCTTTAGTGAGTATACGCTGTAGAGAGCTTCTCGAAATTTGCAATTCTTGTCCACGACGCCGAATCAATGTTCCTGCACTTCCACCAACACTCTCACGCACTGCTTCGAAATTATCCATTTGAACGGCTTGTTATTGGACAGCCAATGTGTTTAGCATCCTCAATCGATCCAGTCTCCCTGAATTTTTTAATAACTCTCTTCATAATTGACGAAGTTAAATCGAAGACGAAGTTAATAATATTCTGACCATATTTTGTACAAAATTTGCGAACTGTAGCAACTAAACTTTCATTATTTTTTAAATATTGTTCAACAATAAAAACGCGTCGTTCTTTCGTGTAGTGCTCCATTTTTATATATATATATATATATATATATATATATATATATATATATATATATATATATACATATATATATATATACATATACATATAATACATATACATATTATATGTATATATACATATACATATAATCCTAAATTCCTTAAGATCAATATATATTTATATATATATATATATATATATATATATATATATATATATATATATATATATATATATATATATATATATATATACATATATATACATATATATATATAAATATATATATATATATATATATATATATATATATATATATATATATATATATATATACATATATATATACATATATAATCGCGGATGGAAGAATACGCTAGATTGTTTGTCCGGGAGTACATCCGATCGTTTGTGTCCGGGGAACGTGTAGACGTTTCGCCAAGGTCACACTTGGCATTCTCAATGTTTGTCTGAACACTGAAAAGTCTCAGTTTTCAGACAAGCATTGAGAATGGGACACAAACGATCGGATGTACTCCCGGACAAACAGTCTAGCATATATATATATATATATATATATATATATATATATATATATATATATATATATATATATATATATATATATATATATATATATATATATATATATATATATATATAGTTATATATATATATATATAGTTATATATATATATATATATATATATATATATATATATATATATCCCATGAAACTTATTATAGTTTTTACTCAGAAATCTAAGGAAATATGTGCTAAAATAACTCTAAAATTATTGTTACATATATTATGATAGTAACTTTATTGGTTTACAAACAATGTACACACAATATATAATAATAATAAAACTCATACTGCCAAATATAAAATACATTTTTTTATACACAGATAAAACAGATCTACAAAATAAAAAAAAAAGATAGGTAGTCATGGGGAGTCAGAAGTGAAAGCTTCAAACTTTGGAATAACTGCGTTTTTTTTTTATTTTTAAATTAATTATTCTTTAAATGTATAATTTAAAAATATAATAATAATAATATAATAATAATAATATATTAAAATAAATCACAAGAATTCAAGTCCCCATTCATCGTTTTACACGATATTTACCTGTCACAGTGCAGAGGTTATGCTGCTTCTTGTAGACTCATCATCTCTTAAAATCGAAAAAATGCCTCGATAAAAATGCCTATAATATAGTTTTTATTCAATTACTAATATTTCTGAGGACGTATTTCACAATGCTTATCAATGAGATATGTCGAATACAAAGCGTCGCATGATTCGTCGAACAGTTGTTCAGATATTGTTAATTGGCGATGCGAGAACCATCTAGAGAATTCCACCCTAATATAAAACTTAACCGCCGGCGAGCGCTCAATCAGTTCGAATTTTTGAAGCGCGAAAAACACAGTTGTAAGCGAATATTTAAGAAAAGTTTTCCAAACGTTCTTGGTTATATTTGAGCAAAAGTTTTTGGAGTGAAAGCAAAAAAATGGCATTTTTATTACCGTTCCTGTTTGACGAGCCAATCTGCACTGTCACAACACGACCATCCAACATCTTGGACCAGCATTTCGGTCTCGCTCTGAAACCTGAAGATTTCCTACAGCCTTACGACCCAAACAACAAGCAGATTATCAGGACTCCTGCGGGATATTTGAGACAGTGGAGATCCAGGGAATCGTCCAAAGACTCCGGATCCACTGTCAACTTCAACAAGGAGAAATTCGAGGCCAAACTGGACGTGGACCAGTTCAAACCTGAGGAAATCACTGTAAAAGTTACGGGGGAAAATGTACTGACCATCGAGGGCAAGCACGAGGAGAAAGAGGACGAGCACGGTTGCATTTTCAGGCATTTCGTTAGGAGATACGTTATTCCAAAAAACTACGATATGGGAAAACTCGAATCCCAGTTGTCCACAGACGGAGTTCTATGTATCACTGCGCCAGTATTGGAAAAGAAGAAGATTGAACACAAAACTATCCCGGTAACGCAGACTGGAGAACCTGCTAAACAGAAAGAGGAAGAACTCGAACAGGATGCGGAGAAAGAAGTAAAATAAATAAATAAAATAAAATATAACTTTTGTGATATTCTTATTTCTTGTAAAGACCTGTGAAGGTCAATATGCTATGTCACTATTTTCCAGTTTAATTATTAAGTTTGTTATAATTTATTTGAAATAATTTTAATTGATCATTTATTAAAAATATATTTAAGCACATTTTTTCTTTATTTTTTATAGGCCTTATTCAGTTCATGTGGAAAGTAAAATGCAAGTAATACCATGATAAATTATTTACGGTCAAGCAAAATTAATACCAAATTCAAAGAATTTATTGTCTCACATCATCATTTTTAATCTGTAAAAACCCAACTTGCAAACTTTGAAAATACCACACCTAAATCCTGATATCTAAAACGGGTAACAAAAATAAACTCAAACAAATAAAAAAAAACAAAAACTGATAACGGCGTTAAATTTGAACAGATATAACCTCAATCTAAATAAAACTGATATATTTTTTTTAATCACACTTTTTCGAATGGACACTTACAAACTAAAAATTACCTAAAATATATTCAAGAAAACATAGGCACGTTTTTCATTGCAGCTTAACTTATAAGATAATTTCTTAACATGGACGGGCGAAGGTGCCAGGCCCTAATGAGATATCGGGTAAAAAATAACATACAATTTAGTAGAAATGGCGCGAAATCTAAACAAGCATAACCTCAAATAAAATAAAAGAAAAATATATTGCAAAAAATTACTTTTATTACAATTTGGAATGTAGAAAACACTTATACTTACGAACTAAACACTACATTACAAATTTTTAAAAGAAAGATAATACAAAATGTAACATTAATAACACTCAGTTTATCAGTTTGATCTATAACCTTTCGATTTTTTGGCATTTTTGTCGCTTTTAGGACTATCGGATTGTTGCAGTCTCTTAACTCCTTTAATTGGTTTCCCAGTTTTTATAATAGGAATTTCTTTATATTCCAACTGTTTATCTTCTTCCTTCTTGGGAGCTACAATACTTAGGACTCCATCAGAGGACAGTCTCGATTTTAAATGCTTTAAGTCGCAGTGCTTTGGGAGGACATATTTACGTACAAAATGCCTGGAAATATAACCATGTTCATCTTGTTTTTCCTCATGCTTCCCTTCAACAAGTACTGTGTTGTCACCAACCAATTTCACTGTAACTTCATCTGGTTTAAACTGTTGAACATCAATGGAGGCTTGAAAATGATCCTTATCCACCTCTATTGTGAAATCCTTATCAATTTCATTCCTATGATGATGAAGGCCTGACTTTAAACTTTCCATGAATGGCGCCATTACAGAATAAGCCAGTTCGTCGGGATTTACATGACTCGACCAACGGTTCATCCTTCTCACTATAGGATCCTGATCGAATAACAACGGTAACAACGCCATTAAATTTAGACAAATTAAAAAACTGGACAAAAATCGCAAGAAAAAGACCGAAACCAAATCCTGCTAAATACTACCTGAACTCAAACTCACGCCTGTTGCTATAATTTGTACTTATAAATATGAATCAATGGAAAAATCTAGGCGATGCCAGAATATAAACGAAATGTTCCGATGGAGAGTGTTCGAGCATATTCGTGAAAACAACTAACTGTTCATAGAATCGACACACTTAAATATGTGTTTTAAAAATAATTTATGTACATTTTATAAAAATTAAGAAGAAATAAGATAAATTATTCTCCACTTATGATATGCATTAAACATCAGATATAATATTCAAATATTTTTAACCAAAATGCTGAATAATTAAAATAAGTTATTTATAAAAATCCAGATCATTCTTTGAGCGGTTAGTGAGATCGGAAGCGCTAGGCAACCAAATATTATTACATTAATGACATTTTCAAATTTAAGTAGTTTTTGTATCATACAATATATATTTTATTTAAACAATATACAATTTATTATTAAGTTAAACTATATTTTTAAAAATTTACATTTATAATCAACAAAAAAAACCATTTTTAGAACGAAATGCATTCGTAACACGTTGTCACAGCAAATTCTTCGAATATTAAACAGTAATAGTTTTTGTGTTTAAAAGCTATAACTGATTATAAACAAAATACCAGAAAAAAAACATGTTTGTGATAGAATTTCAAAAAAAACTCTTTTTATTTTATGCTTGCTGATAAAATGCCGAATGTGCTGCCAGTTGAAATTTGAAAAAATATAATAATTACTTAAGTATAACATTTAATAAAGTTTTCAGCCGGCATTCAAGTTACGATGCATCCATAGATTAACGGGTAAGAAGTGAAAACTATTGAGGTAAAAACGCTACAAAAATTTCTTTTGACGAAAACAAAGACTGAATCGTGGATCAAGAATGTGAAGAAGAGTAAATTAATTTAAATAACCCAGATTACAATAAAGCAATAATTGATATAGTAAAAAAATATTCAAGAAAATATAAGTTTGTTCATTCCCGCATAATTAAAAAAAAATACGATTTCTTAATATGAAATGATGAAGGTGCCAGTATATCACTCATTACTGAAAATATAATGAGATCTAATTGATTTTTCTCCGTTTCTCTAGCAATATATAAATCACAAAAAAAGTTTTATTTAAAGAACGATAATTCAAATTGGAACAACACGAGATATCTTATTAGCTCTTGAAGCAATATACCAATACGAATTTAGGTGTTATGTTTGCAATAAAATGGCGAATGCGCCCACTGACTTTTATTTAAAAAAAAATATATATATTGACTAAAACTTTACTTTTAAAAATATACATTTATAAAACATATAAAACGATAAAAGCATTAAATTTGGACTGTTTTACAAAAACAATTACAAGGGATCTTAAGTCTGTAATAAACAAAAATATTTTTATGGTAAATAATGTAAAACAGTCTTTACTGCTTCTGTTGCTCAACAGCCTGCTTCTTTGCTGGCTCGCCTGTTTGAGTTATAGGAATGGCTTTGTGTTCTACAGCCTCTGTAGCTAGAGGAGGCGCTGTCAGAGTTAACACACCGTCAGATGACAACTTAGATTCGACCTTCTCGATGTCGTAGTTCTTCGGCAAGACGTACCTCCTAACGAAATGTCTGGAGATGAAGCCGTGCTCGTCAGGTTGTTCCTCGTGTTTGCCCTCGACAGTCAGCACATTATCACCGGTAACTTTAACAGTAATTTCCTCCGGTTTAAACTGTTGCACATCCAGACTAGCTTGGAACTTATCCTTGTCGAAACTCACTAGGGAACCACTGTCCTGCAGGGCGGCATCAGACCGCCAGTTCCGCAGATATCCAGCTGGAGTTCTGGTGAGGAGACGATTATTTAGAGGCAAGGGCTGCAAGAATTCATCAGGACCCAAACCAAGGCCGAAATGTTGATCCACAAGCCTGGAAGGTGTTAGAAAGAAGGGGTTATCGAAAAAATAAGGAACGAGAGACATATTCGGTAACCACCGTGAACTAAAACCGTTAAAAACGTTAGATAACACTGCAACTGATGTGGAGGTTGTTTAACCGGTATTTATACCGGGTCAGATTAGACGTGCAGGTTCGTGAGTTTTCGACTATGTTCCGTTACTAGGCATTTTACATGCTATTTGATACGTAAACATGTAACTTAGCCGGTTGTAAATAAGCTATATATAGAATGTTTTTTCATTCGGAAAATAAACAGTGTTATTTTTTTCTCCAGCGATGTTATAATCAATACATAAATTTTGGAAAATAACATAATTTTTAAATAAAATAATGTGTTTGTCTGGGAACAATCAAAAGGGGAAAATCAGAGTAGATTTTCTAAGGGAATGGTTTTAGGGTATATATATATATATATATATATATATATATATATATATATATATATATATATATATATATATATATATATATATATATATATATATATATATATATATATCACGTATGGGCCCTGGTGGACCACGCGAAGTATAGTTGAATCTGCCCGGTTGAAAACTTGCTTGATATGCTTTGTCAGATAGATATTGAGATAGAATCTTGTAACAAACTGGGAGAAGAGATATTCCTCTGTAGTTGTTTATATCCGTTCTATCTCTTTTTTTATGTAGTGGATGGATTAGAGCATCTCTCCAATCTTCCGGAATCCGTTCGGTTCGCCAAACTTTTTGTAGAATTTTGGTTTATTGGACCAGCGGATTTCAAAAGTTCAGCAGTGATTCCATCTTCACCAGTGATTCCATCTTCACCAGTGATTCCATCTTCACCAGAAGCACATTGATATTTTTAAGTCGCTTGATTTGACTAATTATTTAATCTTCATTTGGTGGTAATGAATCTGGGTTTGTTTGTCCAGGGTTTAGTGTTGATAATCTGTTTAAGGGCTCAGGACAGTTTAGTAGTTGTTCAAAATATTTCGCAAGTTATTTGCAAATGTCTTGGTTATTTAGAGCTAATTGTCCGTTTTCCTTTTAGAAACAAAGACTTTGGGGTTGATAGCCTATTAATTTAGTTTTAAATATTTTGTAAAAAATTTAAAGAGTTATTTTTTTGGAAATCTTTTTCTATTTCATTACTTCCAAAAAGATGTTATAGTTTATTGCTGTTTTTGACTGTTCCACTCTTTAAATGCTTTACTTCGGCTTAATAGTGCTTGCTCACAAACTTCATCCCACCACGGATGTTTTCTACGTTTTTGTAAAAGGACCAACTTTAAGGCTGTTATAATAATTTTTTGTTTTAATTCTTGCCAGATCTGTGCTGGTTATTTATCAAGCTCTTCTGTTAGAGTTGGTTTTATTTTCGTAGGGTCGAACTTTGCTATTAGCAGTCTCTTTTGAATAAGTTTTCGAGGTTTTAAGCTAAGTTTGACTCTAGCCAAGTAGTGATCCGGGTCTATGTTAACTCCTTTCCTGACTTGAATATTCAAAATCTCTTTATAATTGGGGTACGAATTACTACGAAAGTTTGGGTACCTCCAAGTCTTTTGTTTTGTTATTTTTTCTTAAAATGGGTTGACATTATTTTTAGATTAAACTGCCAACATAATTCAACCAATCTTCTGCCATTATGGTTAGTCTATTTATGAGCGGGAAAACTGCCAACTGTTTTTCTATATTTTCGTTCTTTTCCTAGTTGGGCATTGAACACAATAGGATTTTTACATGATTAGAAGAAATTTTAGAAATAGTCTATATATAAATATATATATATATATATATATATATATATATATATATATATATATATATATATATATATATATATATATATATATATATATATATATACTTATTCCAATATATATTACTCTTCCAATTATGTCATATGTAGTACATTCATTTGTTCTCTGATCCATGAGAAGGTTTTCCTATCATACCTTGTACTCCAAGTAGACACCTTTCGATTCCTCTCTGTGATACGCGAAGTTTTTGAAGTGATTGTGATGTGAGTGTCCATGTTTCACGTTCGTCTCACGTTACAACGAGCAAGACGCACTGATCAAAGACTTTTCTCTTCAGACAAAGTAAGAGTTTATTCTTAAATACTATGTTGAGTCTATCAAATGCCTGCTAGCCACATTTAACACAGCATTCCATCTCCCGTGCAATATTCCAAATATCATGTTCAAATTTATTGAATATGACCTGACTCTTTTTCAGAGTTATTCTCAAGCCAAATGGTTCTCCCATCCATTGCAGCTCTTTTATGTGTGTTTATAGTTCATCTGGTTCTTGCGAAGGGCGAACCATATTATCCGCGAATCTAAGATTTAAGTATGCATTATTTTTATTCCATCCTATTCCCAATTCAGATTATGAAATACCTCTTCAAGGTAGGCTGAGAAAAGAATAGAGGATATTGAATTACCTTTCCGTACACCCTCGTTCTACAATGATTTTAACTTCAAGTTCGTCAATGTGAACTATCGCTGTAGCTTCATGATCATACATGGAGCCCAGTAGGTTCAATAAAAGTCAAGTACAGCGGCATAGTATATTTGTTGTGCCTTTCTGTGGCCACTTGGATAACCTGGATGTGATCCATTGTACTAAACCCACTTCTGAATGCTCTCCTGATTGAACGTCACTCAATGTTCTTAATACTCTTTCAGTTATTATCTTGGTGAAAACTTTCTACATTATTGATAGGAGGCTTATTCTTATAAAGAAGAATTACCTCAGCTTTTTTCCTTAAGTTGAGTATTTTTTATTCTTTGATACATTTTGAGTAAAATTTTGCCAGTATTTTATACAAAATTTAATTACCAGCTTTTACATTTTAACTGTCTTTTCATTTCCTGGAGCCCTACCGTTCTTCATCGATTCAATACCCCTTGTCACTTCATCCACCAGGACATCCAGCATTGGCTCTTCCGTGGGCATTGCTGTCTTTACCTATTTCTGATATAATTCTTCATATAACATTGAATACAATCTTCTGATAACCTCTAACATTTTGGTATGTGCCCTACATACGTCACACATTAAGGCAAACGTCTGCGTCCTTTTATTTCTAAGCTTGTGTTTAGCTTTGTTTACTCTCCCGTTTTCTTCCAGGCTTTCTTGCACTAGTTGCACGTTAAACCTGCGCGTTTCCTCTCTAATACGCTTTACAAAGCTCAACGTATGCGTCTCAAACAAAAAGACTCCCTGCATTCCTCGTTGTTCGTCGTTTGTTCATTAAATAAATGTCTTAGAGAACTGTATTTGGAGTATTAAGCAATACTATGCAGGCTGCAATGTTGTGGTTGTACTATGCATAGTACTTCAGCCTTCATCCGAAAAAGCCGATATATACAGTCGTACATTTACTCATTTCTTCAGCTGTTTTTGTCACAATTTTTAATAAAAACAGTAAAATAAAACTACTTGAGTTTTGTTGAACGACCTAACAACGTGCTATTATATTTCTTAGGTTATGTCACAATATGTTCTCCATATATATAATACTACTATATTGCTAGCAACAGATACAGATTACAGATATTAGCAATATAGTAGTATTATAGATATGATGTTCTCTACATTAATTATATATATGACATGACAAACGACATTATCAAAAGGCGGATCATATATAATGTTGGCATTTTCATTCTTTGAGAAATTATCATTACCAACAGTTTTCCGAACGTTAAATTCGAATTCGACTGATTTCTAAAACCTGAAACCGGTATCAGGGGATGCTTGTTGACGTTTGGGGGTGGCTGAAGAAATGAGCAATTATTACCTGGGGTATGGAAAAAGTACATTTTTTATTATTTTTTTAATATATTCTCCCCGAGCCCACTTGCAACTTTTCAGTTCTATAATATATTTATTTCGTCAATAAATATGGTATTAATTAACCTTTTAAAATTGTGTGTCCTTTTTAACACATTTTCCATAACTATGGTTAACATATCTGCTGTTAATGCAGCGATTTCAGTATGAATAATTTGGAACTTATTTATGTACGGGGGTTGCTATTTATGCATCCGAAATAATAAATAAAAACAAATATTTATCATTGAAAATGGTTTTATTGTTTTTCAAAATATTCTCGCATTGTCATTATTTCTTCAAAGACTTCTGGCAAACAAATAATTGTGTACCATTCAGTACCAAAACACCATGTACCAAAACACCATATTTTATTTCCGTTCAGTTTCTTTCCTTTAACTCATTTTAAGACATTATTAAAAATTAAAATCTCCAAACATAGAAGAACGTCTGTCGACTCATCACACCAAATAATGCAGATAAAAATTCCATCCTCTCGCCACCATTTTTACATCGTTGGTCGGACGTTTACCTCCAGCGACCGTACGCCACCGTCATCTTATCTCATCGTTGGTGTTACATGTTTTTTTGGTTGCCAGAATTCGGAGGTTTACATGCTTTTCAAAATTTCGATTTGGACGTAGATTCCCTGCAACAGAGCGTATCGGTAGTTAGTTTTTATTGATTATTGTTTTTTTATTTGGGATTTGTTACGTGTGTACACACTGAGTAGTACTTTTTAAATCAAAATAATCAACTTTTAATTGCCAACATGAAGGTGTCTGATTTAAAACGATTAATAATGACTAATTTAAGTTTGAAGGAGAAAGTTGAATTAAAACTAACGGTCGTCCCACGCCCGTGTTGAATTTGAGTCAAGTTCAAAAAGAATATAAAAATAGGGCAAGTTTTACGCGAAAATTTGACAGTAAACTATATATGAAAGTTTTCCCACGATAGAAAAAGAAGATTTGAAGACCGAATTGGAAATTCTTTGTTAGGTGGTAACCACCGACAAAAATGTGTACAATAATACTTTTTTGTCATAAAATTTTGATATTTTTTTGAACTTTTCGAACTTCTCATGAACTTTTTCGAATTTTCTCTATTGATTTGTGGTTACAATAAACTGTTTGAATGGTTTACTCTTCGGGAAACGATAAGGAAACGACTTACTTATTCATTCCTTTATCTGTGCAACAAGCAACAACCATCCTCCAATGTCCTTGTAAGTAGTAACAATACAAAATTTTAATGTTTTCCTAGTTCACCTCCTGTATAGGGTTTCAATAGCACAAAAAGTAAAAAGGAGAAAGAGGAAAGCAAACATAATTCTTCAGCAGCACTATTTTCTTCTAAGCCCTCCCACTTACTACCCACGAGCCGCCACTCGCGTTTGATGAATATGACGGGAATTATCTCTTTCCCAAAAACGGCTATTCTGATTATTCACTTAATCACTTAGATGAAAATCAGTTTTCTAGCTCATTATTGTCTAAAATGTAGTGAACATGGTAGTGTATCGAGACAATGTCACCTAGTTCGAGTACTTTCAAGCAGAGACTATTTAATATGATATTGTACGTTTATCATAAAGATTTATACTTGACAAATATCTTAATCAAGACCTTGTCAAGCTGAGGTCTTTTCGAACGACCGTCGTAAAAAATATAACAAAAACGACAAGAAAGAGTTTTATTTCATTGCCCATCGGTCACCATTTTCTTTTGATCACTTATGTATTCCACACCCAAAAATAAAAATTTACACATACGCGTAAACCCACCAGACTAGTACAGTAATTTGTATATTAAATCACCTAATATAAAATTATAGGAACTGACTATGTATATAATATAGTCATAAGATTATTCAAATCGTAAAAACAACATATTTTGCCAAAATTGTTTTTTCGTTTACGTATGACCATTTAAATCGCGAGCAACTTTAAAAAATTTACCCAATTTTAAATTTTCTAAAAATAAATATGATGTTTTTTTTTAATGACGTACTTAATCATATAGCTTTATGTTGACTGTCTTAAAGAGATTTTTCCAAAAGTTAGTTATTTCAATTAATTATTATAAGTTTAAGTTTTAAATAAACTTAATAAGTTTATTATTGTATATAAATAAAAATTAAATGCTGTTCATTGGTAAGCGCATCACTTGAGAACGGTTGGACCGATTTGGTATTTTTTTTTAATGTTCGTAATAGTCCGAATAAGGTTTTTAGCGAAAGAAAAATTGAAAAAGTTGCCCAGAAAATTGCAAAATTTGGGAAAAACTGAATGTGCTTTTTCCTATAGGATTTTTACATGAACTCAAGACGATAACTCTCGATGCGTAATTCTTTTTTGTTTTGTTCGTTATGGTCTTGGAAAAGTTTTCAGGAAAAAAAACGATCACCAACATATTTATTGAAATTTGGACAGGACAACGGCTGTCGGGTCAACTAGTTATTAATAAAGAAGACATTTTAAAATGAAAATTACTTCTCATCCACCTCATTCTCTTGACATCGTCTCTTCTGAGAGTCCGTTCCTACATAGTTACGTTTCAATAGCGGCTCGTGGATTTTTAAAGTGGGAGGGCGTAGAAGAAAATAGTGCTGCTGAAGAATATTTTTGCTTTCCTCTTCTTTCGTTTTACTTTTCGTGCTATTGAAACCCTATGCAGGAGGTGAACCAGGAAAACATTAAAATGCACAACCACATAACCACAAAAGACTATTATATAGTTTACTGTCAAATTTTCGCGTAATACTTGCCCTATTTTTACATTTTTTTTTTGAACTTGAACAAATTCAACGACGAGCGTGGGACGACCGTTAGTTTTTAATTCAACTTTCTCCTTCAAACTTAAATTAATCATTATTAATTGTTTTAACTCAGACACATTTGCAATTAAAAGTTGATTATTTTTAATTAAAAAATCCTACTCAGTGTGTACACATGTAGTAAATCGCAAATTAAAACAAGTATTCGGGAGGCGGACGAAATACGCGACGCGAAACATATCAAACGCTCCGTATTCGTCAAATCAGCGTTTAAAACTAATTACCAATACGCTCGATCACAGGGAATCTACGTCCAAATCGCATGTTTTAGAAAGCAGTTAAACCCCCGAATTCTGGCAACCAACAAAACATGTAACGCCATCGACAATATAAGATGATTGATCCGTCATACGGATAAAACAAAAAATATATTGTTTTGGTTTAGATATGTAGACGACATTTTGGTTTATTATACTGGAAATGACAGACAAATAAAAGGAACTTTAAAGCATTTAAATAGTATCCATCCAAAAATAAAATTTACACTAGAAAAAGAACAAAATTAAACCATAAATTTTCTGGACCTTTCAATATCCAAACAAAATAGTAAACTAGAATTTAATATCTATAGAAAACCCACATACTCAGATGTAACAATTAAAAAACAATCAATCCACCCCATTACACATAAATATGCTGCATATAAGTCTATGATCCACCGAGCTTTCCCAATTCCACTATCTGAAAATAATAGAAAAATTAAACTAATAGCACAAAATAACGGTTTCAAAGAAAAAGAAAATAGTTACTTAATAAATAAAAAACCAGATACAAAGAACATAAATCTGCATACATATTAAAGAAGCAACACTCTAATTTTGCCAAACCATTGCACTGCACCTCCAAACCATTTCATAGATACCGGACATATATTTTCCGAGATTACAAATTTGAAAATTTTACATACAGCGCCCAAAAGCAAAAAATTTAAAATTTTAGAAGCTATTGAAATTTATAAATATAATAAAGATCCGTCTAGACAGCTATTAAACGATCAGACGGATCTCCGAAATTCCCCACTAATTAAAATATTGTAAAAAATTAACCCCAATAAAAGTATAAAATTAGGTACATAGAATACATAAACAGCTGTAAAACCTTAGTTTTAAAGTAGTGTTTGAGAATGTAAAATCGTTTTACGAAACTATAGTCACACAAATTTTGTTTAAAAAAAAAAGTGATAGATAACAAAGTATACAAAATTGTTTTATTCCTTTTTAAAAAATGAACTATCACAAAGTAACGGACAGATCAATCAATAGGTTGTTTATTTTTTTCTTTATTGGGTTTTTCGCCAAGACCTAAAACTCAAATCAAAAATATCTGTTCTTATGTAAATAAAGAATCACTGGGTAAAAACAAAAACAAAACGGAGACAAACTTCTCAGTGATTCTTTTTCTGTAATAAATTTGCCTAACGAACAAAATTTTAAAAAAATAAAAAATATATATATGAACACGCTATTATGATTGAGATATTACTTAAATTGGTTGTTGTTTTATTTGAATTTAAAGTTCGAACGTTTTAAAAAAGCATCCTATAAAGGCACCACATTCACCAAATATGTCACCTTGTGATTTTTCCTTGGAAGGAAAACTAGGAAAAGGCGAAAAAATAATTTTGGATTAATAAATAAATACATTTTGTATTAATAAATAAATTTTCGGAGATGTCTTTCCAAAACAATGTCAAACTTCATAAGTCATTGACCATCAAGAACGAAATTAATAGGTCTAAGCTGGAATGTTTCATCTCACCCTTCATATTTCCCAAACCTGGTACCACCCGATTATCACTTATTCCGATCCTTGCAAAATTTTCTGAACTGGAAAACTTATACTAGAGAGAGGAGTGTAAAAATCGGACCTTATACGAAGTATTATTTAATTTAAAAATGTAATTAAAAAATAAATTAGCAAAAGTAAATAAATGCATAATAACCATATATAGAATATTTTTATTAAAAAAAGGAATGTTTTCGTAATAACGCGTCACAATATACGCCCACCCAAGACACGTTATTCATAGTTACACATACCACCAAACGCAGATTCTGATTCAAGCCAACTTAAATTTGGCAACTCGCTTGAACCAGGTTATTCTACCTACGTTTTTCCTCTCCACCTCGATTCTCGACACATTTCCTATCGAATATAAAAGACGCCACTATCCTTCACTCGATTCAGTAAAACGTCCGATTTCCATTACAACTATTAATAGTTTTACTCGTGAAGTGAAAATTTCAAGAAAAAATCATTATGTCTCTGTTACCATACATCTTTGATATACATCCTAGTAAATCCGTACTGTCTTGGCCGTCACTCTTATCGACTAAAGATGATTTCTTCAAACCACTACGTTTATCCAACATCTGGAATGAACTGACGCACTTCCACAAAGACATCACGATTGATAAAGACAAATTTCAAGCTAATGTCAATGTTCGTCAGTATAAACCCGAGGAAATATCTGTGAAGCTGAATGGTAACAATACAGTGACCATTGAGGGCAAGCACGAAGAAAAACCAGAGCATGGATATATTTCCCGGCAGTTCGTAAGACATTACACTCTCCCTGATGATTGTGATCCTCAGAAACTCCAAACAAAAATCTCCTCTGATGGCTTGTTGGTACTGTCCGTTCCCAAGAAAAGCGAAGATGAGAAATTACAAATTCGCGAGATCCCCGTTAACTCAATTCAGTCAGATAAGAAGTTTGAAGACTCAAGTACAAAATACAAGAAGTGGAGTGACGAAAATAGCCGACTTTCTG
The DNA here is from genome assembly GCA_031761425.1 of Cosmopolites sordidus. Lineage (NCBI taxonomy): Eukaryota > Metazoa > Arthropoda > Insecta > Coleoptera > Curculionidae > Cosmopolites > Cosmopolites sordidus. Next base: position 739,761 of record JARFXV010000194.1, on the reverse strand, counting down.
AATCAAATAAAACCAAAACTTTCGATCAGTACAAATATGAATCAAACCAACAAACTAAAAAGATTCCAGTTGCTTTCGTTGAACCAGTAAAGATAAAAACTTCAGTAGAGTCAAACAGGACTGTTCGAGAAATTCCTATTAATGTTGTTGAAGAACCCAAAAAGATCGAGTGTAGAAGACAAGTGAGAGAAATTCCCATTGACCTCACAGGAAGACTTCATCACATGAATGAATCTGTATTGGAAACCAAAAAAGAATATAAACCTGTACTAATAAGGGAAATTCCTATAAACGTGATCAGTTACAAAACCAACCAGTACAGAACGAAAGAAGATAAAAAAGGGCAATACAGAGAGATACCCATCAACCTCACTGGAAGATCGAGGCATTCATATGAACCCAGACTTATTGATATCAAATTGGATTATTAAAAAATATTTTAATTGTTATTGTATATATATGTATTTTGTAAATATTTTTATATGAAAAAACAGATCCCAAATAAATTATTTTTATTAAATATAAATCTGCACAGTTATTCCTTGTTTTTTTTGTAAAATAAAGAAATGAGAACGAAAAATAAAAATGAAAACACTTCCATAAAGACATCACGTTTGATAAAGATAAATTTCAAGCTAACGTCAGTGTTCGTCAGTATAAACCCGAGGAAATATCTGTGAAATTGACTGGTAACAATACAATGACTATCGAGGGTAGTAAGCACGAAGAAAAACCAGTGAATGGATATATTTCTAGGCAGTTCGTAAGACATTACACTCTTCCTGATGATTGTGATCCTCAGAAACTCCAAACAAAAATCTCCTCCGATGGCTTCTTGGTGCTGCCCGTTCCCAAGAAAAGCGAAGATGAGAAATTACAAATTCGCGAGATCCCCGTTAACTCAGTTCAGTCAGATAAGAAGTTTGAAGACTCAGGTACAGAATACAAGAAGTGGAGTGATGAAAATAGCCGACTTTCTGAATGAAATAATACCAAAACTTTCGATCAGTACAAATATGAATCAAACCAACAAACTAAAGAGATTCCAGTTGCTTTCGTTGAACCAGTAAAGGTAAAAACTTCAGTAGAGTCAAACAGGACTGTTCGAGAAATTCCTATTAATGTTGTTGAAGAACCCAAAAAGATCGAGTGTAGAAGACAAGTGAGAGAAATTCCCATTGACCTCACAGGAAGACTTCATCACATGAGTGAATCTGTATTGGAAACCAAAAAAGAATATAAACCTGTACTAATAAGGGAATTTCCTATAAACGTGATCAGTTACAAAACCAACCAGTACAGAACGAAAGAAGATAAAAAAAGTGCAATACAGAGAGATACCCATCAACCTCACTGGAAGATCGAGGCTTTCACATGAACCCAGACTTATTGATATCAAATTGGATTATTAAAAAATATTATTTTAATTGTTATTGTATATATATGTATTTTGTAAATATTTTTATATGAAAAAACAGATTGGAAATACATTATTTTTATTAAATATAAATCTGCACAGTTATTCCTTGTTTTTTTTTGTAAAATAAAGAAATGAGAACGAAAAATAAAAATGAAAACACTTCCATAAAGACATCACGTTTGATAAAGATAAATTTCAAGCTAACGTCAGTGTTCGTCAGTATAAACCCGAGGAAATATCTGTGAAATTGACTGGTAACAATACAATGACTATCGAGGGTAGTAAGCACGAAGAAAAACCAGTGAATGGATATATTTCTAGGCAGTTCGTAAGACATTACACTCTTCCTGATGATTGTGATCCTCAGAAACTCCAAACAAAAATCTCCTCCGATGGCTTCTTGGTGCTGCCCGTTCCCAAGAAAAGCGAAGATGAGAAATTACAAATTCGCGAGATCCCCGTTAACTCAGTTCAGTCAGATAAGAAGTTTGAAGACTCAGGTACAGAATACAAGAAGTGGAGTGATGAAAATAGCCGACTTTCTGAATGAAATAATACCAAAACTTTCGATCAGTACAAATATGAATCAAACCAACAAACTAAAGAGATTCCAGTTTCTTTCGTTGAACCAGTAAAGGTAAAAACTTCAGTAGAGTCAAACAGGACTGTTCGAGAAATTCCTATTAATGTTGTTGAAGAACCCAAAAAGATCGAGTGTAGAAGACAAGTGAGAGAAATTCCCATTGACCTCACAGGAAGACTTCATCACATGAATGAATCTGTATTGGAAACCAAAAAAGAATATAAACCTGTACTAATAAGGGAAATTCCTATAAACGTGATCAGTTACAAAACCAACCAGTACAGAACGAAAGAAGATAAAAAAAGGCAATACAGAGAGATACCCATCAACCTCACTGGAAGATCGAGGCATTCACATGAACCCAGACTTATTGATATCAAATTGGATTATTAAAAAATATTTTAATTGTTATTGTATATATATATGTATTTTGTAAATATTTTTATATGAAAAAACAGATCGCAAATAAATTATTTTTATTAAATATAAATCTGCACAGTTATTCCTTGTTTTTTTGTAAAATAAAGAAATGAGAACGAAAAATAAAAATGAAAACACTTCCATAAAGACATCACGTTTGATAAAGATAAATTTCAAGCTAACGTCAGTGTTCGTCAGTATAAACCGTCAGAAGTTTGAATAATGTCTGATTGATTGTGGCGTGTTCAAATATATTTTTTCTCCTTTATTTGGGTTTTTCGCTACTGTCTAAAACTCAAAAAATATCAAAAATACTTGTTCTTATTTAAAGAAAGAATCACTGGGTAAAAACAAAAAACCAAACGGAGACAAATTTCTCAGTGATTCTTTTTTGTAATAAATTTAAATAAAAATAACTGTATTGCTATGCCTTCGGTAGATTTAAATTCAATATGGTTCCCGATTCTAAAGAATACAATTAAAAACATTTAAATATTTGAATACACAATCAGTACAATAAACAATCACACAGTAAACATTACCTATATATATTTTTTGGTAGTATGTCACTGTCATGAAAATCTATTGTTGTCAATGTAAGTATCGTTGACATACAAAAAAATATATTTACTTTCACTCATTACTTTATATATTACAAATTAATATAATTTATTTTTTAGTTCAGTTTTGAAAACGGGGGGAGATGACCCTCCGAAACGTTAACGTTAAAAGTTTGTAAATTTTTTTATAACATTTTTATATCTTTAAAATTTTGTTCGTTAGGCAAATTTATTACAAAAAAGAATCACTGAGAAATTTGTCTCCGTTTGGTTTTTTGTTTTTACCCAGTGATTCTTTCTTTAAATAAGAACAGGTATTTTTGATATTTTTTTGAGTTTTAGACAGTGGCGAAAAACCCAAATAAAGGAGAAAAAAAATATATGAAGTTTGAAGACTCAAGTACAAAATACAAGAAGTGCAGTGATGAAAATAGCCGACTTTCTGAATCAAATAAAACCAAAATTTTCGATCAGTACAAATCTAAATCAAACCAACAAACTAAAGTTACTTCATTGATCAGTAAAAGTAAAAACTTCAATAGAATCAAGCTGGATTATTCGAGAAATTCCTATTAATGTTGTTGACGAATCCAAGAAGAGTGTAGAAGACAAGTGAGAGAAATTCCCATTGACCTCGCAGGAAGGCTTCACCAGAAGAATGAATCTGTATTGGAAACCAAAAAAGAATATAAACCTATACTAATAAGGGAAATTCCTATAAAGGTAATCAGTTACAAAACCAACCCGTACAGAATGAAAGAAGATAAAAGAAGTGCAATATTGAGAGATACGTATCAACCTCACTGGAAGATAGAGGCATTTACACGAACCCAAGCTTATTAATATCAAACTGGTTTATTAAAAATGATTATTTTTAATTGTTATAAAAAATAGATCGCAAATGAATTATTTTTACTAAATATAAACCTATAAAAATAAAAAAGAAAATGAAAACACTTCCATAAATACATCATGTTTGATAGACATAAATTTCAAGCTAACGTCAGTGTTCGTCAGTGTAAACCCGAGGAAATATCTGTGAAATTGACTGGTAACAATACAATGACTATCAAGGGTAGTAAGCACGAAGAAAAACCAGTGAATGGATATATTTCTAGGCAGTTCGTAAGACATTACACTCTTCCTGATGATTGTGATCCTCAGAAACTCCAAACAAAAATCTCCTCCGATGGCTTCTTGGTGCTGCCCGTTCCCAAGAAAAGCGAAGATGAGAAATTACAAATTCGCGAGATCCCCGTTAACTCAGTTCAGTCAGATAAGAAGTTTGAAGACTCAGGTACAGAATACAAGAAGTGGAGTGATGAAAATAGCCGACTTTCTGAATGAAATAATACCAAAACTTTCGATCAGTACAAATATGAATCAAACCAACAAACTAAAGAGATTCCAGTTGCTTTCGTTGAACCAGTAAAGGTAAAAACTTCAGTAGAGTCAAACAGGACTGTTCGAGAAATTCCTATTAATGTAGTTGAAGAACCCAAAAAGATCGAGTGTAGAAGACAAGTGAGAGAAATTCCCATTGACCTCACAGGAAGACTTCATCACATGAATGAATCTGTATTGGAAACCAAAAAAGAATATAAACCTGTACTAATAAGGGAAATTCCTATAAACGTGATCAGTTACAAAACCAACCAGTACAGAACGAAAGAAGATAAAAAAGGACAATACAGAGAGATACCCATCAACCTCACTGGAAGATCGAAGCATTCACATGAACCCAGACTTATTGATATCAAATTGGATTATTAAAAAATATTATTTTAATTGTTATTGTATATATATGTATTTTGTAAATATTTTTATATGAAAAAACAGATCGCAAATAAATTATTTTTATTAAATATAAATCTGCACAGTTATTCCTTGTTTTTTTGTAAAATAAAGAAATGAGAACGAAAAATAAAAATGAAAACACTTCGATAAAGACATCACGTTTGATAAAGATAAATTTCAAGCTAACGTCAGTGTTCGTCAGTATAAACCCGAGGAAATATCTGTGAAATTGACTGGTAACAATACAATGACTATCGAGGGTAAACACGAAGAAAAACCAGTGAATGGATATATTTCTAGGCAGTTCGTAAGACATTACACTCTTCCTGATGATTGTGATCCTCAGAAACTCCAAACAAAAATCTCCTCCGATGGCTTCTTGGTGCTGCCCGTTCCCAAGAAAAGCGAAGATGAGTAATTACAAATTCGCGAGATCCCCGTTAACTCAGTTCAGTCAGATAAGAAGTTTGAAGACTCAAGTACAGAATACAAGAAGTGGAGTGATGAAAATAGCCGACTTTCTGAATGAAATAATACCAAAACTTTCGATCAGTACAAATATGAATCAAACCAACAAACTAAAGAGATTCCAGTTGCTTTCGTTGAACCAGTAAAGGTAAAAACTTCAGTAGAGTCAAACAGGACTGTTCGAGAAATTCCTATTAATGTTGTTGAAGAACCCAAAAAGATCGAGTGTAAAAGTAAGTAATGGAAATTCCCATTGACCTCACAGGAAGACTTCATCACATGAATGAATCTGTATTGGAAACCAAATAAGAATATAAACCTTTACTAATAAGGGAAATTCCTATAAACGTGATCAGTTACAAAACCAACCAGTACAGAACGAAAGAAAATAAAAAAAGTGCAATACAGAGATACCCATCAACCTCACTGGAAGATCGAGGCTTTCACATGAACCCAGACTTATTGATATCAAATTGGATTATTAAAAAATATTATTTTAATTGTATATATATATATATATTTGAATATATATATATATATATATATATATATATATATATATATATATATATATATATCCAGTATACCCCGCCTAAGGTACTGGACGGGTCACGGGTGGTGGATAGTGAAAGTTCCATTAGATATTAATGGACAGCTGCGAATATCTCAAAATAAGCAGCCCCGAACCAAGGCAAAAAAAAAAACAAAATCCACTTAGCGTCTGACTTGTATCAAGCGGTTGAGTGGTCAGCGTCTGTTCACCAGTGGTGCGGCTGATATTTAAATTCTGGAACTAACCCCTCCAGTCTTAACCTCTGAACCGTCATGGTTCAAACCTTTAATTCAAAGTACAAGATGAAGCGTTCTAGTAATTACAAAATTACCCCAGGAGGTAGACAATCCTCTGCCAGCTTTGCTGGTACAACCGGACTTTCGGATTCTGGGGCGTCCGGGCTTAAACGCAAAATCTTTCAGAGGGAGTCGGAGACCTCTGGCCAACGTCTGAAACCAAAAACAAAAACTTTCTTTGGAACGGTAAATATCAATTCTCTCCTGCGTCCAGGAAAACTACACGAATTGGGGCGAACATTAAATCAGCAAAAAATCCAAATTTTAGCTTTGCAAGAAACCAGATTGACAGATGATAACACCTTGGAATTCGGCAACTACAGACTTTTTAAAAGTAAAACGGACAAAAGAATACTCAAAAATACACCACATCTCGGTGTTGCTTTTGCTGTCTCAAGAAACATTCTTGGTTCTATAACAAATGTCCAGCCAGTAAATAATCGACTTATGACACTATCCCTCAAGTGTGCTAACCAAAACTATACATTAATCAATGCACACCTCCCAGTTAATGAAGAAAATAAATCTAATCTTGAAAAAGTAAATAAGTCCTGGGAAATTCTGGAAAAGACTATCTCTAACATTCCCTCTAACCATATAAAAATCCTATTGGGTGATTTCAACGCCCAACTAGGGAAAGAAAAAAAGTACAGGAAAACAGTCGGCAGTTTTCCCGCTCATAAATGGACTAACCATAATGGTAGAAGATTGGTTGAACTATGTTCGCAGTTTAATCTAAAAATAATGTCAACCCATTTTAAGAAGAAAATATCAAAACAAAAGACCTGGAGGTGCCCAAACACGTACATGGGTGAATTTCAAATTGACCATGTTGCCATTTCGTACCCCAATTATAAAGAGATTTTGAATGTTCAAGTCAGGAAAGGAGCTAATATAGACACGGATCACTACTTGACTAGAATCAAACTTAGCTTAAAACCTCGAAAACTTATTCAAAAGAGGCTGCTAATACCAAAGTTTGACCCAACGAAAATAAAACCAGCCCTAACAGAAGAACTTGATAAACAACCAGCACAGAACTGGCAAGAATTGAAACAAAAAATTATTAAAACGGCCTTAAAGTTGGTCCCTTTACAAAAACGTAGAAAACATCCGTGGTGGGATGAAGTTTGCGAGCAAGCAGTATTAAGCCGAAGTAAAGCATTCAAAGATTGGAACAGTCAAAAAACAGTAATAAACTATAACATCTTTTTGGAAGTAAGAAAAGAAACATCGAAGCTAATTAGACAAACTAAAAGAAAATATGAAAACAATCAACTTAATGATATAGAAAAAGATTTCCAAAAAAATAACACCCGAAACTTTTACAAAACATTTAAAACTAAATTAACAGGCTATCAACCGCAAAGTCTTTGCTTCCAAAAGGAAAACGGACAATTAGCTCTAAATAACCAAGACAATTGCAAAGAACTTGCGAAATATTTTGAACAAATACTAAACTGTTCTGAGCCCTTAAACAAATTAACAACACTAAAACCTAAACAAACAAACCCAGATTCATTACCACCGAATGAAGATGAAATAATTAGGCAAATTAAGCGTCTTAAAAATGACAAGGCTTCTGGTGAAGATGGAATCACTGCTGAACTTTTGAAATCCGCTGGTCCAGGTACAATCAAGGAAATAACCAAAATTCTACAAGAAGTTTGGCGAACCGAACGGATTCCGGAAGATTGGAAAGATGCTCTAATCCATCCACTACATAAGAAAGGAGATAGAACGGATGTAAACAACTATAGAGGGATATCTCTTCTCCCAGTTTGTTACAAGATTCTATCTCAATGTCTACTAGACAGAGCACAGGTACAGTTAGAACCTAACATTGGTGAATATCAAGCAGGTTTTCGACCGGGCAGATCCTGCCCTGAACAGATCCTGAATCTGAAGTTGATTCTAAGACATCAAAAACTGTACAATAAAAATCTCGTCTGTACATTTGTGGATTTCAAAAAAGCATATGATTCTATTGACCGCGAATCTTTATTCCGAATCTTGAAAGAACAAGGACTAGATCTGAAAACGCTGGCAATTATTAAAGCAACGTTAACTAACACAAGGTCAAAAGTTAAATTCATGGGTGAGATCTCAGAGCCCTTCGAAATTAGAACTGGAGTGAGACAAGGGGATGGACTCTCGCCACTCTTATTTAACTGTGTTCTAGAAAAAGTAATACAGGAGTGGCGTGAAAAAAAGTCGGCCCTGAATATTGACCAGCCCATTAAACTGGGGAGAACCAACATCAAAATTGATTGTCTGGCATTTGCTGATGATCTAGCAATTTTAGCTCATGATGTATTAACGGCACAGAAACAGATTGAAATCCTAAAAGAAACAGCAGAAAATGTAGGACTCCAAATTTCCTTTGAAAAGACACAATACATGACCTGCAACAGACTAAGAACGCCATTTCTAAAAACAAAATATGGTAACATCAGACGAGTCTCTCAATTCAAATATTTGGGTGAAATAATCATGGAAAATGGGTTGGAAAAAGCGGCCAATAAGGGTAGATGTCAAAAAATGGAAACGGCATTGAGACTTACACAAAATATTTACAACAAAAAATGCCTATCTAAAAACACAAAACTGAGACATTACAACACAGTTATTAAGCCAGAATGTCTATATGCTGCAGAAACGCTCATTTTGAATAGAAAGAGGGACATCGAGGACATTGAAAAGAAGGAAAGAAAAATCGTAAGGAAAATCCTAGGCCCCAAACAAATAAATAGCACAACATACCGACTTCGAGAAAACGAAGAAATCAAACAATACACAGATATACATAGCGATATGAGAAAAAGAAGACTTAAGTTTTACGGACACATAAAACGGATGAATCCGAGTAGGTTAACTAGACAAATAGTCGAATTTTATGAAAATAGGAGTAAAGCTAAAGTAGAAATAATTAAATGGATTGCTGCAATTAAAGAGGACCTAAGGTCAGCAAATATTTCACAAAGTGAAATTCAGGATAGAGGCTATTTCAGACACAAGGTGAACGTTTGGAAGGTTGGCCAGAGAGAAAAATGTAGGAAGACTGGAACAACTTGGTCTGACGAAAGGAAAAAAGCTCATAGCGAAAGAATGAAATTAGTATGGGCACAAAGGAAGGCTAACAACAACAAACGCCTCTAATTGTACTTCGCGTGGTCCACTAGGGCCCATACGTGAATAATAATATATATATATATATATATATATATATATATATATATATATATAATTGATTATAATTGAATATATATATATATATTTTGTAAATATTTTTATATGAAAAAACAGATTGCAAACAAATTATTTTTATTAAATATAAATCTGCACAGTTATTCCTTGTTTTTTTTGTAAAATTAAGAAATGAGAACGAAAAATAAAAATGAAAACACTTCCATAAAGACATCACGTTTGATAAAGATAAATTTCAAGCTAACGTCAGTGTTCGTCAGTATAAACCAGAGGAAATATATTTGAAGTTGACTGGTAACAATACAGTGACCATCGAGGGCAAGCACGAAAAAAAATCAGAGCATGGATATATTTCCAGGCACTCTTCCTGATGATTGTGATCCTCAGAAACTCCAAACAAAAATCTCCTCCGATGGCTTGTTGGTATTGGCCATTCCCAGGAAAAGCAAAGATGAGAAATTACAAATTCGCGAGATCCCTGTAAATTCAGTTCAGTCAGACATGAAGTTTGAATAATGTATGATTGATTGTGGCGTGTTCAAATATATTTTTTCTCCTTTATTTGGGTTTTTCGCTACTGTCTAAAACTCAAAAAATATCAAAAATACCTGTTCTTATTTAAAGAAAGAATCACTGGGTAAAAACAAAAAACCAAACGGAGACAAATTTCTCAGTGATTCTTTTTTGTAATAAATTTAAATAAAAATAACTGTCAATACAGTTATTTTTATTTAAATTTGAATATTGAATTTAATATTGAATTTAAACCATATTGAATTTAAATCTACCGAAGGCATAGCAATCTATGCCTTCGGTAGATTTAAATTCAATATGGTTCCCGATTCTAAAGAATACAATTAAAAACATTTAAATATTTGATACACAATCAGTACAATAAACAATCACACAGTAAACATTACCTATATATATTTTTTGGTAGTATGTCACTGTCATGAAAATCTATTGTTGTCAATGTAAGTATCGTTGACATACAAAAAAATATATTTACTTTCACTCATTACTTTATATATTACAAATTAATATAATTTATTTTTTAGTTCAGTTTTGAAAACGGGGGGAGATGACCCTCCGAAACGTTAACGTTAAAAGTTTGTAAATTTTTTTATAACATTTTTATATCTTTAAAATTTTGTTCGTTAGACAAATTTATTACAAAAAAGAATCACTGAGAAATTTGTCTCCGTTTGGTTTTTTGTTTTTACCCAGTGATTCTTTCTTTAAATAAGAACAGGTATTTTTGATATTTTTTGAGTTTTAGACAGTGGCGAAAAACCCAAATAAAGGAGAAAAAAAATATATGAAGTTTGAAGACTCAAGTACAAAATACAAGAAGTGCAGTGATGAAAATAGCGGACTTTCTGAATCAAATAAAACCAAAATTTTCGATCAGTACAAATCTGAATCAAACCAACAAACTAAAGTTACTTCATCGAACCAGTAAAAGTAAAAACTTCAATAGAATCAAGCAGGATTATTCGAGAAATTCCTATTAATGTTGTTGACGAATCCAAGAAGAGTGTAGAAGACAAGTGAGAGAAATTCCCATTGACCTCGCAGGAAGGCTTCACCAGAAGAATGAATCTGTATTGGAAACCAAAAAAGAATATAAACCTATACTAATAAGGGAAATTCCTATAAAGGTAATCAGTTACAAAACCAACCCGTACAAAATGAAAGAAGATAAAAGAAGTGCAATATTGAGAGATACGTATCAACCTCACTGGAAGATAGAGGCATTTACACGAACCCAAGCTTATTAATATCAAACTGGTTTATTAAAAATGATTATTTTTAATTGTTATAAAAAATAGATCGTAAATGAATTATTTTTACTAAATATAAACCTAGAAAAATAAAAAAGAAAATGAAAACACTTCCATAAATACATCATGTTTGATAGACATAAATTTCAAGCTAACGTCAGTGTTCGTCAGTGTAAACCCGAGGAAATATCTGTGAAATTGACTGGTAACAATATAATGACTATCGAGGGTAAGCACGAAGAAAAACCAGTGAATGGATATATTTCTAGGCAGTTCGTAAGACATTACACTCTCCCAGATGATTGTGATCCTCAGAAACTCCAAACAAAAATCTCCTCCGATGGCTTCTTGGTGCTGTCCGTTCCCAAGAAAAGCGAAGATGAGTAATTAGAAATTCGCGAGATCCCCGTTAACTCAGTTCAGTCAGATAAGAAGTTTGAAGACTCAAGTACAAAATACAAGAAGTGGAGTGATGAAAATAGCCGACTTTCTGAATGAAATAATACCAAAACTTTCGATCAGTACAAATATGAATCAAACAAACAAACTAAAGAGATTCCAGTTGCTTTCGTTGAACCAGTAAAGGTAAAAACTTCAGTAGAGTCAAACAGGACTGTTCGAGAAATTCCTATTAATGTTGTTGAAGAACCCAAAAAGATCGAGTGTAGAAAGACAAGAAACCAAAAAAGAATATAAACCTCCACTAATAAGGGAAATTCCTATAAACGTGATCAGTTACAAAACCAACCAGTACAGAACGAAAGAAGATAAAAAAAGTGCAATACAGAGAGATACCCATCAACCTCACTGGAAGATCGAGGCATTCACATGAACCCAGACTTATTGATATCAAATTGGATTATTAAAAAATACTATTTTAATTGTTATTGTATATATATATATATATATATATATATATATATATATATATATATATATATATATATATATATATATATATATATATATATATATATATGTATTTTGTAAATATTTTTATATGAAAAAACAGATTGCAAATAAATTATTTTTATTAAACATAAACCTATAAAAATAAAAATGAAAACAATTCCATAAAGATATCATGCTTGATAAAGATAAATTTCAAGCTAACGTTCGTCAGTATAAACCCGAGGAAATATCTGTGAAATTGACTGGTAACAATACAATGACTATCGAGGGTAAGCACGAAGAAAAACCAGAGCATAGATATATTTCAAGACAGTCCGTAAGATATTACACTCTCCCTGACAAATGTGATCCTCAGAAACTCCAAACAAAAATCTCCTCCGATGGCTTGTTGGTATTGTCCGTTCCCGAGAAGAGCGAAGATGAGAAATTACAAATTCACGTGATCCCCGTTAACTCAGTTCAGTCAGACAAGAAGTTTGAAGACTCAAGTACAAAATACAAAAAGTGGAGTGATGAAAAAAGTCGACTTTCTGAATAAAAAAAAACCAACTTTCGATCATCAATAAATTTTGATTGCATCAATAAAAACTTTAAAGAGCCCCTCATCAGTTGCATTACCAGGGATTGATTTCCCTCGCATTTGTATCGGATAAAACACAAAAATTGCACCCAGTACGACACGTTTGTTGACTCACTATAACCCGTTTAAAAATAAAAACGATTCTTCTTAAATCATAATACTGAAAAAAGGACGAATCGTCGCCATATTAACCGGCCGATGAAAAATTTTGATACGCGTCAACGTTTTTAACTTAACTTTTTGATTATTTAGTGGGTCGCAACACTAAAAAGGTTGAGAAACGATGGTATAGTGTAATAACCATCGAAGCAAAATGTTTTTAGAAGCAGAAGACGTCAGCCAACCCTATGGACAAACGATATAAAACTATCTGCAGTGAAGAGATAGGCTGATGATAATTTTAAAGACTCTCTAAAATGTACTGTTTTGAATTTTGAAAAATCGACGATCTCTGTCTTAGTTTAAACACCCTGTATAGATATATTTATACGCACACCTTTTGACGATTAGAAAATAAAAGTTTTTTTTTAACCATATATGTCATATTTGTTCATTAAAGTGACGTTTAGTTTCTTGCAGTCCAAAAAGGACAAATTCCGACCTGGATCCAAATAAAGAAATGAATAATAATGTAATTGAACAAATATGTTTTTCACTTCAATATATTTTCACGGCTATTAAAAAGTAAACCGATTCATTCGACCCGGTGACTCAACTGATTTAAATTTGGCAAACTGCTTCATTTAGCTGGTTACGCCCACGTTTTCAAATACCAGCCGAATTTTCCGCACTTTTCCTATAAATGCGTTGCATTGGTTTGTTTTCAATTCAGTATACACATCGACCTGCATCTTAAACGTCCTAAAGTGTGAAAAAAACAGTGTTTAGTTAGTGTTAAAGTGACTGGTGCAAACAAAAATAAAAATAACAATGTCTATGTTGCCATACATTTTCGATCTCAAACCAAGCAAATCCTTTTTATCTTGGCCATCTTTGGTGTCTTTCGACGACGATTTTTTCAAGCCACAACGTTTAAGCAGCGTTTGGGAACAGATAACACAATTTCACAAAGATATTACCATTGATAGAGAGAAATTTCAAGCCAACATCGACGTACAACAATATAAACCTGAAGAAATCTCTGTTAAGTTAACTGATAACAACACAGTCACCATTGAAGCCAAACACGAAGAAAAACCGGAACATGGATTTGTTTCGAGACATTTCGTACGTCATTTCACTCTACCTGATGATTGTGACGTTCAAAGACTGCAAACTAAAATCTCTGCTGAAGGTTTGTTAGTATTATCTGTGCCTAAAAAGAGTGAAGATGAAACAGTACAAATAGTGGAAGTGCCTGTTACACCTACTGGATCTGTTGATTCAAATCAATCGTCATACCAACAATGGAATAATGAGAATTCAAAGAATTTCCAACATTCCCAAACAAGCTCTAAACAATCCAACTACGAACGAAGACAAGAAACCAAAAAGAGCAGAAATGACTCAACAAACACCAACAATTCGGAAGAATCATTTTACGAATACAGTAAGCAAACCAGCGAGACTCCTAATACTGTTACTGGATCAACTAAATTCGTCCAAGAAACTGTATATGAAAAAAGACAACAAACTACAGATCTCCCTAGTAAGACAACTCAATCAGCTAAATCTAAAAGCATCGAGGAATTCAATCACGATCAAAGGCAACAACTCAGAAAAGGCAAAGTTGAATCAACAATAACAAAAAATGCAGAAGAAACCCAGTATCAACAGAATCAACGAATTAGAGAGTATCCTGCCACTATAGCTGAATCAACCAAAACTAAAAGTCTTGAAGAAAGCAACATTAACAGAAATCAATATATGAAAAAAGGTACAAACGAATTAGTGATGATTAAAAATGTTGAAGAATCCACATACGAACACAACCAACCTGTCGCTATTTCTGAATCAACTAAAATGAAATATGTAGAAGAATCTAATCATGATCAAAGACAACAAGTTACGAAATCCATTAATGAATCAGCAATAACCGAAAACGTCGAGAAATCCATCTACCAACTCAATCAACAAACCAGAAATATTCCAATTACACTAACTGGATCATCTGAAATAAAATCAACAGAAGAATATATAACAACAGACGAACAAAGACTCAAAAATATTCCTATTACTACTACTGAATCAACTAATGTAAGAAATGTTGAAGAATCCAATTACAATCAAGACCAACAAATAAGAAAAAATATCAATGATTCAGCAACAACTGAAAATGTTAAGGAATCCATCTACGAACGAAATGACGAAATTGTAAATATTCCTTTTACTCTCGCCCATTCGACTAAAGTTAAAACTGCAGAAGAATCTAATATCAAAGAAACACAAGTCAGGCAGATTCCAGTTAGTATTGTTGAATCTACTAAAGTCAGAAGTGTTGAAGAATCCAATTATAATCAAGGACAGCAAATTAGAAAAAATATCAATGAATCAGCAATAAATAAAAATGTTGAGGAAACCATCTATGAACATAATCAACAAACCAGAAATATTCCTGTTACGTTCACCGGATCATCTAAAGTTAAAACTACAGAAGAATCTATAATCGAAGAAAAACAATCCAGAAAGATTCCAATTAATATTGTTGAATCAACTAAAATCAGAAGTGTTGAAGAGTCTAACCTTAATCAGGGACATCAAATTAGGAAAAGCATCAATGAATCAGCAAGAACTGAAAATGTTGAGAAATCCCTATACAAAAGTAATGATCAGTATAGAAATATTCCTGTTACATCTAAAGTAAAAACTACAGAAGAATCTGTCATGGAGGAAACACAAGTCAGAAAGATTCCAATTAGTATTGTTGAATCGACTAAAGTCAGAAGTGTTGAAGAATCCAATTACAATCAAGGACATCAAACTAGAAAATATGTCAATGAATCAACAGTAAATGAAAACGTTGAAGAATCCATATCCGAACGCAAAGACCAAATTAGAAATATTCCTATTACTCTCACTGGATCATCTAAGGTTGAAACTAGAGAAGAATATGTATCAAAAGAAAAACAACCTGTACCAGAGATCCCAATCCAAAGTGTTGAAGAATCCAACCGCAATCAAAGACAAGAAGCTAGGAAAAGCACCGATAAATCGACGATAACTGAAAATGTTGAAAAATCCCTATATGCACACAATCAGCAAACCAGAAAAATTCCTTTTACACCCACTGGTTCTTCCCAAATAAAAACTACAGAAGAATGTGTACAAACCAGAGACGTTCCTATTACTATTGTCGATTCAGTTAATATTAGAAGTGTTGAAGAATCCAATCACAATGAAAGACAGCAAGCCAGAAAAGTAATCAATGAATCAGCGGTAACTGAAAATTTTAAAGAATCCATATATGAAAATAATCAACAAGTCAAAAAGATTCCTACAAATGTCACTGGATTATCTAAAATTAGAACTACAAACGAATCAGTAATCGAAGAAAAACAACAAATCAGAGAGATTCCTATTAATATAGCTGAGTACAGTACAGAAGATTCCAATTATAACCAAAGACAAGTAAAAAGGGGCATCACCGAATCAAAAGTAACCAAAAATGTAGAAGAATCCAGATACGAACACAATCAACAGGTAAGGGATGTGCCTATTACCATTGCTGAATCAACTAAAATTAGAAATGTTGAAGAAATCAATTGTGGTCAAAGAAAACAGGCGGAAAAAACAATTCATGAATCAACAATAAGTAAAAATGTTGAAAAATCTAAATACGAACACAATCAAAAATTCAAAGAAGTCCCGATGAATATTAGTGAATCAAGTAATATTAAAATCATAGAAGAATCCAACCAAAATCAAAGACAAGTCAACAAAGGCATTTCTGGATCGACAGTAACTAGAAATTTTGAGAATTCCAGTTATGAACAGAACGAACAAATTAGAAACGTTCCAATAAATATTGCTGGATCGTCCAAGTCAAAGAACGTAGAAGAAATCAAAGAGAACATTATTGGATCAGTTAAAAATCAATCTCACTATCAATCAAGTGATCAAATGGTGTATGGTACTGTCAGAAAAATGTCAACAGACTTAGCAGAACACCACCAAGCAAGTAATATATGTTCCTCAATGACTCAGAGAGAACACACATCAGGACAAATAAGAGAAATTCCGATAAATATTACAAAATCGAGTGAAACACATCAGGAGAAAAAGGAAGAGAAAAAATTTTACGCACCAAGCCTCATTGATATCAAAGTTGAATAGTTCCATGTTTGCTGTGATCTATTTTTTTTTGTAATTGTTTATATATTTTTGTATTGGAAGTTCTATTTTTGAATAAATTTTTCTTGAATATTGGTTTTATTTAATTTCTTTTTAAAAATACATAAAATATAAAGTACACAATATACACAAAATACACAATACATAAAAGTTTTAATTTTGGTCTGTTGATGGTGATCTAGAACACTCCCTCCGTCCCTGTACCACCAGCCTTCCAGGTTATTGCCATTTTTACGTTTCCTGCTTCTCTACCAATATTAAAGTCCTTGTACCACTTTTCTAGCTTTTTTTTGGTATATCTTCATAGTTGCAACACTTTCTTAACACTTTTAATTCATTAGCACAAATGGTGTTGATTTGTAGACAAATTTTAATTCGAATTTTCTGCTCGATACATTTATCCATTTTAAAAATTCGCCAACAAAAAAACTTTTTTGAACAATTACAAAAAAATAATTTCTAAGTTAACAAACAGTATATGATAACACATGGGCTGAAAAGTCCCGGGCCTAACACTTAGATGGCGCTAGTTTTATTGCAGTCACCTTTTTTTTCAGTTAATACAAACCTTCAAAAGACAGCTGTTAAAATTTCATGATATTCTATTCATTAGTTTGTGAGTTATTGTATTGTGCTAAGAGTGACGCTACTTTTGTTATTTTCAAAACAATGGATCAAAAACAATTTCGTGTTTTAATTTTACACTGCTTCTTGATGGGAAAAAATACCGTTCAAGCGAAGCAATGGCTTGAAAAGTGTTATGGGGACTCCGCTCCATCAGAAACAACAATAAAACGTTGGTTTGCTGACTTCAAACGTGGTCGTAGAGACACCGATGATGCAGAACGCAGTGGACGTCCAAATGAGGCGGTAACACCAGAAAACATAAAAAAATCCACAAAATCGTTTTGAATAATCGAAAAGTGAAGTTGCGTGAGTTAGCTGACATCGTAAATATATCAAAAGAACGTGTTGGCTTTATATTGCATAAGCATTTGACTATGAGAAAGCTCTGTTCAAAGTGGGTGCCGCGTTTGCTCACTGTTGACCAAAAACGAGAACGTGTTGATGATTCTGAGCAGTGTTTGGCCATGTTTAAACGTAACAAACCGGAATTTTTGCGTCGATATGTGATAATGGATGAAACATGGATCCATCACTTCACTCCGGAATCAAAACGATCGTCATCTGAGTGGACAGCAACTGGTGAACCTCGTCCAAAGCGCCTGAAAACACAACAATCGGCTGGAAAGGTTATGGCCTCGGTATTTTGGGATGTGCGTGGTGTAATATTCATCGACTATCTTGAGAAAGGAAATATCATTAACAGTGAATATTATATAGCGTTATTGGAGCGTTTGAAGGCCGAAATTGCAAAGAAACGACCGCATATGGCAAAGAAAAAAATTTTGTTTCATCAAGACAACGCACCGTGTCCGTTCGCCAGATTTGACTCCCAGCGACTACTGGCTGTTCGCAGACCTGAAAAAAATGCTCGCCGGTAAGAAATTTCGCACGAATAAAGAGGTTATCGCTGAAACTGAGGCCTATTTTGAGGCAAAAGATAAATCATTCTACAAAAGTGGTATTGAAATGTTAGAGCGGCGCTGGAATGATTGCGTTGCTCTTGATGGAGATTACGTTGATGAATAAAGCTAATGTTGAACCAAAAAAACTGTGTTTTCTTTGTTAGGCCCGGGACTTTTCAGCCCATGTGTTACATTTAACTGGGGTTGCCAATACTGGATGGAAATTCATTTTAAATAAATAAGTAAAGATTAATATCTAAAAATTTCCACTATATTTAAAATTGTAATTTTAGCATAGTTAGACACATAGTTATTTAGCATAGTAGACACCATGTATCGAAACAATTGTCATACATATAATTTTAAATATAGTGGAAATTTTTAGATATTAATCTGGGCTTATTTATTTAGTATGATGGCATTTTGATCATTTATCAAGGACATTTATACCAACTTAAAAAACAAATGGTTGAATGTATGTTTAATTTCGTAATGATATGTAACTAAATCAGGCGAATATGATGGCTAGCTGACAATTTCATGCAAACGAATCTATTTTATTTTACTTTTAAGATAAGCAATATGGTGACTATCAACTCAGCCTGTTAATTTTAGCAGCTATAAAAATTAAGGGAATTAATATTCATTTTGTTGAGCCATTGTTGAAGAATTATGGCTTTCATAGTGGTTGAAATAACCCAGCTTTAATCTGCATGGTTTTCCGCATGCTGGACGTTTAAGGTCAGGAGGATACAGAATTATATACAAGGTCCAGCTTGTTTGGCCTTTTGCACCTGCCTTCTAGCTGCGGCTTTTTGCAATTATTTTTCTCGTGGAGCTGCATAGCTGTGTATCTCTGCTCATGCCATTTTAGTCTGTCCTTTGCCGTGTTTTCTCATTTAAACCGCTTGATATACTGTTTATACCTTTATATCTTCTTTTAGGATCCCCCAGATTTCGTTTCTTGTTCTTTGATGCACCATAGAGGATTTGCTTCGGCCTAACTATCTCAGGTGAGTTTTAAGTTCAACACCATTTGCCACGCTGTTGCAGTATGTGCTACAAGCGCACGGTTTAAGTCGTGCTAGGTTGAATAAGCCTCCTTCCATTCTATATCATATCTCATGATAGGCAATATAATAGTAAACCAAAGGGTGGACCATGATCTGCTAATATTATTATGTCATCAAAAGTTTCTTTGTCAGACAGCATTTTCAAAATCATATGGTTGATAACAGAACGATATACGATTTTGCTGAAGTTCCAGTCATCACCTGGGAGGTTTTCTTTTAATCACCATGCAGTGGCGGCTCGTGAGGAAAGGCGGTGGGGCCCCGCTCCTCCACCATTTATCAATATAAACAATTTTATAGCAAAAAACCATTAAGATTAAACTTGAAGATTATTGATTGATTTATCCGTTACTTTGTGATTTTTTAAAAAAGGAATAAAACAATTTTTACTTTGTTATCTATTACTTTTATTTGTAAACAAAATTTGTGTGACTATAGTTTCGTAAAACGACTTTACATTCTCAAACACTACTTTAAAACTAAGGTTTTACAGCTGTTTAATTAAATCACTTTTTTTGAACTGCTCAATTTTTTTTTTGAAAGTTCAAAAAAAGTGATTTGGAGTTTAGTGGTAAATCTCTTCAAATTTAGTGTGTCACACCAAAGATTCCAATAGAAGAATTGATCATTTTAAGATATTAAAAATTAAAATCTCCAAATGTAGAAGAACGTCTGTCGGCCTATCACACCAAATAATGCGGATAGAAATTCCATCCTCTCGCCACAATTTTTACATCGTTGGTCGGAGGTTTACCTCCAGAGACCGTGAGCCATGTCAATTTATCTTGTCGTTGGCATTATATGATTTGTTGGTTGACAGAATTCGGGGGTTTAACTGCTCTCTAACACATACGATTTGGACATAGATTCCCTGCGACCGAGCGTATCGGTAATTAATTTTTTTCGTTCGCCTCGCGAACACTTTTTTGATTTGGGATTTGCTACCTTTGTATATACTGAGTAGTGCTTTTTAAATAAAAATAACCAACTTTTAATTGCAAACATGAAGGTGTCTGATTTAAAACAGTTAATAATGGTGGCTTTAATAACAGCGAGGTGCTATTCACCGACAAAAATGTGTACAATAACCATGTTTTTTTATAAAACTGATCTTTTCGAATTTCTCATGGACTTTTTTCGAATTTTCTCTATTTATTGGCCGTTACAATAAACTGTTTGACTAGTTTAATCTTCAGGAGACGGTAAGTACCTACATATTCATTTCGTTATCTGCGCAAGAACCCATCCTCCAATGTCCTTGTAAGTAGTAACAATACAAAATTTTAATGTTTTCTTGGTCCACGCCCTGTATATGGTTTCAATAACACGAAACAGTAAATGAAAGAAAGGAAAAGCAAAAAATTCTTCAGCAACACTATTTTCTTCTACCCCCTCCCGCTTTAAAAACCCACGAGTCGCCATTGCATTGATGAGATAGAGATATATAGAGATATAGGTTATGCCAAAATTTTAACAAATAACTGGACATCTGTGGAGCTGCAAGAGGTGGTCATTTGGCACATATTTTCTTCCGTATTTAAATGTCATACTATGCGTTTTATTCAAGAATTAAAAATCGCTCAATTTTAAAGACATTTTACTTGTTTCCATGGCAACTAGATTATTGTTTGTCTGCTTGAAATTTTCAATGCCCACTCTGTATTAATATCCACTTATAACTAACGGAACATACGTAACTTTCAGCTATAATACATCAACACCATTCCTGACAAAAATAGCATAATCATAAGCCTTGGATATAACTTATTTTTTAGATGATGATTTTAGGATGATGATTTTAGGATGATGATTTTAGGATGATGCTGGCGCAACAAGCGCCAGCTACCTTGTTGATGGTATTGTGGCCGCACATGACGAATACACGACAACTGACGCGTTATAACAACAGACAAAACACAGCATTGCTCGTTTGATCAGATGAAATCAAATCCTTGTGCGCAATTCCCTTCAAATCGCAGAAAGAAATCAACATTGTTTTTATTTTTGAATTATCGTTGAATTATCGAGACGGCTTTTCTTCGGATTTGGCCCGCTCGGGTGCTTCCATTCGGCACTTTGGCGTTTGGTTTCTGGATAATATTGAAAGAATCACGTTTCATCACCAATAACAATGTTGTACTTGAAGTTTTTCGGCTCTTTAATCAAGTTCTTGGAAGTTGGTTCTGCAATGTTGGATTTGGGGCAATTTTTGATCGTCAGTCAATTTGTGTGGAACAAAGCATGCACAAACCTTCCGAAGTCTCAAATGTTCGATCAAAATGCGATTAATTGAATTTTTGGACATGTTGAATTCCATTTCCATGTATCGCAACGAAGATTTTGGCTGATTTTTTATAAATTGACGCACAATTTCAATGTTACTTTAAGTAACCCTGAAATTTTTCGGACCAGGATATTCGTCATCCTTGATGTTCTCACAACCTTCTTTGAATCGTTTAAACCACTCGTGGACTCTGCCACGGGATAAACAATCCTCACCATACACCTGTTTCATTAATTGAAACGTATGGTGAATGTTTTACCTAATTTAAAACAAAACTTAATATTTACTCTTTACTCTTTGTTCCAAACACTTTGAACGCGATAACTTAGCTTCTAATGATTCGAATATCATGAAATTTTGTCAAAACATCGATAAAGGATGCACCTTTCCAACGCCTACGCCGTCAAAAGATGGCATCACTAGAAATAGCTATTTTTTAAAGTCATGTTTTCCGTGAAAAGCACCTTGTATATAATAAACAGAGCTATTTTTGAAGGTCTGAATACAGGATATTAACTTGAATAAACTATAATCAACATTACCGAATTAGGAATAATTGTAATTTGACAACTAAAAAGTTTTGGAAAGTTTAAAAGGTTGTCTTAAAATTTTGGCGTGAAATACACATATATGTTCTCAATATTTCATCTACGATTTTCTTATTATTTAATTGAAAATAATAAATTAATATCGACGTTGTTTTTTTCCTGTTATATTTTTAGTTTCATAATCTAATCTACCTTTTCAATAAATAAGAGCAGTCTGGGCTTATAGATAATGTTTTAACTGTTGAGTTCAACAAACAAACGATATCATACTAAAAAAATGTACACTTATAAAACTTGTTTGCGTGTGGTAAAACATTCTAGAATATTTCAATATTATGTACTGATATATACAGTATTCAATATGTACCGAGGATCAAGAAAAGTCCACACTTTTATATATTTACCTTTATGTTTTAACATTAATTTTTACTGAAATCTCATTAGTTTTAAACTATTGGAACTTATTTTTTTTTCAAATGCCAAAGAAAACCCTTCTCTCATATGAGCTCATTGAAAAATATTCTGATCTTTGAACTTTCTTTGGTTTTATATTCAAAGGTTCTTATGCAGTAAACCAGAGGCCAATTTTTCTGCAAGTAATGGTGAAGGTGCCTGATCCCTATGTGTACCGAAATTTCTAGCAAATTCTAGTTCGAGAATTATCGACTTCATTCGTTTTTGTTATTTGACCTTGGGCGTTGTATCCAATTCACACAACTGTTCATGGGATAATCTTGCAAATAGCATTCAAACACTGGAACAATTTAGAATGTTTTAACAGGAAACTTAATACTTCTGACAGCTGCATTTTTATGACAATGACAATTTCACACTTATAATAAATAATAATTGAAATAATTTATTCCAGTATATTTGCTTATAATAAAGACTGCAAAAAGAAGACTGAAAGAAGAAAAGTGGCAGAAATGGTGATAAAAAAACCTTAACTCTGAAGCTTATAATAAACATGATAAGCATGATAAGCTATATTTTAAAAAATATATCCATTGAAAAAAATTACAATAAGAAAACACCAAAAATAAAAAAGAACGAAAAAGGAAGAAAAAAAAATAAAGGTCATTGAAACTGGATACTGCAAAAAGGAATGAAGTGGCAGAAATGGTGTTATAAAAACTTCAGCCCTTAAGTTTATAATACACCAGCGGCGGTTCGTGGGGAAAATAAAACAGGTAGGGCACGTATAACCAAATTTTAGAATGGGGACAGGAAAATGTGTCGGAATCAAAAATTTTACATTTCTTAGTATCATACACACACTTTGCAGTGTAAAAATATGAGTGTACCTCTGAGACATCATTCATTTCTTTAATTTTTAGGTGAGGCACGTGCCCACGTGCCCTTATGGACCAAATATATTATATGAAAAGAACTTTCACCATTATGCAGTGTAAAAGATAGGTGGTAAAATAAAATCAGGCTCTAATCTAGTGTTTAATTTGCGTACATCCGATCAAAATCTAATTTTATTGTTTCTACATTTATTGAGATATGAAGGACTTTTGAACTGTAGTATGGCTTAAAATAAACAAATGGAGTGGAGTTGGCTTCTGAGTAACGCGGACAAATACATCAACTGATGTATTTGAAATTTAAAATGACGTCAACTTCTAAGAGACAAGTTAATACTTTTGCATTCTATGCTAGTGTCTCGGACAAGATTTCTGCAGACCGCGCTTAAAAACGGCCCATATAGTACATCACAATAGTATGACTTAATACACTTGAATATAAAAATAACAAATAGCCTTTAAATAACAAATAACAACGAGCCTTCCGCATCTTTATGCACATATAAATAAGGACGGAAACGGCCATATTAAAGAACCAAATAATAGATAATAGAACATATATTAATACCTACTATATTGAATAATATAGTAAGTTAAAACAATAATATTGGAAGTAAAGCAAATACACACAAATATGTAGGTTTGTATTGATCGAACATCTAAGGCAAAAGTGAGACTACTACCAAATGGTGTTCCAACAATTGAAGAGGACCGTTTAAAATATGTAATTTTTTATTTTATCATTTTGATAAACATCTTTCA
The DNA here is from genome assembly GCA_031761425.1 of Cosmopolites sordidus. Lineage (NCBI taxonomy): Eukaryota > Metazoa > Arthropoda > Insecta > Coleoptera > Curculionidae > Cosmopolites > Cosmopolites sordidus. The sequence goes on along the minus strand of JARFXV010000194.1, from coordinate 715,385 downwards.
TAGCATTTACCCTTGAAAGTTGGCTCTTTTTAGTTGTTGAGTTGTGGAAAATGAGTTCTTGAAAAACTTGAAAAAATTCGTAGTATGAATACAAAGTTAATTTTGTTTAAGGAATATTAAACACTAACTCACTAAATACAGAAAGGATATATCCATTTTAATAATAAATAATTTGAGTGAATATTACGGCTTATTATTTCATTTATGAATATGTATACCTCATTTAAGTATGAATATAAATTCAATGCAAGATGAAACTGATTACCTAACCAATTTTTGGAAATGATATGATTCTATGACAGAAGATTTCAATTTCTTAATAGCCTTTTGTAGTATTGGCTACATTAACGACACTTGACTATCAAAAAAAAAAGTTTTTTTAATTAATTTAAATGTTGACATTTTCGCAGGAAAGAAATCAACACCATCAGCTTATTATATTATTCCTCTTCTAAAACTATTTTAATTTAAATTTAAAAATAAGAATTAAATAGTAGTTCACCTTTTCTGTCGTATCTAGCAAGTCTTCATTAACTATACAATATAACTTATTGTATTAATATAAATTGTAATATAAATTATTGTTTTAAACAATTGTAAACTTTTATCGGTTTCTTGTTTTTATTCATACTGCCATTGTCAAATCGGATACCATATGAAGCTAGTATTCTGGTCCCACTTTACATTTGTTCTTTCCTGTAGTTTTATATTCAAAGCTTAATATGAACCCCTCAAAGGGTCCCAGTTTCGAACTCGTATTTAGGACAAGAGTTCATCTCTACTCCGAGACTAGTAATATAAACGGTGTATATTCTGAAATATAAAAATATCAACTATAATTACTAACCAAGATATTTTAGTTCTAATTATGGTATAATTTTATTGATCAATTGTAACTTGTATTGATATAAAATTAAAAAAATTAAAGGTCTTAAAATAAAGAAAAATGAGAAAATCAATTTGTTCAAATAATATTTTCCCTCGCTGTAATTTTTTATTGAAATCCCAACTATATATTTGAATAAATCAAAAATTCCTTAAAACATTCTCAACATTCGTCGAACGTTTAGGATATGCACCGCTTCGCTTATTCGAGAACTAACCTACCGTATTCCGCGGTATTCTACAACCTTCCAGTCTCCCGGTCTTGCCGGTATATAAACATCGGCAACAGCGGCCAGGAATCAGAATCGATAAGCCAAAATCAACGAATACAGTTCGTTTATTTAAATCATTCAGTTCAGTGCAGCTAAAACTAGAAGATGTCTTTATTACCTTTGCTCTACGACGATTTCATCGGTTGCCCAGCCCGCAGGGATAATTTATTCTCCTCCATTTTTTCCCCCGATAATTTTGTTTCGACCATGAAGAATTCATTGAACCAATTCGCCCAGCTGGAGAAAGATAATTCGATCACAGTGGACAAGGACAAGTTCCAGGCTAATGTCGACGTCCAGCAGTTCAAGCCCGAAGAAATCTCCGTGAAATTGACAGACAACGTTGTCAGCATCGAGGGTAAGCACGAGGAAAAGCAAGACGAGCACGGCTTCATATCCAGGCACTTCGTCAGAAAGTACACAGTTCCAGAGGATTGCGACGTCCAGAAACTGAAGACGAGCTTGTCCTCCGATGGAGTGTTGAGTATTACAGCTCCGAAAAAACCCGAAGGAAAACAAGTGGAGTATAAAACCATTCCCATTACTCTCACCGGCCCAGTAAAGAAATTGGAGCAAAAATCTAAAGAAGAGCAAAAAGCTGAATAGAATCGTTAAAAATGTATTCATTCATATATTTTTCTCTGTCAAATATAATATTGTACTTGTAGCCTTTTCTGTACAATTAATTATTCCAAAGATATTGGTTTTTTGAGACTGAATTATTATATGTTAAATATTTTGTTTTGCAATAAATACTTCCAAATGAATTGTTTTTTCATTAATATATTTCTTTCTGATGTTCTAAAACTGAAAACTAATATATATATATACATATATATATATATATATATATATATATATATATATATATATATATATATATATATATATATATATATATATATATATATATATATATATATATCTATACACAAAAATGCATCAATGAAAAATACTTTTAAAAACATAAGAATTCAACACTAAAAAATATGTTCAAACCGGCAACCATGTAAACATCGTACGCGCGATTAGGCAACATTGAAAACAACCGGCGTTATTTTGTTTTTATCATCAATCTGCGTTTAACAGAGTTACTGTTCTGATCTATAGACTTCTGAATGCCAGTTAAGAAATAACTACCAGTTTAATTTAACGTTGTAACATGGCTCTTGTACCATTTTTCCTGGATGATGACCTTTTAGGAGGTCACTCCCATAGTTTACATGGTTGGAGCGAACCTGACCTCAATCATTGGCCCCTAATGCTACCATCCAGGTAACATAAGTTGTATTCCTATTATAGTTGTGTGATAGGGACTGTTTAGATCTACAGATCATTTGAGAAATCTCAGAAACCAGTTGGCTCATTTAGATAGAGACACGTCAGTCATTCTGGATAAACATCACTTTCAAGCCAACATAGACGTTCAACAGTTCAAACCTGAGGAAATAACTGTGAAATTAACGGGGGAGCACACTATAACTGTTGAGGGTAAACATGAAGAACAACAAGATGACCATGGTTATATATCTAGGTTAGATTTGTTTGTTTTAATCTCATCAACAGGGTGTTCTCGATTGGTTTCTTTACAGGCATTTCGTGAGGAGATATCTGCTGCCACAACACTGCGACGTGACAAAAATTCAGTCGAAATTGTCCTCAGATGGGGTTTTAACTATTTCAGCTCCCAAAAAACAGGAGGGCAAGGAACTCGAAGGAGAAGATATTCCTGTTATACATACAGGAAGACCAATAATAAGAAGATTGCACTTGTGGCCTAGTCGCAGGGGGGACAGAAAGAGAAGATTTAGTGCATCCAAATAAAGCATTTATAAGAATTCTTGGTGTCAAATATGTATTCACTGTATTAATAAATATTACATTTCATTTTTTTTTCGTAAACTTTGTGCTCTTAAAGCATTTTTAAATAGTTTGTTTAATTTTAAGATATATTACAATAAATTATAATGGGAATTAGGGTTATAAATGTTATGAAATATATATATTTAATAATTCAAAAACAGTTTTTATTTATCATAAAATTAAAAATTATTCTAAATCATCCAATTTTATTTTTTTAAACACAGTAAAATCTTAGTAAAGCCAGTTCGAGGATGAATAGGGCCAGATGTGGCACGTGACTTATTGTTATGTGACATATATGTTACTTTCTGACATTTTGTTACGTGACATATATGTTAGTTTGTGACATATGTGTTACTTATGTGGCATATGTGTATATTTATGTGACATGGGAATATTTATGTGAGGTGGGGCATAAAAGAAGCCATCTACGTTGGTCACTCACTAATCTCTAGGCTTTTGTGCTGAAGAGGGTTATAATTGCTGGTAATTGTGGATCGTTAGTTTATCTAGTTATAAATAGAAAAAAAGAGCACCTGCATTTTATTTTCAACATGTATAATACAATATATTTATCCCTTAATCACAACGAAGAAAAAGCTCGAAATATTCACTATACTGTTAGTATGAACGCTTCGAAAACGTTTTAGTAAATACATATAGGTATCTGAATTATCTCGAATTTATCTCTAATAAAAATGTACCTGATTTTATAACATGAGATAAAAACAGAATGACCATGCTTCTATATCTAGGTTAGATTTGCTTGTGCTAACTAGAGAAATAGTGTTTTTTATTGATTTTCTTAAAATGTAGTATGTGAGAAGATATCTGCTGCTGCGAGACTGCAATAAAATAAATCATAGGGAAATCAGCATAAAGAAATCATAAACTTTCATGGTGTAAGAACATATTTAAGATATGGTAAAACATCATTGAAGAAGATCCACGCTCGCGCCCGTGAATAACAATTCTAATTACTGAAAACATCTAGAAAGTGACAGAAATTCTGGTCAGAATTTCTCGAGTTTAACACGAATATAGGAAGCATAAACATGTACGTCTCTTGGACAAGATAGTTTTTTTAGCCAAGAAAAATGTTAAGATTTCTTGGCTAAAAAAGTATATTGTAATTTATGACTATTCCCAAAGAAAAACAGAAGATGTAAGGAAAGCATTCTGCTCAACCAGTATCCTTCGACCACGGTTTTGCAGGCATGCTAAATATAATCAGTAGAGGTGCTTCAATTTGACGACCTCCTCCAACTCAACAGACTTTATAATGAGCTTTTATACTACACTAAAGGCTTCAAAATCAAAATTATCAAATAGTCGTAATAGATTCAGCAAAAAAAATAAATAAAATTTCAGATTACAATTTGCATCAGTCATAATTCTCTAAAGACTGAAAATGTTCAGTAAAAACATTAAATTTGTATATATAAGTGAATGCCTAACACATATAATATTAAAATAATCGTTTTTAAAACCTTGGGAAAATATAGTTGTATTAAATCCCTACAACTACCTGAATTTATCTGGAACAAAAAATCTATTGAATATAGAAGAAAAAAGGCTGGTGAACAGCTGCCTATCGTTCTTAAACGTTTTACAAACGGTCGTTGAGCGAAAAACGCACATATGTGAAGGTCAACAGAAGGGCATACTTTTATGGACCTATTCTATTGTATCGGGAAGAAAATTGTTTAAAAGTATCAGATTTATTAAGTTTTATTATAAAAATATTACAATACATTAATTATATGTAATTATTAACTTACATATTTTCTTTATTATATGATAGTATTTTTTTTCAGTCTATGGATTCTATAAAGTGGAAATTATAAAAAATACTTCTGAATATTCAGAGGAAAATTGTAAATAGGTGTTACTATACCGCAGGATAAGGTAGGTCAGAAAGTGTATATATCAGACGTAAAGTTCAAGAGAGTTCAAATCAATACCAAAGTCAAAATATTTTGGATGTTAGTCGAGAATTTACTATGCCACGCTAAATTGTACGAGAAGATTCCGACCGCCATCTAGACAGTTCCAGACGAATTAAATACCCGAACTGTTCATAGAATATATGGAAGTAGTATTGTTATAAATTATTATCGATTCTTTACTACATCGACACACATCACAACGTAACATTAAGATTATATGCTGAATGTTTGTGAGTGAATTAAAAACACATGACAATGAAAATTAAGCGGAAGAATTTTTTTTCTTCATTAGGATAATCACCATCCACAACGACGATTGCGAAAATTTTAAAGACTCTTTATTCTCCGGATCTGGCTTCTAGTAAATATTTTTTATTTCATAAGCTAAAGTAACATTTGAAGGTACTAGAGGTTTGAATTTGGAATTATTACTTATTTTGTATATATTGTACAAATATGTATTTTTTCTTTTATATGCCCTATTCGTATTGACTGGTTGATTCACAAACAGTGGAGAAATGTCAATTTATTTACATGTCCATATCATTTTTCTCAATTTAACTACTATAAATTCTATGAACAGTTGTTTCAGTGTATAGATCACTGTAAATTCTCCCCACCCCTTCTAGTTGATTCTAGAGCGTTCCATCGTTTTATAAATATTGCGTTTCGCCGGTTTCCTGTCAGTTAATATCAAGATTTGTGTCTGTTAAAGTCCAGAAGGAAAGAAAAAAGAACAAGATGTCTTTACTTCCTTTCTTATTTGCTGATCCTTGGGAATACCGTCCAGTATCACGCCCATCGAGAATCCTCGACCAGCATTTCGGATTGGGACTGACCCCGGAGGATCTTTTCCAACCGCTGACCGTTAACAACAGGCTTTTGACTAGAACACCGGCCGGTTATATGCGAAACTGGCGATCAAACAACACCGTTCAGGACACCGGTTCGACCGTGAGCATCGATAAGGATAAATTCCAGGCGAATTTGGACGTGCAGCAGTTTAAACCTGAAGAAATCGTCGTTAAGGTCACTGGTGACAATGTCCTAACCATCGAGGGCAAGCACGAAGAAAAAGAAGATGAACACGGTTATATTTCCAGACATTTCGTACGAAGATATGTCTTGCCGAAGAATTGCGACATGGGTAAGGTAGAATCCAAGTTGTCCTCTGATGGAGTCCTTACCATCACAGCCCCAACAGTTGAAAAGATGGAGCTGGAACACAAGAGCATCCCCATCACCCAAACTGGGGAACCAGCCAAGCAACAGGCTGTCGAACAGAAGAAGTAGACATCTGTAAATGTCAATTTTTTGTGTTTTTCATATATTCATCCAAAGCATTTAAATATTTAATCTAAAGGCTGATAGTTATCATACTGTATTTTTATTGTTAGCGCTAATACAATATGTATTATTCCTATTGTGGTTCTAGATTTTCGTTTTTCCTTGTTTTATAAATTATAAATAAATAAAAAGTTTGTGATCCAATTTATTTTTGTGTTTTATTTTTATAGCAAGTAGTGCTTTTGCAATAAAAAACAATTTCACACTATTTTTTTCTCAGACGACAAATTATTCTGTTAAAATATTGTTTTTAAAGTTAATCAGTATAGAAAGTATCATTTAGAAGTCTGCTTCGTATTCAGGTCCTAATCTTTGTCGACTTCCTTGTTTTTTTTTTCAGTTGATATACGTTCCGGTAATCTGCACCATCTTGTTTATTCATTCTTTTTGTGTATCTAAGCTATACTGTTGTTTCTCTATCTGTTCTATAAAGTTTGTCTCCATGTTCATGTTTACCCTTATTGTATCATTTCAAATCTAAATTTCTTCCAGCTACGGCGCTGCAAGTCCTTTTCAGTCGTTGTCAATATATTTCTGATTCTTTTTGGCATATCCTACGTTTATTGTATGAAAATGATAAAAAATATTTTATTCAAAGTATTGCCCATCGCTAGCTATACATTTTTCCTGTGTGACAATTTGTGGATGCCACGTCAAAACTGTTGCGTTTTTGAGGCAAATCAGTCTTCGAGCCATTTTCGTTTAAAGCTGAGGTTTGACGCTTCCAGCACATATAATCAGCACATAGAAATGGGTTACAAGGTGGCGTACGTTGATGACCTGGCGATGGTGATAAGAGCAAGAACCAGGTCTGTGCTGGAAGAAATGGCACAGCATATAGTCAACAAAATTGCCCTGGAGATGGATCAAATGGGCATTAAAATGTCAGCAAAAAAACTGAAATGGTAATATTGACGGGGAGAAAAAAAACTCACAAACCTCCAAATCAATATTCAGGGCGCTACAATAAAAAGTACAAGAGCAACTAAATATATGGAGATTCTTATAGACAAAGATGCTAAAATGACCACTCACGTCAAAATGATATGCGAAAAAGCAAATAAAACATTGATGATACTAACTAAAATAACCACAAAAACAGGAGGTCCAATGGCCTGGAAGAGGCGTATATTGGTGGAGGCCACTATATCAACTATCTTGTATGAGGCGCCTATTTGGGCAAATGTCTTAAGGTAAAAGCACTACGAGGCAATGCTCGAAAGAGTAAACAGAAAAATGGCAATGTGCATATAGAACCGGGTCCACAATCACCATCCTAGTCTATCACAAATAAGACTCCGAATCATGGAAAGCATATCAATATTTGAAAGGAGAAAGGAGTCAAAAACTCAAGCAAGACAGAAATTACTGGAAGCCTGGCACAAAGAATGGAACGATTATGAGGGAAAGGCAAAAACATTTATCCGAGACGTGAGAGAGTGGCACAACAGAAAATTAGGGGAGACAAATTTCTACACAACACAAGCAATAACGGGTCATGGATCCTTCAGATACTATTTATACAGAATGGGAAAGTTAGAGAACAAGGATTGTCGCTACTGTGGGATGGTGGATACAAGGGACCACACAATCTTCCACTGCCCGAGATGGGAACGCTTCGGATGGCTACTGCTGCCGAATGCAATGTAGAAGTGACGGAGCACAACATCGGTGTTCTGCTTCTGGAAGGAAAGACAGTGGGAAAGAATAATGGGTATGGTGGAGAAAATAATGAGAACAAAAATAGATGACGAGAGAAGACGTAAAATAAATTTGGATTCACAATCTGTTGTGTCCTGAAGTAATGCCTAACGGCGGTTCCCAGGCCACGAGCAGAAAAAAAATCCTTGAGGGGGAAGGGTTTTAGTCGGTAGGCATGATCCCAACAAGGACATGAATCCGACATTCCCATGTCACTGAATATCGAACACATGGATGTCTTTAAAAGATTTCCTAATCCCCTCAATTAAAAAAAAAATGCGAAAGTATTTCCCAACTAAACGCCTCAATCGTTTTCTTAACAAGTTTTGCTGTGTGTGATAGGGCATTATCAAGAAGCAAAACCACTTTGTGTTGTCTTTTTTTGAAATTCTGGTCGTTTTTCATGCAAAGCTTGATTCAAATTGATCATTTATTGTCGGTAGCATTCAATATTAACGGTTTCGCCAGGTTTCAACAGCTCATAATAGAACACACCCTTCTGATCCGACCAAACACTTGTCTTCCATCCATAGTGATTTGGCCTTGCAATCGATATCGATGGTTCGCCTGGAGTTACCAATGATCTTTTACGCTTAGGATACTCAAAATATATCCACTTTTCATCGCCAGTCATAATTCGATGGAAAAATTACTTTCATTTGACCTTGCGAGCAGCATTTCGATTTTTCGGTTTATCTGCTATCTTTCATTCAGTTCATGTGGAATCCATTTTCTGGATCTTCCCAATGGCTTTCAAATGTATAGAGACGGCTTCTCGTGTCAGATTTAATTGATCCGCGAGTTGTTGCATTTGAGCGTTATTCTCATCCAACAATGTTTGCAAATCGCTGTCTTCAAGCTTTTTCGGTGGTCTTCCACGTTCTTTGTTTCTCACGTCAAAATATCCACTTTTGAATTTATTTAAACCACTCAAAGCACTGTGATTTACTAAGAGCATGCTCGCCATAAACTTCGACAAGTATTCGATGCGATTCTGCAGCAGTTTTAAGCTAAGCTTATTAGATTAACTCGGATGATCGTGCTGAACATACGACGGTAAAATTTGTGATCGGAGAAGGTTTGCGGCATCGGCACCAGGTCTGTTCAACATTGTATTGAATACAAAATATTGAAAGTCATCATATAAGACATTATAGACGTAAATGGAACAATGATAAACAAAGAAAAACAAATCATATATCTGCATATCCTGCAGATACACACTTTTTTTTTTCTTACAAGGCTTATTCCATTCATTCGGTATGTGTTCTTCTCATATCTTAACAGTAATTGTTGAACTCTCTTGGAAATGCAAACAACGTTTCTGATCAATTCTTCTGTTGGAACCTTTGGTGTGAAATACTAAATTTGAATAGATTTACCACTAAACGTGCGTCGAGCGGTTCAAAAAAGTGTTTTGGTGTTTAGTGGTAAATCTCTTCAAGTTTAACCTTTCTGATGTATTCTTATTGATACACCAGAAACTAGAAATAGAATAAAACACCAATAATAATTAAATAGCATTTTATTTTACAGGAAATTAAAAATCACAACATAGCATATATCTAACATAAGGTTTAACTTAACCTTCCTGGATATATACAGTACGTCTGTATAAAAAACAATAATAAAAACAAATAAAAAAGAAAAGATTAAAATTATTTAAAAAAAACAAAACCTTAGGTCGTTTTTACGATAACAAAGAAAAATAATACTTAAATTTTGGAATGAAATATAATACGAAAAGACTTTTTCTGGTTGTGCGTTTTGTAAACGTAAAAAATAAAGCTTTTTTTGTGTGATTAGTCGTTTTGAGATTCCCATTAGAGAAAGCAGAAACCAGCTGATTATAAAGTGGCATAAAAATGAGTATTTGAACGGGATGTATACGTTTAATCCCCGTAACCAGAAAAGACCACAGGAATCAAACAGAAAGAGAAAATTGCATCCAGTGCCGAAATCAACAAAAGAACTGGCGTATTTGAAGGAAAAACATCTTCATAAAAACCAAAAAATATTTCTTCTGATCACTGATTATACCAATCCTCCATTGTGGAGTCGAAATATGAACGCTACATAGAATACTCTTGGTTGGCTCTACTTTTTTGAACACAGTTTTCTTTCTAATTTTTGTTAAATATTACGTTTACAGTACTTTTTTATAAAACTAAGTTTGCTATTATGTTTTCCTTTTTGTTATATATTTATATTATATAGTTATTGTACTAATTATGTATGCTTTGCAACTTTATTTGCCAGTGTCTTTTATCATAACGGCTCTATTTCTCTCGCCACCACTGTATAATAATGTTTGAAATATTCTAGATGTGCAGTCTGTTAGATCATGGAAATATTATTTAGACAAACATTACAATTTAAGATCTAAACTTATTCAGAATTATTGTGGGATATTAGAATAGTTCTTATGACTTATGAGTTCGAGATGTGGGCCCTCAATTGTGCAATGATCTAGATATTGTAGATTATGCGAGGGTCCAGCGACTCAGATGAACGAGACACGTGGCCAGAATGCCAGAAACCAAGTACCAAGGAAAATCGTGACGGGACGAATGGTGGGCAGTAGAAAGACAGGTAGAACAAAGACACGGCGGCAGGACAAATGAACTACTGCACATCAAAAACTGTTCAAGAGCTACTGGAGATTGATCCGGTTGGAGGTGAAAGTTGAGGGAGGTCAAGCCTCACTAAGGAGCTGTAACACTACACGAAGAAGAAGAAACATTAGAAGAAAAAAATCAGGGCTTGGTGTGATCACCAATTAAAAGTCGATGAACAGATGCAAAATTATTTGGGGTTTGCGTTTTTCAATCTTAAAACTGCCAATCGAATCCCATAGAAACTACTTTAGTGTGAAACAGCATACAACTGGAAAGAAAAAATGGCTAAAACATATTGAACAGGATATGGCAAACCAACGTCTGACCAAGTCTAACCTCCCCCGATAATTATAGCAGTACATTGAATCCATAGAGATCCTCTGGGAATCTAAATACATGTTAACTGACAAGAAGAATAAGAAGATATGTTGATGAAAATATTGACTGTGAATGTATATCCCGAACCAGCACTGATAAATGAGTTGTTACTGATAAGATTTATCAAGGATCACAAAATATGAATCTATAGTCTTTCAATGTTAAAATTGACTGAAGGATTATTTTTATATCAAACGTCTTTGCAGTGATAACCGTCTTTGGAGCAGATTAACCAAAAAAGTACAAAATAAAACCTTCTAAGATTAAACAATATCCTGATGATGCTAACATGGTTAGCGAAACGTACGTCAAGAACCTTATAGCTTATTCAATTTTAGAACACACACCTCTCAAACCATCAGAAATTAACCTTATTGGGAACTAGTTTTTATAGATATAAGTTGGTTCAATTACTTTTCTTCAGCACACTATATAATCGACATATTCGATGGCATTTCTGCATGTTTCTCGCAAAATCTCTCTAACTCTAATAATATTAGGATTTTGATAATCATTTCACATAAATTTGACTTTTTGATGGAAGAAAATTGAAAGTCAATATTAAAAAAGTTCCTTAACCCCCTTCCCTTAGGGAACAAGATAAAATCTGATTATTTCTTAATAAGTTACGCTTATTTCTAGTGACTATTATAAAAAGCACCAAGTGCTTCCTTAACATATCTTTGACATGGAATGAGTGAGATTCAAAAGATTTATTGTCAAAAATTAAGAATTAGAATACTGAAAGATCAGTATTTTTTAACATGGAAATTAAAAAACAAACTTTTTACACCTGTTCTCTGGTGATACAACTACATTAACATTAACAAGGGAATAACCACGCAAATTATTCCCATTGCTGTCGAGTCTTCATATATGTTGCAGGGTAGCCCGCACTTAGTACCAACGTCCAATAGTTTACAAGATAACCGAATATAATTGAATTAAACTTAGATACTAGTTATGTTGCTAAGTATGCAACAAACTGAGAAGTGAATTTTGTAAAATCCAGCAACTCATATGGGACTAATCAGGTTTGATGATTCCCTCGCAAGATTCATTTTAATTTCCCCAAATATATGCCCAACAAAGTGTCTAAGACAATAAATAGTATTCAATAACCCCTAGTTTAAGAGTTTCCCTCTATATATCTCTTTGCGTACATTTTTTAAAATATATATTTTGATTTTTTGACGGCAATATTGAAGACTTTAAAGGTGGTAAGACTGAAATAAGTGAGATCTTACAATGCTTGGATTTGAAATGTTTTAGAGGTTCCGTATGTGCTTCGCTCTCCTTATAAGCAAACAACTCGAAGACACTCCGCAAGAGAGTTTGGCTAATTGGGTGACGTTAACTGACCGTCTTGGGTAATCGATTTTTTCACCAAATACCTTGAAGAAAGCGAGAAATTATTGATCTAATATTGATTAAAAAAAAAGATATTACCTTAAATGATAAAGGTATTTCTTCTGGTGTTCTATGTACAAGGGTCCCATTTAAATAAAGAACATTGGCTGCTTGGTCCTCGGGCAAAGTTAGAGTTTGATAACTGAAGGTGGCTTCTCGTTCCATCCTTTTTAGGACTTCTTGAGCTTCCTTCCCTATACCCACGCATATAAGATCAGGACCGCCCATGGTTATGTAAGATTTCAAATGTTTTGGTTCAGGAACCTGTAGAAAACTAGCATGGATTACTGATAACACAAAAAATAGTAATAGTAGATTAATATTTAATAGTTTACCTGTACCAATGCATATTACAGTTTAGATTATTGAGGGGCTACTTTCTGTAGATGATCTAACGGAATTAAGACGATCGAAAACATCATTAAGGGAGAGCGAAATAAAGGTGAAAGCCAAAAAGACCAGTCTAGAAATAGATATAGAAAAAACAAAGTTGATGGGAACGCAGAACTGAATCCAAGAGGAAAACTGAACTGGATAATGCTTAATGGAAAACTGAACTGGATAATGTATTAAAGTTGTGAAGGAAATTACTTATGTGGGAAGAAGTTGCCAGAAATCGCATTATGAAGGGTAACAAAGTTATTTATTCCCTGCATTTTGTCCTAAGATCTAGACTTTAAGGGAACACGAAAGTTAAGATCTATAAAAGACTCATTCAGCCAGTAGTCACTTATGGCTGCGAGACGTGAACTCTCGCAAAGAAATACAGAAGAGATGCTTGCAGTATTTGAAAGAAGAGTACCTAGAAGAATTTTTGGTGCTCTGAATGATTTGGAGGATCAGGTATAACTTCGAACTCAAACAATTATACAAAGATCTGGTTATTGCTGACTAGGTGAGAGTTCAGCAACTTAGATGGGCAGGACCCGTGAAGAGAATGCTAGAAAGTCGAATACGAATGAGAATCATTGAGGAAGGATATCATTGATAAGGATAAAAAACAAACATATAGAGCTGGAACAAGTTAAACAATTTAAATACTTAGAAATAGCTATAGCGAAAAATGGAAAGATATAAATTAAAATAGAAGAAAGATTAATAGCCAACACCAGATTATATTATTCACTAATCAAGAAAGTATTTAACAAGAGAGAAATGAAAACAGAGACTAAGATTAGGGTACATAATGCACTAGGCATCCCAACTTTGGCATATGGCTCCGAAATGTGAAAGCTAAATGAACATCAGAGAGGAAGAATACAGGTCTGTGAGATGAGAGTATTGAGATGTGAGATGAGACCAAGAGTGTGGAAATTGGGAAAAAGTGGAAGGGACACGAGAGAAATGGAACGATCAGATTGACAAGTATCTTAGAGAAGTGGGACTGGACTGGAGAGGGGCCGAGGAACTTGTGAGGGATAGAGGGGAGTGGAAGAAGGGAGTGACAGGTGATTAAGAAACCTTAACTCGACACTGGCAATGACCGGTAAACGAGTATAGATCATGATGATGATCATTAAGGAGTGAATATGATGTAACAGAAGTGTAAGAAATTATATTCTAGAACTACTGCACAGCCGGGATGTTACAGGAAGAGTGCAAGACCATCAACAACCATTAAAAAAAAGTGGCCTGAAGATTTTAAACATGGAAAAGAGGCATGAGAAATGAACTTATGTACTAATACAAGAAAACATTGGTTATACCCATGATGTTGTAGAAACACTACAAATAAACCTTTCAAAAGGAATTTTTGTCTGGTACTGCTACGCAAAAAAATATTGAAATCGACCCTTCCATATTATCCTGATTTATCCTCATCCGATTCGAAAATAAATAAAAATAGAAAGAGACAAAAGATGATTGTTGTATAAAACATTATTACATAAGATCATGTACTTTTATAGGGTAGTCTAGGGGTTGGACTGATTTTTCTTCGTATAGACCGACAGGTAGCATCTCCTGCATACGAAGATAGAAATGCTGACTTGTTAGACTTTTTTAGGCAAGAGAGTAAGATCCAACAAAGAAACGGTCCTGAGTCAGGCCAGTTCGAGGCTGGGTAAAAATGAATGCCTTCAGAGAGGCCTAGGCCTGGAGAAAAAACCTAGGGTTCATAGTCCTTGGAGGGTACTGACCGAATCATAAAAAATCGGGCTGTAAGTACTTCTGGGGTATTTATTAAATTTCAACGCATACACAATAAAGAATTCTCCCGCTCATTTGGTTTGGTGTATTCAAGAACGTCAGAGTGACCCTCGTAAAATCTAAACTAAGATTTTTTCAGAAAATTTTCCCAACGATAGATATCTCTCATTTATTTTTAATTAGTTTACGCAGTGCTCACGTTGATGGAGTGGAAATTCCCGAAAAAAAAGGTATTCTTAATAAAAATAACATATACTAATGTCTAAAAATAGCTGTAAGGTGTGTTGCTGTAAGTTGAAAAAAAACGTGAAAGTTATTGTTAATCAACTTTATTAGTGCTTCAACTAATTTAATGTTTTTGACCTTATTTCGCTAAAATTCTAAATGTGGCACTAAAATGTTTTTAACGTGCGGTAATATTATGAATTGAACCAACAAAAAAATATATTTATTTTTGGGTGCTAAACTTAGTTTCTGCGGCGCGATATGTTCTCCCTTATTTTATTTTTTTTTAAGAAAAGTGTCGCTGAAGCTTTTGGAGTACAAACTGCAACCAAAAAATGCATACAGTTTCAATTATTCAGGTTTCTAGACGATCTGGATAATTGGAAAAGCTTGAGAGATACTTAAATAGTTCTTTTTAGGATACATCCTGACTAGAAATGACAAGTAAATATATTTTCATAATTATGAAAGAGGTACTGTTGGAACACGAACAAAGAAGTTCCTTCCATACCATTCTTATTCTCCAGACTTGTTGATACACATTTTATAATCCGGAAGAATTCATTTTTAGTAAGTCCATAAGTCTCAATGGGCCATTAAGTTTAGATCTTAGGACAGAATGCAAGAAATATTTTTTCGGATATCACGTGTGATGCTGTTTTCGTCTAGTTTATTTCCCAAATTAGTACATTCCTTCACAACTTCAATGTTGTCATCGCCGATTATCCAGTTCTGGTTTCTTCTTGGATTAGTTCTCATTTTAATCAGCTTTGTCTTGACGGGCTTTTTTTGGCTTTCTTTTTTAATTTATCACAGGTCTTTTTTAATGATCGTTTTCGACCGTGTTAATATACTTAGGTCATCTGCACATCTTACTTTCTGGTTTTCTTTATTTGAAGATTAAATATACTGATGTAGAAATCACGAGTTCACGAGTTGTTTCAGGGGCATAGTCTTCCATCTTTTACAACGCCCCCTTATGCCATTTTTGAGCATACATGGATACATATATCCATGGTTTGCAGGAAGGATGCAGCGCACAGTTGCAGCTGCTGGAATATTCATCGTAGGAGTGCGTCAGTTGTATTAAAATGGCAACCCACTCTCAACATAGCCTTGTCCTGATCGTTTCTTTTCCACTGCCACCTTGCGTTGAACTCGAGCTCAGCTGATGACGCCTGCAAGGTCAGAAACCTGTCTTGGAAGAAGTTTGCTGGCGCTTCGGATGGCGGATGAATGAATGGCAAAGCACCGACGTGGAGCACGGATGAACTTCCTTAGCTTTTTAATACTTTTCTCCACAGGCTCAGTTCACTATTTTTCGATCATACCTGGTACTTACCGGAGGTTAGACGGGTCACGAACGGTCTGACTGCTGCGACCTGTTACTGCAGGATGGCGCGGCTGCATGTTATTGCAGCCTCTATTCGACATGGGCAATTTATACGGTCCTTCATCCGCTCTTCAGCTGTTCAGCTTGAGCCCAACTGATGACGGCTTAAGGCCAGAAACCGGTCTTGGGAGACGCTTGCTGGCGGATAAAGGAATGGTAAAGCACCAATGTGAAGCACGGGTGATTTTCCTATATATATATATATATATATATATATATATATATATATATATATATATATATATATATATATATATATATATATATGGCCATGGAAAATAGGTTGGAAAAATCGGCGTATCTAAAAACACAAAACTGAGACATTACAACACAGTTATTAAGCCAGAATGTCTATATGGGGCAGAAACGCTGATTTTGAATAGAAAGAGAGACGACATCGAGGACATTGAAAAGAAGGAAAGAAAAATCATAAAAAATATTAGGCCCCAAACAAATAAATAGCACAACATACCGACTTCGAGAAAACCAAGAAATCAAACAATACACAGATATACATAGCGATATGAGAAAAAGAAGACTTAAGTTTTACGGACACATAAAACGGATGAATCCGATTAGGCCAACTAGACAAATAGCCGAATTTTACTAAAATAGGAGTAGATTAAATGGAGTGCTGCAATTAAAAGAGGATCTGAGATCAACAAATATTACACAAAGTGAAATTCAGGATCACAAGGTTAACGTTTGGAAAGTTGACTAGAGAGAAAAATGTAGGAAGACTGAAACAACTTGGTCTGATGAAAGGAAAAAAGCTCATAGCGTAAGAATGAAATTAGTATGGACGCTAAGGAAGGCTAACAACTACAAACGCCTCTAATTGTACTTAGCTTGGTCCACTAGGTCCTATACGTGAATAATAATAATAATAATAGTTATATATATATATATATATATATATATATATATATATATATATATATATATATATATATATATATATATATAATATATATATATATATATATATATATATATATATATATATATATATATATATATATATATATATATATATATATATATATATATATATATATGAAATGTTAGATTTCTTTGGACCGCGTCCAATGAGACAACACTAGCTGAGTGTCACTCTCAGGTGGGGCTCATCCCCAAGTCAAACATCCGACAAAATGTTTATATATATATATATATATATATATATATATATATATATATATATATATATATATATATATATATATATAATGTGCGGAAACGGTTAAATATCTCGAGAATGTTTTGAGACTTTTCCGTTAATAATAGAGACCCTGTATATATAGAAATTAAGTTTAGCACCTAAAACTTATTTAGACTGCAACGCTAAGTGTAAAATGTAAAGGCATATCAGTAATAATACTTGGTGAGATGAACTGGAAAATTTGTATCCTCCAAAATGGTTATTTGTTGGAGTGGATCTCTGTATTATCGAGCGTGCACAGTTTGGAAACGATCGTCCGGCACGCTTACCTTCACCTTACCCCTACGACTTTGACGCAAATTGGTCACAACTAGATTTTCGGCTTTTACCTTTATCGGGGTACAGGGATACTCTGGGAAGGCTGCCGCTACAGCTCTGGCCCCGGCTTCATTGGTCCACTGAGATATCCCAACGAAAAACTCTCTACCTAAAATACAGTTAATTAATAATCTATGCAGATTGTGTATACTAGAGTGCAACAAAGCATTTGCGTTTTTTCCTTTGTTTATAAATACAGGAAAATGCTTCATCCTCAATGGCTTAACTACCTCAAAAATGTAAATACGTTTGTTACACCTTAGTAAGCACTATCACTAATACAATCTAGTTGGAGTTTGAATGTTATTATTGTCCCAGATTAATTCTATTAGAATTTTTGGTGTGAAACATAAAACCCAAAGAAATTTACCTTTAAAACACTAATTGAGTTACACCCAGCAATTATCCGATTTCGCAAATCATCCAAATTCTTCAATGGAGTAGCGTAAAGTAATGCCGCGAACATTCACCGTAGAATGGCGCGAGTTGCATTGAGATTGCGACCATCGATATGACCAGTTGACTTGGTCTTGCTCTGTCCATTTCGATTCAGCTGTCTCCCTGCGTTGAGCTCGAGCCCAGCTGACGACGGCTGTGAGGCCAGAAACCAGACCTGGGAGGTACTTGTCTCGGCGTGGTGGCGACAACTGATTTGAAGCGAGCAGAGGTACGTGGAAGTACGGATGAAAAATTTCTGTTATATATATATATATATATATATATATATATATATATATATATATATATATATATATATATATATATATATATATATATATATATATATATTTCATACTCTGGATACCGCTTGATCGCAAACGTCCACAGAGAAAACACGATGGACTGATGATATTATTAAGTATGTTGGACTCGAATGGCAGAGGAAAGCTCTGGAACCGTGAGAGTTGGAGGCACGCTGAAGAGGCCTGCAGTGGACTGATACGGGTTGATGATGATGATGATGAACACACACACAGATATTCTGACGAATGTTTTCACGGGTGTGAAATGTAACAATAGTTTCTCGAATATCCAGTGTTAACTGAATGTCCACTAGTGGATGGTTTCGCTAACGTTTGACGAAGAAACGAAGAAAAAGTTCATCCCTAAAGAAAAATCTCACAAAGCGGGAGCACCGTTAAAACCAACAGTAAGTTCTATTGGCTCTCCCACTAAAACCCTGATCACACATGACATGACCTCTTTAGTTCAGCCTCATGTAGAAAAGCCGCATCATATGTAAAGAACGCTCAACATTTCATTGAAATTATCCAAAACATCCGGCTAGAAGAAAACGACATACTAGTCAGCTTTGACGTCACTGTCAAAGTACAAGCTGCCTGAACATGTAATCAGTCTTTCGAACCACTGTCTTGCAAACACCTACGCAGGCCAAAGATACAAACAAATTGAAGGCGCACCGATGGGCTGCCCACTCTCTCCAGCTTTGGTCAATCTATACATGGAAGATTTCGAAACCCGAGCACCACAAACCTCCACACATAAGCCGAAAATAGGGCTGCGTTATGTCGACGATACATTTGTTATGTAGCAACACGATGAAGATAATGTGAACAAATTCCTGGAACACCTGAACCAAATACAATCAAAAATTTAACTCACAATGGGAAAGGAAACAGCAAAAGAACTTCCATTCCTGGATGTATTAATAGAAACGAAACAAGATATATCACCGTATATCGAAAACTCACACACCCCAACAGATATCTTAATGCCAGCCTGTACCACCATTCGGCCAGTCGCCGTTGAAAAATCTCTAGCCTATCGATCGCAAACCCTAACGGATAAGGAACATTATCAACAAGAAATAAATATTCTTCAAAATGTTCTGGCAACTAACGAATATTAACGAAAAAACTATCCGACGGGCACTCAATTCGACAAACAAACAACAAGAAACGGAGAAAAAGACACACAAACAAAGCCTTTCTTCCATACATTAAAGGCACTATGGACAAAATCGGACAACTTCTAAAGAAATACGAAATTGAAACCAAGAGCCAAGGACAAAATTCCCTTAGAAGACCAAGGCGTGTACGAAATTCCGTGTCAGGACTGTAAATGTCATACATAGACCAAACAAATAGAAAAATAAGTGCCAGAAGGGATGAACACATAACGCCGTCAAGCAAAAAACCATCACTTCTTCTCTGGCGCCGCTGTGTGTCAATACGAACACAAAATTAGTTTTGAAAAAGACCTTGGCAAGAAATAAAAACTTCTCACTCTTGGAAAGAAGCATCGATCGATATCAGTGAAAGTACGAAGTGATTAAGTCCGGTGAATACGGCGAGTTGGGTATGACGTTTTCAAAACAATTTTTTACACATTTTACAACATGGGGCCGAGCAATGTCGAAAAATGACTACGTTTTTTGAGTTAGAGTATGTTCACCAGAAGCTTCAACCAACAATCGATAACCTTCAAAAGCCGTTTTCTTCAAATGACAGAAAGTTATTAAACCCCGCAGAACGTCTTTTTCTGGTACATAATTCGACATATTCAAAGCTATGAAAAAATAAGTTTTTGCTCAGTAATAATTAATAGCGACAATAATAGCCGAAACACCGATTAATTTTTGACTGTACACTCTATCAGTCCGTTATAGCTTTCTTTGACTATTTTCCACCATCGGAAACGCCAACGAATATGAGGCCTCCATAGTACAAAATGACGTACCAAAATAAAACGTACCCCAAATAATAAATTTCTTGTAGATATTTTACTAGAGCAACAGCCTGGTTTATTTCTAGACAATCAAATTTAAAAGTTAAGTACCTGTAAATAGTACATCTCCTCCATCCAACTTGGCATTAGCATCGGACATTTCTATGATAGGAAGATCGAGTTCTTTTTTGAGCACCACCCTTATAGTTTCCACCTAAAAATAATTGGAAAAATAAACAGAAGAGAACGTCGTAAAGGTCGATACGTGCGGAAAATAACATCGCGAAACTAGTAAAAATAGCAATTGGAAATACACAGCTATAAATACAGTCCTAAATTTTAGTTGCTATCTCTTTTTATGTACTTAATTCAATTATTAATACACAGTGTGTGAATCTTGCAAATTAATCTAAGCTAAACTGCACGAAAATTTTTACTTTTGCCATATGTGGGCTGATTAAAAGGTTTTTAACATGCCAATAAAGGCTGTCAGAGTTCCTTATTCACGGTTTCACTATTCGCCGATTAAAAACTTGCGACCGCTTCTTGAATTCGCGGCTGATTTTTTTTTAACTTGCGGATCCAAAACTAATGATACATATTGTATTTTTAGAATTATATACTTTTCAAAACAAATAAGTATCAAGGTATTTATAAACAAACAAGTCTTATTGCCGCTGGACCGAAAGTTCTTTGACAAATAAGTCGCCGCCGCCGGGTTACGCGTGTCACTATGGCTTTTGATAAAAGCTGCCTTCGCACGATCGGTTCCGAATCTTGTGTTCAACTTGTCGTTCATCACAATAATTTCGAGTCAATAGCACGTGTCTCTTCTGCTTTGTTCGCGATTTATAATGCCGAATAAAAGTAAAGGAATATCGGTTCCTACACGAAAAAAACGGTAGTGTCGTCGCTTAAGGTAAAAATAGAAATGCTTGACCGTTTACGACATGGCGAGTCGTTTGCATCCATATCACGTTTTTTTTAATGCCTGTACTGTACTGTACGATCCATCAAGAAATCAAAAGACAAAATAATAATTTATACAGCTTCAACCTCACTATCAGCAAAGATTGTTCGTGATCCAGCATTTGAAAAAATGGAAGCTGCATTAACAGTATGGATATTAACACATTTTAAAGAACTCCGGTGATGAACATACTGATGGAGTGGATTATCGCATTCAAAATGCGATAATTGTTGGAGAAGCTGCATCTGCAGACACTTCATCAGACGCAACATATCCAGAAGAATTTTCAAAATTAATTGCTGATGGTGGATACAAACCTGAGCAAGTGTTTAATGTAGATAAAACTGCCTTGTTTTGGAAAATAATGCCAAACAAAACTTTTATATCCAAAAGTGAAAAGTCCGCCTCTGGTTTTAAGACAGCAAAAGATAAGAGCTACACTGCTGCTCTGTTCTAATGCAACAGGAGATTGTGTAATTAAGTCACTTATGCTTTACAGATCGCCAAATCCTTGTGCTTTGAAAAATCAAAACAAGGACAACCTACCAGCGTTTTGGCGTTCAAACAAGAAAGCGTTGGTTACAAACGTCATTTTTTGTGACTGGTCCCGGGATTGTTTTGTTCCTGAAGTTGAGAAACTTATTTAAAGAAAAATAATTTAGATTTCAAGGCAGTTCGAGTTTTGGACAATACTCGAGGTTACCCTCATATCAAGGTCACTTCCAGGTCACCAAATATTAAGGTAATATTTTGCCTTCTCTCCAATCTATGGATCAAAGAATAATCCAGGTTTTTAAGCCCTATTACATTAGACAAACCTTTAAAATCATACTAGACACCATGGAATGTGATCCTGATAATGAATGTTATACAATCTGGAAAAAATTTGATATAACAAAGATATTGCAATACATGGGAGCAACGCAAAATTGTCAAAAACGCGTTTAAAAAACCTACACAGATCGTCCAATGGCATGCTAATGACTTCGATCACATCCGAGATAATAAGGAATGTTCTCCATGTAAAGAAGCCCTTCCTCAATGTAATTGATATACAAAAAAGACTATATACAAAAGAAAGAATATATAAAGAAAAGAAGATATACAAAGAAAGAAGCGAAGAAAAGAAAAAGAAGAAAAGAAAGAAGAAAGAAAAGAACAAAGACAAAAGAAAGAAAATATAAAGACAAATTTCTAACTTTTTTAGAAGCAAATTATATTTTTCCGAAGAGGGTAACATTTTAATATTCTGGCGGTGAAAGAATATTAGGCTTATTTGAGATGGTATTAAATATAGTTAAGCAGGCTGGTAGTAAGGTTATGGTTTGGGTGTGCATGTTTTACAATGCAGTAGGAAACCTTTACGTGATAAAAGGTAACATGCCAGTTCGGTTCTATGTGGAAGTTGCGAGGTGTAGCGCGTTTCAAGATATCCTCTTTGACCGATTGAATGCAATAATCTCTTAACAACCCCTGCCGTAACGAAACCCGGCAAAGTTGCAAGAAACGTAAATAGCGTGCCTAATAATAGGTAAAAAGATAAAATTAATTTTATACCTAGTTTAGTAGTTTCGAAATATTTTAGTTTAGTTCGCATTCCTTTCTTAAACAGTGCAGTTCTATAATTTCGATCGTATTTTTTGTTATTCCAAACGTGCTAAAAATGTGGCGTTCTTGACAAGATAATCATTGTGCCTCCTTGGTAGTGCTAATTTTAAAAGAAGACATTTATCGCCCGATACTAAGCAAATTGTTAAAAATGTGTATGTTTCTTTATTGAATATATACTTATTAGATATATACTTATGTGTGATATATACTTATTGCTGCCGATATGGGACATACGGTTTTACGCCTACGCCCCCCACCCCCCTACTACTGCATTTTTAATCCAATTAAGCATATGTACTATCAGGTAAAATCCAACAATGTTAGATCAGAAAACATTTCTCCGACTCTAAGTCCAAGTACTGCAACATTAATTAGGAAGGTTGTAGATAGTATTCCCAAAGAAAGTTGGATAAATTCGATTAACCATGTTATTAAAATAGGAGATTCCTATGTATCATTTACTAATAATATAGAACCACTTATTATTAATGTAGATCAAAGTAACAGTAAGAGCGAAACCGAATTAAATGTATAATCAAATTTAAGTTATAGTTTTTATTGTACTAATAGATAAATTCAATTATTTATTTTTATTGTACTAACAAATTTTTATTGTACTAATAGATAATACTAATAGATAATATTGTGCTATAAATAAACAAATTCAAAATACAGAAACCAATAAACAATGTTTTAGTCATACATACTAATAGTTATAATAATAATTTAATCATAATTTAACAATATTTTATTTTTTCCAAAATGATTCAGAAGTTAAACCAGTCCGGCTCTGGCGCCTTTTAAGAAACTAGGAATATTTTTATTGAGATTTATTGGGGCAATTAACATTTTGCCTAAGGGCATCGAAAAATCTTGAAACGGACTATAACCTTCGGGACAGTGCTGTAAAATTGCGGCTGGAAGGGCCTTTACATTTCCAGCACAATAAAGGCCCTAAACATACACAGTGGGTCCTCTATAATACACATCGAAGGTTACTCACATCACCCCAGTCACCAAACCTTAATCCCACAGAAATTTTTTAGCACTTTCTAAACAGAAAAATCCGTAGTCACAATTAAGAGCAAATAGCATCTGAAGAAAGTAATTTTTGATGCAGGAACAGTTTATCCACATATATTACAAAAAAAAAATAGTAAAAGTAAAGTTTTGAGGTTAAAGGCGCATCAGCAACTGAGAAGGCTATTTAGCGACTGGACCTACACGTGGGTTCCGAACCACGGTCATCAGCTACCGAAAACCCCGGTCAACACCCCCCTCGGGCTATCAACCCTTGGTTTTGTGCTTAAGAGAAAGTATCTCGAGAAGCCTACCGACTGGCGACTGACCAACGTAGAAAACCTCTCAGAAGGCATCCAGCCTTACCCAGCCTCGAACTGGCGTGACTGAGGGGTGATTCCTTGTCAGATTTTACACTCCTACCTAGAAACATTCACAAAAGTTTTAGAAAAACTTTTTGCCGGGTAGTACGGGATTCGAACCCGGTCTCGTTAACTGCCGTAACGTAAGGCTGACGCCTTAGACAACACAGCTAAAAAACATAAATTAAAAAAAAAATTACTGGGATCAATGCCTAGACGTTTTGAAGTTGTCATTTATGCTAAATGGGATCAACACAAAATCTATATAAATAAAAATTAAATGCTGTTCGTTGATAAGCGCATCACTTAAGAACGGGTAGACCGATTTGGCTATTTTTTTTTAATGTTGGTAATAGTCCGAAAAATGTTTTCAGGGTAAAAAAAACTGAAAAAGTTGCCCAAAAAATTGGAAAATTCGGGAAAAAATTAAAGTTTTTTTTCTATGAACTCAAGACCATTGTTTTGTTCGTTATAGTCTTGGACAAATTTTCATGGAAAAAAAGGATCACAAACAAATTTGTTGAAATTTGGACAGAACGTCTATCGGGCAGTATAAATAAATTAGGTGCCAATGGAAATTGCTTTTGCAAACGTAAGTATATTGTTAAAGATATTATTGTCATTTCTATGTTGTCGTCATGATATGTGATAAACTCCTAAAAATTAGGGTGTGCAAATAATTTGTTTCCCTACTGTATATACACTGGTTGTTTATATTTTTGGCATTTTTCAAATATTACGTCTCGAACTCAAAGATATGTATATATGAATAATAGAAACTAACTTATTTAGATATTAATAATTTAAAATTGGTTAAGAATGTGAACAGTAGGGCTATAGATGCGTATGAAAGCACACAAACAGCAACATGTAAGAAAAATGTGAATAGCGAATTCGAAACGCTTGGTTGACTTCTTTCCGGTTCGTGATTTTTACACTTCATTAGATAACATTTATATATACGAACGTTTTCGGCCTGATACAAAGATGAGGCAAGTATAAACAAATTGTAATATTTGTCAAGTACGATTTATCAGACGGTGTACTGCGAAGTTGCAGACACGTGTATAGTTGCTTGCTTTGTGGCGATTAAATAAAACGAACAAGATTTGACATATTCTGAAAAATGGACAAAATTGAAGTTCCGAGCATTTATAAAGTGATATGTTTTGGGGGTTTTAACCATCATCGATATAAAAAAATAGCCAAACTCCTGCTGAATTTAAACATGATCGTAAAGGATCTTTCAAATTAAGCGTTTTTTTTTCAAATTTTCGAATAAAACAGAATTTGCATTGATTTCAATTTTTTTTTTATTGTTAATTGAATCATAGTGTATAACATTTAAACATGAAAGACAATATCTGTCAAATGACCACCTCTTGTAGATCCACAGACGTCCACTCCTTTGGAAAAATTTTGGATGACATTTTGGTATAACCGTGGCTCTATCTCACCAATGACTCGGATAATTTCATCTTTTAGTACAGGAATCGATTGTGGATTGTTTTATAGACCTAGCTTTTCACGTAACCCCACAGAAAATGGTCCAACGATGTCAAATCACTTGATCTTGGTGGCCAATTAACATCACTCCTCCGTCCATAACTCCGTTTCTTACAATAACTCGTCCAGAAAATTGCTCTTAATAAATCAATTGTTTCATCAGCAAAATGAGGTGTAACGCCATCCTGTTGAACATCCACATATCGTCCAGATTAAGGGGGTCACCCCGTGTGATTGAAAAAATCTTTTTTTTTTGCATAAATTGATTCCTAAATATGTTTACAATATGCTGGTATAATGCAAATTTTGCCTATTGCATTCTGGAGTTTGCATCTGTATTTTCTGCCATCTCTACAACTGTCATGTGCAAAAAATGTGAAAGTGATGTATCTTTCACTCCATCAAGTTTATGAGGCTTGGGTTTCAAAATTATTCAATCTTCTAAATTCTAAATTATTCAATCTAGCAAATGTGAGAGACGGCAGTTCATAAACTCGTGCCCTATGATTCAGAATGCGTATGAAATAAATCGTCGTTTTGTTTTTGTGATGCATTTATTAGGAATTGGTCACGAAGGAGTGAATATTTTTTGCAGTTTCATGGACATATGCGGAGGTATTGGTAATTCTACATATTACGCGCTCTTGGAAAATATTCGTACTGCCGCATCTGCAGTTTTGGATTCAGTGTTGACATTTACTACTACACAAGAGAAAAACCATGAATGAAGAAGCCGGAAAGTCACGGGATGAACTGACAGTTTCAGGCGATGGCACTTGGAAGAAACGAGGCTTCTCATCTCTTTTTGGCGTTTGTGCGTTGATTGGAAAATACACCGGAAAAGTTTTAGATGCAATGGTTATGAGCAGTTTTTGCGGTGGATGCAATTTGTGGAAGCTCTTAAAAAACTGAACCAAATATAGTACGAAAAATGATATGAAACTCACCAAAATGAATGCAGCATAAATCATTCTGGAAGTTCCGGTAAGATGGAACTAAATGCCATCACGCAAATGTTTTTAAGATCGGTAGATAGACGTGGCGTAAAGTATCTGACGTACATAGGTGATGGAGACCGTAAAATGTATAAAGGAATTGGAGACGCTAAAGCATACGGAGAAACTTTAGTATCAAAAAAAGAATGTGTGGGCCATGTAGAGAAAGATTCTCTTCTATTGAAGACATGAAGAAAGAAGTTTGGGCTACTTTCTTCTATAAAATTTCGTCTGATCAAAATCCTCAACATCAAAACTGTCCAGAGGGCGAAAACCGCTGATGCAAATGGTGGCAAACTGAAGCTAAGGGTGAATTCAGTCAATTCCACCACGACAAGCCACCTTTAACACCAAAAGTCCAAGCTGTTATCAAACCTGTGTATGAAGATTTATCAAGAGAAGAACTGTTAACCCGGTGTTTACAAGCAGAGGCGCAAAACAATGATGAATCTCTGAATTAATTGATTTGGACTTTCGCTTCAAAACATCCCCACTCTGGCGCCAAAATCGTTGAGACTGACAACGGGATGCTCAATTGGCTCAATAGGATGTTTACGTGGAAAGTCGTGATAAGCGCGTATCACTCGCTCCGAGTGGCGCGTGACTGATGTCGTAAAACAGGGCATAATTAAAGAAAAAGCAGAGCTTAAAGCAAGCAGCTTTAAGGGACTTCCAAAAGGAAGAGGAAGGAATTTTCTATGCACCGGGCATTGCAGATTAATTTTGAGTTAAGATTTCATAGTTTAAATCGTACTTGAATCTTTTCTTTTTCTCAAAACTGTGTTGTGTCTCCACGATATCTCAAAAACGATTTGATCGATTGCTTTGAAATTTTAATGGCAGATTCGGTACAGGTATAGTGGTAGGACGAACTAGAATCATTTGGAAATTCCGAGAGGTTCTATTTTTTCGCAAAATTTTTAGCAAAATTATCGGAAAACATCATGAAATTTTAAAATTAATTTTCAAAAGCCTGCCAATTATTCAATTTTCAATATTTTCTAATAATTTTAGTTCATTCTATTGCCACAGGTTTACAGATTAAACTCATAAATATTTATATTCATTAATTCATACATACATGATTCACTCATAAATTATTATATTTATATTTATTACATTAATAAATATATCATTAAAAGTTCAAAGTTCTATCTTTTTTATTGGTTGTCAAAAAACATTTTTAAAAATGATTAAAAAACCGGTCGTTACACGGGGTTCAATTATTCAATTCAGCCCACAAAAATCCAGTTATCATCTCAAGATATCGAATACCATTCACAGTTACAGCTTCATCAGCAGCATTTTAAAAGAAACACGGCCCAATTACACCTCCTGGCCATAATGCACACCCAACAGTGACTCGTTTAGGATGTAAAAGTTTCTCATGAATCAAATCATCTGTTTGTTCTTTGATCGAATGGACAAATGCACGATGTTTTGAATGATCCAGTGGCTTTAGTTCTTGTTATTTGAACCTTATATGCCTTCAGAGCTAAATCCTTTCATAAAATACGCCATGTTGTGGATTCACTGAGACCAAATTGTTGTGAACGTCGACTAATGGAAATTTCTTGAGACTTCACCAACACTTTCACGTACCAAACAGTATGCTTTTGTGAACGACCGCTACGATTATATATTGATCTTCATTTATCTTCCACCGAACCAGTTTCTTGAAATTTCTGAACAATTTGAGTGATAATGCTTTTAGATGGACAATTGTGCAAAGCGTAAATATCAAGTAATTTTCTAAAACCATTTTTCACTGAACGCCCATTGGGTGCGACTTCATTTTTATAAATGTCATACATTACACTTCTAAAATGAGTCTAGACCTAAGCAAATTCACAGAGCCACCTGTATTTTATTCAAGAATTAAAAAACTCAATCTCAATTTGAAAGACCCGTTACAATCATTAAAGGTGATAAAAAAGTTGTTGATGAATGATGGTTGTAATAAATGATCGTCATCTGAAGATACTTGAGTTTGCTGATCGTAAACATCTCGAATCACAGAGTCTACTACATTTTACTCAATTTTTTGGTACGAAAAAGCTTTCCATTCGATGGATGCTGTGTTTGTTATCACTCTACTACAAATGCATTGGAATGAACACCTCTCCAGAATGTTTAGACTTATTTAAACGCGACTCTGCTGGGTTTCTTCAACGTGTTATAACAGTAGATGATATGAATTCGTCTATTGGAACCTTTGATGTGAAGCACTAAACTTGAATAGATTTACCACTACCATAGATTCACCATAGATTTACCATAGATTCACCATAGATTTACCATAGATTCACCATAGATTTACCATAGATCCACCAACACCAAATTACTTTTTTTGAACTGCTCGACGCACGTTTCGCTAACCAAGTTAGCATCATCAGATGGTTTAATCTCTCTGTATTCATTATGTACATGCCAGAAGCGAAGCAGAAGTTCAAATGGTAGATGGGAGGAAACTCTACTACATGTGGAAGTGCTTTTCGTATTACCCAGATCTGGTTCCGGGCGATCAAGTTTCCCAAACTTGAAGAAATGCCTTGCTAGACGAAAATTCACTCCAAATGATGAGGTCAAGGCCGAGACATTCGTGTATTTTGCAGAGTTTGACAAATCGTACTATACTTGGAATTACGATGGAAAAATAATTATATCTCAAAAATAACAATTCATCTCAACGAACTAAATAAAAATTATATACTTTCTTTGACGCTAGTACTTTGCACATTGCCAATCGTAAAACTTTTTAGTGTCAAATGACCACTGTTTAGTTAGCTACAACTAAAGTAATCAGCAAAAAAATCTTATTTTAGGAAAATTTTCTATAAAATACGTGACTTCGAAGTAAATTTGCGGCTCTACATTCAAGATACAGCTGTTAATACTAGTACGCGAACAAAGAAAAGAAACTTACTTGTTGGTGTACTATTACAATGCACTCTTGGCTGTTTGTCTTTTAACATATCTCATTTGTTGAAATTGTTTTCGTAAATTATTCCCAAGATTAATTTAAAAGACGTTTAAAGGTATATTATCTTCCTGATAATCGTATTAAATTTAAGTTTAAGGCAGACGCTTAAGTCCCGCCACACACCATAGCAGTCTTGTTCAATATAGAAGTAAACAAAGTCATCAGCAAAACAGATGTAAATGCAACAGTAATAAAGTAAAACCGATACGATATGCAGATGATAAACACATTAACACCATCGAAAATATCATTAAGAGAGGCCTATAATGAAATAAACGTGAAAACCAAGAGTCGGTTTAGACATAAATACAGACAAAGCAAAGGTGGTGGAAAAGAGAAAAAAAATCGACGAGGGCAGCGTTAAAGTTGTGAAGGAATTTACTCATGTGTGAAACAAACTAGGCACTTACTCCCTACAGTCTGTCCTAAGATCTAAACTTATACAAAGAAACACGAAAGTTAAGATTGATGAAACATTCATTCAGTAACTTATTGCTACGAAGCCAAGAAAACAGAAGAGATGCTCGCAGTATTTGAGAGAAGAGTACTAAGAAAATGAAAAAAAATGCTTGAAGTCGGATCTGGATAATAGAGGGTTGTTCCAAATCATCGAAACTAACACTATGGATGACCACCATTGAAGCACTCTAATAACTTGGGGGATACTGACGTATGATGAATGAATGTGTATGTTCCGGATTTAGCTACCAACGATTATTTCCTCTTCATAAATCTGAAGAAACCGGCTTATCACTGACTACGGTCACTCTCTGATTGCTTCGAAGCAGTCAGAAAGTTTAGTAATCTTGTCCGGACTACAATGAATAAAACAACCCTACCAATATAGTACATCACAGCTGGCAACAGGGCATATTATAGATATAGCAACTTAATAAAACAAAAATCTATAACAAGAGTATCCAAACTAAGAATCTACAAAACAATGATAAGATCGGTTGTAACTAGGGATGCCAAATTTGATAGTGACAAAACAAGAGGAAAAACTGATTTTCAATATTAAGATAAAATTTAATAATCATGTGGGTAAATATTATCTTCCGCAAACTTCCGCTAAATTTTATGGAGTAAATTTTAAACGGATATATCTCGTTCAGCACATACAAAAAATAGTTCTTAATTGTTGTCAAGGACAATATTTACATGGTGATGCTGAATTATTACTGATGCAACAGTTACGAAAGAAACTGTATCGACAAGTGAAAACATGAATTTCCTTGGATTGTTTCATGTCAGCTCCATGTAAATCATGTTTACCAAAAAGGCCTTCTAAGGGAGCAAGATCCCTTCGAAGATGACTCATTTCCATTAAATTTCTTCTCTATTAGTCAAATTTAAAAACGATCAAATTGACACACATCGAATTATATCTGAAGCTTATGTTAAGCTTGTTGAACTGAGGATGTTTCTCCAGAAGAAAAAAACTTAATATTTTAAATTTTTTAATGGATTTTAGATGCATCAAAAAGTTAGACAACGATGAGTTCTAGCCGAACTTGAACTTGAAATGATGAAAAACTTCGTTTAAATTGGCGTAGTATGTCCTCACAACTCATCCCGTCTGCATGTAAAAAATCTTAAACACAAACAAGCGTGGCTAACATTATGACGTCCAATAAAAGTAAATATTTACTCATAATTGTTTTATATGATGATCAAGGTCAATTAAATTTTTTCCTTTTTCCAATATTTTAACCTGCATTTGAAACAAATTAAAAAACACTAAAAAATAATGATAAAACTTAATATTTAATTTTTTTGAAATTTCTATGGCGTGTCTGACATTTTGACACTGAATGTACAGACAGTATTCAATAACAGCTTAGATCAAACAGATGAAGAAGTGATTGTTTCAAAACCCGTACAAGCCATGGGGAATATACAAAAAGAAGGAAGGTAGCTGCTATACAAGTTAATAGCAGCTACCTTGCAGCTAGTTGAAAAAACACTGTAATTAACAAAAACTAATTCTTCTAGAAGACTTTTTTAAAGACCTGTTAAACAAGCACTGTTAGAACCTGAACACAAGTTCCTTCCACGGACAGTCTATTCTCCGGATTTGGAACCATCTAATTATCGCCACAATGGGAAATATTTTGATCAATATATCAAATAACTTCTTAAGCGAAAACAGTGAACATAAAGTTTAGTTACAGAGAGAAAATCATCCTATTGTACACAAAGGACAGATTTTATCTTGTTACTTGTTAGAAAAATAAAACAGTATATTTCAACATACATTCTCCTAAATTTTCATCATGAGTCTGCATAATAAAACTTGGGGAAATCCACAAATCATAAAACTATTTTTTGTTCAATTTATCATGTTAATTAAACAATAATTCAATTAATGCGTCAAATAAAATACTTATGAATACCTTGAGCAACAAGAATATTGTCGAAATACTGGTTATGACACCAAATTTTGATATTATCAGTAAAACTAACGGTTCTCTAATCATAAAACAATAACAGGATATGTAAATTTTGAAAACTTTAACTAAAGGGCATCAGTATAACAAGCAACTATTATAGATAGTTTCAATTAGATATAAATTCTAAATAAATAAATTAAATAATATACCGCTTTGAATTAAGAGAATACTTCCTCCGTCTATATAGAGAAAGAAGACACTTGAATCTACAACTTAATAAAAGTTTATTTCAATATAAAAAGCCTATTAGGTCACATCAATATAAATAATTGTAACAAATGACTATACGGAAATAAATAATTTAACTCATTCATCCAGTCATATCAAACAAAAAATCATAGCATTCCTAACAGTTTTAACTGTTTTTAAAAACCTGCCTAATAGTTTTAAATTTGACAGCTGCAGTCTTTCTTGTTTTTTAATTAGATTATTTAAATTACTCATTAACTGATGTTTTCTGATTTAATCTAGTTGACCTACTTCTTTTTGACGATATGCAGCCCCTGGCCTAGTTATTAGCGCCGTTCCATTGCATACAACAGCGCAGTCTTCTACAAAAACACATTCTGGTAGGGCCTCGTCTGGCGGCAACTCGATAACATCCAACCCCAGTTCTCTCAATAGTCTCACGTAGTTTTCGTGTTCCTTTTTTGCTTCCTCTAAATCGATTTGCCCCCTGGTTCTTAGAGATACCGGAATTCGACTCACAACAGCGTGTGTATAACGAAACGCAGCCATATTTACGGCTCACACACAACAAACACAAAATACTTTAAACGACTGTCAATAGATCTGTAAATGTGGGAGTTCGGCCATAGGCGCGAAACAGATCGGGTTTTATCGGCATTTAACGTATTTTTTAAAATAATTGTTGATTTTGAAAGGCGTTTTGGAAAAAAATCTATTCTAATATATTAATTTATTTATTTACTGACACAAAGAGCAGAATTTGAAACCTAATTTAATTCGGTATTTTTAAAACAGCCAATTCCAAATCAACTCGACTTTATCAAAATTGTTTTCTTCTTAATACTTAAAAAATAATAATAATAATAATAAATCTAAAATTACAGTATAATATAAATAATGAATATATAATTGACTGGTATTTTTTATTATACATTTATAAAAATAATTATTTTATGTTTGAAATTATTTTAGGATGGTATCAAGACTATTTTCCTCTTGTATGGCTAACTTCGCTTGGCTGTTAAATCCGTTGACTTTTAAATCTTTAAAAATATTAAAGGTCAGTGTTTTCGGTTTGTGTGTATGGAAGTTTTTATTATTTGTATTAATATTTATACGTTGATATTTTATGTTTTGTTATCGTTAAGTTAGTTTTAAGAATCTTCTTGTCATGTTCTTTCAGGTAAATTTATAGAACTTCAATTATAATAAAATTATTTGATGTTATGATTTATTTTAGATATCACCAGTTATAAGAAAGAAATCTAAACCAGTCGTTCAGAAGAAACAAGAAAATGAAGAAGCAGAAATTGAAATATTATCTCTGGCCCCTTTTACAACCACTCCTAAAATATTGTTTGATAATGTTCGAGTTGGTAAAGTCCAAACCAGAAAAATTCTTATACAAAATCCGACATCGCAAGACATTGATGTAATAATTTAAATTTTTTAATGATCGATTGAATATTAAAGTTTCATCTTTAAGATATTTCTTACAAATTCAATACCGGAAGATGTTGGTTTAACGTTAAATTGGACTGAGAGTTTCATAGCAAGGAACACTGAACAGATATTAGAGCTGACATGGTGTCCAAAGAGAGATGAAGCATATCGATATAGTATAACTTTATCTGATGGTAAAAGAATTAACCGTAATATTGCAATTACTTTTAAGCCTGTAGCACCTAAGGTATGTTTTTTTTTTATTGTTATAAATGGTAATATCTTATATGTTATATTTATATCTTCATTCTTCATGCTTCAGAGACAGAACTTTTGAAAAAATTTAAATACATTTGTATGAACAGTGTTTTAATATTAGTATAACATTTTGGTATTTAATAATATTTCTATTTAAACTAAAACTTATAATGCAAATACTAGTTTTTTAAAAAATATCATGTATCAAGTGATAAAATAATATTTAAATGGCTTATTTTATATCCTGCATCCTACCTTACAGAAATATTATAATATAATAAATTTTACAGAAATATAATACATTTTTGTTTAAAATTTTACAGGAAAAAGTCAAGGGCAATCATATTAGGTAATCTTGATTTTTAAATTATATCACAATTGAAGAAATTAGATTTTTCTGATTTTCTTCTTTTGACTAGGATGTCTCTTTGTATGACTCTTTATTCAGTTTCTCTTGTTATACAGTTATCCACCCTTCTTTTAAATGGTCTTCCTATAGGCTTTCTACTACTACATGTTGATTCCAGGTTTTTTTTTCTTGTTTTAGTTAGTTAGTAGTTTATGCGTATGTGTCTGACTGTAATGCTTTTGATCAGTATTATTATTCTTATTTCTACATTATTTATGTAATGCTCTGTCCTTTGTGATGTGTTTGTTAATATGAATCCTATAATTGTTTTATTTATTTTAATTCTATTCTGTAGCCATATATTTATTTCCTCTCATACTTTTTCTGCTTACCTGCTTAAGACATCTGCTTACCTTTGATGTTTATATTGCTTATTACATCTCTCGTAAATGTCGTTTGCTAGTGATCTTCATTCCTAAATAATTAAAAATCACTTCTTCCTGTGGCTCTATAGCCTGTCAAGTGAGCCCTGAACCCCTTCAATGTTCACTCTCATCCAGATTTATCTCTAGCAGTTCTTCAGCATCTCTTATATTGTCCTGCTCCCATACCTTTAATCTACCTATTTTTCTATTATCCCCTTTCGTCCCTCCATGATTCTCCTTGGTATTCTGCTTTCTGGCTTCTCATCGGGTCCATCTGAATTGCTAAACCCCCACATAGTCTCACTTCACACCTGCTCCTCCAATTTCCATTATTATTCACAGCCTCAAAACTGTTTGAAAGGGCATTACTTTTAATTTAATCTATAAGGTGTTCATTTAAAATTGTAATATAATGAAGTTGATTATGAACATATCTTCGTTATGTAGAAATTTTAATTTAAACATTTTATTTTAGCAAACAAAAACAAAAGTAGTAAAAGGTAAACCAAAAGCCCAAAATCAGAGAAATACCACCACATTACCACTTAAAAGAAAACCTATTTCACCAACGAAAAAATTACAAAGTTCAAACGTATCTCCCTCAAAAATGTACGGTGCTTGTTATGTATCTCCGGAAAGATATCAAAAGCAACACTTATCCTATATGAAAAACGACAAATATATTTCTCCGAAATCACATTATATTCATAAATATCGGCCAGATCACGTAGAAAGAATATCGGTTAAAGAGAACAAAGAAAATCATTTATCCCCGCGCGAAACAAACTTTTTGAGTAGTACGGCGAGGTCCTTTGTATCTCCAAGTCAAGTTAACTTTTCACTGGACGACAAAAGGGAGACTTATATATTGAGTCCGTGCCAGGAAAGGCGGGAGACATATATTCTAAAAATAGACCGGGCAGAAACCATTTTTGAAAGTAGGAAATTACAAAGCGTTTTCGAATCACCCGCTGGAAGAAAAGGGACCTTTACTGTTGATAGTTCCAGTAATTCTCCAGTATTCAGAGACAGTTTAGATTCACCCAGTCAAATTTTGCCATTGCGAGAACGGAATCTTTTTTTTGAAGAAAACAGAAGTTTTAAGGAGGAGACTAAGACTGGATTAAATTTTGAACATAATTTAAGAGTCCTGGATACTTTTGCTTTTTCTCCGGCTTTATCTCCGCAAACGAACATTTCCAACAGCCATTCGCCTAATATCTTCTCACCAGAGAAAGACTCAAAGTTCAACGAACAGATTCCATCAAATTCAACCTTCCGATTAAATGTGAGCAGCGAAACTTATGTAAAAGCTAACAGTAGCTCTGATTTTAGCGGCGGGACTTTCGTGAAAGAAACTTCAATGGACGAGCTCGAAGACTCACCTTTATCCAGCAAGTTGTATCAAACAAAATCTCCACTTTTTCTCAAACCCAAAAGTTTTGATTTTGCGACGGTCATAGAAAACAACAGAAATACCATTGAGTTAAAAAAAGACCAAAACTTGTCTTCCATAGCTGAAGAACCATCTATAATCAGTGAATGTTCGTTCAGAATAGGTACAAAAAGGAAGAGCGTTAGTAACAACAATAATTCCATTAAAAGAGGCAGAGTGAGTGTCGAATCGAAAACTGACTGGTCCAAGAAGGGCGGTGCTGCCTTTAGAGTAGCCAAATCGTCCACCGGTCTTAATTTGAAGCAATTCGCTCAAGATAAAAACACGGAACACATGTCTACAGTAACGGAGACTTCAGTTAAAACAGTTATCGTTCAAAACCCTTTTCTCTACGCGAACGTTTTCGATCCATTTATGTCTTCTTCAATTTATTGTACTGAAGAATGGGTGGAAGAGCAGGAAGTACATTTCAAGAAATTGTTAAACGTACTTCTGACTCCACCTGAAGAACTAGACAGCAAAACTGAAGTTGATGCTGCCAAAATATGGCAAGAGTGCAAGAAAAAGGACGTAACGGAGGCTCCAACGAAAGAAGTCATCTCATATAATTACAACGTAAATAGCAAGTTAACTTCGTTGAGAAGACAAGCTCAAAATCTGTTCAGATCGAAAGAAATTAACACGGTTTTGCAGAAAGTCTGCCAGGTGGTGGATTCAGGAAAATTATCAATCAGGGAAGACAAAGACTTGCACCTCAATCTAAAATTAAAATCGGACATAATGTCTTTGATTCTGGGCTACAATCCCCTCTGGCTCAGAATCGGGCTGGAGACAGTTTACAACGAAGTCATCCCCTTAAAATCAAACTCGGACGCAAATGGACTAGCTGGATTCCTGATGGAAAAGTTCTTTAAAGATCCCTATTTGATGAAAAAACATAAAACCGTGTATGCTTCTAAGTACGCCTCGGAGCTGAAGAAGTTCATGCTGAAAAAATTCTTAATTCTAGTGTATTTCCTAGATAAAGCGAAAACCACCAAATTAATCCAGCATGATCCCTGTTTGTTTTGTAAGAACGCAGCGGAAAAAGAAAGCAAACTAGTTTTGACTCACTTCGCCAGAGAAACTTTATCTGCAGTGGGAGACATAAATAAATATTTGAGATGTTTAGGATACACGGTTAGTCATCAACAGTCATACATCCACGAATTTGATTATGCCGTTAAGAACTTGGGCGTTGATTTACGAGATGGCGTTAGACTGGTCAAAGTAATGGAGATCTTACAGATGCGTTCGGATTTGACCAGCCAACTGCGGGTTCCTGCCATATCCAGACTGCAAAAAGTCCACAACATGCAAGTAGCATTCAATTCCTTGAAGGACAGCGGTTATGAGATTCTGTATGACATTTCCCCGAAAGATATCGTGGATGGTCACAAAGAAAACACTTTATCGTTTTTGTGGCAGATAATATACAAATACCAAGCACCTTTGATGGTTAAAAGCGCCACCACAGTTCAGAATTGGTTCAGGAGCCTTCCTGTAGCATTAAAGAGAATGAAACTGCGCAGGATCCGAGAGAAACGAGAATCCTCTGCTAAGAAAATTCAAGACTGGTTTAGGAGACAAAAACTGTCCCGTACATACTCTGCTTTGTCCGAATTCGTGCGGGGATACATCGAGGAACGTAAGCAACATTGCGCTGCAACAAAAATTCAAAGCTTTTTCAAGATGGTTACCTGCAGGAAGAAATATCATCTACTACATAAGACAATTACCAAGTTACAACCTTACATCAGAGGATGGTTGGTCAGGAATAAGTATTCTCAAAGAATAACAGCGGCTAAAATTATACAAAAGAACTTCAGAAGGTACCAAGCTAGGAAACAATTCCTGCAACAGAAAAACGCAGCCGTGATAATCCAAACTTGGTACAGATCGATTACGACGATGAGAATTTGCAGGAAACAATATTTGGAAACAAAACTGTTTGTTTTATTCATTGAGCAGAGATATCTGGCTCTGAAGATGATGAGAATAGAAAGATACAAGTATCAAATAACCAGACAAGCAGCTATTTATATTCAACAATATTACAGAGGTTTATTGAGAATGAGAGTTGTTAGAGATGCGTATTTAAAATTGAAATACTCAACTATGTGCTTACAGCGAAGATACAGAGCTAAAAAAGTCATGGAAAAGGATCGACATGCTTATGAAAGACTAAAACAAGCTACTCAGTTTACACAGAGTAGATTCAGGGCCAATAGGATGATGATCCTACAGCGAAATGAGTATTTGAAACAAAAAACCTCGGCCATAAGAATTCAGCAGTGGTATCGTGCCACAGTAGAAATGAAAAGAAGCCGCAGTTACTTCATGTCGTTACAACTGGCAGCTAAAGTGATTCTAGAAAAATATAGAGCCAGAAAATTGATGCAAGAACACAAAAAATTCTACCAGGATCTAAGGAAATACACTGTAATGATTCAACAAAGATATAGAGCAACAAGGGCCATGCGTTGTGCCAGAAGAGACTTTTTAGACTTGAAAAGTAAAGTTGTTTTTATTCAATCTTTACGCAGAGCAAACAAACTCGCAAAATTGGAAAAATCTAAATATACAGCTCTGAAACATTCAGTCTTGTGTATACAGAGAAGATATAGGGCTCAAATACTTATGAAGCTCTGCAGAAAAAGTTTCCTTCATTTACGAAACACGGCAACGATGATTCAACGTAAGTACAGAGCTAAAAAACTCATGATTGAATGCAAAAAGAACTATGGCACCTTAAGACACAGTACCATAGTATTACAGAGACGATACAGAGCACAGAAAATGATGTTAGATCAGAAACAGAGGTATCAAAACTTGAGGAATGCCGTGGTGGTGATTCAAAGAAGATTCCGACAAAACAAGGTGTACCAACATGAAAAAATACAGTACACTACCTTGAGACAGTCAATTATAATAGTTCAGCGACAATTCAGGGCTCAAATTGAAATGAAAATTGTAAGAAAACAATACGTTTTGCTTCGAGCAGTTACTGTAACAGTACAGAGAAGATTTCGAGCGCAGATGTCGATGAAGCAAGCTAGAAATGATTATGTATCTTTAAGAAACGCAGCCGTTACTGTTCAGAGTAGATATAGAGCTCAAAAGACAATGATAAAACAAAGAGATTATTACAAAGAACTGCGACAACTTACAACAACAATGCAGCAACGATATAGAGCAAAATGTTTGGGAACTCTTCAGAGAAGGAAGTACATGGCTTTGAAAAAGGCAGCTTTAGTGATGCAGCGAAGATACAGAGCACAAAAACTGATGCTAGAGCAAAAACTTCAATATCAAATCCTTAGAAATACTGCGATTTTCATTCAACGAAGGTTCAGGCAGAACAAACTATATCAATTTGACAAAGCTCAATTCGCTAGTTTAAAACAGGCCATTGTGATAATCCAGCAACGATTCCGAGCTCAAGTCGAAATGAGAATCGCAAGAAAACAGTATATTTTCCTAAGAGCTGTAACGATCACCGTACAGAGAAGATTTCGTGCTCAGATCTTGATGAAACAAGCTAGGAAAGATTATATAAGTATGAAAAATGCGTCCTTGTTGATTCAAAGAAGATACCGCGCGCAAATAGCCATGAAAAAACTAAAAAGTCAGTATGAACAGTTACGAAAGGTCGTGATAACCATTCAGCAATTTTATCGAGCCAGAAAATTGGGAGATATACATAGAGCGCGGTATTTGGCGTTAAGAAACGCGAGTCTAGTGATCCAGAGAAGGTATAGGGCTCGCAGAATGATGCTGATAGAGAGAAAGCTCTACCAAGATCTAAGGAACAGGGCTATTTTCATTCAACAGAGGGTCAGGCAAAATAAACTATACCAGATAGAGAAAACACGTTATAATCGTCTAAGAGAGTCAGTTTTAGTCATTCAACGAATGTTTAGAGCCAAACTGGAAATGCAACTTGCAAGAACTCAATATATCAAACTCAAAAACGCAGCGGTAATAATTCAAAGAAGATACAGAGCTATAATTTTGATGAGAAGATACAGAAATGATTTTCTAACTGTGAGGAATTCAGTTTTAATGATTCAGATGAGATATCGGGCTCAAAAGCACATGATAGAGCAGAGAAATTATTTTCAAAAACTTCGAAGAAGTATTTTATCGATTCAAGAACAGTATAGAGCGAGAAAACTTGCTATCATTCAAAGAACTCGTTATTTGGCAATCAAAAAGTCTTTGATGTTAATTCAAAGTAGATACAAATCAAATAAAGCCCGAAAGGATTTCTTAATTAAATATAGAGCAATTACAAATATTCAGAAGTATATTAGAGGATGTTTGGTGAGGAAAATTTACAGACCATTACTTACAACTGAGGCTATTGAAGCCAGGA
The DNA here is from genome assembly GCA_031761425.1 of Cosmopolites sordidus. NCBI lineage: Eukaryota > Metazoa > Arthropoda > Insecta > Coleoptera > Curculionidae > Cosmopolites > Cosmopolites sordidus. The sequence continues at coordinate 674,591 of JARFXV010000194.1, read as the reverse complement.
GGATTTTTAAGATTCAGAATGCTGCTGCCGTAAAGATTCAGGTATTAATTAAGAGAATCTGTTTTTTTTTGTTATGATTTACCATTTTATACTTTCAGTCAACTTGGAGAGGGTATTCTCTGAGAAAATCTAATATTCCAGTGATGACTGCTGTTAGAAAACACAAAGCTAAAGAAGTGGATGCTTCTAAACCCACCGTTCAAGCCAGAACTCTGGCTCAGAGATGCGATTTGGCCTTGTCTTGTATGACCAATAAAAATTCCTCCTTGCTGATGATAATAAAGGCTTTAGAAGATTTAGGTAAGGTTTTTGAAAAATTATGTTTATTTTACAGGGCGTAAAGGAAAGTACTTTCGTAAATTTAACCAGCGATTTTTCACAAAATTTTCAAGAAAAAGGTTTCTTACCATAATGGTTAAAAACTTAAGGGATCCCGAGAAAAAAGTTGCAAAGTTATTAACTCTAATCGAATAATCGAAAAGCTATGATAAGAATTATCATTTTTAGTAAATACATCAGTGGCGGCTCGTGGGTTTATAAAGTGGGAGGGCGTAGAAGAAAATAGAGTTGCTGGAGAATTTTTTTTTGCTTTCCTCTTTTTCCTTTTTTACTTTTCGTTTTATTGAAACCCTATACAGGAAGTGAACCAGGAAAATGAGATAAAGGAAAGAAACTGAACGGAAATAAAATATGATGTTTTGCTCTGAAAAATTGTTTACTGTGATAATGCTGGAGCGCGGCGCCCCAACGCCCTCCCTCACGAGCCACCACTATTGTATACGTATTCGAAATGTCAAAATTTTCTTAGTATTTTGTCGTTGGTGGTTGAATTATTGTTCAGTGTATCAGTATTGTTTTAACATTGTGGTGTGCTTCAAGTCTTGGTCTTGTTCTGTGTGTGATGATAATTAATTGTAAACCATATTGGATTCAATATTTGTTATATCATAGTTATTTTTGTTGTGCTTTTAGATTTTATTACAAGACATTGTCAGAATACTTGTATACGTATGAGTTTGCTACTTCCCAATCAGTTGTACATTATCTTGACATCAGCCGCAAGATCTAGACCGGAAATGATCGCTTGTAATGTGGCTACTTTCATACTGATTAACTTCTACAAATATTCGAAGACAAGGAACAACAGTTGGGATCCAGAATACCTGGATCTCGTTTTTAACGTTCTCCTGCATTGGTGTGACAAGGAAGCACCTTTATTCTCAACCTTGTGCACGTTACTATGGTTATTTGCTCATGAACAGGAATGGAAGCAGGTAATATACGAGCAAAATCTTTCATTTTCTGTTATTGCACGTTAACTGCCTTTTAGGAAATTCAAAATGTACCAAATATCCGACATAGATTATCAAAGATACAGACTCTAGTCCAGCGCAAAGAAAGTATGGTGTTGAAAACCAAGAGATTAGCGAACGTGGCGTCCGTGTTTAGCTATGTCGAAAATATCCAATATCCTACGCGAAATGCAAACTGGGGATTGGACTATAACAGACCGAATACGTTCACCAATGCCGTGTTTGCTTGCAATTCGCTCATAAAAATATTGGATTTTGCAGAATAAATTTTAAGCCAAACGAAATTATGGTTTTATATACATGTATAGCTGTTATTATTTGTTTTGTCATATATCTTTTACATATACATTAATTATAAAATAAATTATGTTCAGATTTCAACCAATTTCAATCTATACACCCTTATTCCTGCCAACTTTGGATGTAGGCCCTTCCTAATTTTCACTTTTCTTTGTTCATTGCAACATTCGTCTATGTAGGTCCATCTCATCTCTTTAGACCTTCCTTGTTCTTTCTTGTATAATAAGCGTATAGTAGTCTTTCGGTCCGATGGTGTTTTAAAATTTCCATTTTTATTTACCCATCTGATGTACATCTCTCATTTTCGTGATAAAATAAATTATGTTCAGATTTAGGTTTTAGTTCATTTTCATTATCAACCACTTTCAGTCTATGCACCCTCATTCTGTCCATTCAACTTTGGATGTAGGCCGTTCCGTTTGATTTCCACTTTTCTTGTTTATAGCAATGTTCATCCACGGAGATCCAGCTCCTCTTTAGAAGTCCTTCTTCCGTTCACATGGTGTGCAGTTGTGTTTTAACCTCAGTTTACTCACCGGTTTGACATTATCTGTCATTTTCGTGACATTTTGGACTCGTTCATTCCAGTTTTATGTTACATTCGTCCTTGCCGTGCATTCCGTTAAATATTTGCACTTTTCCTATATTTTCTGTATTATGTCAAAACTTATGATTTATAGGTAAAGAGAGAAAGTGTATGTTTGTGTTAAGGTATTGTGAATATTTTTTATTCGGTGAGGTAGCTACCAAATGGATGATCAGACCAGTTTAATATGTCTTCATTTCTTCTGTTTGATTATCCTTCGTCAGTTTTTTCCAGCACTTTGCTCCACTCCCCCTCTACTGAGCAAGTATCAGAAGGGGGTGTTGCTTTAAGATATTTGATTTATATCAAATACGGAAGATGTTTCGGCTATATAAATACCTACGGTACTTGGTACTCTGGTACTTACGGTTATCAACACTACTTTCTTCACCTAAGCATCCAATATCTGGGTCAGTCAGTCACCGATTTTGATTGGGGTGGTCTACTATCTTAAGGAAAGGTTTTTTTTTGCCTTCTCTTCGATACACTGCCTAAAGAGGATCCATCCTATCTCTCCGTGAATTTGGTCGTTTACGTCGGACCAAAGTCATCGGGAGCCTGTCACACCAGCTTATTTTCGTAACTCTCTAGTGATTTGATGAATGATATTGCCGCGTAGTCTCACGCGACCCATCTATACATTATAACGCTCCTTACTACTGATTTAATCAGTACAGTTTGCTATTGCTGCAAATCTGCGGCTTTCCTCAGCACGGGTTTGGCGTGGATGCTCCATGCCATTATAAAGTCACTTTGTCGAAAGTGACCCCGAGGTACTGCACAGTTATCCTACCGGGTCGCATTTTCATCTTCAATCTCTAGTGGTCTGGCTTTCTATTGTTTTTCCTATATATATATATATATATATATATATATATATATATATATATATATATATATATATATATATATATATATATATATATATATATATGAAAAGGCATTTGATTCAATCTCAAAGCAGGCCATAATGGATGCATTGTTTAACTAATACAAAAGTGCACATAGATCCGTCCCACAATGGCCATCCTAACAGTTGTTGGTAGGCACACCCATAAGTCTCAGAATCATGGAATGATCTCAATATTCGAAATGAGAAAGGAATTAAAAACTACTGAAAGCCTCCCACAAATAAGGGTATGGCTATGTGGGAGAGGCAAAAATATTTATACAAGATGTGAGAGAGTTGCATAACAGAAAATTAGGCAAAACGAATTTTTACATAATACAAGCAATGGCGGACCATGGTTCCTTCAGATATTAATTATATAGAATGAGAATATCAAGGGACAAGGAGTGTAGCTACTGTGAGATGGATGCACGGGACCACCCAATCTTCCACTACCCGGGATGGGACCCGCTTCGGATGGCTACTGCTGCCGAATACAATGTAGAAGTGACGGAAAATAACATCGGCGGTCTGCTTCTGGAGGGAAAAGTCAGTGGTCAATCATAATGGGCATCGCGGAGAAAATAATGACGACAAAAATGTAGGGCGAGTAAAGACGCTAAGATAAATATGGACTCACAATCTGTTGTATATCCTGGAGTCAACCAAACCTAACCGCGGGTTCCTAGACCACGAGTTCCATACATGTATTGATATATGTATGGTTTATGAACCCTTATCAATAAAGGAAATACTAAAAAGCTATACAGTTCTAGCAGGTGGTTAGGGAGCTCTTAGGATGGTATTGGTTTTTAAACCAAAAATCGAAGAAGTTAAAATAAGTAAATTTTATAGGTATATATTATAAAATAAAACATGCGTGTGTATTCTGTATAGAGATAGAATTTTATTGCATTCAAGTAACTTTACACTTTCCATAGTTTTCTTTAATCGTTATCAATTAACATAGGTAGTTGGTACTAAACCTAACTAATCAATAACAAATGTTCCTTCGAGAACATCTATCGTTTTTTTTTTAAGTTAATTTGTAACGTTTTTTTTTGCTTCTTCGTGATCTTTAAAACATTAAATAAAATTGACCTTTTTAATATTAATACAAAAAAGATGTGTTTGGAGAGGAACTCAATCCGTACTCCTAGTAATTTTGGAATTTAATTTAAAAAATATCTACAGTATTACATAGTTGTTTTTTATATCTAAAAACTAGAAACATTCATTCCGAATTTTTTAAGTTTTTATACAAAAACATAATAATAAAAAATAACCCTTACGTTAACTTATCTCGTAATACTTAAACTATTTAACAGTATGTACATTTAGAATTATCATTTTGCTCCTTAATAGTGGGGAAAATTTCTTCATTTTAAAGTCCAAACTGTGATTAAAATTAATAACATTGAAGGATAAAACTTAGGCAACCTCTTATACGCTAATTTTTATAAATTGAAAATTTTACAATACAAATCGGTTTCCTTTTCAAAATACGGACTAAAATTGAAATGTTCTCCTCTAAAGTGTTAATTTTATGATCTGTTAGTACTTGTATTGAATAATTAGGCCTACAACAGTATTTCTTCACAAAATACCGTGCTACTTTTTAATTGACCGTATGGACTTGCTGAAAGTCACATTTTCAGCAAACATGAGACAGTACGCATGTCATAACAAAATCAATTATTGCTTATTTAAACTAAATAAATATAAATATTCCTTGTTTAGGGTTAAAAATAAGCGAATAAGGGATCAATAATAACTCCAACCATAAAACTAAACTCGAAGAGAACTACCACTAAACACCAAAGTTTTTCACCGTGCGTTTCGCTAACCACGTTATCGTCATTAGAAGATGATTTAATCTCTTGGATTATTTAATCAGATTAAATCATCTGCTGATAATGCTACTATGGTTAGCAAAACTCTTGCCGTGGAGTTTTTAAAAAGTGAATTGGTATTTAGTGGTAAATCCCTTCAAGTTTAGTGTTTCACACCGAAGGTTTCAATAGAAGAATTGAACTCCAACCATGTACTAACAGAATCATCCAAAACACACTGCTATTTTTTTCAGTTCTAAAGATAATTTTTCAATTACCATAAATATGTTTTATTTAATCTGCTACCGTGTGTATTTAATATAATTTTAAGCTAGATATAGTCAAATATAAATAAAATTAACATAAGTCTCTAACACGCTGTATCATTCTTGCTACCTTAATATCAAAATGTACAAATATCATAAAAAGAAATTAGGAAGAGACTGGTTTTGTAACTCAACTCAAATAAACTATTATTTATTTTAATTCATAAGTAAAAAAGTGGAATAGTATACTTAACTTTGTTTAACCATATTATTCTTATTTATTACGTGTAGCGACTTTATTATTATCATCTAGAAATTACTCGTTTTTGTCTCAAATATTCGTAAATTAAACAAAAATCGGCATTGAAATTATTTCGTGTGATATAAGTCTGTCTCAAATTGATTGTGCATATATTTTTTTGTATTTCAGCTCTTTTATATTCGTAACAATGTGTTGTCAATGAGTTTTGAAATATTCTTTAAAAACCGAAGAAAAATTAACTGGATCTTAGGCAACATCTTATACGTTCCCGGTTGTTAAATTTGACATTTTTTCTTAAAATCTCAAAGTAACCAGACTAAACTTTTTGGATATATTTAATTTTAATATAATCTTGTTTTTATAAAATGTATAATTACAAAAATTGCTGAAAGTACAACAATTTATGTTTCACCAATTTACGACCTACCATACCTCGATTTTCCGAGAATGCAACTAAAAAAATAGACAGCAGTTATAAGCATATTACAACTATGTTGCCAGTACGCCTTTATAACTTCTTATTTTATAATAATTTGTTTCAAACAACAACAAATTTTTTTTTGACTTTTCTTAGAGGATTTATAATTCTTGTGTAGTATTGGTTGCCTAGCTATTTATCATATTCTGTATTTATCTATGTATGTATATATATATATATATATATATATATATATATATATATATATATATATATATATATATATATATATATATATATGTATGTATATATATATATATATATATATATATATATATATATATATATATATATATATATATATATATATATATATATATATATATATTATTGCATATATTCTTTTTTGATAAAAAAAAATCAAATTATTAATAAATAAGAAGCTGAAAATTGAGCATTTTATTAATAACATTTAAAAACATTAAGTTAGAAAAGTAAATTTCTACCCTATTCTTTAAAATTTTTAATATGTTTCTGTGCTAGAGTATATCATATTTTGTAATAAAGCAAGATTTCTATGTTACACCAGAATAATCCGTACAAACACACATAATTGTTTTAATAAGACAACTAATCGAACAGAAAACGCATCGGTATTTTTACGTATTATTCGTTAAAAACGTCGCATTTTTGTTTATAAAAAAACTTGTTTTTCTTAGAATCCTTAGTTAATTAGTTACCTAATCTTATAATTATTTTAGTTACACCATGTCTGTTCGTATGCTTAATCGGGTTGGCAGTGTAACGTTTAGAATATAAACCACTCATACGCTCAGACATTGTTAAAGTTCAGTTTAGCTTAAAAGAATAACCAAAAACAAAAATGAACTTCAATTTTGAAACAAACGTCATGAAAACGCAACATTGTATATATACTGAGGACAGCACCATGCATCAGTGTTTTAACATTGACATTGATGTAATTTTTAATTCCTGTTACAAACAATTTATGTAATATATATATATATATATATATATATATATATATATATATATATATATATATATATATATAATGGGAATTGAGAATGATTGTAAATTAGATGACACAATATACGCCAAAGTTCATTTTAAACTAAACCGAAGTGTACTATTGTGCATTGCGAGCAGGTGTACGACTACCTTAAAAGTAGTCGATTTCAATTTCGAGGATTATTTACATTCATTCGTAGACAGTATATAATTAGAATGTTATTACATAGATATAGACAAGGTACATATAAACAATATGGACGTAAAACAAATAGAACAAATTAAAAATCATTCTGTAAAGTTAGGTCAGTAATCTTTAATATTTCAATTGTAAGTTACTATATGGGGTTTTTAAACTGGAAAAATAAGAATATTTGTTATTGTTTGTTAATTTTCTATTAACGCAAATTGGATTAGAGAATAACATAAAATTGCAAGCCTCTGGTTTTTAATATAATTTTAATTTGCTGATCTTTAAGACAAATATTCTATTTTCGTTTTGATAATAGAAATTTTAAACATTTCGCCGTACAACTTGCTGTATTAAAGAAGCAACTTAGAAACCAAAAACGATGAAGAAATTAAGAGGAAAAATTCGCAACAAGCAGTTTAAAGTTCTTCGTTAGGGTAAATCGGGCCACCTCGGGGGGTTAGCGAATTTCATCATCTGTAAGGCTCCATCCGCTCAACAATCCTGCAAACCACAACCACGTGAAGAATATGGGAAGTAGCGAAATGCATCGGAGGAAGGTGGAGGACGTCTCACGGACTGTTCAGCCGATGGCCTAACAGAGGATTATCGTTTTGTGAGTTCAAGAGGTATTCAACGACATCTACGGCACTGGCGGCGTATCATCATTTTTTTTTATATTAAACTGAGCATGTTAAGGCCATATTAAACCTCGAAAGAAGTTCAATTTTAATATCACTCATACGCGATTATCACTAGCTATTAGTCTAGATGTAATGTGGCATTGGGTTTTGTTCCAATTCTTTCTTCGTAGACCTGCAAAATGATTTCAGTAAATTTATGTTAGCTGTGAGGTTAGAAATGTTCCCCGATGTTTTATACCGGGTTTCTTACGGTAGCCGTTCGTTAGAAGTTTTCGTGGTTAGAAAAAACTTAGAACTCTGAATTGACTTCCGCGTTATTTAAGATTCCCTTTCATTAAAATATTTTCAAGGTCATAACACTTCCGGTTATCCCAGAAGTGGCCAGTAACTTCTTTATTTTAAATATAACACCCAGTATATCATATCATTTTTGAATTTCTGAAAAAATTTCCTGAGGTTTTCCTATACCTAGTTTGAACTGTTTCTTAAATATCTCGATTCTTTAGAAAAATTTGAAAGATGTAACTTTATTTTCAACACTGCGCCTTTTACCCATTTTCGGCTGATGCTATGCGCTTCTGGGGTAGACAGAAGCTCAACAATGATACTTTCGAAATCCACATTAACAATTAATTTATCGCATTCAGGGTGCCCAAAATTTGATGATCAATTACATTATTTTTAGATGTAAAAGTTCGTTCTTTTAAATGTGACACTCTGTATATTATTGGATAGTCGGATGCAGAATTCGATTCTGTATCGATTCGCTATAACTTTCCCTGTTGGTTCAAATACTGGATAACTCTGACATAGACTCCTCGCGAAACAAACCTCCGAATTTCTCCTGGGCTTCGATTAGTGAACGTATCGTGAACACGGTTTAATAATTCATCTCTAGTTTGTACAGGCCTAGAGTACACTAGTTCTTTTATACACCTCCAGAGGTGAAAATCCAAGAGAGTCAAATCGGATGATATGGGTGGCCAGTTCCAGGGTCCCTGTGGGCCAAATCACCAATCCTCGAACATCAGGGTCAACTGCTGGTGTACAAATAGCTGTACACCAGCTATCCACTATAGAGTGGAATGTATTGGAGCACCATCCAGCTGATATCAATTATTTGCTCTGTTATGTGGAGGCAGAACATTTAGGAAATCAGTAACAAATCCTCTGAGTAACTCCAGATATCTAGCTCCATTCAAATTTTCATCGTGCAGTTGATATGCCACTCTATTGTCCATAATTAAACAAAAAACATTAAAACTAAAGTGGTCTTGGTGATTATATTCCCTTATGACATGTGGATTGTCTTATATTGTTTGATTTATAACTCCTTGCCTGCTGAATTTTGATTCATCAGTCCACATGATGTGCATAATTATCTCAGAAAATTGATGCATTTTATTTTTTCTTAATATTTTGTGATTGATGCTTTTGAAATACCTAAATCTAACGCTGCTGCTGACTTGAACTCCGTGGATAAGCTTGAAAATGCGAATTTTCCGGGAGTCATTATTGGTAAATCTTCGGATTTACCAATCGTTCGTTAAATAATCTGCATGTTCGTCTGACATTTCGTCTACATTCACCATGCGTATATATTGAAATATTCTTATTCTCCATTCTAAACTATTCTCTATTCTATTCTCCATTATAAACTACACTTGAAAAAATTAACTAAATCATTAAAACTGTAAGTAGATACCTCACGAATTTGTGAGCTGATACTGCTTTGACATAATATCAACATTATTTCAATTCCTGTCAAAATGAAGGCTTACTAGATAGGACTTTTCGAGTTTCATCGGCTTTTGATCAAAAATACATATGGATTAAAAAAAAACCGTTGAAAATAGGTATAGGAAAAGTTACATCGAATCAATGCTGAATCAAATTCTGCATCCGACCATTAATAATATAGTGTCACATTTGAAAGAACGAACTGTTTTAACTTTTAAAATAATGAAATTTGACATGAAATTTTGGACACCCTGTATGCGATAAATTATCAATGTGGATTTTGAAAGTATTATCCTTGTGCTTTCGTCTACCCCAAGAGCGCTTAGCACCAGTCGAAAATGGGTAAAAGGTGCAGTGTTGAAAAGAAAGTTAACTTTTTCAAAATTTTCAAAAGAATCAACATATTTAAGAAACAGGTATGGCGAAACCTGATGGAACTCATCATGAAATTTTTTCAGGAATCCAAAAATAAAATAATATATCGGATGTTCTATTTAAAATAAGGAAGTTACTGCCGATTTCCAGGATAACCGGAAGTCCAAACATTCAGAATTCTAAGTTTTTTCTAACCACGAAAAGTTCTAATGAACGGTTACCTTGAGAAACCTGGTATTCACCGTGGTCCTAATAACTGGTAATAACTAGTATCAAGGGGCTTAAAATGGTTGGTGATAGGGTCTCGAAAAAAGTCTAGGGTACCGACCTCTGGACTGTAATAAAATTCTGAACCAAGTCCATAGTCTACTAAAGCTGCAGCAATAAATCCAATCTCCACATCGCAGTCATGGTCGCAGAATGGTCATTTGCAGAAACAGCACGGGGGGGGGGGATCTTTTGGAGAATATTATTTTTAAAATATAACTGCTATGTCTTTTTGATAAAATAAACAAGCATGTTATTTTTCTGAAATTGTTGGTTTTATTTAACAATTAAATACGAAGTTATTTTTGTTATTCAAAAACCAAAAGAAGACACAATGTGCTAAATCAGGAGTAGAAGGTGTATGAACATTAATTCAATGTTTTCCTTCCAGTGGTAACTGTTTTAATAATAGTTATTTATTACCACGGTGTACTGGATCATGGAAAATCTTCATTTAAACATAAAAAAAATTATACGTACTAGAATAAATCGTCAACATTTCACCTAGACCAGGCAATTAATGTCTTTGGGGTCGCTTGAGACTGTGGCGAAGGTACGTGGCGCAGGCCTTGCTCCGTTCCACGATCAGTTCAACCAGATGGTCTTCGATGGCCAACAGTGGCGTGGGGAGCGGCAGCAAGCTGAACGTGGCGATATGAAGAGTTTCCCATTGTCAGACGGCGCTATTCGGGAATCTCGGAGGTGGCAGTGGAGGGGGCTGCGAGGACCCGTTATCACCGGCACGAGACGAACGTTCCGAGCCAGCTAGAAACAAAATACATCGTTTTTTCTTACTTACAACTTGCCAACATCAAATCTGTTCATTTTACACAGTCTTAAACTCTGAGCACTTTACGATAAACCTTTAGTATGTTGGATATTTTCCTTTGTATATAAAATATGTATAGTATTTGGGAAATATTTTTAATAAAAAAAAAACAATAAAGGCAGCTTGTATTTTTAATTTTTTTCAGCCCCTTAATGGAGTGAGCGGCAGTTTATATTTAAGAATATTGTACACTTTAAGAATTGTATCTGCGTGAAGTTTTCTCCGATGAAGCTGATTTGGCCACTTAACTACCTAGATTATAAAATAAACATTCGTGAACCAAGATACGTTTCTATTTAACAGAGATAGCCGATACTTGATGGAAATAATTTTAAATAAACTAACTAAGATTTATATCGAAATTTCTACTATATTTAAAACTAGTATGTATTACAATTGTTTCGACAGTGTCTATTCTGGACTATAAAAATAGTTTTATAGTCGCTAGATTTAGTCCGAGACGAGATGCGCGATTTCAGGTTTTCTCCCATAGTCGAAATCGATTAAAAAAACTCGCCCTGGTCTAAAAAATTGCGATTGTTCAATTTTAGTAACTGAAACTTGAAGAGCGTGCAAAATACTACTTTTTGCTTTAAGATAATATTTTTATAGTCGCTAGATTTAATCCGAGACGAGATGCGCCATGTCAGGTTTTCCCCCATAGTCGACATCGAAAAAAATTCGTTCTGATATAAAAAATTACGATTCTTCAATGTTAGTAACTGGAGCTTGAAGAGCATGAAAAATACTATTTTTCTGGCATATAAAAATATTTTTATATTCGCTAGATTTAATCCGAGATGACACGTGCCATTTCAGGTTTTCTCTCATAGTCGACATCGATTAAAAAAATCGCCCTGATTTAAAAAATTATGATAGATCAATTTTGGTAACTGGAACGTGAAATGCGCGTAAAATGCAATTTTTGTGGTGCATGAGAATATTTTTATAGTTGCTAGATTTAATACGAGACGAGATGCGCGATTTCAGGTTTTCCCCCATAGTCGATATCGAAAAAAAATCGTCCTGGTGTAAAAAATTACGATTACTCAATTTTAATAACCGAACCTTAAGGAGCGCGAAAAATGCTATTTTTCTGGCCTATGAGAATATTTTTTTAGTCGCTAGATTTAATCTGAGATAAGATGCGCGATTTCAGGTTTTCTCCCATAATCGACATCGATTAAAAAAATTCGCCCTGGTCTAAAAAATTATGATAGGTGAATTTTAGTAACTGGAACTTAAAAAGCGCAAAAAATTGTATTTTTCTGGCCTATGAAAATATTTTTATAGTCGCTAGATTTAATCCGAGATGAGATGCGGGATTTCAGGTTTTCTGCCATAGTCGACAATGATTAAAAAAAATCGCACTGGTCTAAAAAAATATGATTATTCAATTTTAGTAACTGAAACTTAAAGAGCGCAAAAAATGCATTTTTTTAGATTCACCAGCATATTTTTATAGTCGTTAGATTTAGTCCGCGACGAGATGCGCGATTTCGGATTTTTACCTATAGTCGACATCTATTTAAAAAAATTGCCCTGGTCTAAAAAAGTATAATAGGTCAATTTTAGAAACTCGGGCTTGAAGGGCACGAAAAATGTTGTTTTTTTGGCCTATAAGAATATTTTTATAGTTGCTAGATTTAATCCAAAATGAGATGCCCGATTTCAGATTTTCACCCATAGTCGACATCGATTACAAAAATTCGCCATGATCTAAAAAAATTATGATTGCTCAATTTTAGTAACTGAAACGTGAAATACGCGAAAAAAGCAATTTTTTTGGTCCATGAGAATATTTGTATAGTCGCTAGATTTAATCCGAGAGGAGATGCGCACTTTCAGGTTTTTCCCCATAGCCCACATCGAAAAAAAATTGTCCTGGTGTAAAAAATTACGACTGCTCAATTTTAGTATCTGAAAATCGAAGAGTTTAAGAAACACTATTTTTTTAGTCTATGAGAATATTTTTATAGTCGCTAGATTTAGTTCGAGATGAGATGCGCGATTTCAGATTTTCTCCTATAGTCGACATCGAAAAAAAATTATCTTATTATTAAAATTAGGGTTGCTTAATTTTAGTAAGTAGAAAGTAAAATGTGCGTAAAATGCAATTTTTTGATATTGATATTGAAATTTCCCCTAGAGTCTATTTCGATAAAAAAAATTGTATTGGTGTGAAAAATCACGATTGATCAATTTTAGTAACTGGAGTTTGAAGAGCGCGAAAAATTATTTTTCTGACCTATGAAAATATTTTTATAGTAGCCAGATTTAATCAGAGACGAGATTCGCGATTTCAGGTTTTCTTCCAGAGTCGACATCGATTAAAAATTTCTCCCTGGTCTAGAAAATTATGACTGTGCAATTTTAGTAATTGGAGCATGAAGAGCGTGAAAAATACTATTTTTCTGGTATATGAGAATATTTTTATATTCGCTAGATTTAATCCGAGATGACATGCGCGATTTTAAGTTTCCTGCCATAGTCGACATTGATTAAAAAAATTTACCCTGGTCTAAAAAATTACGATTGTTCAATTTTAGCAACTGGAACTTGAAAACCGCGAAAAATGCAATTTTTTTGATCCACCAGCATATTTTTATAGTCGCCAGATTTAGTCCGAGACAAGATGCACGATTTTAGCTATTTCTCTGGCCTATGAACATATTTTTATAGTCGCTAGATTTAATCTGAGACGAGATGCGCGATTTCAGGTTTTCTCCCATAGTCGACATCGATTTAAAAATTCATACTAGTCTAAAAAATTATGATAGTTCAATTTTAGTATCTGAAGCTTAAAGAACGTAAAAAATGCTAATTTTTCTGGTCTATGGGAAAATTTTTATAGTCGCTATATTTAATCCGAGATGAGATGCGCGATTTCAGGTTTTCTCCCATAGTCGACATTGATTAAAACAACCCCCCCCCCCCCCCCCCCCCCGCTCTCAAAAACTACGATTGTTCAATTGTGGTAACTCAAGCTCGAAGACCGTGAAAAATGCTACTTTTTCTGTCCTATGGGAATATTTTTATAGTCGCTTGATTTAGTCCGCGATGAGAGGCGCGATATTGAAATTTCCCCTAGAGTCTATTTCAATAAAAAAAATTGTCTTGGTGTGAAAAATCACGATTAATCAATTTTAGTAACTGGGGCTTGAAGAGCGCGAAAAATTATTTTTCTGACCTATGAAAATATTTTTATAGTAGCCAGATTTAATCAGAGACGAGATTCGCGATTTCAGGTTTTCTTCCAGAGTCGACATCGATTAAAAATTTCTCCCTGGTCTAAAAAATTATGATTGTGCAATTTTAGTAATTGGAGCATGAAGAGCGTGAAAAATACTATTTTTCTGGTATATGAGAATATTTTTATATTCGCTAGATTTAATCCGAGATGACATGCGCGATTTTAGGTTTTCTCCCATAGTCGACATTGATCAAAAAAAATTTACCCTGGTCTAAAAAATTACGATTGTTCAATTTTAGTAACTGGAACTTGAAAACCGCGAAAAATGCAATTTTTTTGATCCACCAATATATTTTTATAGTCGCCAGATTTAGTCCGAGACAAGATGCACGATTTTAGCTATTTTTCTGGCCTATGAAAATATTTTTATAGTCGCTAGATTTAATCTGAGACGAGATGCGCGATTTCAGGTTTTCTCCCATAGTCGACATCGATTTAAAAAATTCGTACTAGTCTAAAAAATTATGATAATTCAATTTTAGTATCTGAAGCTTAAAGAACGTAAAAAATGCTAATTTTTCTGGTCTATGGGAATATTTTTATAGTCGCTAGATTTAATCCGAGATGAGATGCGCGATTTCAGGTTTTCTCCCATAGTCGACATCGATTAAAACAATTCACCCCGCTCTAAAAAACTACGATTGTTCAATTGTGGTAACTGAAGCTCGAAGATCGTGAAAAATGCAATTTTTTTTGACCCATTAGAATATTTTCATATTAGCTAAATTTAATCCGAGACGAGAAACACCATTTTAAGATTTCCCCCATAGTCGTCATTGATAATAAATTTGTCTTAGTGTAAAAAATTACGTTTCCTAATGTTTTTACGTTTATTTTCAAATTAGATCTACTGAAAAAGCCACCGTGTGACCAAATAATTGTACAAGTTCTAGTGGAATATAGCGGAAGTGTTACTTGGTATAAATCTTACATTCCTTATTTAGATAAGATTTTATTTGGCTTGCGAATTTAAATCTGATTATTTATTGTTTATAATTATTTATTGCTTATAAGGTCTATAACTTCGGAACAACAATTAATATCGAACCTTTGTGTTTTTTTAGTCTTAGAATTATGTCGACTTTCTGCTAATAAAATTTAAATATAACGACCTTGCTGGCGGAAAACGGGACCTATAACGTTGCACTTCTAACTCTAAATGAAAGTGATGCACACATCACATCATCAGATATCATCCATCATCACAGATCTCTTCAAAAATGTTAAACTGTTAATTACAAATAAATTTGCTTCAAGGATGATGCTCAGTCTAGATACCCAGCGAACCCATATAAAAGACATTTTTACGGGTAATATTTTTATTTTTCGTATTCAATGATGTAATTTGGTAGCATTAAAAAAACAAAAATATATCTATACAAAAAAATGTGTTTTGTGTTGCGGTGTAAGCAAAAATATTATCTTAAAATAAAGTTTTAGCAATGTTTTTGTGCAGTATTGTACAATACACAAATCCAATAAAAACTATTTTATAGTAAAACATCACATATAGCCTGGTTCATTGGAAGTGTAATTTCATTCAAAACAAGTTTGATGAGGTCTAGACTTCTGATAGAAGTCTAAGTAATCAAATCAGATAAATGTGATGGATGTAGTCATATATATGATTCAAACTTAAAAAAAAAGACTTGCAGTACATCTACATTATTCAGATTATGTGAAATTATTATATTTTTGGTTGATATAGTTCGCTTCGCTATTTTTTTAGCGCACTCAACAATATTTCAGCTAAATATTACATCTTATCCAAACTATAATAGCGTCTAACAATGTACATATTGGGTAATTGGTAATATTCTGTATTTTTCGTATTTGAAATGGTTTCGTTTTGTAGAAATCCGTATATTTATGTAAAAGCCCCAACAGATCAGAGACTTTTATGTTATTTCATTCCAGAATCTCCAATGATCTCCTAATGGGTCTTTCAAATTGAGTATTTTTTTTTAATTCTTGAAGAAAACACAGATTTTGTCTTAACTTCAAAAAACTTTTTATTGATAGTTGAAGCATAGTGTATGACATTTAAACATGTAAGTAAATTGTAAAGTAATGTAATAATTTAACTCTCTTCACTCCTCGAATTTTTTCGGTAAAATATTAGGTAATATTTGGCTTATTTCGGGGGGGTTTGAACCTAATTAAATTATTCTTCAAAACTGATTAACTTGCCAGAAATGATTGAAAAAATCTGCGATATAGTGATAAACGATCGGAGAATGAAAGTGCGTGATAATGCTGAGACTGTGGGCATCTCATTTGAACGGGTGCAGAATATTTTAACAACTTATTTGGATATGAAAAAGTTTTACGTAAGATGGGTGCGCGCGATTGCTATAATAAACAATAAACACACGCGTGTGTCAACTTCAAAGAAGAAGAATGTTTAGAGATGTTAAAACGCAATCGGAATGATTTTTGGTGTCGGTTTATAACTGTTGACGAAACATGGATTCATCACAGCTCACCAGAGACCGAAGAACAATCCAAACAGTGGATTTTCCCAGGCGAATCTGCGCCAAAGAAAATCGTACTTTTTAGAGGGGATACAAAAGATAGAAAAACGTTGGACCACGGGCGTAGCCAGGGGGGAGTTTAGGGGTTCACCCCCCCCCCCAAAATAAGCCAAATATTACCTAATATTATACCGAAAAAATACGAGGAGTGAAGAGAGTTAAATTATTACATTTGAATTGAATATATATCCGAACTAGTGGAAAAAGCCGAAGATTTCTTCTTTAATGGTTTTAGATTTAGCGCAGAGGAACGAAATGAATTTAACCATTTCATTTAAAGTTAAGAACTTTATAAATATGTCGTAATTTTTCCGATGAATATATAGATATTAAATTTCATGTAAGTATGTTTTTGTTGTTTTATTTACTTTAAACTAACCCCCCCCCCAAACTAAATCCTGGCTACGCCCGTGCGTTGGACTAAGTGTATCAAACTAAAAGGTGGAAAACTGTAACGTTGGGTCGTTGTAACCGTGTCTCAGGCTCCCTCTCTGAAAGCAAATCCTTGATCCTGACGATCCTGTTCAGGATAATGGGACGAACTATTAAATTATTGTATTGTCATCGGTCCTTGATAAGTGTGCAAAGTTTCAATTTAATCTGACGTTTTGAAGTGGGTGAAAAGGACGTTCAAAGATTCCGTTACATAGATAGATACAGGTAAAGCTAATAAAAGCGTGTTAAAAAAATTAAAGTAAAGAAACGAGGATCAAATCTGGCTATTAGTGGTGTTACTGACAACATCTAAAGGCAAAACAAAAATTGCTTTGCCAAACCATTTAATAGTTTTAATTGTTAATAGTTTACATTGGATTTGAGACATTAGAACTACTGGAGTTTGTGCGCAGCAAGAAAAACGTGCCTATTACGTGGAAATACCTGACACTGAGCCATAATACGATGAATGTCTTCGAAGTTTGTACACTCTTTTTAGTAATCGTCTTTCAAATGGATTTGCAACTAATCAAATAACGGATTAAAATAATATAACGATTTTCCTAATAATCTTTATATGTACAAGCTTTTTTAGTATTATATTTTTTTTTCAGTCCTAAACTAAAAAAAAAAGTGTCAGAACTTTCAAACGTTACAGCGGCAAAACTGTTTGAAAAGTAACAAGTTCACTATATTTTTTTGCATTTATTTTCAATTATTTGCGTTTAAAAATATTCTAATTACGTTAAAAAACTATTTTCTGACGAAGTGCACTGCTGGATTAATGGGTTTGTCAAAAAACATAACTGTAGGATTTGCATCGATGAAAACCCTCAAGTTATTCATGAGTTACCTCGTCATCTCTTCAGAAAGTCACTTTTTACTACGGTTTTTAAGCTGAAAAAGCCGGTCGCGTTGGTGCGGCGGTAAGAGCGTCTGCTTTGCCGAATCCGCGCTGGAGCGGTAGCTGGTTCGATTCCAGCGCTCGGATGGTTATTTTTCTTTCTTCTGTCCGTTTATCTTTCCTAAATGTTTGTGATTGTTTCTAGGCAAGAGTGTAAAATCCGACTACGAATTACCCCTCAGTCACGCTATTTAAAGGCTGGGTAAGGCCGAATGCCTTCTGAGAAGTGTTCTACGTTGGTCACTCGCCAGTCGGTAGGTTTCCTGATAGACTTATGGGTAGGCACATAACCAAGGGTTTATAGCCCGAGGGGGGTGCTGGCCTGGGTTTGTCGGAAGCTGATGACCGTGGTTCGGAACCCACGTTAAGCTGTAGGTCCAGTCGCTAAATAGCCTAGTTGCTGATGCGCCTCTAACCTAAACACTTTACTTTACTTTAAGCTGAAAAAGTGAGAGGACCTTATTTTTTTGAAATGGAAATCGTTTCACTATTAATGGTGAACTCTATAGGAACATGCTAGCAGAATATCCTTGGCCTGAAGTGATAAACAATGTTTTATTTCAACAAGACGGTATGACTTATGGGGCATTTCACGTGAAGAGGACAACGAAAAAAGTGAGGTTCTGAAATTTGTTCACAATGGGTATATTTGTACTTTTAGGGGATATGAACGGTACACATAATATTTTTTTTATTTGAGGTTAAGTTGTTAAGATATGGGATTTTTAAGATATAGAGTTCACCTGATTGACGTAAATTATAATAAAATAATAAATGTAGTGTTTGGTATAGAAAATTTACTGTTCTTTTTGATTTTCAAATCAGATTCCCAATTTGAATGTTTTGTCTAGTGTTAAACTGGAAGTAAATATTTCAAATATTTTTTTTATAACTTCGACCATTTTAATTTTAATTTTTTTACTGCAAAATAAGGTCTGACATTTATAAATTTTACCATAAAAATTGCAAAATGGGATCTAACTTAGTTTAGGAGATAAATCAATTAGAGTCCGTCCATGTCGCTCTGAGCGTGATACCTGTCGCTTGTTAAAGCCGGTTGGTGATGTAAAAACACAAGTTCTCTGCATCGACGGATAATTTACGGTCACCTCATGGATTAGGAGATGATAAAATGCCGAACTGATCTACTAATTGATTTGCTTTTCTCGCTTGTCGTCGGCAAGTCTGCAAGTTTATTTTCACTCCAAAATTTAGATGCTACAGTCAGTATCATAGTCTTCATAGAAGTACATGTAGACAGATCATTAAATTACTCGTTCAACTGCTTCAAAACTTCTTGGTCTTGGTCTTGGTCAGTTTGGGTCGAACTATGTTTATACTTATCTTCGGGAAAGTACGGTACATCTTGGGA
The DNA here is from genome assembly GCA_031761425.1 of Cosmopolites sordidus. Lineage (NCBI taxonomy): Eukaryota > Metazoa > Arthropoda > Insecta > Coleoptera > Curculionidae > Cosmopolites > Cosmopolites sordidus. The sequence goes on along the minus strand of JARFXV010000194.1, from coordinate 655,150 downwards.
GTTTTGTGGAGTTTCAACTGATGATTGACTACTCTGTACTAGATTTTCTACTGCTATCGGCGGAGGTGTATCAACCAACATTCGTTTCCTGCGGGATACCCACAATTCCATTTTTCAGTTAAACTTTTAGGAATTTTTCTCATATCTTCTATAAACTTCCGCTGAGCTGGTAAATGAAATAGATTGAAGCACCGATCACCGTGGGGAGCCATAATAAATCAATAAAAATGATAAAACGTATTAACTCACTAAGATGTTAGAACAACAACTAAAAAAATAATGGAAAACTAGCGTAGCTTATATAACTTTGATCGTTTTGATGAAGTGATTTTTTGCATTACTTTCTACACATATTTTTGTTCAAAATAATTTTAAACATTTTATTTTAAAGTTAGGTATTAAATAACTTTATAAAGCCACAAATAGGTAAGACAATAATACATAATCAATATTATTGAAATATAACCAACGTTTTAATGTGTTTCTACATCATCAACTGGCTTTAACAAGCGATAAGTATCACGCTCAGAGCGTCATGTACGTTCTCTAATTGATTTATGTCCTAAACTAATTTAAATCCCATTTTGCAATTTTTATGGAAAAATGTATAAATGTTAAGCTTTATTTTGCAATAAAAAAATAAAATTAAAATGGTCTTAGGTATTAAAAAAAATAATTATAATATTTACTTTCGGTTTAACACCAGCAAAAAAACATTCAAATTTGGAATCTGATTTGAAAATCAAAAAGAACAGTAAATATTCTATACAAAACACTACATTTTATTATAATTTACTTCAATATGAAAATAAAATTGCAAAGAAACCCCTCCGTCAATCAGGTGAATTCTATAGAATCCCATATCTTAACAATTAAGCCTCAAATAAAAAAAAAATATGTTTACACGTTTATATCCCCTGGAAATACAAATATGCCCAATATGAACAAATTTCAGAACCTCACTTTTTTTCGTTGTCCGCTTCACGTGAAATGTCCCTCCCTTATCACACATCTCGCTAGAGAATCGATTTATTTTAAAAAAGTGTCCTGAGCACGTAATTTTACGAAACAGTATTGTCAACTGACAATCAAGGTCGTGTGATTTCACACCCTTGAATTATTTTTTGTGGGGTTATGTAAAATATGCAGTTTACAAAAGTAAACCCCGAAAAATGCATGGCCTTAAAGGGACATTTAAAAAAAAGTTTTGAGGTTAGAGGCGCATCAGCAACTGAGAAGGCTATTTAGCGACTAGACCTACAAGCTTAACGTGGGTTCCGAACCACGGTCATCAGCTACCGAAAACCCCGGTCAGCACCCCCCTCGGGCTATCAACCCTTGGTTTGGTGCTTAACTGAAAGTATCTCGAGAAGCCTACCGATTGGCGAGTGACCAACGTAGAAAACCTCTCAGAAGGCATCCGGCCTTACCCAGCCTCGAACTGGCGTGACTGAGGGGTGATTCCTTGTCAGATTTTACACTCTTACCTAGAAACATTCACAAGAATTTTAGAAAAACTTTTTTGCCTAGTACGGGATACGAACCCGCTCCACATTAACTGCCGTAACGTAAGGCTGACGCCTTAGACACCACAGACGCCTTAGACACATGTGGTTCAGGGGGACATTTGAACGTCATTTTAAAGTTCTGACACTTTTATTTAGCACCCACACTCTGCATTTAATTAATTAAATAATAAATAAATTAATGAAATGAAATATGTCAGATGGTATTCTTACATGATTCCTGCTGTTGGGGTTTCTCTTCTGCTACGACTAAGCCGGATTGTTCTGTAACTGGCAGGTGTTGTTCCAAAGCATTAACACAGTTTAACATACTTCTGAAAACAAATTATTCTCATTTGTAATACGTTACCAGAGAACGACGAAAACCATATTTTGTAGCTTACAAAATAAAATTTGTACGCTGTTTTTGATAGTTTTGTTACCTTCCTTAGCTTTGGTTTTCATATAAATTAGAGAAATATATTTTTTACAATAACAAAATAAAAAAAATAGTTGTTCATATAAAGTAATAAGTGTTATACAGGGCGATGTCTTATGAGGTAAAAAATTGCTAGAAAATAATAGGAAAAACACAATGAAAAATATACATTTATTTCAACCAATGTAACTGTAACAGAATATTTTAGATGTTAAAAGCAAAAACAAAATAAAAAAAGTATCACATCGATTTTATGTTCGTCAGTAACTATTATTTTTATTATTTTATTTTTTTTAAATATATGTTTAAAAAATGTTTCATGGAAACAGTAGTACATCTTCAATAAACTGACTCAAGGATGTATCAATTAAAAATTGCCTTAATATTATTTGTACAATATAGAAAACTAAAAATATTAAGCCTTTTTTTTATAAATTTTCAAATAATGTATGTGGTAGGTGACTCAACATACATAAAGTGGATCTAGATGTTTAGAGAGTGACACTGATATAACCACAACATACATTGATAAACTGAACATTAAGATTATGATAATGAACATCATTTAAAGATCAGCGCTATTAATATGACATATGATGATGTCGAGACATATTTCTGTTTATCCATTTCCTCTGTGCCTCTCATTCCCTCAATAGGATAGTAGAATATATCTATATATAGAAAGTAGGTATATCTGTGAGTTAGATGACACAATATACAGCGAATTAAAAGTTCATTTTAAACCAAAATGATGTGTACTATTGTGTATTGCGAGCGTATCTTCCTCTAATATAGAAGCTGTATTAGCTTAATATGTTTTAAAGAAGATACAAACTGTCGATTCAATTGCACATACAATCTAATCGAAGTGGGTATATATAATATAATTCTATCGAGCAAAATATAATTTTTAAAGTCATGGGAAGTCATCAGAGGCGGGAAAGGATTTTATACATAAAATTAAAGATGCAAATTGACACGTAATATTAGGCCAAATTTTGCAAGGATAGAAGAGTTTTACCGAATCCGGTCTTAAATCAATCAATTACTCGACATAATAAGCGATGAAATTACCACAGCCTTCAACGTAAAAAAAAAACAGTTTAAAAAAACGAATACAAGTATTAAAATTACATTTTTATAAATGTATCGAGAAGGGGACTCAATTGACTTAAAGAACTATAGACCTAGTAGTCTTCTTTCACACATTGATGTTATTTAGTAAGATATTATCAAAATTACTTACTTCAAAGCTTGACTACTATCAGCTAAGAGAACTGGCGAGTGTCAAAACTGGGAATCACCTGTAGGTTGTTAAAACGCTTATAAAAAATTATCTTCGTGTGTCCGTCGACTATAAGAAATTCCAACAAGATGTTAACAACAGTAGCTGATGCATCCATAGACTATATATGTATGCAACTTATTCAAAACATCCAAAACAGTGCTACTTCTTCCTTTCAACTACATGTTTCTAGTAAACTATTCAAGGTCGAAAGAGGAGTATGACACGGAGATAACAGATCGCCACAATGATTTTCCCACCTTGCTACAGTTTATGCTCAAGAATGTTGATTAGGAAGAAATGGGCATAAATATCGATGATGAAAAGTTGAACTATCTACAGTTTACGGATGATTTACTACTCATAACAGATCTTTCGACGAAGTAAGTAAGTTACTTAATATAAACACATTATCACATAAGATGGTTGTAAAAAATAGCCTCTTCTACACCAAAATGAAGACAAACCCTGTTCTTAGCCATATAGTTTAAATGGAAGATATGTGTGTGAAGCAAATTAATTCATATTCAAATTTAGGTCGCGATATCTATATAGGCCGACACAGGTGCGCATTCTGGATGATGATGATGATGCAGAAAATGGGAAGACTAATGCTATAATGAATGAGACTACAAAGAAGGAAAGCCATCATAATTGCAGGAAATAGTCAGAAGAATACCCGAAGCAAAGGAACTTAAGAGAAAAAAAGAACAACAACAAGAAAACTGTGGATGTACAGAAGAGGTGAAGTTGAAAAGCTTGGAAGAATAATCATCAAAATCCCTCAAACTATTACATCCAATTCCAGAGCTCAATAACATAATAACATACAGTAATCTTCTTTAACAATAAATTATACTTGAACTTTAGACAGTACAACTGATAAAAGTTGAAAATATAAGTTGGGTAATTGAAAAACTGAAAGAGATTCTGTACACTATTAACTTTGAGATTTTCGAATAAAAATTGTATAACAAGAAAATCAAACAAACAAATTTTGGATGAATTCGTGGCCACTACATTAATTTTGAATTAATCTTCAATCATTTTCAGTTGATGTCAATACCAATTTTTAGTTGACGCATCCTCAGTTAAAGAAACACAAAAAAAAATATTTATAGGTTCGTATTTGAAATGGCACTGGGTCCTTCTTGTGCTGATTGTTTTTCTCTATTACCTTCTGTCGATGGTTCACTGGAAAATAAAAGAAAAAAGAAACTAAACAAAAATAAAAACAAATAAATAAAAATGTAAAAAACCGCCAGTTTTTATTTTAATTTACACTACCGTTCAAAATTAAATTCTACTTTTCCGTATGCCGTGTTACGATTGGCAAACCTACTACGAGTTTTCAAAGATAGATAGCTCTAAGGGATATGATTAGCTACGCTTTACATACAGTGTGTCCAGGATAAAGACTTACCAATCTCTTAAAATTTTATTTCTGGATTTTCATTAACTTTCTTTTGTTGGATAGATCTCGGAATGAACATTAAACCGGAAATGGCATTAAGAGACTGTATCACATGTTTTTTGCTAATATCATGGCCAACTGCGTCAACTTTTATGGCTCCCATTTTCTAGAAGTACTATTAGATTTCTTTTTAGAGAAAAACTAACAACGGTTTTTTTGACCAGTACCACCTTAAACCAAATTGTACCGATTCTTATGGTTTTAAATTACTGGCTGTCCCAGATATTTACTTTCTGTCATTAAAACTATGTATGCCATGGAAATCAAAAATTGTAACCTAATTAACAAATGTCACTTTGACTGACTGATTTGTGTTATAGCGATTTCAAACGGCAATAATGATTTATTCTTTAAAAGAAAAAGTAGGAATTATAAGATTAGTTGGTGAGTGCACGCAAACTTTTCGTGAAGCAGCAAAAGAATTTAATAGAAGACATCCAGAACGGAACATCAATCATATTACACTCTTTTGCATAAACCAATATTTTGATAAAAATGGAACTGTCAATAAACTTCCTAATCAGCATTATTCTCGTGAATTTCGAGCAATTCAATTAGTTCTTGATTATTTTAATCAGAATCCACACTCAAGCGTTAGGGGCGCTAGTAGAATTTTAATTATCCCGAAAAGGTTATGCTTGGAGAAGGTTATGCTTGAAGAAAAATAACAGGAAACCTTTTAAACCAAAATTTCTTCAAACACTTGAAGTTGGTGACACTGAAAGAAGAATGGAATACTGTTGTACGTACAAGATCCTACATTTCTAAAAAATATTTGGTGATACAATGTAATGTATTTTAAATGACATTATTATTGGACCATATTTTTTTGATGGAAAATTGTTTTGATGGACGTAGTATTGAAAAGTGCTGGATATAAAATGGCGGAATGATAGAAGTGTCTAGTATTTAACTTTTATAATGCCAATTTTGATCGACCTGTAAATAAAGGAAGTTTTTTTGTTTAAAAAAGTCTGTAATTATTAGAAAAAAATATTAATTATTAATTATTATTGTAAAAATAATATCAAGGACACCCAGTAATTTAGAACCATAAAAATCGATACATTTTGGTTTAAGGTGGTGCTGGCTAAGAATCCCCTGTTAGTTTTTCTCTAAAAAAAGCCTTAATAGTACTTCTCGAAAATGGGAGCCGTAAAAGTTGACGCAGTTGACCATAATATTAGCAAAAAACAGAAGTACAGTTTTCCGTGATCTATCCAACTAAAGAATGTTTATGAAAATTGAATAGGAAAAGAAAGAATCGAAAAAGAATTAAAAATTTTAAGGGGGCGGTAAGTCCTTATCCTGGACACACTGTATATAGAAAAATATATGCCTCTACATATATATATATATATATATATATATATATATATATATATATATATATATATAGATATATATATATATATATATATATATATATATATATATATATATTAACGATAAAAACATCATTATAAACATTTTTAAAGCAGTAGTCCCAAACTTTTGAGCCAAACTGTACACCTGAAAGAAAACACCCTGTATATGTTTTTTTTTACATTAAGAAATGAATATTATAGAAAATAAAAGTAAAAGGTAAAATTAAAGATGTATGTTGTATCCGAAAACTATGTAAAAACTAAGAAATGTCCACCCACCATCAGGGTTGCGAGTCCTTGGGCCAGGTCCAGGAGAGCGAGTTGAGGGGCGCCAGTGCCTCCTGGGGCGGCGACCGGGTTTCCTCGGCAGCGCCCCTTTGTCTGCGGCACACGCGATACCGCCAGTCAGCAAAATCTGTTCACGCAACGCTTGGGGCTGGCCCGAAGACTGTCTTATCGCAACGGTCAGCAATCGTATGTCTTTGTCTTTATTTTTGATTTTTTTGGGATGCAACATAAAGCCAAGGCGATTCAACACATTAAATGTTTTCTAATCATGCGCATGCATCATCTACATCAAAATAATCAACTGGACAAGTGAGTAAATGTGAAAATAAAAAAGCCATCCAGAGAAAATTATACTTTCGACGTGGAAAATACACTTCACAGTACTGATATAACTTTTTTTACGAAGTTATTCTAAACTTGAAGAGATTTATTACTAAACACCAACTCATATTTTTATAAACTTCTCGACGCGCGTTTCTTTAACCATGTTAGCATCATCAGGAGATGATTACATCTAATTCTAAATCAGTTACTTTCCGAGGCTGTAGCTAAGATACGTGGATAATGTTTTTGCAATTTTCGATGTAAAAAAAATAGATCTCATATTTTTTAATTAAGAACTGAAAGGGTAATGTCTGAAAGATTGTGGCGTGTTCATATATTTTTTCCTTTATTTGGGTTTTTCGCCACTATCTATAACTCAAAAAATATCAAAAATACCTGTTCCTATGTAAAGAAAGAATCACTGGGTAAAAACAAAAAACCAAACGGAGACAAATTTCTCAGTGATTCTTTTTTGTAACAAATTTGCCTAACGAACAAAATTTTAAAGATATAAAAATGTTATGAAAAAGTTTACAAACTTTTAACGTTAACGTTTCGGAGGGTACTCTCCTCCCGTTTTGAAAACTAAACTAAAAAATAAATTATATTAATTTGTAATATATAAAGTAACGAGTGAAAGTAAATATATTTTTTTGTGTATGTAAAGTAAAGTTTTGGGGTTAGAGGCGCATCAGCAACTGAGAAGGCTATTTAGAGCCTGGACCTACAGCTTAACGTGGGCTCCGAACCACGGTCATCAGCTACCGAAAACCCAAGTTATTTTCACCAGTAGTTTGTAGGTGTAAAACTATACATTAGTTTTCACAAATAATGTGAAAAGTTCTCGGTCAAATATTTGCATAGTCACTCCTCGCTTAGGAAAAAAATAGTTTCGAATAGAACTGAATTTTGAAAGAATTTACACAGAACATTTTTTTGCAATTGGTTTTTAATCAGATTATGCTTGAAGGCATCATTTAATTGAAACAATTGGTAAGCAATAATGTGAACTTTAAGGCGATAGAGCTTTCCAGTACCAAGATTATCGTTTCTAAAATATTAAATCCCGACAAAATACCCAACTGTAACTGCGTAAGAATGAACTGGTTTTTGATGACACCCACAAGGATTTTCTAAAACTTAAACTCGATAGCTTAGTATAGGAATAAGACAATACATGTCGGAGAAAGCTTTTTCACTTATGATATTTCTGTCAAATAATTTATTGGTAAGAAAATACCAATGTATAGTCCTTGAAATAATTGAATATTGTAAGGTTTTTCAGGGACTTAAAAAAAACTATACAAAAACCATATCACATCTAACATAATTTCACGTTCTATAAGTAAAGTTAAGCGACATTGGGTGAGGCCACTGGGAGGGTGGCCGTTCGCGAAAAGCTGTGAGCCTATATTATGGCTGCGTTATATACTACTATGATAAAAAAAAGAACAAATGTTTAAAAATGCATGCGCTTTATGTACGAGGGTCGCTATTTATGTATCCGGAATATTAATTAAAAATATATATATCCAGTATACCTCGCCTAAGGTACTGGACGGGTCACGGGTGGTGGATAGTGAAAGTTCGATTAGATATTAATGGACAGCTACGAGTATCTCAAAATAAGCAGCCCCTAACCAAGGCAAAAAAAAACTAAATCCACTTAGCGTCTGACTTGTATCAAGCGAATGAGTGGTCAGCGTCTGTTCATCAGTGGTGCATCTGATATTTAAATTCTGGAGCTAACCCCTCCAGTCTTAACCTCTGAACCGTCATGGTTCAAACATTTAATTCAAAGTACAAGATGAAGCGTTCTAGTAATTACAAAATTACCCCAGGAGGTAGACAATCCTACGCCAGTTTTGCTGGTACAACCGGACTTTCGGATTCTGGGGCCTCCGGGCTTAAACGCAAAATCTTTCAGAGGGAGTCGGAGACCTCTGGCCAACGTCTGAAACCGAAAATAAAAACTTTCTTTGGAACGGTAAATATCAATTCTCTCCTGCGCCCAGGAGAACTACACGAATTGGGGCGAACATTGAGTCAGCAAAAAATCCAAATTTTAGCTTTGCAAGAAACCAGAATGGCAGATGATAACACCTTGGAATTCAGCAACTACAAACGTTTTAAAAGTAAAACGGAACAAAGAATACTCAAAAATACACCACATCTCGGTGTTGCTATCTAAAGAAACTATACATTAATCAATGCACACCTCCCAGTTAACGAAGAAAATAAATCTAATCCTGAAAAAGTAAGTAAGTCCTGGGAAATCCTGGAAAAGACTATCTCTAAAATTCCCTCTAACCATGTAAAAATCCTATTGGGCGATTTCAACGCCCAACTAGGGAAAGAAAGAAAGTACAGGGAAACAGACGGTAGTTTTCCCGCTCATAAATCGACTAACCATAATGGTAGAAGATTGGTTGAACTATGTTCGCAGTTTAATCTAAAAATAATGTCAACCCATTTTAAGAAGAAAATAACAAAACAAAAGACCTGGAGGTGCCCAAACACGTACATGGGTGAATTTCAAATTGACCATGTTGCCATTTCGTTCCCCAATTATAAAAAGATTTTGAATGTTCAAGTCAGGAAAGGAGCTAACATAGACACGGATCACTACTTGGCGAGAATCAAACTTAGCTTAAAACCTTGAAAACTTATCCAAAAGAGACTGATTATACCAAAGTTCGACTCTACGTAAATAAAACCAACCCTAACAGAAGAGCTTGATAAACAACCAGCACAGAACTGGCAAGAATTGAAATAAAAAAATATTAAAACAGCCTTAAAGTTGGTGCTTTTACAAAAACGTAGAAAACATCAAGCAAATTAAAAATAACAAAGCTTCTGGTCAAGATGGAATCACTGCTGAATTTTTGAAATCCGCTGGTCCGGATACAATCAAGGAAATAACAAAAATTCTAAAAGAAGCTTAGCGAACCGAACGGATTCCGGAAGATTGGAAAGTTGCTCTGATCCAGCACCACAGAAGAAAGGAGATAGAACGGATGTAAACAACTACAGAGGGATATCTCTTCTCCCAGTTTGTTACAAGATTCTATCTCAATGTCTACTAGACAGAGCACAGGGACAGTTAGAACCTAAAATTGATCAAGATCAAGCAGGTTTTCGACGGGGCAGATCCTGCTTTGAACAGATCCTGAATTTAAAGTTAATCCTAAGACATCAAAAACTGTATAATAATAATCTCGCCTGTACATTTGTGGATTTCAAAAAAGTATATGGTTCTATTGAGCGCGAATCTTTATTCCGAATCTTGAAAGAACAAGGACTAGATCTGAAAACGCTGGCAATTATCAAAGTAACATTAATTAACACAAGGTCAAAAGTTAAATTCTCAGAGCCCTTCGAAATTAAAACTGGAGTAAGACAAGCGGATGAACTCTCGCCACTCTTATTTAACTGTGTTCTAGAAAAAGTAATACAGGAGTGGCGTGAAAAAAAGTCGGCCCTGAATATTGACCAGCCCATTAAACTGAGGAGAACCAACATCAAAATTGAATGTCTGGTATTTGCTGATGATCTAGCAATTTTCGCTCAAGATATATTAACAGCACAAAAATACATTGAAATCCTAAAAGAAACAGCAGAAAAAGTAGGACTTTCCTTTGAAAAGACACACTACATGACTTGCAACAGACTAAGAACACCATTTCTAAAAACAAAATATGGTAACATCAGACGAGTCTCTCAATTCAAATATTTGGGTGAAATAATCATGGAAAATGGGTTGGAAAAAGCGGCCAATAAGGGTAGATGTCCAAAAATGGAAACGGCATTGAGACTCACACAAAATATTTACAACAAAAAATGCATATCTAAAACACAAAACTGAGACATTACAGCACAGTTATTAAGCCAGAATGTCTATATGGGGCAGAAACGCTCATTTTGAAAAGAAAGAGAGACATCGAGGACATTGAAAAGAAGGAAAAAAAATCATACAAAAATCCTACGGCCCAAACAAATAAATAGCACAACATACCGACTTCGAGAAAACCAAGAAATCAAACAATACACAGAAATACATAGCGATATGAGAAAAAGAAGACTTAAGTTTTACGGACACATAAAACGTATGAATCCGAGTAGGCTAACTAGACAAATAGTCGAATTTTATGAAAATAGGAGTAGAGCTAAAATAGAAATATTTAAATGGATTGCTGCAATTAAATAGGACCTAAGATCAGCAAATATTACACAAAGTGAAATTCAGGATAGAGGCTGTTTCAGAGACAAGGTTAACGTTTGAAAGGTTGGCCAGAGAGAAAAATGTAGGAAGACTGGAACAACTTGTCTGACGAAAGGAAAAAAGCTCATAGCGAATGAATGAAATTAGTATGGGCGCAAAGGAAGGCTACCAACAACAAACGCCTCTAACTGTACTTCGCGTGGTCCACCAAGACCCATTCGTAAATAATAATAATAATAAAAAAAAAAATAAAACAATTTTTTATTTTGTTATCTATCACTTTTATTTTTAAACGAAATTTGTGTGACTATAGTTTCGTAAAACGACTTTACATTCTCAAACACTACTTTTAGTAGTGTTTGAGAAGTTTTAGTGTTGAGTTTAGGGTTTAGTTTGAAAAGTTTTAGTTTAGTTTTAGTTTTAGTGTTACTAAAAGTAGTGTTTGAGAATGTAAAGTCATTTTACGAAACTATAGTCACACACATTTTGTTTAAAAATAAAAGTGATAGATAAAAAATTAAAAAATTATTTTATTCCTTTTTTAAAAAATGAACTATCACAAAGTAACGGAAATAATCAATCAATAAATAATAATAATAAAAACATATATGTAATAAAATCATTAAAAATTATGATATCGTTTTTTTTAAATATTCTCCGCAATGATCGATACGTATGCACTTTTATATACGTTTTAAAAATTATTATTCATAGAATTGTTTCCATTCCGATTGAGGTATTTCGAAAACATGCATTTTGAACGCATCAACTGCTTGGTTTATTCTTCACGGACGGGAACAAAAAGAAATCATTGGGTGCCCAATCAGGACGGTCAAATATTGAGTTATACGGTCCGATGTGAGACAGCTCGCGCTTATTTATTCAAAGACTTCTGGCAAAAAAATGGTTGTAGACCATTCACAATTTTCTAGTGGCACTGTGGCTATATGCCCATTTATTCCAGAAAAACAGGCGGTCATTTGCTTCGAAGTGCTTCTACCGCGAACAACTTTTGCTGGGTTTGGCTCAGTTTAAAAGACCGATACCAGTTGATTGCAATTTACTTTCGGACTCATACGCCTAGATCCAAGATTCGTCACCTATGTAGATCTTATACATGACTTTTGACGCACCACGATTGTATTTTCTAAGCATTTCTTTGCACCAATCGACATGAGCCTTTTTTGAGCGATTATCAAATGATGCGGAATCCAACGCGCACCAATCATTTTCACGGCTCAATGTTCATATAAACTCCTGTATATGGTTGTCATATTAGTGTCCAAGGATGCCTCAATCTCACGGTATGTCACATTACGATCTTGCTCTATCAGTTCGTGAACAATATCAATGTTTTCTGGCATAGCAACCGATTCTGGAGGACCTTCTTTAAATTCCGTCCGTGAGCAAACGATGGCCACGATTAAATTCACTAAACCTGTGATGTTCACTGGCTTTAGATAGTGTTTCGTGCCAAAAGTCGGAGTAAGTTGATCGATACACTGTTGTTGAGATAATCCACGTCGAAAGTCGTAAATCATTGTCTGACAATTTTCACAAATTTATTCCATTTTTTAACTGAGATGAAATTTGCAAGTTACTAAACATTACAAGTAACGTCCGTATGACAAAACGTTCTGACTGCTAATACAGACAACAATGTCAAACGCGGATACATAAATAGCAACTCTCGTATCGATATAACCATTCGTTTTGATAAATGATAACTTTGCCAAAAATAGTCATTCCTGAAGAAGCTACAGTGCTATCGAAACGGGTCAATAAAGTGGAAATTTAGACTAAAAGGTCCTTAATTAAACATCTATAATGAATTTCCATCAAGTAGAAGGCAACACAATCCAAAAGTCTTTAGTAGTTGTTAAACATTTTGTCGGCGATTTTTTAAATTGGATTTGCATTGAATGTTGCCTAAAAAATTGCGCATTGTGCATTAAAAATGATAAGAAAATGTTACGGCAATGAAGCTATGTAAAAATAAAAGTTTAAACTGGTACAAGGATTTTAGCAATGGTAGAGAAGTAGTTGAAGATAAACCTCGTTCAGAAGGACCTTCCACGTCAACCAATGAAGAAAACATTACGAGAATCAAGAATCTTATACTGAATAATCGACGATTATTGTTCAAACAATTTATCACAGATTTGTGATAAAACAATTCATGGTTTGTACATAACAACAACACAACATAACACAACACAATAACTATTCGTCAATTTTTCGCTAAAAGCAAATAAATATAGTTCCACAAGTACCAGATAACAAAAAAACCACTTCGTGGACGCCATTTTCAGTAAATAAAAGCTATTTAAGAGAGTTTGCTGGCTGAGTTAAAGAAAATACTCGAAGTCGGGTATAAAAACTGTTTCCAAATCTGGAAAAAGGGTTGAAAGGTTGGGTTTACCTTGATAGAGATAGAGTAAATTTAGATAAATAAATAAATAGTTTGTGTTATTTTTCAGTCACCTTACTTTTTGATCATAGTAGTATATTCATAAGCGACTATATTCAGTTCCACCAGGATAGAAGACAACCTAACTGAGACATTGTTATTTATTATTAAAACAGAAAACTTTTCAGACTACAGCTGTATAAATAAGTAAAAAAAACATATTTTCCCATGCTAAATTAATTAAAATGCAGCTAAACATACTAATTGGATAACTGTAAAATCATTTGTGTTCTGTTAGGTACAAACTAAACCAGAATAAGTGAATAAAAATCATAAACAATCAATAATGATTATAACGAAAAAGTTAGGGTTAATAGGAACTCATGCATCTTGGTCTACGGATTAAAAACTTACCCGTATAGGCGGCTATCTCGAAAACTAGCCCTATTTAATGTGAAAAATTAACATTAAGATATATAAATATGGTGTAAGTTTAAATACATTGATAAAGGTTGTTGGTATCATTCATATAACACATCGGTCAACAACTCCCCCGTCTGTCGTATAGATGGCGCCACTTACAGAAATTCAAACGTCATGTGTCAAAATTTCATGACAATCTGTCTACTAGTTTCTGAGTTGTAGTGCTTTAAGTGGCGCTATTTTTGTTATTTTCAAAACAATGGGGCAAATAGAACTTCAATTTTAAAGCAAAACAATGGCCTGATTAACATTGCCCGAACTCTGCTCCAGGAAAATCAAACATAACTGAATTCAAATGTGGTAGGTCCACGTATCCATGAAGCTGCACGCTCTGGAGGTCCAAATGAGGTGGTTACACCAAAAACCTCAGAATAATTCACAATATTATTTCGCCAAACCGTAAAGTAAAGCTGCAGGAGATATCTGATATGAAGATATCGAAAAGAGGTGTTTAGACCATTTTGCATGGACATTTAGGAATGCGTAAATTGCTATCGAAATGTGCACCGGGTTTACTCACAGTGGATCAAAACAACAACGTATTGATGATTCTGAGCAATGTTTGGAGCTGTTTAAGCAAAATTAAAAGCATTTTTTCATGCGGTATGTACCAATTCATTAAACATGGATACATCACTACACTTTCGGGTCAAATCGGCAGTTAGCTAAGTGGATAGCAGCACAAAGACACAACCGTCGGCAGACAAAGTTATAGTCTTTGTATTTTGGGATTCGCATGAGATATTGTTCATCGATTATCTCATGAAAAGTATTGAAGAGCGTCATTGGCGCATTTGAACGATAGCACAAAAAAGGCACCAAATGGACAAAAAAATACTGTTTCACCTAAAGAATGCACCCTGTCACAAATTCGTGAGAACGGATGGCTAAATTGCATGACTTGCTTTTTTATCCACCGTATTCTCCAGATCTGGCTCCCCAGCAACTATTTCCTATATATTTTCCTATATATATTTCCATATATATTGATGAATAAGATCGAAATATGAAAAAAAGGGTGTTTTTTTTTGTCAAACTGTGGATATATTAACCAATGTGTTACAACAGCCAACAAAAGAATTTATATAATGTGCGATTTTTTAATGATTTAGTTAAAGTATTATATAAAATTATACAAAACACATTGATTAACAAACTAAAAACAACAAACAACAATATAACACCATACAAACTGAGGCATGGAAAAAAATGTCTTTGGGACAGAGGACCCACGATAGTGCTTTTTCGGCGTTTCCAAAGTAGAAATCGTTGGACCTTACTTTTTTGAAGAACGGGTCATAGTAACAGTGACTTCGGAGCACTTCATCAATATTCCATTCATTTTTGTTGTGTCCATACCTTCAAAGTTTACGTCAAGATGGAAAAAGAAAATATGATCCCAATAAGATGGTATAAGAGCCTATAACACAAGGCCTTGGATGCTAGTTTGTTCCACGCTCACCAGATTGTCCGTAATTTATTTGTTTGAGTTACCTCAAATTGAACGTTCGAAATTCTCGTACAGTAAAAGATCTGAAAGTCGCCATTCACGAAGATATTGCATCTGTGCTAGAAGATATGTTGGTTAGTGCTATCTAGAACTTTGAAGAGAAACTCCGGATTTGTGTACAACTAAGAAGAAGTCAAGTAATCATGGAATATCTATCAAAACTGCATTTATTATAGGTGGTTTTGCTGTTAATACCACCTTTATTTTTACCATCAAAAACAACGTAATTGCACTTATGTGAAAATCAACCTTCTTTTTGTGTCACTGTGGGTATACAAAAATGACATGAAATTAGACTAAATATATCTAGAACAAGAAATGATGCAGAATGACGATATTAAGAAAAATCTTAACCAAACTTTTCAAATATTTAGAACACCAATATGAGGAAACAGGGAAATAAATAAAGAAGTAAACGAGTAAATAGATATAGCAGAAAGACTAAAGAAAAATGAAGCAAAAAAGGATTTTTTTTTTAAAGAAAGTAGCTCTTTCGATTCCTTTTCATTGTCATTGTACTGAAATAAAAAACGCAATCTTTAAAGAAAAATCTAAAAACAATTTACAACATTAAAGATGCAATAGAAAAATAGACAACTGAAATGGTTCAGATACGTAAGAGGAAGGGAAAAATAGAGATAGATATACAAAACTGAACCATGCGAAGGGAAAAAGAGAGAGGAATTTTAAGAAACACAATAAAAAGTGAAAATAACAGTTGAAAAACAAGATATAGAATGACAAGATAGTAGTTAACAGAAAATAGTCTTAACTCATTAAGAAACAACTTCATTTTTTTAAACAAACATAGGTTGGTGATATCAAAACACTAACTTTAACCAAAGTGCTACTAACTTTTGCTGACTTAGGATTTTCCGTTTTTAGTTTATAAAGTTCTACTTTACAATTATTCGAAATATGAGAAAGTTCACGAACTATTATCCCTAACATTAACAAACACACCTTGGACGTTTCAAACATTTTTATCTTTCATCATACTCTCCTAAAAAAGTTTTCTTAAAAAACTATATAAAATCAATCGCTAGGAATTAGATGTGTAGAATAGGAAGGTTGTCCAAACACTTCGAAAAAAACAAGCTTTTATTTTATTTCAACTAATTTTAATACAGTTTTATCCATTTTTGGATAAATGCAAACACCACTACACATTAAAATAATTACTCTAATTTAAAACAGGATATTTGAAATTTTGGGCATCATAATGTTAAAGATTACTTTGTTAGGGACAATAGGTCGTGGACCATCTCCATACCACCAATGTGCCTGTATCTTACCTTCCGTTTCCGTGTCTGAAAAGTGCGAGTATTTCTTCGAACGTCTTATTCTTTGTTTCTGGTACTTTTTTATACGTAAAAATCCAAAATAAAGCTAAGAACACGCTAAATGGCAGGAACGTGTAATTTTCAAGAGCACTCTGAAAAATGAAAATACAGTTTAAATCAGTATCTGAAGTAGAGAAAAAGGAAATTTAAAGGGTGTAAAGAAAAACATATATTCTAACAAAAAGTCCACTTTTGCAGATGGTGAAGGCGCAAAGCGCAAGATTGGATAATCCGTGGGAAAATGGTTGAAGAGAGAGGGCAACCAATAAGAAGGCTGCTATAGGGGAGGAATTTGAGTTCTGGGAAATAGATTATAATATACCTACCTTCATACTTGGAAAGACAATGCCCACCAAGAAGTTCGCAATCCAATTGACCAGCACGGCGATGGACATGGCGGCTGGTCGTGGTCCTTGTGAAAAGAGTTCGGCAGTGATCATCCAGGGTATCGAACCGGGGCCCATGGCGAAGAATTTGACGAAACACAGCGTCGACACCACCGACAAATAGGACATCCAATCGATCATTTCCTGCACATAACCAAAAAACTCCTATCAGGGAGTAGAATACCGTTCTTTCCCGACGAGGGAGGAGAGACCACGGTATCAGATGATCAGATCGTTTTGAATGATGAGAAAAAAAACCATCCAATATAGTTTCATTAAAAATCATCATGGATATTGGATAATTTTTTATTTCTTTTAATGGTAATGAACATGCAATATATGTGACTTGTGATATTTCGCTACTATTGTGTACATATTTCAATATAATAAAAATACAAGTTTTCTAAAAAGAAATTGAACTTTTGCTCTGGAAAGAAAAAAAAAGATACAATATGCCTATTTGTTCAAAACAAGCACACTCTATATACTTATGTATGAGTGATAAAGAACTGACCATTGACCATTGTCCATTGTCCACTGACCATTGTCATTCCCGTTTTTTTTAATTTCAAAAAATATAACTCAAAAACTATAACTTGTTGTTAGCCTTCCTTTGCGCCCATACTAATTTCATTCTTTCGCTGTGAGCTTTTTTCCTTTCGTCAGACCAAGTTGTTCAAATCTTCCTACATTTTTCTCTCTGGCGAACCTTCCAAACGTTAACCTTGTGTCTGAAACAGCCTCTATCCTGAATTTCACTTTGTGTAATATTTGCTGATCTTAAATCCTCTTTAATTGCAGCAATCCATTTAATTATTTCTACTTTAGCTCTACTTCTATTTTCATAAAATTCAACTATTTGTCTAGTTAGCCTACTCGGATTCATCCGTTTTATGTGTCCGTAAAACTTAAGTCTTCTTTTTCTCATATCGCTATGTATATCTGTGTATTGTTTGCTTTCTTGGTTTTCTCGAAGTCGATATGTTATTGGCCGCTTTTTCCAACCCATTTTCCATGATTATTTCACCCAAATATTTGAATTGAGAAACTCGTCTGATGTTACCATATTTTGTTTTTAGAATGGTGTTCTTAGTCTGTTGCAGGTCATGTATTGTGTCTTTTCAAAGGAAATTTGGAGTCCTACATTTTCTGCTGTTTCTTTTAGAATTTCAATTTGTTTCTGTGCCGTTAATACATCTTGAGCCAAAATTGCTAAATCATCAGCAAACGCCAGACAATCAATTTTGATGTTGGTTCTCCCCAATTTAATGGGCTGGTCAATATTCAGGTCCGACTTTTTTCACGCCACTCCTGTATTACTTTTTCTAGAACACAGTTAAATAAGAGTGGCCAGAGTCCATCCCTTTGTCTCACTCCAGTTTTAATTTCGAAGGGCTCTGAGATGTCAACCATGAATTTAACTTTTGACCTTGTATTAGTTAATGTTGCTTTAATAATTGTCAGCGTTTTCAGATCTAGTCCTTGTTCTTTCAAGATTCGGAATAAAGATTCGCGGTCAATAGAATCAAATGCTTTTTTGAAATCCACAAATGTACAGACCAGATTTTTATTGTACAGTTTTTGATGTCTTAGGATCAACTTTAGATTCAGGATCTGTTCAGAGCAGGATCTGCCCGGTCGAAAACCTGCTTGATGTTCACCAATTTTAGGTTCTAACTCTCCCTGTGCTCTGTCTAGCAGACATTGAGGTAGAATCTTGTAATAAACTGGGAGAAGAGATATCCCTCTGTAGTTGTTTACATCCGTTCTGTCTCCTTTCTTGTGTAGTGGATGGATTAGAGCATCTTTCCAATCTTCCGGAATCCGTTCGGTTCGCCAAACTTCTTATAGAATTTCGGCTGTCCCCTTGATTGTCCTAGATCAGCGGACTTCAAAAGTTCAGCAGTGATTCCATCTTCACCAGAAGCTTTGTTATATTTAAGCCGCTTGATTTGCCTAATTATTTCATCTTTATTCGGTGGTAATAAATCTGAGTTTGTTTGTTTAGGGTTTAGTGTTGGTAATTTGTTTAAGGGCTCAGGACAGTTTAGTATTTGTTCAAAATATTTCGCAAGTTCTTTGAATGTTTTGGTTATTTAGAGCTAATTGTCCGTTTTCCTTTTGGAAGCAAAGACTTCGCTGTTGATAGCCTCTTAATTTAGTTTTAAATGTTTTGTAAAAGTATATATATATATATATATATATATATATATATATATATATATATATATATATATATATATATATATATATATATGTATATATAGATCATCATCATCCACCTGTGTCAACCTGTACAGGATGAAGGCCCCTTCAGGAAGCATGCTTCCAACTTTCACGGTCCTGGGCTTTCCTCTGCCTCTCGGGTCCAATATACTTAACGATGTCATCAGTCCATTGTGCTTTCGGTCTTCTTCTCGGACGTTTGCGATCAAGCGGTATCCACTCCAAGATTGCCTTGGTCCATCGCTTCGCTATATGCTGGCCTGCCCATCTCCATTTTAATTGCTTTACTCTTCCAATGATATCGCACACTTTCGTTTGTTCCCTGATCCATGTGCGAGGCTTTCTGTCTCTGTGCATCTGTGCTAGCTGAAGTTTCTGAATTGATAGCGATATAAGAGTACAAGTTTCTCTTCCGTATATCATAACTGACAGGGCGCATTGATCGAAGACTTTTCTTTTTAAGCAAAGTGGGAGTTTGCTCTTAAACACTATATTGAGCCTGCCAAATGCCTGCCAGCCACAACACGCCGTTCCACCTCCCAGGCGGTATCCCTTTCCATTGAAATCCTCTGTCGAAGATATATAAAGTGGTCTACGATCTCCAAATCCCTTCCTAAAACTGAAATTATTCTGCCCTCAGCGAATTTATTGAACACAACCTGACCCTTTTTCAGGTTAATTTTTAAGCCAAATGGTTCGCCAGTCCCTTGCAGCTCTTGTATGCGTCTTTCCTCATCCCCATGGCCTATAGTTGGTGCATAAGCTTGGATGATTTGAAGCCTAAACTTCTTATTCAGCTGAATGACACATTGAGCTAGTCGGTCAAATGTACTTTGAAATTTTGCTACATAGTCCTTCAGCTTTCGATTGATGAGGAATCCAATTCCACCACATCGTCCAGTCTCCGTACCCCGAGTATAAAGTACATGACCAGCTGAATCCAGTTGAATTATTAGCTCTTCGCCCTTTCTTTGTATTTCACAGTACTGTCAAAATTGTAAAAGTTACTCAAATGATGTATCTTTAAGGAAAAAATGACAGTGCCAAAAAATTTTTATACGAACAGGTGTTTCGTTGCTTTGGCTGAAATTTTGATCATTGGACCCTGTCCAAAGAAATATAACACTATATATATTATTGCTCCACTTCTCGGCACGTTAGATGGTGTCGAATAATTCTATTTGATTTTGAATAATTATATATTTTCTTGTAGATTTATCTTTCTAGAAGAAAAGCTTCGTTTCTTTTTAGACAATGTGAACTATCGTCGCGGAATATTATTTGAACTGACTTTAAATGAATATTCTATGTACAACGTATAGATTTTGATCTAAATAGTATGCGTGCGTTTGTTGGTGATAATGGATTAGCTCTAGGTATGTACAGCGTCGCTCCTCCACCTTGTCAAGAAAGTCAAGCACAAAGACAGGGTGAAGCTAAAAAGCATATGAATGTAAAGCTGGCGAAATAAAAAAAAACAACAAAAATAATACTTCAACCATTAGGTTTCAGTTATTTATGATGGTAAAAAACTGAAACCTACTAAAATAATTGAAGCGTTATAAGAAAATATAAAGAAATAAATCTGATTTGAAGCATTTCGCAGTGTATTGCAACCAAAAAGTAAAATATAACTGGAAATAATTGCTTCCACACGTACAACAGTGTGCAGAAACACCACGGAAAACATTAGCAACCAAAAAAATCACAAAACCATAAGCGATATAAGTCTGGTGATTCTTTCGATTTTCTTTGTTACTGATGTTCTAATTCACACTATAAACAACACTGGTATCGTTATAGGATATAAAACTTATATTGACTACTAAATGACAGTATTGTATCGCTCGGAAAGTAATTTTTCTCATAAATCAAATCACTTTTGCAAATTTCTGGACGCGCATTTCTCTAACCGTGTTAGAATCATCAGAAAATGGGTCAATTCCAATCCTTCTGATGATGCTAACATGGTTAGCGAAACGCACGTTTTTTTGCAAAAGTGACTTCACGTTTAATAGTAAATCTCTTCAAGTTCAGTGTTTCACAACGAAGATTCCAATAACAAAATTGATTTAATTCTTTATTGTTTACAAGCAAAAATATTAATATTCGGGATATTCTTAATATCGTTTCCTACAAAATGCTGAAGATATTGACATTACTCTAAAAAACAATAAACTCTCCTACTTCACGTATACTTTTTCAAATACATCAACATTAATTGGTTTCTTTTTCGTTTTGGAGACCTTGCTTACCGTTTCTGTAATAAATATTGTTTTTGGTTGCTTCAAAAAAGTACGACTTGCAAAACTCCTCCTCACTTCTTCATTTGATAAAAATTTCTTTCCAGCTAACTATTTCTTCAAGTTCGCAAAGAGAAATAAATCAGAGAGGACCAATTGCGGATAATAGAGTGGATATGGCATCAATTGGCAGCATAATTAGATCAATTTCACTGTTTTCCCGTAGTTATTATCAATTCTTCGCCAAATTAGCGCAATTAATAAAGAATATAATCCAATTTTACAAAAACGTCATGCGTTTTTTGCAACAATCCGCCTTATTCTGCTGATTTATTGTCGTCTGATTAAGAAAATAATGAAAATAACAATGAAACTGAACGATCTATTGTATCTAATTATTTTCTGTACTTTTGTGGCTCTTTTAAGTAGATCTTCTTTCCTTACCGTCCTTAGTTTTTGCTATTTTTTAGTTTATATATATTTTTCATTAATTTTTTTTTAATTTAACTGAGGCAACCGATAATTTATGGAAATTAATTTTAAATAAATAAGCAAAGATTAATATCTAAAAATGTCCACTATTTTTTAAATTGTATGTATCACAATTTTTTCTGGGCATAGTGCCTTTTTAAATACAAACTATGCTAACTTTTGACAACTAAACAGTTTCCTCCCTGTCCTTAAAATTGCTTTCCGAGCGTAAATTATAATTTAAAATAACCTTGTGTGAATCTATGACTATAAAAAAAAAGTTATTTTTACATTCAACAAGTGATTAGTGTTTTTTTCGTTTTCGTGTTTGAAGCTGATACAATATTATTTAATTTTTTTTTAGCTACTTTCAATGTTAAAAGCAGTACATACCAGCGAAACTGAAAGAAACTATAAAAATGTGAAAATATAGTACAGTTTCCTCTCATTCTAAATTTTTAGGGGATTTACAAAGAAATTGTGTTAATTAAGATATACGTACAAAACGTTTGTAGATTAAGCAGTAAAAATACCAGGGCCACTCACTATATTTTAAGACTAATACTTAACCAGGTGATTAATACTCAACCAAAATACTAGGGCAAAAACAAAAGTATTTGCTTTTGTTCTTTTGTTTAAAATAAAGGATTATGTTTTACAAAGAGGGGTTGATGTCGAAAATAATGGACGATATTTCGAGGTATTATCTCCAGGTATAAATTTTTTAAACAGTAAATAACTAAGTACCTCAAAAACTTAAATACTTTTATAACTCAACCAAGAGAATTTTGACAGAGGGAGAAGAACAGAAGTTGACTGAATATCTAACAAAATAGGAGATATAAAATTTTTTGACTATGATGATTTATCTCATAAAATATGCAAATTGAATGGGTATCTTGAGTAACCACCATATTATCTCGATTTGGTGTGGGTTGTCTAAACTGAAGCTGTTCTATAAACTCCCGAAAAATCTTCTTGGGTGTATATTTTAGATCAGAAATTTAACAAAACCATTGCTTCAATGTTGGAGATTTAATTGCTGATGTATATTAGGTTGAACATATACTATGTGACAAAAAAAAGTGTCACCCCACAAAATTGAGGATAGAAATAGAGAAAAGAGTGAACCAGTTTTTGAAATTTACTGTAGAACCTAAAACACCACAAAGAAAATCCTGAACTAAGTACTAGGCGTTTGGAGGCATCTACAGGAATTAGCAAATATACCGTTTCAAGAGTTCTCCATAAAGAAAAATTGTTTCCCTACCATTTTTAGCCTGTTCAAAATTTATTGCCACAAGATTTGCCGACTAGATCAGAATTCTACCCAGTACCACACATTCTCTATTCTACCACATAAAAAAAAATGGAGACCCCATGATCCTGAAAAAGATATTGTTTACTGACGAGGCAACTTTTACCAGACGCGAAATTTTTAGCTGGAGAAATAATCACGGAAAGCCCTGGAAAATCCATACCTACCAAGAGAGCGACATTTCTAGAACAAATTTTCAATTAACATTTGCTGCGGCATTATCGATAACTTTTTAATCGGCCCATTTGAGTTTCTGAAAAGACTGAATGAAGTTCAATATGTGCAGTTTTTAAAACATGATTTATTAGACCTTTTGAATGGTATACCTCTAAACTTGCCACAGCATTTTACTGTTGCAGTGCGAAATCATTTGAATCAATGTTTTCCACGTCGATGGATTGGGCGCGGTGGTGAGTTTCCTTGGCCACCTCGTAGCCGAGACATTAATCCGTTAGACTTTTATTTGTCTGGTCATATGAAGTCATTAGTTTACCATGATTAAATCTCTACACGAGACGAACTTTTACAAAAAATTCAACAATCGGCCAATGTTATTAGAAATGAAGAAATATTTTCTCAAATGTGAGGCGTCACTTAACAAAGAGCCTGCGAAAGTATATTGAGATAAACGGTGGACACTTCAACACCTATTGAAGTACCTATTGTAGTTGTAATTTAATGTAAGTAAATTTCAAAAAACTGTTATTTTAAATAAAGTCCTTTGTATTTTTGACATCTTGATGTTTTTTTCCTAGTATTCACGGCACACTTTGTGAATTGTAGATTTTTCAGCCATCGACAGGATGTGCTATAAAATATTCGAATATGAATATCTCGCAAACGGCGTGAGATAGCGAAGGGAACCTTTTTTATGTGAGAAATATGACTCTTCTTTACTCTTAAGTCAAAATATTTCCAGCTTTCTAGGGCAAAAAATATGAACGAGTTAATTCCTCACCAAGTAGGTAGCAAGTACCCTCTAGGAACTAGGCTAAAACTAGTACCAAATTCGGATTTGTCACCTTTGAAATCCCAACTACCCCGATTTTGAACATGATATCTTCAACCGTTTTTAAATTATCTCAATTTTTCGAAAATTTAGTTTCACTTTCAACGTCCTGTATACATATATATATATATATATATATATATATATATATATATATATATATATATATATATATATATATATATATATATATATATATATATATATATATATATATATATATATATATATAGTTGCTTGGCCAGGAGGAATCCCCATCCAGAGGAGTCTCCTTCCCGGTCAAACAACTAACCAATGCTCATACGGCGATTCCACATGTGATTGTCGAACCCAACGGTCAAGGGTCTATAACTCCTGACTACTGTTGTCTCATTGGACGCAGTCCAAAGAAGTAAAAAAAACTCCATGTATAAACCATCCGACGAAAAGTCGGCGAAAATATGGGTTGTTTGATTGTGGAGACGGACTACCTATCCTTGACGATAGAGCATATGTAGGTGCCCTGATGATGAGTCTAACCACCAACAGACGAAACATGTGCCCTCCAAACCCATATTTTCGCCGACTTTTCGTCGGATGGCTTATACGTGGAGTTATTTTACTTTTTTGTATATATATATATATATATATATATATATATATATATATATATATATATATATATATATATATATATATATGTATGTATATATACAGGGTGTCCCATAACTTATTCTTAGAACAACTAATGAAAAAAAAAAACATTAAGATGTGTCCACCGTTTATCTCAATATACTTTCGCAGGCTCTTTGTTAAGTGACGTCTCACATATGAGAAAAATATTTCTTTATTTCTTTATTTTGTAAAAGTTCGTCTCGTGTACTGATTTAATTATGGTAAACTAATGACTTCATATGACCTCACAAATAAAAGTCTAATGGATTAATGTCTAGGCTGCGAGGTGGCCTAGGAAACTCACCACCGCGCCCGATCCATCCATGTTAACTGAAAATTTGTACTAGAAATGTCGCTCTCTTGGTAGGTGTGGATTTTCCAGGGCGTAATAATGATTATTTCTCCAGTTAAAAATTCCGCGTCTGGTAAAAGTTGCCTCGTCAGTAAACAATATCTTTTTCAGGAACTTGGGGTATTCACTTTTTTTATGTAGTAGATTTTGATAAAATTCTGATCTAGCCGGCAAATCTTGTGGCAATAAATTTTGAACAGGCTAAAAATGGTAGGGAAACAATTTTTCTTTATGCGAACTCTTGAAACGGTAGATTTGCTAATTCCTGTAGATGCCTCCAAACGCCTAGTGCTTAGTTCAGGATTTTGTTTGTGTTGTTTCAGGTTCTACAGCAAATTTCAAGAACTGGTTCGCTCTTTTCTCTATTTCTATCCTCAATTTTGTGGGGTGGCACTTTTTATTTGTCACACAGTATATGTTCAACCTGATATACATCAGAAATTAAGTCTCCAACATTGAAGCAATGAACTTGAAGAGATTTACCACTAAACACCAAAACACTTTTTTGAACTGCTCGACGAACGTTTCGCTAACCATGTTAGCATCATCAGGAGATGATTTAATCTATTATTGAAGCAATGGTTTTATTAAATTTATGATCTAAAATAATCTTTCAAGAAGATTTCCTTTGGAATTTATATATATATATATATATATATATATATATATATATATATATATATATATATATATATATATATATATATATATATATATATATATATATATATATATATATATATATATATATATATATATATATATATATATATATATATATACAACTAAGAACCTGCATTTTTATTCCTCAAAAATATACGAGAGTGGCCCTTTTGTTTACTCCATAATAATACAAATATATTTTTTTGTTTATTATCATGTTATAAGTTAAAGAACATACCTTTATCAAGAACGAGATGGTTATGAATATGGAAAATATAAACATTCCTCCTAAACCGTAGAGATGTAAGGTCCTTCTACCCATTCTGTCCATTAGCGGTATCGATATAAGGGTCATGATGACCATTATGCAGCCAATACCAATGGTGGCGAATTTTGCACTCTCCGGCGTCAATCCAGAACTTTCGAAAAGATCAGTCGAATAATAGAATACCTAGAAATAATCATAACGACTTTAACGACATAAAATTTATAATTAGAATGCAGTTTAATAAAAATCTCTTGAGTTTTTTGGATTTTGGGACTTAATTTTAATCCTTAAAGCAATTTCCCAAACCGGAAAAGTACGCAGTTTATAAAGAGTTTTCGAATAAGGATGTCAGAACTTCAAAACGTAACAGCGGCAACACTGTTTGAGATATTAATGTAATTAATAGATTGTTGTGTTCAATACAGTGTGTCAATTCACCGTGCAAAGATTCAAGAGCGCGTAGAAATCAGTTGGGAAGCAACAGGGGAGAAAATGATTGAAGACGATAAATCGTGTATTAACAGTTACACGTGAGGGTGAACGTTATAGGAATATGCTTTCATTCAACAAGCCAATCGGACTTGGTGAAGAAAAATTTTCAGATCGCGTTATTTTTCGAAATGGTAATGTCACCTGGTCACCAAGATCATGTGATCTCACGCCCTTGGAACATTTTTTGTGAGGTTATGTTAAATCTCTGGTTCATAAAAATATAGCCCGATTCTTGACCTTGAAGGAAACGATATATGTGAAAGAATAATCGATAATCGAGAAATTGGTTCTCCAGAATGCATTCCACCAGATGAAACCAAGGGAAACATTTGAGCAACATTATTTTTAAAATATAATGCCATTATTTATTCTTCAAGATAAAATCCGGATTATCAGTTGTAGTTATCATTGTGCCATATTGATTTCTGACACTCTCATTGGATAATCCTTTATAAGCTGGTTTCTTAAGAAACCACTAAGCTCTGTACGTATCTACTTCGTTACTATCATTGACAAAGTGCCTAAACAATATTCACTTACTGCATTGATTCCTGATAACTGCTGTGAAAGTTGCATAACAATACCAATAATAAGTGGAGTGCGAAGCGTTGGTGAACAGATCAGTTCAAGCATACTAATTGATGATTCAGACTGTTGAGCCCTCTCTTCAGCCCTCATTTCTTCGATGTCTTCCTCAACCTTTTTAAGAAATAAAAATTTATTAACAACCGATATATAAAAGTAATGTCTGAATGATTGTGGCGTGTTCACACATATATATATATATATATATATATATATATATATATATATATATATATATATATATATATATATATATTTTCCTTTATTTGGATTTATATACCTTATAAAACAAACAGAAGCATATATATTTTACATAGGGCTAGTTTAGCACTTTTAAGAGATTGCATCCAACATCACATATACACTAAACAACAATTAAAGACTGACATTGATAATACATTACAACAAATATACGAAAAAGTAACTGAAGTAAATTTTAATCACATTTATAATAGCGTCTATTCCATACATATATCACTTCAATATCTAAAAAATACTTATATTAAGAAATTTAAAAATTTAATTATTGAAAAACATGGAACAAATACAAAACACATTAATACACATACAGACAAAAATTTAATTTGACACATTGATTGTGTATTCAATATTTGAATACACAATCAGTACAATAAACAATCACACAGTAAACATTACCTATATATATATATATATATATATATATATATATATATATATATATATATATATATATATATATATATATATATATATATATATTTTTTTTTTTTTTTTTGGTAGTATGTCACTGTCATGAAAATCTATTGTTGTCAATGTAAGTAGAGTTGACATACACAAAAAAATATATTTACTTTCACTCGTTACTTTATATATTGCAAATTAATATAATTTATTTTTTAGTTTAGTTTTGACAACGGGGGGAGAGGACCCTCCGAAACGTTAACGTTAAAAGTTTGTCAAATTTTTATAGCAATTTTATATCTTTAAAATTTTGTTCGTTAGGCAAATTTATTACAAAAAAGAATCACTGAGAAATTTGTCTCTGGTTTTTTGTTTTTACCCAGTGATTCTTTCTTTACATAAGAACAGGTATTTTTGATATTTTTTGAGTTTTAGATAGTGGCGAAAAACCCAAATAAAGGAAAAAATATATAGATACATAAAAGGCTTAAAAAGAGGTTACCTGATTACTAGCTCTCAGTCTTCGTAATGCCCGCCTGGCCTCTTCCTCCCACTGTTTCGTTATGAGAAGATATCGCGGACTTTCCGGACAAATCGGTAGGAGCACTAGCTGGAGCAGAGCGGGAACCACAGCCAAACCGAGAAGAAGCGGCCATCCTTCGTTAGTTCCAAGGATCTGTTCGATTCCGAGCACCTGTGATACTAACAATCCCACAGTAACGGCCAATTGATTAACTGTACCTAAGCCACCACGTAGATTCAAGGGAGATATTTCTGATATATACATAGGTACTAAGGATGTATTCAGTCCTAAAAAAATAAACACATTTTCCATATAATTTACCTAAAGTTGTTGATTTACTACTCAAATCCAAAAAGTATAGAGGCAGATCAAATACGATCAAAACAATTGAAAAATTAAAGTCGAGTCGAAGGCAGGAGCAAGATGAAATAAACAAGTTAGATATATAATCAGTATCAATATTTATTTAAGCTTTCTTAATCCTCTAGACCTACGGAACTCTTCATTCAACTAGAAGGCCGCCTGCTCTGTGAAGTAGAGACAAAGACTCGTTATGAGAAATGCATTGATCTCCTGCAAGACTGCGAGAGCAATTGCTGAAGAAGCTGATGTGTTCAATGATTATTAAACAATTCTAAAAATATTATAAGAAAAAAATTGACAAGAAAACCAGTAATAAATACGCACCACAAATTAGACGAATCGCTATAAACAAAAAGAGAAGTAAAAAGGAATAAAACAATGTTTTACTTTGTTATCTATCACTTTTATGTGATAATTATAAAATAAGTAAATAAATAATTAAAGTGATAGATAACAATAAACTAAATAAAATAGATAGTAGCTAACTAAAATAAGTAAAAGTGAATAAAAGTGAGTGAAACAAATAAAAGTGATAGATAACAAAGTACAAAATTGTTTTATTCCTTTTTAAAAAATGAACTATCACAAAGTAACGGGCAAATCAATCAGTAAAAAGATAACTATAGAGGGAACATTGGAATAGATCTAGCAGACTAATCCACATTTTCCACTCGCTCTTAATAAACTGAATAAAACATGTTTTTGTAAACTGGGGTGACTTTGGCAACTAGCCTTGGGAGCGAATCGCTGGTGTGGGAAAGGGAAGCGCGGACGCGAACCTGTATGTGCGTGATTGAGTTTTGTTATGGGAGGTTGTGTCTTGCGTTAGGATGCCTCGTAAATACATTAGTGCATTAGGCGCGCGTAATTACCGCAATTATAGTGACGATGACCTGAAAAAAGCGCTAGAAGATATAAAAAAGGGCATGTCTCAAGCCAAAGCAAGTAAAAAGTGGAAAATACTCGTTTGACTATTCAAAATAGATTAAGTGACACACACAATAAAAAAGTTGGCGGTCTTCTTGCATTAAATCCCGAATAAAAAACTTTGATTGCGGACTCTTTACGTCAAGTTGCAATATGGGGCTTCCAAATTATTGATTGATATGTCCGTTACTTTGTGATAGTTCATTTTTTAAAAAGGAATAAAACAATTTTTTACTTTATAGTTTCGTAAAACGATTTTACATTCTCAAATACTACTTTAAAACTACGGTTTTACAGCTGTTTATCTATTCTATGTACCTAATATACTTTTATTGGGATTAATAACACCTGCACGTACAATTAACACCTACATATATTGGCACCTTCAACATCAACACGGTGGCCCAACCAGGAAAACTTCACAACCTATCTTCAGAACTTGCATACAAGAAACACGCATCACGGATGAGGACACGGTAGACTATGGAAACTATCGCATATTCAAAAGCAGGACAGACAAACGGGTCGCCACGGGTGCTCCGCTTCTGGGCATGGCCTTTGTGGTACATAAAGGGATAGTTAACTCTATTAAGGAAATCACGCCCATAAACAATAGACTAATGACAATGCGCATACAGTGCGCCAATAAAAAATACACCATGATCAATGTACATGCCCCCACAATCGGAGACAACAAGAAAAATCCCAAGTCTGCAGAGAAATTCTGGGCAACACTAGAGAAGGTAATGGCAAAGGTCCCAAAGGATGACGTCAAAATTTTACAGGGCTATTTTAACGCACAAATCGGTAGAGAAAAAATCCATCAGAAAACACTAGGCAAATTCCCCGGTCGTAAATTTACCAATAAGAACGGCACAAAACTCATCGAACTATGCCAACAAAATAACCTTAAGATTATGTTAACATCCCTAAAAAAATCTCCACGAAAACAGAAGACATGGAGATCGCCTATACAACAGACTGGAAACTCATACCAACAACAAAGAGAGATCCAAGATGTCCAAGTCCGCAGAGGCGAGAACATTGACTCAGACCACTACCTAACACGAATCAAAGTCAAGTTCACCCCAAGGAGAATTCATCACAAGAAAGCACATCTACAGAAATTCGACACAAAAAAGATCAAGGAATCCAAAATAACACAGGAATAGAAAAAGGAACAGGCAGATACATGGAAAAAAATTCACAAAAAGCACAGGAACTGATCCCATTGAAAAATAACACCAAACACCCTTAGTGGGAACCGGAATGCGAAAGTGCATTTCAGGAGTACAACACTAAAAAATCCTCAGAAAGTCAACAGCTTTTTGACGAGACTAGAAAACAGACCGCAAAGGTTATCAGGCAAACTAAGAGGAAGTACATGAAGGAACAACTAGACTCTATAGAGAATTTCCGCAATTATAGCACGAGAGACTTTTATAGGACTATTGCAAGAGAAATCCGTGGATACACACCACAAAATATTTGCTTCAGAAAGCGGAATGGGAGATTAGAGCTAACCAATCATAAGAATTGTCAGGAGCTGGGACACTATATCTCTGATCTCCTCAATTGCCTCGAACGCGACACAAGATTCCCCAAGGAAAATTGTATCTATACCCACTCAGAATTACCACCACCAACAAAGGAAGAAATGGACAGGCACATACGCAAACTAAAGAATAACAGGTCATGACAATGAAAAACCTCGGACCAAATGCACTGCAGGAACTTACGCAAATTATCACGAACATTTGGCAAACAGAAGAATTACCAGATGAATGGAAATGTGGTCTCTTATCCACCCGCTGCACAAGAAGAGACAGAGAACAAATATGAACAACTACAGAGGAATCTCACAACTACAGAGAAGTCACTTACAATATCCTCTCAGCATGCCTTCTCCAGAGAACACAAGGGCAATTAGAATACAAAATTAGCGAGTATCCGGCAGGCTTTCGCCCTGGTCGCTCATGCAGTGAACAAATATTTAACTTAAAAACAATACTGAAATATAAAGCTATCAGGAACGTCCCAATCATCTGCACGTTCGTGGACTTCAAGAAAACATACGACTGTATCGATCGAAAATCTCTATTCAACATCCTGGAAGAACAAAGTCTTGACCCCAAAACACTACAATTGATCAAGCAGACACTGACTGACACAACCTCTAAGGTGAAATTTATGGGAGAAATTTCCGAACCCTTCCTGATTAAAACTGGAATACACCAAGGAGATGGGTTATCCCCACTCCTCTTCAACCTGGTCCTGGACAAAGTCATAAGGGAATGGAAAAAAGATCCGAAAAATCAAGGACACTGGAAACCAATATGACTCGGACGATCCAAAAACAACATAGAAATATCATGCCTGGCCTTCGCAGACGACCTAGCCATACTCGCAGACAATGAGAAAAGGGCAACCAAACAGATTGAAGTCCTCAAGGAATGTGCAGAGAAAGTCGGCCTACAAATCTCCTTTCAAAAAACCGAATTCTTCTGCTCAAAATTAGATGTCCAAAATTTGAACACCAAATATGGCAAAATAAATAGGGTCGCTCACTTCAAATACCTGGGCGAGATCCTTGAACCCACAGGAGGAGAGAAGATAGCACAGAAGACTCGATTGCAGATGATGAAGAGGGCATACGGCAAGACACACAATATCTACAATAAGAAATGCCTATACACAAACATAAAAATAAGACACTACAACACAGTAATCAAACCAGAGGTTCTATATGCAAGCGAGACACTTACACTCCATACAAAAAACGGCATAGAAAACATGCAAAAAGAAGAACGCAAAATTATGAGGAAAATTCTCAGCCCGAAACCGACAGAGGAAGGATACAGACTACATTCTCGAAACATCACAGAGAGAATGTCCGTAGCGGCGGACATAAGAAAAAGAAGACCGACAAGACTCACCAACAGAATTCTTACATACATACATGGGGTCAAGTCAACAGTACCATGGATCACACAAGTCAGAGCTGATCTAGGAAAGCCACAAATGGGTCCGACAGAGATTGAGGATAGAAGCACGTACAGAAACAAAATTCATATGTGGAACGTTGCATCAGAGGGCGAAGTTTCGAAGAGATCGGGAACAAACTGGACGGAGTAGAGAAAGAGAATCCACGGAGAAAGAATGAGAGAGGTATGGAGGATCAGAACTCCACTCCCACCCAATGCTAAACAGTTAATGCAACCACTGGATGGGTCATTTTTTGCACCCTTGAACAAAAAGTATCGTGAAATTATAGATACGTGGCGCAAAGAATCACGTCTAAAAGGACCAATTCCAAAAGAACATTTCCCTGGACTTCTTCATCGTTTATGGGCTGGCCTAAAGAACAAGTTTAAGGAGATTTTGATTTCAGTTTTCGGAGCGACAGGCCTTCACCCGTTCTCCCTAGATGCAGTTCTAAAAAAACTTCCTGATTCTTTGAAGCCGTTGAAGAAGTTGGACTAACTAATACAGTACGCACTTCCTCGTCTCACTCATGTGCTTTGGATTCCTCTCATTGATCTCTTACGAGAAAATCGGGGTGTGACGAATGGACGAATTCGTAAGCGTGGTAAAAAAATTAGGACAGGTCAAGTGATGCAACTGTCTGACGAAGAACCGACGCAGTCAGTGGAGTCTCAACTTAAACCTTTTCAATCAAAGAAGAAAAATGACGATGTATGCTCTATTTGTAAAACAAAATGGAGCACACATAAGGGAGTAGAGTGGTTACAGTGTGTCACATGCAAGAACTGGTTTTGTGGTATCTGTCATAAAGGGAGTAAAGATCAATATTTTGTATGTGCATTTTGTGAAGATGATGATTCAATTTTTGTTTCTTTTTCACTAAACCTGTTATTTTTAAGACTTGTAATAAAGATATGTTTACTACTTAATATTGTTTACTTTTACACTCATTATTTGAAGTTACCTAGTCACAATTAATTATAAATGTGCATTTGTGTTCACGTGCCAATGACACCCCAAACTCGAGATAATTTTGGCATGATTGTTTTTGTGATTTTATAATTTTAATATCAATAGCACATATTTTTTGTTAGAATGAATAGAACATTAAATAAAAAGTATATGTATTAATAAATGTTTCAAAAAGCTTGAAAAACATTAAAAATCTACCAATTTAAAACCCGTACGGTAATAAACTAAAAATTTGTTTTATTCAATTTAAAAATGAACTGTCACAAAGTACCCGACAAATCGATCAATTATCTCTTAATAATATTAACCTAAATTAACTATTTCAATGAGCGTATCTCGATACTTTTTGATTTGTGTAATATCTTGTGAAATACTTACCACAATTAACTCCCATAATAAATCTTCCAAAAAACAACATCTCGTACGAACTAGCTACTTTCGTACACCACATTAGGCATCCTCCAGTAATTCCCAAGACATTGTTCAGAAGTAAACCTCCTTTCCTAAAAATTTAAAAAAAAATCAATTAAAAAACAAACCAGAGAAGTAGTTATTTTAATTTGATTTCCCTAGCTTCAACAGCACCTTCTGTGTTTTATAAGTTGACGAAATAATTAGGACCGAAATTTATCTATCAGTACTTTTTTAACTTCAGTTCTTTTTCCAACATTTCTTTATTAGAAACACATCAAAATAATCTAAGGGGTAAGAAATAAAACATTAACGGCACAAATTTGATTTTTTTTTCAGAAACTTGCTGTAAATTAAACTTTAGTAATAATTAATTATTTAGTTAATTAGTACGTATATGTAATAGCAGAATAGCAGAGGAAACAAAATGAAGTAAGAATATAAATAACAAAATAAGAAGTCTATCACTATAAAAGTAGCTATAAAAGTAGGAAATACGCGTATTTTCGGTTGCCTATCTACTATAATTTTACAAAGAAACTTACCGTCCAAACTTATTTGCCACCATACCACCTCCAAAACCGCCCAACATTCCTCCGATAGCAAAAATTGACACGACCACCGAGTAGAACGTCTTCACCAGCTCGTCGGGGAGATCTTCACCGTAGCGCGACTTGTACACATCCTTCATGAAGTATTCTATGTTGCCCTGGGGGGCGTTAATGACTCCAGTGTTGTAACCAAATTGCAGCATGCCCAAGACCGCAGCGAATATCGCGTATGATAAGAAAGCAGTCAGACCCTGAAAAAATCAACCAGTTACAAATCAAAACGATTCAAGTAAAATAGAAAACAATTTTTTTAATGGAGTCTTTGGTGTGGCACACTAAACTCAAAGACATGTACTAATAACACCAAATCTTTTTTTTTAATTTCACCACATTCTGTTTCACTAAATCATCCCTGATGATGCTAACATGTTTAGAGAAACGCACGTCGAGACATTTAAAAAAAGAGATTTTATGTTTAGTGGTAAATTTGTTTGAACTTAGTAAAACAAAAATATTTTACAAAACACAAGATTTTAGGCGTGCTCTTAAAAATGTATCTCACAGATGGTAAGTTTATATGACATATTTTTTTCAGAAACAGGAGTAACTACGATTGTGGTGGTGATCAAAAGGTTAAAATCGAAAAAGAAAACCAAAAACAACTATGCACGTTTCACACCTGTTCAAGTAGTCGCAGCTTTCGTCGGTGCGTGTGCTCCTCAAGCCTGTCGACATACTCTCTCAGTTCCTCGATCTCCTCCTTCACTTGTTGCACCGTATCGAGTTCGTGCTTGATCGCCACCATGTCCCTCTTCACCTCCGATACCTCCGATTGGCATGACTCGACCGACTTGGTCAGCTCTTGGAGCTGGGTGCGGATCTCGCATAGTGCCACGGTCGTCTCCAGGTGACGGTCGCCGCGTTGCAGCTCGTCCAGTTTGGCGCTCAAGTTCATACTCATTACGGTTACCTGTTTCTGCAAACTGGACCAACAACAGTCACATTTAAACATTTTTTTTGCCGTCAACTATATTCATATCACTCCATTAAACGTGCAAAACAACTAGTTTCATGCAAAGATTTAGAAAATCTCAAATTATACATTTTTTTCTTGAATATTTATCTTGCTATAATTTTAACCTCTATCACTACATCTATAACTTGTAGGGAGTAAATTAAAAACATTTTTATTTGTGGTACATCAATTAACAATCATAATTGAAAAACTTGTTTTGTACAGAGTGCCCGGAAACTCAACTGGTTATACCAGTTCTGACAGAAATAAGAAAAAAAACCATGTTAAGTAATAATAGGCATATTTTTGAAAATTTTGAAATTCGACACCCTAGACTATATTTTTAGGTACTGTGATTTCCCACTTTTTCAGTTTTATTTTTTTATAACGTGATCCTAAATGACCATGCTATTAATCGCAGTCACAAATAAAATAATGAACTTTGTTATTTTAGTAAAATTATTTTAAAAAGGAAATTTTCATTGAGTCGTGGTTTAAAAAATTATGTTAGCTAACTTTGATACTTCATCTTAAAAAAAAATATTACACTACCCTGGGCAAGTTATCTAAAAAGATGGCCAGTTTAGTCAAGATTTCAAAATGGTATAACAATTGGCACATTTCTTTCCACAAAAAATATTATTGCTTATTTTTTTGCAAAAGGACCACGTTTCAAAAAACTCATACCATGATACAAAATGCTTTTGTGTGCTCAAAAATGGGCTTCACCAGTGTAAGTGAGATTATATTTAAACTTGCATAACTTACATAGTTACAATTACAGTATCAATTTAAAATTAACATGTGGACCGGAATTTTAAAAGGACAAATAATTGGACTATTTGTGTTGCCAGCCCCAAAACGATTTGCAGACTTTGTTAGAAGATGTACCACTCAGTATCTACTGAGAAGTGTGGTTTCAACAAGATGTTTGCCCAGCGCATTAGGCTTGTCCTGTACAGGATTATTTGAACAAAGAGTATCCCGAAAGGTGGATTGGGCGCCGCGGTTCAATTGAGTACCCTCCTCATTCTCCGGGCCTAAACCCCTTTGATCATTTACTGGGGCTGCATAAAAGAAAAAGTTTATTCAAAACCAATACAAAATCAAACCGAACTACGTCAAAGAATTGTTGAAAGAAGAATTGTTTGACCAGAAGAAATAAATGTAAGGAGATTCGCATCGATTGGTGAAGAGATCTTTTCTGAGCATTTCTGAGAAAGCAAATAATTTGAGCATTTACTTTAATTTTAAAGAAAATATTGTGATAAATAAAAATTCCATTTCATTTTGATTAAGTTTTATCTTAATAAAATAATAGACCAATTACACTGGAGACAATTTGAAAAATAATTTCTGTTAATTTCGATATTTAAGCTGTTGTATAAGTAAATTGGCATGCTAATTCCAAAACTTTATTTAGTTTCTTTCTATCACGTCAAGTTTTTTCGCTACAGTTGTTGCGCATCCGACTAAGCTTGGCGAATCACAGAAGTTACTACTGCTCTCCTACCGGCGAACCTTCTTCGACCTCGGAGTGGGGGCGTGAGTGACGTTGCGTCATCCAAAATTAGTTCGGTCAGTAACGCATGAGATGCTTAAGTACGCGGGTCTGTGTCGCTCTGATATAGTGAAGTCAAAGTATACATACACAACTACAGATTTTCGTTATGCCTGCCTCTGGTAGTTCTCGTCTTAAGTGCTTAAACAGCCCTGATTCATTTTGTTATATATGTGGCAGTTTTACCATCCCCATTCAACGGACTAATATTACCACATTTGTCAGGCAAGTCTATTTTGCTTATTTTAAAGTGAAAATAGGTGACCAAGATAAATCATAGGCCCCTCATAAAGCGTGTAAGCAATGTATAGAGAGTTTACGAATGTGGACGATGAGAACACGTAATAAACTTTCGTTTGGTATACCAAACGACCTTTTGCATAGTTAAAAACAAACAAAATTGAGTACCCTAGTTTACCGTCAGCTATATGCCCTGTGCCTCATTCAGCTGAAATTCCAGTGCCAGTTTTTCAAGAATTACCTGCTTTAGAAATACAAGAATGTGAATCAAGTGAAGATCGAAGTGACTCCACCGACGAAGAATTCAAAGTTTCCAATGATTCTGTTCGTAAAGGATTCAATCAACATGAATTAAACGATTTAGCACGAGATTTGGGACTATCCAAAAAAGCATCGGAATTATTAGCATCAAGACTGCACGAAAAAAATTTGCTTGACAAAGGAGCTAAAGTCACTTACTATCGATCCAGAGAAAGTAAATTTAGGCAGTACTTCGGAAATAATGAAGGATTTGTATATTGCCAGAACGTAGAAGGTTTAATGAAAGAATTGGCCATTCTAACTATAACGCAACTGAATGGCGATTGTTTATAGATAGCTCAAAGCGTAGCTTGAAGTGGGTTCTCCTACATAATGGAAATTTATACGGTTCAGTCCCAATAGGTCATTCAGTTTCTTTGCGTGAAGAATATGGCGACATAAAGAAAGTCATTGACTTGTTGCAATATAACATGCACCAATGGATCATCTGTGTTGACCTTAAAATGGTCTGTTTCCTTCTTAGCCAGCAACGCGGGTATACCAAGTATCCCTGTTTTTTGTGCATGTGGGACAGCAGAGCTCGTGAGAAGCATTGGGTGCAATCGAACTGGCCGCCAAAATCTGTCCTAAGACCTGGTGATCCAAACATTTTAAATCAGCCACTTGTCGAAAGAAAAAACATTGTATTTCCGCCTTTGCATATAAAACTAGGTCTCATGAAGCAATTTGTTAAGGCTTTGTCAATTGAATGAAACTGCTTTAAGTATATCATTTCGGTATTCCCTAGCCTGTCATATGAAAAGATAAAGACTGGTGTGTTTGATGGTCCACAGATTCGGCAACTCGTTAAAGATGAAAATTTCACTGAAACAATGACCGAACTTGAACCGGCTTTTAAAAATATTGTTAAAGACTTTCTTGGAAATACACGAGCCCCGAATTACATCGAAATTGTTCAACAACTCTTGGAGAGCTTCCTGGTCCGAAAAATTCCGTGATTACTCAAAGTAACATTAAAATTGTACGTGAATTTATAAAAAATAAGCTAAAATTTTCGTTGCGATACATGGAAATGGAATTGAACATGTACAAAGATTCAATTCATCGCATTTTGGCCAATCATTTGGGACTTTGGTTTGTGCATGCTTTAATCAACACAAATAAACTGATGACTAAAAATTGCTCCGAATCTAACATTGCAAGGGCTTGATTAAAGAGTCGAAAAAAGACGAAAACTTCAAATACAGCAATGTTATTGTTGATGAGACGTGATATTTTCAATATGATCCAGAAAGCAACCATTAAAGTGCCGAATGGAAACACCCGAGCGAGCTAAATCTGAAGAAAAGCCTTTTCGAGAAGACAAAAATCAAAACAA
The DNA here is from genome assembly GCA_031761425.1 of Cosmopolites sordidus. Taxonomy (NCBI): domain Eukaryota; kingdom Metazoa; phylum Arthropoda; class Insecta; order Coleoptera; family Curculionidae; genus Cosmopolites; species Cosmopolites sordidus. The sequence goes on along the minus strand of JARFXV010000194.1, from coordinate 615,983 downwards.
TATCGCTTGTCTACGATTCCGAGAAAACTGTGCACAAGGAGTTCGTTCCACCTGGTCAAACGATCGATATTTGTTTTATCTTGGTTTTATCATATTCATCTTATGCGGCCACAAAGCTGTCAACAAGGCAGCTGACTCTTGTTACACGATAATGCACTCGACGCTCATAATTGATTGTTTACACCAAAAATGAACTTTTAACCATCAATAATTCACCATACTCGCCTGATTTGGTTCCCTGAGACTTCGACTTTTTCTTCGAAAAGGCTTTGGCCGAGCTCAAAAATTAATTCAACAACCTAATTGACCATACAAAACGTTGTATTGACGCGCAATGATACTATTTTGAATAAAAATCCACTTTTTCGTGAGAATCACCAGAAAACAAAATGGTGCGAGATAGATTCAGTCAGTTCAGTTCAGATAGTAAAGAATAAACAACGAGATCAATTGTAATGAAGAAGGTATTACAAAGAGTAGTTCAAACGTATGCAAAAGTGTATTAATCATCAGGAAGAATACTTTGAAAAACAATAAAAACATTTTCAATGGTAAGTATTTGTTTTTATTTATTATTCCGAATACATAAATGGCAACCCTCGTATATATGCACGATAATGCACTCGACGCTCATAATTGATTTTTTAACCAAAAATGGACTTTTAACCATTAATAATTCACCATACTCGCCTGATTTGGTTCCCAGAGACTTCGACTTTTTCTTTGAAAAGGCCTTGGCCGAGCTCAAAAATTAATTCAACAACCTAATTGACCATACAAAACGTTGTATTGACGCGCAATGATACTATTTTGAATAAAAATCCACTTTTTCGTGAGAATCACCAGAAAACAAAATGGTGCGAGATAGATTCAGTCAGTTCAGTTCAGATAGTAAAGAATAAACAACGAGATCAACTGTAATGAAGAAGGTATTACAAAGAGTAGTTCAAACGTATGCAAAAGTGTATTAATCATCAGGAAGAATACTTTGAAAAACAATAAAAACATTTTCAATGGTAAGTATTTGTTTTTATTTATTATTCCGAATACATAAATGGCAACCCTCGTATATATGCGCGATAATGTACTCGACGCTCATAATTGATTTTTTAATCAAAAATGGACTTTTAACCATCAATAATTCATCATACTCGCCTGATTTGGTTCCCTGAGACTTCGACTTTTTCTTCGAAAAGGCTTTGGCCGAGCTCGAAAATAATATATAATAATACATAAATGGCAACCCTCGTATATATGTTGTTTTCTGCAGTGAAATTATCATAATGAACTTTTTTGCTCTTCTGTTAATTTGATGAAGCATTATTTCTAACTGATCCTCGTTTTGAGTTACATCAGTACAGCGTCATAAGATACTTTGTTTCCTAATCAGTATCCGCTTTTTACCTTCACTGAAAGCAGCGAGAAAAAAGACGAATTCAATCACAAATTAATTGAATGATTTATGTTGATCCTAAGATTTGTTCAATATAACACGAAGAGAAAAATATAGATCATCAATAAGAACAATAATACAGTTATAATATCCGGAGAATAATATAGTACGTTGTAGTATGTTGTCTTCGTGTAAAGGACTGTCGAATAATGTGTCAGAATTTTGAAATGAGGCACAATAATAACTACAAGTGATAACCCGGTATTTTTTTGCATTGTGTTTTGAAAATAAATAGTTCAAATGTCCCTATAGGCTTCGTCTGGTGAAATACTTTCTGGAGACCCAATTTTCGATTACTTTATCACACATATCGCGTGGTATATTTTTGAGGGAATCCTGAATGTTTCCGGATTTATTTCTGTAAACCAGACATTAAGCATAACCCTACAAAAAATAGTTCAAGAGCGTGACATGGCTTGATTTTGGTTGCCAGTGACATCGTTATGTCGTGAAAAATCGCATCCAGGAAATTTTTGTCGCAATAAATCGATTGTCTGGCGAGATGTGTGGCAAGTTGTCAAGCACCATCTGGTTGAAATAAATCATTGTTTATATCTACATTTATCAGTACAGACGAAAGATATTGTATTAGCATAACACAGGCCAACAGTTGTTTTAATGCCGGGGTGTTTGGAGCTAATTCCATACGGATTTGATACCCTAAATTCATATATGGCATTAATTTTTGCCTAGGAGCTCAAATTTCCAATATCTAACATTTTAGTGAAACATAGGTTACACTATTTTAAATTTTAAATCCATGGTCCAATAAAAAAACTAAACGCGAGCTTTTTATTATTATATTATAAAAATATTCAATCATTTACTCACTGAACACTTCAGAAGCTTCTTTTCCGTGACATCCTTGAATGTATTTTGGAACAGTTCCTTTTTAAACTCCAGCAATTATCTTCTACCATGAGCGTATCCCATTTTCCTTGGTCCCTATCCTCCATAGTTTTAATATCCTGGTGAAATCTTTCAGCTTGTTTCTCACCGGTGTCTCCTAAATTTTGAGGAAAACGGTCTAAGTGACTGTGTAAGTAGTGTACCTTAATGCTCAACATAGTTCTCAGCTCTTTTACTCAGAAAATTTCCGACAGCTGCCACAAATGAAATCCAGGCTTTTCGCTCATCCTCATTCATCGAATTTACGAAGCCAGGATTCGTAATGAATTGTATTATTTGTGGACCGTCAAATATTCCTGATTTATTTTTTTCCGTACTCAACTGAGGCATTTTTCCCTATATATACAAAACATGATCACTTCTTATCGAGAGCCTTTACAAATTGCCTCATTAGGTCCAACTTGAGCTTGAGTCCAGCAGTGGAGGAAAGATGATTTTCTCTCGTCCAACTAAGGGGCCTTTAATAATATTCTTTTCCCCAACGTCAATGTTTTCGCTCATAGTTCACTCTTTTATACAGTGGTGTGTTTTATTATCTCTGCTATCCCAGATGTTTGTTGGGGCCACTTTGCTGTCCAAGGAGAAAGTTTACCATTTTTAAGTCTACAAAAATCACCAATTAATGTACATGATACTTAAACTTCTTCAAGACTAAAGCTATATGTCATATTCTTCTTTAATTTTCGTTCAGTGAGCTATTGATATTGAACCATATTTCTTTTATATGTACAAGATACATTTCCAACTTCGTTTTGTCAATAAATAGGTGCCAGTCATCTGAAAAATATCTGGAAAATTTCCAGTGGTCCTCTAATTTCGTGACAAAATACAAGATTGTCTTCTTGAGAGAATAATGATAGCATACTCTTTTCTCTTGTACTGTAAAAGGTAATTTTGGTTCCTTGTTCCAGGAAATTTGTATCGTTCGACCTGGAAGCCAGTAATTCATTTTTATTTTATCATTTTGATAATCACCTTTCATAGCATATATTCCTAAAAGTTACCTTTGTTTGGTTGTTGTGAAAAATTAGTTTATATCTCCCATTTTAGTTTATTTATTGACTATTTAACTACCAGCCAGTAAATAATTGACTTATGAAACTATCCCTCAAGTGTGCTAACAAAAACTATACATTAATCAATGCACACCTCCTAGTTAACGAAGAAAATAACTCTAATCCTGAAAAAGTAAATAAGTCCTGGGAAATCCTGGAAAATACTATCTCTAAAATTCCCTCTAACCACGTAAAAATCCTATTGGGTGATTTCAGCGCCCAATTAGGGAAAGAAAAAAAGTACAGGAAAACAGTCGGCAGTTTTCCAGCTCATAAATGGACTAACCATAATAATGGTAGAAGATTGGTTGAACTATGTTCGCAGTTTAATCTAAAAATAATGTCAACCCATTTTAAGAAGAAAATAACAAAACAAAAGACCTGGAGGTGCCCAAACACGTACATGGGTGAATTTCAAATTGACCATGTTGCCATTTCGTACCCCAATTATAAAGAGATTTTGAATGAAGATCAGGAATGATTTTGATGAAGTCAGGAAAGGAGCTAACATAGACACGGATCACTACTTGACTAGAATCAAACTTAGCTTAAAACCTCGAAAACTTATTCAAAAGAGACTGCTAATGCCAAAGTTCGACCCAACAAAAATAAAACCAGCCCTAACAGAAGAGCTTGATAAACAACCAACACAGAACTGGCAAGAATTGAAACAAAAAATTATTAAAACAGCCTTCAAGTTGGTCCCTTTACAAAAATGTAGAAAACATCCGTGGTGGAATGAAATTTGCGAGCAAGCAGTATAAAGCCGAAGTAAAGCATTCAAAGATTGGAACAGTCAAAAAACAGCAATAAACTATAACATCTTTTTGGAAGTAAGAAAAGAAACATCGAAGCTAATTAGATTGATAATGAAATAGAAAAAGATTTCCAAAAAAATAACACCCGAAACTTTTACAAAACATTTAAAACTAAATTAAGAGGCTATCAACCCCAAAGTATTTGCTTCCAAAAGGAAAATGGACAATTAGCTCTAAATAACCAAGACAAGTGCAAAAAACTTGCGAAATATTTTGAACAAATATTGAACAAATGTCCTGAGCCTTTAAACAAATTACCAACACTAAACCCTAAACAAACAAACCCAGATTCATTACCACTGAATGAAGATGAAATAATTAGGCAAATCAAGCGGCTTAAAAATAACAAAGCTTGTGGTGAAGATGGAATCACTGCTGAACTTTTAAAATCCGCTGGTCCAGGTACAATCAAGGATAACCAAAATTCTACAAGAAATTTGGCGAACCGAATGGATTCCGGAAGATTTAAAAGATGCTCTAATCCATCCACTACACAAGAAAGGAGATAGAACGGATGTAAACAACTATAGAGTTTGTTACAAGATTCTATCTCAATATCTATTAGACAGAGCACAGGGACCGTTAAAACCTAAAATTGGTGAATATCAAGCAGGTTTTCGACCGGCTAGATCCTGCCCTGAACAGATCCTGAATCTAAAATTGATCCTAAGACATCAAAAACTGTACAATAAAAATCTCGTCTGTATATTTGTGGATTTCAAAAAAGCATATGATTCTATTGGCCGCGAATCTTTATTCCGAATCTTAAAAGAACAAGGACTAGATCTGAAAACGCTGGCAATTATTAAAGCAACATTAACTAACACAAGGTCAAAAGTTAAATTCATGGGTGACATCTCAGAGCCCTTCGAAATTAAAACTGGAGTGAGACAAGGGGATGGACTCTCGCCAGTCTTATTTAACTGTGTTCTAGAAAAAGTAATACAAGAGTGGCGTGAAAAAAAGTCGGTCCTGAATATTGACCAGCCCATTAAACTGAAGAGAACCAACATCAAAATTGATTGTCTGGCGTTTGCTGAAGATCTAGCAATTTTGGCTCAAAATGTATTAACGGCACAGAAACAGATTGAAATCCTAAAAGAAACAGCAAAAAAGGTAGGAAATTTCCTTTGAAAAGACACAATACATGACCTGCAACAGACTAAGAACACCATTTCTAAAAACAAAATATGGTAACATCAAACGAGTATCTCAATTCAAATATATGGGTGAAAAATTCATTAAGAATGGGTTGGAAAAAGCGGCCAATACGGGTAGATGTCAAAAAATGGAAACTGCATTGAGACTTGCACAAAATATTTACAACAAAAAATGCCTGTCTAAAAACACAAAACTGATACATTACAACACAGTTATTAAACCAGAATGTCTATATGGGACAGAAACTCTCATTCTGAATAGAAAGAGAGACATCGAGGACATTGAAAAGAAGGAAAGAAAAATCATAAGAAAAATCTTAGGCCTCAAACAAATAATAACAACATACCGACTAGGCTAACTAGACAAATAGTCGAATTTTATGAAAATAGGAGTAGAGCTAAAGTAGAAATCATTAAATGGATTGCTGCAATTAAAGAGGACCTAAGATCAGCAAATATTACACACAAAGTGAAATTCAGGATAGAGGCTGTTTCAGGCACAATGTTGACGTTTGGAAGGTTGGCCAGAGAGAAAAATGTTGGAAGACTGGAACAACTTGGTCTGATGAAAGGAAAAAAGCTCATAGCGAAAGAATGAAATTAATATGGGCGCAAAGGAAGGGAAGGAAGGCCAATAACTACGCCTCTAATTGTACTTCGCGTGGTCCACCAGGGCCCATACGTGAATAATAATAAATAATATATACATATATATACATATATATACTATATATATATATATATATATATATATATATATATATATATATATATATATATATATATATATATATATTATATTATATATATATATATATAATTTCGTTATACTATTCCTTATTTCTCTCGTCTTAATAACTTATAATTTCTTAATAACTTTTTGTCGTATTGGTCACATAAAAGACTTTTACTGTTTAAAAAAATTGATTTTTTTTTAATTAAATGAAATGTTTACATTTTCGCAGGGCAAAAACCAACACCATCAACTGATTATATTACTCCTCTTCTAAAACTGTTTTAATTTAAATTTCAAATTGAGAATTAAATAGTAGCATTAATAGTACGGCATTCTCTGCCGTATCTAGTAAGTCTTCATTAATTGTATACAGTAACTATAATTATACAATGATTTATTGTTTTAAACAATTGTAAACTTTTATCAGTTTCTTGTTTTTATTTATACTGCCCTACGCCACTGCTAAGCCGGAAACTGTAGTAGGCCATATGCAGCTACCATTCTGGTCCCGCTTACAGAATTAAATATTCTTTCTTGGAATTTTATATTCAAAGGCGAGAACTCACCAACTAACCTAAGTTCGAGTTCAAGCGTTGAAAGTCACTTCAGTTACCGGAAAGGCAATGCTTATGCCACCTAGTGGATTTTCCTGGAACTAACTCAACGGCAGACAGGCAATAGGACAAATATACAGGAACCAATCCTTGTATAATAATTTTAGAACACCTGTACTTGATTGTATTAATTTGAAAAAAACATTAATAGATAAGTGGATTTAAATTTAAAAAGAAAAACTGATTTCATATTTAGATTTAGCGCCCCAGATATAGCTAAAATCAGTTCTAAAATCGTAAACACCAAAAACAGTAACAGGATTTCCGTCATGGTCTTCAAAACACAGAGTCCTACACGCATTTACGACATTATTATCAGAACATAATGCCATAATATGTTCTTCAAGTTAAAATGAAAGTTACCAGATTATCACTTGTAGTTCACATTAGAGTTCTGCCACTCTGGGACAACCCATTATTATCCATATACAGTAATTCTTTTAAGAAAATTCATGCAAATTTTCAACAAGTATTTCGCATAGCATGCACGAAAAAAAAGCAAAAGCTACTTGGCACCATCTAATTAGCAAAAAGCATATACCTGGGAGGCGGCAAGGATACCATGGCTGTGTTCCAAAACTATCGTGGACACCTGTATCCAGTGGTATCCTTAAATCCTCCAAAACCCGGTATAGTCCGTCCAAATTATCACGATACTATTGACCTTCTGTCGCTTTCGGATCTAGTGATTTAAGCGCGTGGTCGATCTTGCGTTATGCAGCTGCAATAACGTCATCATCGTTGTCTCAAGTGCACCGTTTGACAGCTTTCCACCTATAGTTTGGAAACACAGCCCGTCAGAACTATTTAGAGTTTGCTCTTTCCTATTTTGCCGCTTTATAGAACCATCTTCATTCTTTTCCCTTCAATTATATTATTAATTTTTGATACTTCGTCCTAATAACAAACTTATATCATTTTACGGAAAATATTGCTTTATCATTTCATATTTTAATCAAGAATATATATAAATATATATATATATATATATATATATATATATATATATATATATATATATATATATATATATATATATATATACAGGGTGTTAGGTAAATATGCGGTAAAAATGCAAGTGGTTATTCCTTGTCCTATTCTAAGAATATTTTGTCCTATGATGATTTTTGGAAAACCCCTTTGTTTCGAAGACACAGGGCGAACAAAATTTGCGACAACCATATTCGATATTTGTCGAAATCATTAATGTAAATAAAAGTAGGGTGTACGTCAGTTTATCAAGTACAAAAAATTGTTTTTTCGCTCTCGATCACTTGGAACGGCTGTTTTACCTAGTAAGTGGATTTCATTGGTCGCATTTGTTTAGTTGGATTGAGTGACGTTTGGCTGTTTGACGTGTCTTAAATAGTGACTGAAGTCCTCTATCATAATGTATACAAACGCCGAGATGACTGACATGCACTTAATGTATGGACTTGCTGATGGCAATGCATTACAAGCTAGGCGATTGTACAGTGAACGATTTCCAGCCCGTAATGTCCCTGACGGAAAAATCTTCGAAAACATTTATCGACGTCTTCGTGAAACAGGCACATTGAAACGAACTGAAGGATCAGGAAGATCACTGACTGTAAGAACGGTACAATTGGAACAGAATGTGCAGGACGGAAGAGCCTGGTAGTTCTACGCGAAAAATTACAAATACTTTGAATGTGAGTCACTGGACAGTTTGGAAAATTCTTAAGGCCAATTTGTTGTATCCATACCACATTCAACGCGTTCAGGCACTACTACCTGTTGATTTTCCTCCACGTATTGCATTATGTCAATGGATATTGTAAACTTTACTTCGCATTCCTCTATTCCTGACACAAATTCTTTTCACCGATGAAGCCACTTTCGCAAGAAGCGCAATAAGGAATTTTCATAATAACCATGTGTGGGCAGATGAAAATCCGCATGAGATATGCAAAGATAGTTTTCAACATCAGTTCTCGTTGAATGTTTGGGTTGGAATTGTAGGTGACTATCTAATTGGACCAGTATTTCTATCACAAAGACTTACTGGCGAGGTGTATCGCAACTTTTTAGAAGCAACGCTGCCTGAGTATCTGGAAGATGTACCATTGGCAACAAGGCATGAAATGTTGTTTATGCACGATGGTGCACCACCACATTTCAGTTTGGTTGCTCGTGATTTTTTAACAGCAACATACGGATATCGCTGGATTGGTCGAAGTGGGCCACACGCAAGGCCTGCTCGATCCCCGGACATAAACCCCCCTGGATTATTTCTTCTGGGGATATCTGAAGTCATTAGTTTACGCTACTCCAATAAAGAATTTGGATGATTTGCGAAATCGGATAATTGCTGGGTGTAACTCAATTAGAAACGACCCTGGTGGGTTTGAAAGAGTTTGACAGTCAATGACGAGAAGATTGAATACTTGTATCAAGGATGGAGGAAGTCATTTCGAATAATTTTATTGTAATAAAATGTTGTTAATATCGTAAATTTTGTTCACTCTGTATCTTCGAAACAAAGGGGTTTTTCAAAAATCATCTTACAACAAAATATTCTTAGAATCTATCAAGGAATAATCCCTTTAATTTTTGCCGCATGTTTACCTAACCCTGTATATATATATATATATATATATATATATATATATATATATATATATATATATATATATATATATATATATATATATATATATATATATTTCTGGCCGTTTTTAATGTTATTATATATTTTTTTTCCTGGGATTTTCGGTCAAGTATTAATAAATTATTCTTCGGTTTAATTTATAAACCATCGTTACAATTCCACAATAGATATCACTTTAACAAACAATACAAATTCATATTCAAAAACCTATAAGATATAATTAGTAGGTTTTTGAATATGAAATTGTATTGTTTGTTAAAGTGATATCTATTGTGGAATTGTTCTAAAAATGATTGATAAATAAACCGAAACGTTAACAAAACAATAACAAGATAATTTACTAATAATTGACCAAATATCCTAAAAAAAACCAAAAAATAATAATATCTGTATTATATATATATATATATATATATATATATATATATATATATATATATATATATATATATATATATATATATATTTGTATTGTGTATTTTTGGATGTCTTTATCGTTACCCCCATCCGCCCTCCAAAGCGACACCAAGCGCGTCTCCCAGGACCGGTTTCTGATCTTAACCCATCATCAGCTGGGCTCAATCTGAACGCCCGGAGAGAGGATGAAGGAACGACTAAAGCCATTACCACATAGTTTGTTGTGATGATGTTTCTAAATCATTCCGGGTGTCGAACCGTTGATTCTGTGAAGAGTCACGACATTTCGCCAAAATCTCATTTAGCATTTTCAAGTGTTGCCCGCTTCGACTTAAGAGTCCAACTGACTCGTCACTCTTCACAGAATCAACGGATTGACACCCGGAATGATTTAGAAACAGTATCTACCATCCGTGAAAATATTAAATGTAACACATATATATGGAGTTTTTGACTTCTTTGGACTGCGTCCCAAATGAGACAACAGTAGGAATTATACACCCCCGACCGTTGGGTTGTACAATCTCATGTAGAACCTGCGTCTCCGCCATAATGAGCATTGGTTAGTTGCTTGACCGGGAGGAAGCCCCACCAACCCCTTACGTTGGAGGCCACATGTTTCGTCTGTTGGTGGTTAGACTCACCGGAGTACCGACATATGATCTCTCGCTAAGAATAGGGAGTCCCTCTCTACAATCAAACATTCCATATTTTCGGGTGGCTTATACATGGAGTTTTTTAACATCTTTGGGTTCAACAACCTGCGTCTCCGCCTAAATGAGCATTTTACTGATTGTGTGTTCCACATGCGATTGTGGCTTGATTACACTCAGCACTATGGTCTCATTGGACGCAGTCCAAAGAATTCTAACACTGCATATATATATATATATATATATATATATATATATATATATATATATATATATATATATACATATATATATATATATATATATATATATATATATATATATATATATATATATATATATATATATATATATATATATATATATGTATATATATATATATATATATATATATATATATATATATATATATATATATATATATATATATATATATATAGTTTTTTTTTTTCCTTGGGGAAATTGGTTGTTTTCGGGCTTGCGGTCAGCAGTAAAACAAGTGTTTAATCGTCTCAATATTTCGTCATTGTTTTGATGACTTCATCAGGAGACTCTAAAATTATTTTTTTCTTTTATTATTTTAATAAACAATGAAATAGTAGAGAACACCAACATGTTAAAATATAAATTCACATAACAATAAATATATAAACTTACAATTAATGACTATGGTTTAAAACGTGTGTATCTAAATAACGTTCTTGAACGATACGGGCCCAACCAGGAATTAACAATCTTTTTTAAACACTAAGGTATTTCAACCTACAACCATCGAGGTTGAAAAGACTGGAGCACTTTCAACACGAACATCCATTGTTTGGTGTTATTTGAGAATATGGCAATAAATACTGCTAAGACCACTCGTATCTGATTTAAAATTCATCGTGGTCTTATTTTGTCTTATATGACACATCTCCAAAAACAGTCTTTTTTGTAGTTATTCATCTGTTGTATGACTTTTACATTGTCGAAATCCATATTATGTCCAGTATTGAGGAAATGGTCAACCACAGCACATCTGTTGTTATGATTACGGCAGTCACTCTTATGCAATGTCATTCTCTGTTTAAGCCACTGACTGGTCTGTCCTATATAAGACTGTTCACAATCTTTGCAGGTCAGTTTATAAATTACATTTAATTGTAGACCGATTGGAATGGTATCTTTGATTTTGGTGAACAGATTCGCGATCGTTAGTTGATTGTATTGACTGATTTTTATGTGAGGAAAGTCCTTGAATACTTTTGTCACCCCTTGGGATAGACCATTCACTTTTGGGATTTTTTTGTAAACTAATTCTGGCCCGTTGTCTTCTAAAGGGCCATCATAGAATTGTGTGCTGTATATCAATCGTTTCAATATGTTTTTCGAGTAACCATTGTTCAGAAACAATTCGTATAGAATTCTTAAATTTTTTTGTAACAGAGTGCTATGGCTGATCCGTGTGATCCTGTTTTTCATTTGGACAATTGTGTTATATTTTTGGCTTCTGGAGTGATTTGAATGGCAGTTGATGAATCTACCTGCCGCAGTGGGTTTCTGGTACCAATCCAAGATTATCTTGTTGTTGTGTAATCTTATTACCTTGGTGTCCAGAAAAGGTACCGAATTGTCCATCTCTTTTTCTAATGTGAACTGAATGTCTTTATGTATCTTATTGAACGTGTTCAACGTTATTTCTATATGTTCATTGGGGACTGCACAAATTACATCGTCGACATATTTGTAAATGAATGGAAATTGGAATGATAACTTTCCAATTGCTTGTTGAAACACGTGATCCATTGTAAGAGTTGCCAATATTGGACTGATTGGAGAGCCCATTGGCGTACCTTTCTTTTGTTGGTAAAATTTTTTGTTAAATATAAAATACGTACCGTTTCAAATGAAGTTTAAACTTTCAAAAAACCCTTCATATGACAAGGATGTATGTCTTTTTATTTCTCTCCAGTTGTCTTTCAATATCTGTATTATGAGATCTTGCGGAATGTTCGTGAACAAGGAAACAACGTCCAGGGATATGAGGGAGTGTTCGGCAGGAAGTGTCATATTCTGCATGTTTTCAACAAATGTGAAAGTGTCTTTTACATTGTAGTTATTTTTGTCATCAAATGCGAGTTGTAATGTGGTGTTTAAAAAAGTTAGTGTTTAAAAAAGATTGTTAATTCCTGGTTGGGCCCGTATCGTTCAAGAATGTTATTTAGATACACACGTTTTAAACCATAGTCATTAATTATAAGTTTATATATTTATTGTTATGTGAATTTATATTTTAACATGTTGGTATTCTATACTATTTCATTGTTTATTAAAATAATAAAAGAAAAAAATAATTTTAGAGTCTCCTGATGAAGTCATCAAAACAATGACGAAATATTGAGACGATTAAACACTTGTTTTACTGTTGACCGCAAGCCCGAAAACAACCAATTTCCCCAAGGAAAAAAAATCCGAGATAATTTATAAACGGTTAATGATATCAGGTTCAAAATCGGGGTAGTTGAGTTTTCAAAAGTGACAAATCCGAATTTGGTACTAATTGGAGCCTACTTCCTACAGGGCTTGCTACCTACTTTGTGAGGAATTAACTCGCTCATATTTTTTTTTACGCTATAAAGATGGGAATATTTTGACTTCAAAATAGAAAAGAGTCATAATTCCAACGTAAAATAGGTACCCTTGGTCAATATCGATATCTCACGCCGTGTGCGAGATATTCGTTTTCGAATATTTCATTGCTCATCTTGTCGGTGGCTGGAAAATCTGCAATTCACAAAGTGTGCCTTGAATACGAGAAAAAAAAATGTCAAAAATACAACGGACTTTATTTAAAATAACAATTTTTTGAAATTTACTTCAATAGATGTTGAAAGTGTCCACTGTTTACCTCAATACACTTTCACAGGCTCTTTGTTAAGTGACGCCTCACATTTAAAAGGACATTTTCTTCATTCGCACTGCATCTTCATGATATCACACTGCAACAGTAAAATGTAGTGGCGCCCCATCTTGCAAGTTTAGAGGTATACCGTCCAAAAGGTCTAATAAATAATTTTCTAAAAACTGCACATATTGATCTCCATTCAATCTTTGCGGAAACTCAAATGTGCCAATTAAAAAATTATCGATAATGCCGCACCACATGTCAATTCAAAATTCGTGCTGGAAATGTCGCTCTTTTGGTAGGTGTGGATTTTCCAGGGGGTAGTAATGATTATTTCGCCAGTTAAAAAATCCGCGTCTGGTAAAAGTTGCCTCAGTAAACAATATCTTTTTCAGGAACATGGAGTCTTTGATTTTTTTATGTAATATTTTTTGACAAAATTGGTAGGGAAACAATTTTTCTTTATGGAGAACTCTTGAAACGGCTAGCGCTACTCTTGAAACGGCAAACGCCTAGCGCTTAGTTCAAGATTTTCCACCATACTAACCAAAATGTCCTCTTCTTGTTCTATTGTTAAATGTTTCGGTCGTCCACCAGAATAGTTGTAGTAAAACGAACCTGTTTCGCCTAACTGATTAAAAATTCTTTGAAAAATTTGTCGATCTGGGATGATTATGCTTGGCTAGAGCTCTTCATACTTTTTAACTGTAGCGCGACTATTGTAACTTACTTGTGTATAAACGCAGAGCATATTCCTTAAATCACGGTTAGAAAACTGATTAAGTCTGGGGTATTTTTTACAAATTATTTAATATCAACTCAAGATTGGAAAAACTTATTTCCACCTACGTTTAATAGAAGAGATAGAAAACAATGACAGTTGTCATCGGGGCGTAATAATTTGTACACAACATTCAAGACACACTTGGTGAATCACATATTTTTCAGCCAACGACAAGATATGAATCTCGCAAACGGCGTGAGATATCAATATTGACCAGAGGTACTTTTTGTACGTGGAAATTAAGACTCTTCTCTGTTTTAAAGTCAAAATATTCAGTCAAATAATATATAGGGTAAAAAAATATGAGCGAGTTAATTTCTCACAAAGTAGATAGCAAGCGCCCTCTACGGACTAGGCTCAAGCCAGTACCAAATTCGGATTTGTCGCCTTTGAAAACCCAACTACCACGATTTTGAACCTGATCTTCAACCATTTTTGTATTATCTCAAATTTTCGAAAATTTAGTTTTACTTTCAACACCTTATTTATCTTTATAATGACTAAGATTTGCCGAAACATTTATTGACTGAATCGTCTTATTTTGATCTATTATCATCAGTTGCTCTATGGTGAATAACTTATGAAACACCCTGTATACATATATATATATATATATATATATATATATATATATATATATATATATATATATATATATATATATATATATATATATATATATATATATATATACCAGGTGTGTCGGTAATTATTTTCCGGTTTTTGTAACAGATTTCACTAGTCCTAAGTACTCAATGTTATGATTTGATACATATGTAATTTTATTCTACCAAAATTAACCTCAAAACTACACAAGTTACGTTCCGCCAAAATAAGAGCGTTATAGATTTATAATTTTTTGAAAATGTTGAGTTTTGTGCCTGAAAACGTGCATTTGCAATACGCATTATTTTTCTTGTTACATCAAAAGAAAAAAGCCGCTGAAAGTCATTGTTTGCTGGTAGAGACTTACGGTGAGCATGTTCTAACCATAAGAACATGTGAAACGTGGTGTCGACAATTCAACTGTGGTGATTTCAACGTTCAAGACAAAGAACGTCCTGGTAGGCCGAAAACGTTTGAAGATGCGGAATTGCAGGAGTTATTGGATGAAGACCCAACACAAACCCAAAAACAATTAGCCGAAAAGTTGAATGTGAACCGAATCGCAATTTGTAAACGATTACAAGCGATGGGAGAGATCCAAAAGATGGGAAGATGGGTGGGAATTGAATGACAGGCAATTAGAAAATCGAAAAATCGTCAGTGAAATGCTGCTTCAAAGGTATGAAAGGAAGTCATTTCTGCATCGAATAGTAACGGGTGATGAAAAATGGATATATTTCGAAAATCCCAACTGGAAAAATCATGGTTATCACCTGGTGAAGCCGGCCCATTGACTGCAAGGCCAAATCGCTTTAGTCGCAAGGCCATGCTCTGTGTCTGGTGGGACCATGTTGGTGACGTATATTATAAACTGTTGAAACCTGAAGAAACAGTTAATACTGATCGCTAAAACGTCCACAATACGCTCAAAGACATGATGAGATGATTTTGCAGCATGACAACGCACCATCTCATACAGCAAAACCAGCCAAAGAAGTGTTGAAATCACTTGGATGAGATCTTTTGTCGCACCCGCCGTACTCTCCAGATCTGGCTCCATCCGACTATCACATTTTCGCATCGATGGGGCACGCGCTTGCAGAGCAGCACTTCGCCGATTTCGAGGAAAATAAAAAATGGCTCGATGAATGGTTTAGCTCAAAGGAGAAACTGTTCTTTTAGAATGCCATCCATAAATTACCTGAGAAATGGCCAAATTGTAGAGAATTAAACGGCCAATACTTTAAGAAATATACTTTAACTATTCATTGTAAATAACATATGTAAAAACCGTAAAGGAATTACCGACACACCTTGTATATATATATATACATTAAAATCAAAGAAAATACATTTTTGTATTGTGTATTGTGTATTTTTGGATGTATCTTTGTCGTTTCCCCATCCGTCATCCAAAGCGCCACCAAGCCTCTCCCAGGACCGGTTTCTGGTCTTAACCCATCATCAGCTGGGCTCAATCTGAACGCCCGGAGAGAGGATGAAGGAACGATTAAAGCCATGACCACATAGACGTTCTTTCATTCGCTCTCCGGACGTTCGTTGAGCCCAGCTGATAACGGCTTAAGATCAGAAACCGGTCATGGGAGACGCTTGCTGCCGCTTTGAATGGCGGGAATCGGGAAACGACAAAGCACCAACGTGGAGCGCGGGTATATTTTCTTTAATTTTATTATCTTTCTCCACAAGCCCTCTTCATTATTTTTTGGAAATGGGGGGAATACCTGACTCGTCAATGAATACATACAAGGGTAGAATAGAAAGTCAGAAACTTTATAAATAAAATATTGTTTTTTTTTTTTCGTCATTCCATACACTTCCACTTCCACACCATACACTTCTCCCATCGATTTTCAAAATTTCGCTCAGCGTGTCAATTTTTAGACTTGGGAAGAGGAAAGGAAATAATCGCTAAGTCAAATCCGGCGAATACGGCGCATATGGAAGGATTGCTAAGCGTATACCCTGGGGTTTTGTAGCAATTACTCGATACTATTGCGTAGACGAATTAGAGTGAAAGCATACTTTCTTTTTGATCAGATGTGATGATTTAGTCTGAATAACACCCATCGATGATCCTCGGCGATGATCCTGCCCAAAACTAGGTAGTTTATGAGTAGTACACCATGGGAATCACAAAAAACCATGTCGTGACTGTTCCTTTAAAATGGTACATTTTAACCTTTTTTCCTTCAACTATTTGATCTGCTACTTCGCATCTTGCATGTAATAGTGAATCCATATTTTTTTACTGTTGAAGAAACTGAGCAAAATCGCGTTTAAATAACTCTAAACACTCTTGAGAAGCGTCATGGTTAACTTTAAATAATTGCGTAGCTTCAGTCTGGGCTTATTTAATACGACATTGTGAATCATTATGACCACATTAAAATTTAGTAACCTACTTTTTCACTGTTGAAAATGAAAAGGAAGAATCCTTTAAAGTGTAATTTAACCTTCTTTGCATACCATTAGGGTATAACTCTTAAAAGCAAAGTACTTGATAACAGCTTGAACTTGAGTTTTATCAATATTTCAAAAGATGTCAATACTCGATCACCAGAAACATGTAACTAAACGCAAAACGAATGTATTTTTCAACTAAGCATAAGTTTATTGATTTTTAATATGAAACTGTTTTAATACCACTAAAACAATATGTAATAAATGCAGTTCTGACAGGATATACATTAATTATTTATGTGAAAGATTATATCGGAAATATAATATCCCTTTTGCAGTATACCCATCCACAGCTTTTTAAAACTAAACCAACATTTCTTCTGGTACAGTTGCAGTGTAGTTGCAGCACAGTTGCAGCACATACAAGGTGTGACTATTAAATAACGAAACTGACGTTGTAAAACATTTTATTTTGATTTCATACGTATTTATTTATTATTATCTTCAATATACACCCCTCCTACATCCCTACAACGCTCCATGCGAATCTTCCATTGTTCGAAATGGTACTGGAAGTTTTCTTCTGTCAGCTCCTTTAGATCCCGTGCTCTATTGTTACTCTTAACATTTTTCTGGCGAAAC
The DNA here is from genome assembly GCA_031761425.1 of Cosmopolites sordidus. NCBI lineage: Eukaryota > Metazoa > Arthropoda > Insecta > Coleoptera > Curculionidae > Cosmopolites > Cosmopolites sordidus. Next base: position 598,199 of record JARFXV010000194.1, on the reverse strand, counting down.
AAAAAAGCAACTCTACTGCGAACGAAGGCTACGGTTATACGGATTTGTTTACAGAAACGAGAGGTACTGCATTCGATAAAGAAGACTTCACATTATTCAGCTGTTGATCGCTGGCGTTTGGCGCATGCTTACTTCTGTAGCAGCGTCACTGTCGTTATTTAACAGCCATACAAGGTATTGTACAAGGATTTCGAACGTAAAATTACCAAGTTCGAGGTAATCCCAGCGAAAGAAATCATAACAGTCCTTCAAATCTGGTAGACGTGGAATTCAAGGGACATGAGAGTGTGTATTGGGGAAACATTTGTCGAACTACTCGTATTGAAACCGGTTCTGTGTAGACTGTCGCTTTATTTTTGCTTTGTTGATTTATAAGCTCGAAGTTATGGACGGACTGATGCATTAAAAAGGTTAAGAAAGTATTACGTCGAAGAAATTAAGTTAAACAAAATGTTTTTAAGTGGTACAAAGGCCTTAGTGATGGTAGAGAAAAAGAGTCTGGTCGGTAAAAGAGAATATCATTTAAGTTCATTTAGATGAGGCCATTCTTAAAAATATTCCAGATTTGTGGCAAAAGTTTTGCATGCATGATGTTTGCATGATGATTACGCACCATCGTACAATAATTAATCATCAATACTCGGCTAATTGAAAAGTTTACGGAGCGACACCTATAGAGCAGTAAATGAACTATATAATCTACTACATTTTGAAGTTTCATCCTTCATATAAACATTTGTGAAGTTTCAAGGCGATCTGTTGATTAATTCGTAAAAAAACAGCAGCTTAAAGTAAAGGTATCAGTTAATTTTTGAATTGGAAAATATTGAAAATTGTGCAGGGATTTAATTCTTTGTAAAAAAAGTTTAAAGGCAATGGAAATTCATAGTGAAATGGTAAATGTATTACAGGAGTCTGCTCCATCAAAAACAATTATTTGCAACTGGGCAAGTGAGTTTCAAAGTGGTAGTACAAGCCTGGATGATAATCCTCGTTCTGCACGTCCAATAAGTACAACTATTGAACAAATAATTGCAAGATGGGTGCCGCTATGTGCAAGATAGGTACCGTATTTGTTAAATTCTGATCCAAAACGACTCGAGCAAAACTTTCTAACAAACATTTGGATCTTTTTCGAAAGAATAAAATAGATTTTAAACGTCGTTTTGTAACTATGGATGAGACTTGGGTTTACCACTATGATCCTGAACTGCGACAACAAACGGCAGAGTGGACTCAGCCAAGTCGTTCAGCTCCGAAGCAGTGAAAGTGGTGAAAATCAACCGAAAAGTTTATGGCATCAATTTTTTTGGGATGTAAAAGGCATTTTGTTAGTTGATTAACCTTCTAACCGGGAAAACAATAACAGGCCAGTATTACTCAAATTTTTTTCATCAATTGGGTGCAAAAGATCGTGAGAAAAGACCAGGTTTAGAGACGAAAAAAAAAAATTTCGTCAAGACAATACATCAGCTCACAGAGGTGTTCTTGAAATGGCCAAATTGAAAGAGTTACACTACGAATTGTAGGAGCATTCACCATATTCCCCAGATCTGACCCCCTATAACTTTCATTTGTTTCCAAACCTCAAAAAGTTCCTACGTGGCAACCGTTTTTCATAAAATGAAGAAGTTATAGCAGCTGTAGACGATTATTTTGAAAGACTTCCACAAAATCACTTCAGAGATGGAATAAATGAATTGGAAAATCACTGGAAAAAATGTAATGAGCTTAAGGGAGAATATGTGGAAGAATAAAGTCATTTGTTCAACTATAAACTTGTTTTATCATTTCCGCTCCGCGAACTTTTCAATTTGCCTAGTAACGGGTGTCTCAGAATGTTTTTCATTCTTGTCTTTTCATTTTACTTTAATTTAGCGACCCTAAAAAATATGCCAAGTGCGAATTTAATCAAGAATTGGGTGTGCAAGTTTGAAGAGACTGGAAACACAATGTCGGATAAATCAACTGGGAGCAAAGGGACATCAAGAACGATCACGGATGTTGCCCGCGTTCGCCAATCTGTTAGAGCACAGTACACAGCCACACTTGCACAGATCCACGATTCATCACATTATTCAGATAGTTAATTCGCTCAGACTATTAATTCCGATAGTTATTGCCATATATCCAGACTTTTTTGGCTCCAGAAATGCAAAACCAGATTGGCTCCAACTACAACACATTTTTCCAACAAGATGGAGCAACTTGTCACATCAAGGATTATTCTTTAGCACCTCTTCAGGATGTATTCCCTGAATGAGCGATTAGGTGCTGAAGGGACATCAACTGGCCACCGAGGAGTCCAGATTTAACACCTGCTGATTTTTTCCTATGGGGCTACCTAAAAAGTAAGGTTTTCAACCCACTACCACCCAACTTAAATGTTTTAAAGCAAATAATAAAAGACGAAATCCACGCAATTCTAAGAGCGATGCTCCAGCGAGTAAGTGAACATTTCAATTCCCGGCTAAATGAGTGTGAAGAAGTGGATGATTCGCATTTACGGAGGGTTGTTTTTTATAAATAAAAATTCAAAAACTACTCTGTAATTTAAAACATTCTGAGGCACCCTTTAGTTCGCTGAAAATCAATCGTGTAACTTTTCCTGTTCCATCAATTGAAGAAACTACTTCGTGGACGCCGTTTTAAGTCCATCGAAGTTATTCCAGAGAGTTCGCTGTTAGTTTTAAATGAAATCAGTGGTCGGGTATATAATCTGCTTCGGAGACAAAATAATAGATACATAAATATTTTGCTTTTATTAAAATAGTCACCTTACTTTTTGATCTTAGTAATATATTATTCTGTTCATCAACAGAGGTATATCTTTTATATTAGGACTTGGTTCTATAGGATGTGCCATCCTTTATAGTAATGACGGAAGCACCCGTTTATGAAACATTATATAGACTGTCCCAAAATTGCTTAAACTATTTAATTTTTCTTCCTCGATCTTGAATATCGAAACGTTTTTACATTTTGGAACAAGCTATATCTCGAACGAAAACATGATCCTACAGAGAAGGGCTTGGAAAGTGTTGAGATTCGGCCAATTAGCGAAAAGACTGCTCTAAAATGGTCTAGAATGCGGCAAAATAGCTCTCGACAAAAGAAGAAGTTACCGCCCGCCAGGGAGCGTGCTCTAAGTCAGATTCGGTGCACTAACATATCACTAACCACAAAGGAACGATCCTCTTACCCATCATAATATTTCACTATTAATGAAAATCATAATATTAGGATGATCCATATGCTCTAGCGTTTTCATTTTGTCTGGCATAATAAAAATGTTTGTTTAAACTTAATTATATTTGTGTTATATACCATTGTTAGCCCTTGGATTCGGTTATTTTTAGCAATCTGCTGCTGAGAGCTGTTTCTAAAAACCGTCGGCAAAATTCGAGTGTTTAACAAAGGCATATTTAAAGTATATTTAAAAAATATATACCTGAAGGTTACTCAACTCATCTTTGACTCAACTCAATTCCTCTTTGGTAACTCGATGAGCCTTTGGAGCCGAAAAATCTCTACACAGCCAGTTCTTGACTCTTCCGAACTTTTTTCCACGTAAAAAGTAATCAGATGGAGCGGGGTTGGGGTTGTAAGCTGGGCGAGGGAGCCAAACATGGCACTTCCAGACAAACGAAACAAAAGCCCAAGAATATTCATCCAAATTACAGGGCAGAGCTTGCTCCATCCTACTTTTATATTTTCCGTTCCGATTCGTTCCGATATAACTTAATCTACTCGAGGTAAAGACGAAATATTGTGGATTTTCAGAGGTAAATAATCTTTACTTTAAAAATTAATCTTTTTGGTATCAAATAAACGTTAGAATTTTTTTTAAGAACGCACGAACTTATGGATCATCCTTGTTTCTATATGACGAATCCTTTATGGCTAGTCATAGAAGATATTGCTTCGACCATACACGTTATAGTGGTGCGGGTATCGAAACAACAACAATGGCAAATTGATCAATTGTAAGGCTATTAAATAACAAACAATACCAATAAATAAAAGCTCTGTAATTAAATAAACCAAAAAATAAATAAATATATAACAAGTAAAATTTAAATTATAAATTAAGTTAAGAAATAAACGTTAAAAACACGAAGAAACATCCACTTATGTATCCAGTTATAATTATGATAAATAGTAATCCTCTTAAAAAGCACGATTCACAGATCTGCTTCGAACTTTCGTCGATGGATGGCGCAAGGCGATGCAACTCGTCTCTCCTTTCCACACTTAACGAATATAAGTTTCTGCTAAATCCTCTTGAAATTCAGTCTAATCATTCAAGGCAGAAATACCTCTCTAAGCGTTAAAATGAATTCCAATATTCCTAAACGTAGTTTCGCGCACGTTCCATTCAAGAAGAACCAGTTATGAGAAGAGGCGATCAAAGTTTACATCAGCGAAGGGGAGACTAGTATTCGTACTTCTCTAACAGACTCGGAAGACAAATTTGGACTAAAGTGATCGCGTCTAGAATAAACCTGAAAGTCCATGAAGACACCGATCAGTAAAGACAGTCAAATCGAAGTTTGTGTTCGAGAAGTTGGCCGTGGGTATAACCACGAAATATGTCATCAAAAAAACTTGAGGAGGTAGAAGAAATATAACAAACCTTCGAAATCATAATATGGTTGAGTAGTCACGTACGGAAAGCAGAAAAAATATATACCAGAAGTAAAATCCACCTTAGGGAGCAGAAATCAGTTACCAGCTGCGCCCGAATAAAGGATCGGACTAGCGTGAGTCATTGTTACTTGGTAATAACGGATAAAAAAACCAACATTTCTGATGACAAGATCAGATCAAGAATAACAGAAATATCAACAACGATTTGATTAAATGGTAACCCTACTACAAGAAGTCATCACACATGCAGGGCTATCACTCTAAGCCTTCAGACATGACACAACGAATTGCAAAAAGAATCATGTGTACCTCAAAAGCGCAAAAAATCCTGAATCGTACACGTGCCTGAGAAAAAAAGAGTTTGAATAGGCACATTCCTCTCAAATGAACAACTGTGATGAGAATCACGTGCCCTAAATTGAAACACAGAAAATCAACTCGCCGCTCCAGTAGCTAACGTCTAAATCAATCAGTCCAAATATCAAATATCAAATGAATCAGTTCAATGTCCAAAAAGAAACAATATCCACATTACAGAAGGAAGCAAAACTCAAGTGTGCAATGACTGCCGTGATTTCAACAATTTTTAAAATCTGCTGGAGAGATCAATCAAACCATTGATATTCCTTCTATGTTAATAGTGGCAAAATCCATGAAGGCAGAGCAACTGAACAATTTGGCTGCTAACCAAATACGTGAAATTTAGCCAACATCATCAAGCCACTGGCGAACTGAACAGCTCTGTCAATAAAGATCCCTTCTAAAAGACAAAAATCTATTCCCCTTAAACCACCCTGAAATCTAGATTGAATCATCTCCTGATGATGCTAACATGGTTAGCGAAACTCGCGTCGAGAAGTTAAAAAAAGTTATTTGGTGTTTAGTACTAAACTTGAAGAGATTTACCACTAAACACCAAATCACCTTTTTTTAACATCTCGATGCACGTTTCGCTAACCATGTTAGCATCATCAGGAAATGATTTAATCATAATTAAGAGATTAAATCTCTTCAAGTTTAGTGTTTCACATCAAAGGTTCCAATAGAAGAATTGATCTACGATAGTGTTTGGCTATCGATGCTTCGATCTATCGAAGGCTACAATAGAATAGAAAAAAAAATCAATATTGAAAATATATTTATTTTTTTTAAATCTTTAATTCTTTTTTAATAGTGGATGTTCCTTCAATTAAAACAAAATAAATATTAAACTGATAATAGTAACATAATAATAAATCAAGTAAAAGGAAAGCTATAACGTTTGACTTAACAGACATGACGATATACTTTTGATATCATCAAATGATTCTCGTTAAATTTTAGTTCTAACTGTAGTCATGTCCGTTAAGTCTATAATTGATCATGAATTAATTGATGCTGGTCTGATTTTTCCGTTTTGCGATACCTAATAAGCAGCTCTCGAAGAGTTGCTTCATCGTCCTCTTGTATTTCTTTCTTCGTCTCATTACGCGATGCACGGGCACCGCTGGATCTTTGCCTGAGCGGGGGTGTGTGAGCGCCAGGCCGGCTACCTCTAGCAGTCAGCTTGAGGGTTTCCCAAGTTGAGTTGTCTCTATCGGAGCCACTATCATGCTCCTCCACCTCGACTAATTCGGTCGAAACTGAAACCAAACAGTCGAAAACATTTATCACACTCTACAAGCAACTTGTATAGGCAACTCTAAATACATACAAATACATTTAAAACAAAGTTTAGAGTAAATTTAAAATTTCTCTGGAAGCGAGTTCACAAATTATTATCCTGAACACAGAAGAAAACTCTTAGGATAATTTAAATAAATAATGAGACTGAAGGCTGATTTTTCCTTGTTTTTGAGTATTTTTAATATTCTCCAAAAATCTACTATGCAACTTTTCATGCATATCTAGTACCTACACAAGTCCTCGCCGAGTTACGGATGGTTTCGCGCAGTCTAACTGTTAAGAAGAATGTTCACCACAAGATGGCGTGAGCTGCATTGCATTACAATCTGCATCTGACATGACCGATATATATATTGTCGTACTTTTGTTCATTTTTCAGTTGTTTTAGAAAGTTTAACTCTAACTGGATTAATGATGGCTCAAAGCCAGAAACGGGCCTCGAGAGAAATTTGCTGACGCTTTCCAGCATGACGCTTTTCCAGCAGTTTGACATTCTTTGCCCCCTCCAGTTTCTTCCCCCATACCACTACAGCAGAACGAATTATTGGAAAAAGTCAGTTGGTAATAGTTAAAATGTCTGTGCCGCTCTCGAAAAAAATAATAATAAGAAAAGGTTTAAAGGTTAACTATATTAAGGATAATAATTCACGAAACGCCTTCATATAATATTTTACCTGAATAAGTCGCCATCTAGTAATAATCAGTGCATTTTTTACAGAAATCTGTATTGTTGGTAATGTTCATTCAACCTACCTGTGTATTGAGAAGCAGTTGTGAGCGTGTCAACAGATTCACTTGGGGCCGGAGGTGCTCCTGATACGACGACGTGTTGATCGGGTTTGCGAGGGTTTAGATCGGCCTGTCTCATCGGATTCTACCGCCCCTTCGCTTGTTTGCCGCCGTTTGCCATCGATGAAACTACATTCGAACACACATTTTATTTTGTTGCGTTTTCATTTCTCGTACCAACATCGCAAACCACATGCATTTAAAATCGATTATTCTACATAAAAGAAAGTATACATGATTGAACCAGCAATTTTGTATTGTATAGGTTCTTTAAAAATCAATTAGATTCGGCTAATTATTGTCAACAATTTGTTGTACCGACTTGAATTCTAAGACACGTTTCGGTAATGATTTTTTTATAGTTTCACTTTTTAATGCTGTTAAATTCACGCAAAGAGTTGTTATAAACCAACTTAATATAATTGTGAGCTATCGATTATGCAACGTTCACATAGAGCTCTAGAGCAAAAGTTCAACTTTTTATTAGACAACCTGTGCATTACATCGCCTGTTCTAACAGTGTCCTAACTACTAATACATCTATTACACATATTACGTATTTGGAAAATACATATTCACAGAAATATTTTATTTACAATACCTAGAGCAACGAATAAATTCATAAATGCTTTTTCGACACATAAAAAATATCCTTAAAGTTAACAAAACAAAAATCTTCTGATATAATATAATTGTAAAATTAAATAAAAAATTCAATATAACAAAAATAAAATATAGGCATCATGCTTATTAGTTAAAAATCTTACCTTAAACTTTGGAGCTTCCATTATCAATTTCCTGCGGTAAATCTGTAAACAAAAAAAAATTAAGATATTGTTCATTTAATAGTTAAGTGCTTAAAAACACTAACAAACAGCTGATAAGGAAGTAATTATTGCAGTACATAAAATTGTAGTGATTATAGCATGTTCGAAATTATTTAACCTGTGTTCTATTTATAAAAACAGTGCGTTGATAAAATATAGGTCATAATATTGTTGTCCAGAGAGTACTGTCATTAAATTACCATAAAATAAAAATAAGAAAAAATCACTCACAACAGGAATAAGCAGCGTTATGTAAACACCAACGCCACCTTACGGTTGTTCAGTAAATTTCATGGGTCGACATGATTTTTGTAACATTGATGAGAATAATCTTTTTGCGTTTTGTTTAGGTAGTTTTATATCATTGGGAAATTGAAATTATTTGTACCTGACTTTGGACTGGACACAGTCCAAAGCTGGAAATTACTACAAGACCATGGAGGAGGGTATTTTCACAGTATTTTACGAACCTTTAAGGGTAGTTTTATTGTTTTCTATAGTTTAGTTTGTTTCTGTCTCGTTTACAGTAAAGTTAAGTATTTAAATCGATTTTATATAAAGTGTTAATCGTCGATTTTGTAAAAATCTAGCGGATAAGTTTTGTTATATATATATATATATATATATATATATATATATATATATATATATATATATATATATATATATATATATATATTTATTTATTTTAAAGTCACAAGAGGAAGTCAAAAAAGCTATCTTTTATATTTTAAGTGACAAATTGGAGATCAAGATAAAAGATGGGCTCCTCACGTAAATTTAGTGCAGTGAATGCATCACAAGAAAAAATCTATGCCGTTTGCTGTTTCTATGATGTGGATAGAACCTACTAACCATGTAAGTGATTGCTACTTTTATACTACTAAAATAGAAAGCATTTTAAAAAAGCAAAGAGACAAAATTCCAAAATCAGCAAGCCAAAAAAGGGGCTTCTTTTGAATCTCCATGTTGAGCCTGGACTAATGAAAAACTTTGTCAAAGCCCTGGACAAAGAACGTAATGGTATCAAGTCCCTAAAAGAAATATTTCCTCATTCAAGTGATGCAAAACTAAAAGAAAGCATATTTATTGGACCTCAAAAGAGCAAGTTTCTAGATGATTTCGTTTTCAAGAAAAATTATTGGCAGCTTGGATGTGTTTTGTAAGTGTAGTGAAATAATTTCTGGGCAACAAGAAAGATGAAAATTTTAAAAACCTCATAGATGAACTATTAGAAGCTCATTTGGGTGCAGTAAGCGTCGAACAACAAGAGAGGTTTCACAAGGACATCAGGACAATGGAAGCAAGATACCAGGGGTGCTGGAACCCATTTATGTTGGTCGACTACTGCTGATTTTTAAAAAGAGATGATGCTACAGAACACAAAAATGTCATCTCCGTTTTTTCCCCACCACCGATACCCTGTAACAAAAAAAACTTTACGTGTTACAGTAATAAGCTTATCATTTTCGGATTTAGGACTACAAAATACTTTATACGCACTTATTTTGATCAATGTTACCCCAAAAAAGCTTAAATATGTTGACCTGTGTTATTCTCGAAATTATTGGCCTTTAGGCCGTGGCTGCACGTTTTTAATACGTTTTTTTTGCAGTAGCGACGGTTCTGACGTTCTTTGGTTTTTCTTCAATGTTCTGTATCTCTATCTATCTCGGTTTTCTTGAAAGCAGACCTCACAATATCTTAGCAATTTCACAGAATAAGCGCCCTGAACCGTCACATATTTATAAAGGGTGGGGCAAATGTCATTTGTGTCATTTTTTTTCGTGACAGTTGGCATTTTTGAACGTGAAAGTTTTATTATGGATAAATACAATGTTGTTTTAAATATATTTAAAAAAATAATTTCAAATAATGCATCCTAATCGTTCGGGGCATAATAACTATTCAAAAATTTCAAGAATTCGGAACAGTTGGGATAGGCCCCATATCAGAAGTCCAAGAACAGTGCGAAACGTCAATTCGATGACGTGGTGCGCAATTGGTAATTTCTCTATCCTGTTTACCTCGAATTTTGAAACTGCACATTTTTCCTCATAAGATTGAAATTGTTACGTGTTACCTACACACAATAATAAACGATTATAATCTTTGAATATAAAATTAACAATAACTTATTGTTTTAAACAACTGTAAACTTTTATCAGTTTCCTACTTTTATGCATACTGCCCCTACGGCACTGCCAAACAGGAAACAGTAGTCGGCCATATACAGTTACCATTCTGGTCCCACTTGCAGACTCAGATGCTCTTTCCTGTAGTTATATATTCAAAGATTATAACACTGTAATGCCAATCTCCCGATTTGACGGCTCAAGTTTATGTTTCATGGAATTTTTTCAAGGAAAGGGTTTACATAAATAAGACCCTAACCATACAGAAACTCTAGGATAACATCCGTGCTAAAACACCAGGTATGTGATAAAAGTTAAAAAATGGTTTTAAACAGACACAAAGTTGTATTGTTGCTAAATGGCTCACATTTGACTGACATAATTTTCAAAAATTAATGAATACAATTTAAAAATGAAACAAACAAATTGTAGATAATGTTCTAAAAATAGTTGATTCGCATTTTAAAGAATGTTTTAAGGGCACTTAAAGCAAATAATTACGACGATATATTCCGTATCAGTATTTCTGAAAACGATGATGACAATAGAAATTTATTTCTAATAATAATTAAAACTTATAGAAATTATAAAATGACAAAGCAAAAAAAAAACAACTTATAATATGTTGAAATATTGTGTGCCGATATACACAGTATGTCGAAAAAATAAAGAAACTGTTTGAATTAAAAACAAAAACAATTAGTTATTTTGCCAACATTAGTTATTTTTTATTGAAAATACATCCTTTCGGTATCACTACACCACTGGGCACGTTCAACCAACGCTAGCAATAGATTTTTATGTAATTTTTCGGAATCGCCTCAATAACCCTCGTACCCTATAGCCACTTTGAGTTAAGGGAACAGGAAATAGTCACACAGAGATAAATCAAGCGAAGACGGGGGATGTTGAAACCCACAAACTTAGTTTTTCATCAAAAAATCACGAACAGGAACTGTTCTGTGATATGGTGCATTATCGTGCAACAAAAACAACTTCCTGGCGCTCTATATTCCCACCCAGACAATATTAACCAGTGACATTTAGACCTTGAGGAAAGTATTCCCCATTGTCATCTCTCATGACTTCTGGAAATGCATTTTTTTCTATCTCGGAGAGCCTGGGGACTTCCACGTAACACTTTGACGTTTTGTTTGCGGATCGTATTTGAAGCACCACTTACCATCGATTCCAGGAATGTGCAGTTCCGTCTTGCTGTTTTAGTAAAGTCCTTGCAGTGTTCAACGCGAGCACTATCTTATTTAAGGCGTGAGGGACAAATCGAACACAGACTTTCCGTTTGTTTAACTTCTTTGTCAAAATTTCGTGAATCTTTGGACGTATTTAATTTCTCCTTATTCGCATCGTAGACGATCATTTCACGCACTTTTTTTCCACCAACTTATCGCGGTTTTTGCTTTTTGGCCGGCCTGGCTTTGGGTTATCTTTCAAAGCATCACGACCGTCCAGGAATCGCCACTGGAACACACGTGTACGGGATAAGCAACCATCACCATAAAGTTTTTTCATCAATTCAAATGTTTTTGTAAGTTTTACCGAGCTTGAAACAAAATTTGATATTAGCACTTGTTCCATCGTGTTTTTGTGATGAGGTGACAAAAGAGGAGATATACAGCATGCAGATTATGTATGGTTTCAATAGATGCCGCTAGTAGTTTTTTTTATTTAAAAGGTTTCGTTATTTTTCCGACATAAAAAACACATATTAACTATAGGAAAATATAAATATATGGAATGATAAGATATGAATAATCACGAAAAAAATCTATAGTGAGTAGGAAAAATCTTACAGTACGATTTTGGGTATAAAGTTTGGGAAGTTCCAATAGAGATTATCGAATTCTTGCATATAACAACAAAAAAATATTACTAAAAACAGTAAACTGGCCAGCAATATCGTAGTGCTCTACAGAAAGAAGACTATACCAGTCTTGAAACTCAACAACAAGTGTCAAAATTGTAAGGTTTCCCGAGGAAAAAACTGTAAACTTGAGAAACTTGAAAAAAATGATCTTCATGACAAAAGTGTTGGCGGCAAAAATGATTTCAGTATGTGTGTTCAGTAGTGATGGGAAATACGTATCTTTTTGGAGAGTCGGATCACCGATTCCGAATCAATTCAAAGATCCGGATCCCTGAGCCGGTTCTCGGATCCCACTGAATCTTTTGTCGTATAACTGGTTGCACCAAACTTAGGTGCATAGTCAGATAAACAAATAATTTACGATTGACAGTATTATATAGCATAACATTTTAATTTCTGAGAATATCAACATGCTCGTATATGAATTATTTTTCGAATGAATTATTAAAAGGCTTCGGTATATCATTGACATCAAATAGCAATAATTCACTCTCTCATTAAAACTCTCTTTTACTCTCATTTAAATGAGCCCTTAATCGATCGACACGAACACCCCTTAATATGGTGATTTCAAAGAAAAAATATTTATCCAAGACTATATGAATTTGTCCAAAAAAGACTCTGTCTTATGTCTACTTCAGTGTCATGTGAAAGAATTTTCAGTAAAACTGGTCAAATTGTGGTAGAAAAAATAAGTCGATTGAAAACTAAAAAGATAAATGAAATCATATTTTTACATGTAAATATGTAATTGTTTAAAAATTTTAATTTATAAAAATTAATTTTAAAATTTGATGTACTTATTGTGATGTGTCTTACCTGATGTTGAACTTTATTTTATATACTTTGTATCTTTATGTTTTTTTGTCATATTTTTTATATGTTTATAGTTTATTTTATAATTTATAATTTTCGTGTTTTACAATTTAATCTATTTATATAATGTATTTTGATGTATATTATTTTATATATATATATATATATATATATATATATATATATATATATATATATATATATATATATATATAAATCCATGTAAGCCATACGCTAAATAAATAAATAAATGTACTTGTTTAAAAATAAATTAATATATTTAATTATTATGTGTATTATTCTATATATTTATATATTTAGGTACATAAAACAATAATAGATTGCAAATTTTAAGCCACAGTACGGCTCCTTTCCCCACGAATCTTTTCTCTCACGGTTCACAAATCAACGGATCTAAAAAAGACCCGAGATCCGTCCGACCCGACTATCTAAGATCCAACAGAACCGAGAACCGTCAGGGATCCGAGAACAGTCTGGGATCCGAGAGCCGTCTCGGATCCAAGAACCGTCTGGGATCCGAGAGCCGCCTGGGATCCGAGATTCGTGAATCGTAATTTTAGGAACCGGTTCATTCGACTCTTTTAAAAGATCCGAATCTGGGAGTCGGATCAGATCCGATCCGGACATCTCTAGTGTTCAGTATGTATTTAAATTCCGCCGGCCGCGGTGGTCTGGTGGGTTAGTAGCCTGCCTGGCAATCCAAAGGTAGCTGGTTCGATTCCAGCGCTCGAATGGGTGTTTATCTTTAATTCTTCGGCCCGTCTTACTTCCTACCCTACACACACACTTATATACACTCGCATATACACACACACGCCCACACATTTCCACACCTAAATGTCTGTGATTGTTTCTAGGCAAGAGTGTAAAATCCGACAACGAATTACCCCGCAGCCACGCCAGTTAAAGGCTGGATAAGGCCGGATGCCTTCTGAGAAGTGTTCTACGTTGGTCACTCGCCAGTTGGTAGGTTTCCTGATACACTTATGGGTAGGCACATAATCAAGGGTTGATAGCCTGAGGGGAGTGCTAGCCTGGGACAAACCCAGGCCAGCACTCCCCCTGGTAGCTGATGACCGTGGTTCGGAATTCACGTTAAGCTGTAGGTCCAGTCGCTAAATAGCCTTAGATGCTAATTCCAAATTTACGGAGGAGCTATAAAAATCCCGAAGGATACTCAGTGATTGTGTCCAAGAACTAAATATATTTTTATACTTTTTTTATTCCCCAGTATATTTCATTGATGAATACACGTCTGGAATGTCGGCAAATTCTTAAGAAACAAAAAATAAACATTTATTCTGTATATTTAATATATACATGTCCAAAAGTTGGAATATTTACAAATAGGATATTCTTCTTCTTCTTCTTCTTAAGTAACTTGCCTTCTGCTCCAAACAGCGGGCAATTAGCCAGCGGATTAGGAGTGGCAAAGATTAGTCTGGCTCGAAGCCATAACTTCGTCACTCAAATATACTATAACAGTTTATTATATAATGTAAATACCACTGGAAGCATCCGGCTTCATCCGGCCTGGTTACCGGCGTGACGATGGGTCAAAAAATTGAACTATTGCAAAATATCACCACTGGAAGCATCCGGCTTCGTCCGGCCTGGTTACCGGCGTGACAATGGGTCAAATACTGTTCGATAAAAATTAAATACACAATCACAGTCACTAATATAAACTTCTCAAAAAATAAAATCTGAAGACGGGTTATCAAAATACTACTTCGATGGCTTTCACCACTACTTTCTCTTGATAAAACTCTAAGATGATTCAAATGCACGTGGATAATAATCGGCAGTGACACCCGCCTCGCTTCACACGAAAGCGATGCGGAAGTGCAAATAGGATATCTAAACCTATGATACTCTAAAAATTGTGATGGATATTTATTTTAGACCATTTTCAAATAAAAATAACAAAAGCATTGTTTTGCCGATAACATAAGTTTTTCGATTTTTGCCCATTCCATTGATAATGGTATTTACACATTTTTTCAGTTCTTTTTCCGTTTTCAATCAATCCGTTTAAAATTCCAAAAAAAGAGACAAATGACGTAAAAGATCGCCCCAGAAGTGGTAGGAAACGATGTACAACAGCTGCACAAGATCGGCAGATATCAATGATAACTTGAAGAAATCGTGTGGTATATCAAAGGAGTTTGTTAGGCTTGAAGGGATAAATGTTTCACTACAAACGATAACGAGAAATTTGCTTCGCAGAAGACCTTTACGTGTTCCCAAACTAACCCTTCAATAAAAAATGTAAGATAGCAATGGGCTCAAGAAATGGTGAATCGTAGTCCTAACTGGAATAAAGTGATGTTCTCCGATGAGACGAGAATTAGCTTGGTTTCTGAGTAATAAAGAACATTAGTTTGGAGAGCATTCGTGCTGTGTACATCGAGGAAGTTTTAAATTCAGTTGTACGTCTGTTCCGGACGCAGTGGGCGATGGATTTGTTTTCATGGATGACAACGCACGTCCTCATCAAACAGCAGCAGTACATCATTTTCTTAAAGAGGAGGGAATAACCAAGTTAGGTTGGCCAGCAAATTTCTTTGACATGAATGTTATTGGACATATTTGGGACATTTTGAAAACACGCATCAAGAAACGAAACAATCCTCCTCTTATCCTACGAGAACTAAAAGATGCTGCTCATGGAGAATGGGAGAGAATTTCACAAGCCCAAATTGATAATTTAATCGACAGCATGTCAAATCGCCTACAGGCATGCATATAGACACATGGAGGAACTACTTACTATTAGTTTTATTGATAGTTATTCTTTTTATTTCTAAATTACTTTTGAAGGCAATTGGTACATTGTAATTTTCTGACTCCAAAATAATAAATTGGGTCACTTGGTACATTGGTCATATGGTGTCGAGTTTTATTTGGTACCAGTAAGAGTTGTAAGAAAATGATGATTACGTAAACGAGTAAAATATCAGTAAAAAATATTTGAATATTCCAAACTTTTGGACATATGTGTATGTATTGTTTGAAGCATGATTAATCAGAATGTCAATTAGTCATTATCTTGATAAAACTAACTTTTATCAACAATCTCTTGATTGCCATGAAAATGTTTAATCAAACAATTTTTTTTCAAGTTATTATTGACCTAAATGTGACGAGATAAGAATAATCACAAAAATTAGGCAGGAATTCCTTATACGTTCAACGTAATTGTTTTGCTTATCCATAAATTGAACAATACATACCCAAAAGACAACAAAAGTCCTCCGTAATGTTCACTATATTACAAATAATAAACACTTCACTCACGCGTAACCGAGCTACAGACGAAACATGACTTGATTTTTTTATTTTGTATTTCCATAAAGCACGAATCTTATCTAAACACACGTAAATCTATTTAATTAAATATAAATCACTTAATTGATGAACAAGAACATAATACCCGGAGTCGTTATCAGTAATTATGTCACATACCAAATGTCCATATGTAATGATTGTTCAAGGTTATAATAACCCAACATAAAAGCAGAAACAAAGGTATATGCTTATTTTTTATGGAAATATCAGTTTATCTCAGTATGTTTGTGTTGTAAAATGATTAAAACTAAAAATACCACCACGATCAAGAGAACAACCCGTAATATAGCGTTAACATCCTTGACGAGATATATACTAAATATTCGTAGTGAGAAAACAGGCAATTACCGTATTTTTACTTGTAATAGTCCCCAATTATTTCTCAATCAAATAGTTTATTCGTTGGTTGAACGCGAATTTCTAAACGATAACTGAAACGCAACATCATCGTCTTATAGTCAGACTGGTTGTTGTTCACTTTCCATCCGTCTGTGGAAAGTAGCTTTGTGGAATCAACGGACATTTCACTAAGTTAAAGTATTATCATCCAAATGAAACCTTTCAAGGTCAAACACTCCTGTTTTTATCATTATTTATTAATGCATATTATGCAAAATATGTTAAAATATACTGGTCAAGTAAAAACAAATTCAGGATTTTTTTATTCTCACAACCAGTCAAGTCAAAAAAAAATATAGAACGTACTTTAAGCTGTGTTTCAGTATATTGAACTTTATTAAAGATAGAATTTCAACAAAAAGCCTTGTACAGAAAACAGTAAGAATGTTGTGGAATTATAACAACGGTAGATGTCATACTAGGACTACAGGCTGTGAATTCTTAAGAAATCGGACACTATTTATTCTTTTTAAATCTATATCCAACAAAGCTTTAATTTATAATCTTTATTGAACTAACTTTTGTCAGCATCTCTTTATTGCCGTGAAAATATTTAATAGAAATATTCTTATTTTTTTTTTTAATATTCTGATTTAGCCTAATGGTATTCGCACTTCCATACTCCCTAAGGGAAACATTGACTTATCCCACATATATTAGATATCAAAAGGATTAAGCTCTGCGAGGGTCCTTTCCAGGTTCTCGGGCCACAGGGTTGTGGAGACGATGGATGTCTTTGGTTTGCTATTGTTTTCCAAAAACTTTCGAACGTTTCGAGCTGTTCTAAGAATACAGCCTTCTTCATAACATAAGTTTTTCGATTTTTGCCCATTCCGTTGATAATGGTATTTACATGTTTTTTCAGTTTTCAATCAATCCGGTTAAAAATGCCTAGAAACAAGATATCTCATTTGAACAGATCAAGAGTAATTGCTTTGTTACAACAGCGTTTTAATCAAAGTGATATCGCGGAATTTGTAGATGTTTCCCAAAGTGCTGTATCGAAAATTCATAAAAAATTAAAAGAGACAAATGACGTAAAAATTTACAGGTTCTCGGCCCACACGGTTGTGGTTACGATGGATGTCTTTGGTTTGCTATTGTTTTCCAAAAACTTTCGAACGGTTCGAGCTGTTCTAAGAATACAGCCTTCTTTATAACTCTAAAAAGGTGATCGTTGAAACCCAAAGTTAATATTTTTTATCAGGCTCTTTGGAATGATTCCGGCTGATGACAATACGATCGGTATTGTTTCCACGCACTTCATATTCCATTGTCTTTTCACCTGTTCCTGAAGCTTCTTATATTTCAGAAATGTATCAGTATGTTTTGCAACTAGATTATTTTTGTTTGGAATAGCTATATCTATAAAAGTTTGTTTTTCTTAAAGTTTTATCAATAACAACAATATCGGGTCTGTTATTATTTATTTTCGGTTCGATAAGTACTGTTCAGTCCCAATACATTCTGTAATTATTGTTCTCTAGAACTGGTCGATTGTAATTGTAGTATGGGACTTCATCTGATTCCTTTAGCTGCAGTTTGATTACCAATTCTTGATGAAGGACCTTCGCCACTGCGTCGTGCCTTTATATTCTGTTGCTGCAAATGCTTCACAGCCCCCTGTTATATGCTGGATTGTCTCCGAAACCTGGCACCCATATCTACATCAATTATCTGTCATACTGCCGTCCCGAACTATATAAATGAGATAATTTTTGGCAGGTATAACTTGGTCTTGTATTGCCAGGAGGAAATTCTCTGTCTCCAGAAACATCTGTCCAACAGTCAGCCAATAGTTCGACGCTAATATGTCGACTTGTTCCTGAGTGACCTCATTTAAATGTCTCCCATGTAGTGGCTTTTATCTCCATGACTGTATTTCCTCAAGTTCAGTTTTAGCGTAGACTTGAAACTTAACAATCGTTTTGATCTTGATCGATCACCCTGGCATACAGCTTTATGTAGCATAGACGTTTTCGCCTGCTTCAAGAAATATTTCCGTAGATTTCCTATTTGTTGGTCCAGTTGCTTACTAATATCGACTAATCCCCTACCGCCTTGTTGTCGCGGCAATGTTGAGCGTTCCACTGCAGTTCTAGGGTGGTGTTTCTGTGATTTTGTAAGCAGTGTCCTGATCTTGCGTTGCAAATTTTGTACGTCGGTTCTGCTGCAGTTAAATCCAGTTACTATCACAGACATAGGTGTTGAAAACCTTAGACATATTTGTGCTATTTAAGTTTGTTCTCAAAATTTGTCTCGCTTTTTTAATAAATTGACAGGTAACTGTCAGTACTATTGACCTGAATACTAACAGAAAAAAAATATTAATAAGAAGAAAAACAATTTACCAGAAATGTAAATATGAAACCGGAATTTTTGTATAGAAAATAGACGTTTATTGTGTGAAAATGATAAAAAATATTTTATTCGAAGTATTACCCATCGCTAGCTGTACATTTTTCCCATCTGTCTGACAATTTGTGGATGCCACGCTAAAAAAAATTGTTGTTCTTCTGAGGTAAATCAATCATCGAGCTAGTTTAGTACATTTTCGTAAGAAGTGAAGCGCTGCTCAGCAAGTCCATCGATGCAAATAAGTAATAATCAGATGGAGCCAAGTCTGGTGAGTAAGCCGCATGCGACAGTATTTCTTTTATTTTTATTATTATTATTGAGATCCTCACAATAAAATCGTTACAATATACAATACAATAACTTTCAATACAATGCCATACAGCCTGTATGTCTAGTTCCTACGCTAATATAATAAGAAAACTAACCTACAACCCACAAAGCACTGCTTGTGTGTGGGTCTTCACAATGTTATTGCTTATGTTTTCCAGCAAAAGGTTAAATAACTGAGGAATAGCAATAAGAGACAAGACATAAGAGGACTTTCTCATTCCAGTTTTGTTAGTGAATGGAATGTTTAAAATAGTCGCACCACCAGCCCTTGTGCCATAACGAACGTATTGCTTATATATACCCCAGAGAGTTAAGATGTTTATATAACAGAACAGTTATCATCATATAATACTGGCATTTCAAAGGAAGAACTCCCGTCATAATAAAAAGTTCACTACTCGGGTGGTCCATCGGTTTTCTGAACATTAACCTTAGAAATATTTTTTGCATTCTCTCAATCGACTCAAGGTGGCTGTTGTATGTGCCACCCCACGCAACAATTCCATATGTTAGAATAGAATTAGCAAGAACGTTGTATAGATAGATAGATAGATAAAGATTTATTTGTCCCAATTAAATGTACATTTGCAACTGCCATATTGGCACGGAACATTGTGAACATAAAATAATAAATATAATAAACATAATAAACAATTCTTACAAAAAATAACAAAAAAGAGAATAAACTCAAACAATCAATAACATTTAAAGCTTTAGACAAATCAATGCACATTGTCATCCTGGTTCTTTTAGCATTTAATATATAGTACTTTTCTAAAAATCCTATCAATCTTTTATAAAATACCTTCTCTAATATTTTATTAACGTTGTTTAGTAACGCTATCGGTCTGTAGTTTTTTTCTTCATCTGATTTGCCCTTTTTGTATATTGGTTTTATAAGCGCATTTTTCAATAAATCAGGATATGCACCACTGGAAAACAGAGGTTCACAATAAAAGATAACGGTCTAGATATATAGTTTACAATCTCTTTAATTATTTGTGTTGGAAGATTGTCATCCCCGACTGATTTTTTATTCTATAATTCCTTTATTATTTTCGAAACCTCATGCCAATCCGTAGGTGCCAAATATATTGTCTGAGCCACCGAGAAAACTGAAGCATTGCAGGCTGTAATCGGATTCATATCCAAACATGAACCCACAAAATAATTATTTAGACTATTAACGGTCTTAATAGGATCACCATATTTCGAAGCAAAACACTCCAATACACACTTATTTTGCTTACTTTCATCTGTTATTTCTTTTACCAATTTCCAAGTAGCAGCCATTTTATTTTCAGTTCTAGATATAAATTCTTCATTCGGCATTTTTTTTGCTTTCCCAATTACTTGTTTCAGTATGTTATAGTATGTTTTAATATATCAAATGTATGTCTTAATATATCAAATGACATACGCTCTGATGCTTTCTTAAATTCCATCACAACAAAGAGCCTTTTCTATAAACCGAGTATGAGTTTTCCAAGAAAGTAGCTCCTCCAAAGTACTACCAAGATACTGCAGCAAACTGTTTCACCTTTATACAATCACATGATGTATCTCTACAGTTTAAATGGTGCCATTTAATAGACTTATCGAAGTGCCAGGGTTTCTGAAGTGCAAAATTAAGCATCCTAGACTTACCTGTTCTAATAAAATAGAATACCACACAGTACTACACGCCTTATTAATATCCAAAAATAATCCACTTACATATTTTCCTTCATTAAAGTTCTTATACAAGCAACTGGCAAACCGAAACAAGGCTGAATTCATTCCCAGACCCTTCCTAAAGTCTATGGAGTTGGATGGAACTGTTGTGCCATTAATTCTTCAAAAACTTTTGATAACTCTCACAGACCGAACTGTTACAGCCTTTAAAAATTGGCCCAAGGTCAGCTTTTTAAATTGATTGGGATATTCCTGTTGAAATTGATATACTAAACATATAAGCCACTATTGGAGCAATCTGTTTTTTAATATTTCTTAGCATTTGAGTTCCAAGCTCATACAATATCTAAGATCAGTCTCGTTATCAACAGGAGTGACTGCAAATGACTTCACCTTATGCAGCAGGGAAGATCTCTCGCAGATACACCATCAAAATACTTAGAAAATGCTTCCACACTTCTCCCCCCTAATTTCCCAACTAAACGCCTCAATTGTTTCCTTGACCAGTTTCACTGTGTGTGATGGTGCATTATCAGGAAGCAAAACGGTTTCGCCAGGTTTTAGCAGCTTCTGATCCCACCAAACGCGGAGCATTGTCTTCCGTCCATAGCGATTTGGTCTTGCAGTCGATGTCAATGGTTCGCCTAGAGTTACCCATCTTTTACGCTTAGGATTCTCAAAATATATCCACTTTTCACTTTCTTTTTACCTAGCGAGCAGGATTTCGCAAGTGGTTTTTCGGTTTTCCTGCTGTCTTTCATTCAGTTCATGTGAAACCCATTTTCCCATTTTCTGGATCTTTCTTATAACTTTCAAACGTATAGAGACGGCTTCTAGTGTCGCATTTAATTGATCCGCGAGTTGTTGTTGCGCTTGAACGTCATCCTCATCCAACAATGCTTTCAATTAATTGTCTTCAAACTTTTTTGATGGTCTTCCGCGTTCTTCGCTTCTCATGTCAAAATCGCCACTTTTGATTTTTTAATTCAAAGCACTGTGATTTACCAAGAGCATGCTAACCGTAAGCTTCGATGCGATTCTGCAGCAGTTGTCTTCAAAGAGTAACAGAAAATGAAGGCTGTCTGCAAATCGTAGTTTCCGGGCACAAAATTCGACATGTTCAACGCTATTACAAACTATGCTGTTGTATGAAACTTGTATTGTTGTGAGTTGAAAATCTTTGTCAGATGTCAACAAGAAAAGGGCCATCTATGGGCGATTTTGTATTTACAGACCTGGTAATATCGTAAATTCGAAGAGATTTACCACTAAACACCAAATCACTTTCTTTAAACCCCTTTCCTGATGATGCTAACATCTTTAGCGAAAAGTGCGTCGAGAAGTTTTTTTGGTGTTTAATAGAAAATCTGTTCGAATTCACATCGAAGGTTCCAATAGAAAAACTAATGTTCAATATAATGCCCTCCGTTATAAATAACAAATACATACCGAAGAGCGACAACAGGTTTCCTTCAATTATGCTTTCAAAATTATGCTTTCAACAGTCTACACTTTAGATACACACAACCGAACTACAGAGAAAACAACGATATTTTTATTTGGTATTTTCATAAAACATAAATCTTATCTAAACACACGTAAATCTATTGAAATTAACCTAAATTGCTTAATTGATGAACAAGAACATAATAACCGAAGTCGTTATCAGTAATTATATGACATACCAAATGTCCATATGTTATAACGGTTCAAGGTTGTAATAAAGTAAAAATTAAACAACAAAGAAAAGGTAATATTTTTTTTATGGAAATGTTAGTTTATCTCAGCATGTGTATGTTGTAAAAGTTATTTAAACTTTAAAAATACCACCGGATTAAGAGAACAACCTGTACTATAGCATTAACATCCTTGACGAGATGTATACTAAGAATATTTGTGGTGAGAAAACCGGTAATTATCACACTTTTACTTCTAATAGTCCCCAATTATTTACCAATCAATTAGTATATTCGTTAGTTGAACGCGAATTTCTAAACGATAACTGAAACGCAACATCATCGTCTTATAGTCAGACTGGTTGTTGTTCACTTTCCATCCGTCTGTGGAAAGTAGCTTTGTGGAATCAACGGACATTTCACTAAGTTGGAATATTATCATCCAACTGAAACTTTTCAAGGTCATACACTGCTGTTTTTATCATTATTTATTAATACATATTATGCAAAATATGTTAAAATATACTGGTCAAGTTAAAAAGTATCAGGACTTCTTCATTTTCATATGCAGTTAAAAAAAGTTTTCTCTCTGTTTTTCGTGAAAATTAATGCTTTTGTTTAAACAAATTAGTAAAAGACATGTCATTGAAAGTATTGTTCATCTCTAGCCACTACTTTCTCCCATCTTTCTGGTAGCATACGAATACCATGTCGAAAGAACGGCTCATCTGTTGAGTGTTGGAATTTAAATCAAAAAATTCATGAGAGACATCTAGCGGACACTTACTCAATTATACAAATGTCAAACTAGTCATGTTACCATACGAATATAGTTAGCATCGAACTTTCGATAGGAGCGTATCATTTACCGCTACCCCTCCGTTTTTAACAGGTTATGGACCCAGACCCACGTGGTTTTGTTCTCGCGTAGTATCGGTAAGTGATTTTTTAACGTCGTCGAATAGTGCAGAACTCGAAAATGGCAGGAAGTGACTTATCCAGTGTGCCAAAGCTTCTCGGTAGAGAAAATTACGATGATTGGGCTTTTGCAGTTGAGAATTTTGTCGTGTTAGAGGGTTTAGAAAATACTCTCAGTGACAAAGAGACAGATTCAGTGCAAATTGCGAAAGCGAAGGCCAAATTAGTGATGACCTTAGATACATCGATATATTCACACGTAAAAGAAGCAAAAACAGCTCTGGATGTGTGGGAAAAATTAAGATGTTTGTATGCAGACAGCGGTTTTACAAGAAAGAAAAAGAAAACTATGTGAATCAGACAATTCAAACTGCGCAGAAGTTAAAACGAGCAGGTTTCAATATAGACGAATATTGGATCGGATCGTTGCTATTGGCAGGGCTCTCGGAACGATTCAGTCCTATGATTATGGCGATTGAAAATTCCGGTGTTACCATATCTACAGATTCCATTAAGACTAAATTCTTGGATATGGAGATAGATGGCAGTAGCGGAAAATCAAGCGCTCTGTACGTAGTAAGCAAACGCAAGAGTCGAGCGAGAGATGGCGTTAAAGGCAATCTCACTCACGAAGTGTTTTCGTTGTAAACAGTTGGGTCACTTTATGAATAAATGCCCCGAAAATAAACGAAACGAGAACTCAGGCAAAAGGAAAACATCCAGTGCTTTCAGTGCAGTGTTCTTAAGTGGACAATATACAGAAAACGAGTGGTATATTGACTCAGGAGCAAGTGTACATTTAATTTCAAGAAAAGATTGGCTTGAAAACATAAATTACCATGTAAAGCCCAAAGAAATTATGATTCCGAACAAAATGGTTGTGCCAGTAGTGTGTTCTGGAGACATAAAAATTCAAACAGTTGTCAAGAATGAGAAGCATGATGTTGTTATAAAAAATGTTTTATATGTCCCTGATTTAACCACAAATTTGTTGTCTATTGGTAAGTTCAGTAAAAATGGAAACAGAATCTTTTTTGAAAAGAATGGTTGTAAAATGTTTAATAACAAAGGTCTTATTGCTGCAGCTGATATTAAAACTAATGTGTATGAACTGAAATATGTAAAATAATATCAAAAACCTGTAGTTAACTTAACGGTAACAGCTAATATTTTACATAGGAGGTTTACTCATTTAAATTACACAGATTTAAAACTAATGCAGCAGGGAGCAGTTGAAGGGCTTACGTGCAGTGACAACTTAAATAGAAGTAAAGTTTATGAGGTTTGCTGTCAAGGGAAACAATCAAGACTTCCATTTACAAACAAAGGCAACAGAGCAGAATCCTTGTTGGAAGTGGTACATGCTGATATGTGTGGACCAATGGATGAACTTTCTATTGGAGAATCAAGGTTTTTTTCTATTATTTGAAGACGATTATAGTAGAATGGTTTTTGTTTATTTTCTTAAAAGGAAAAATCAAGTCATAGATTTCTTTAAAGAATTTAAAGATATGGTTGAAAATCAATGTAACAAGAAAATGTTAGCATCATCAGGAGATGATTTAATCTCACTGACCAGATTAAATCATCTCCTGATGATGCTAACATTGTTAGCGATACGTGCGTCGAGTAGTTCAAAAAAGTATGTTGGTGCTTAGTGGTAAATCTCTTCAAGTTTAATTGTGGAAAAGGCAAGATGTATGATTTTCGATACAGATTTGTCAAAAAGTTTTGGGGTAGAGGCCGTTTTTACTGCAGTTTACTTGCGTAATCGCAGTGTGGCAGCGGGTTTAAATAAGAGTGCACCTTTTACTATATGGAATGATAAGAAACCAAATGTCAGCCATATACGCATATTTGGAAGTAAAGTGATGGTTCGTATTCCAAAAGAAAAGCGTAGAAAATTTGACAAAAAATCCAGAGAGATGATACTTGTTGGATTTGATGAAAATATAAAAGGTTACCAACTTTATGATCCAAACACAAAAAACATTATTACAAGCAGAGATGTCATTATAATAGAAAAGGAAAAGAAGCAAAAAACTTCAATCATGATCACTGATAATCCTTCAGAGAATATTGAACCAGTGGGGGCGACATCTATAGACAGCAATGAGTTCATGGATGATGACTCTGATTCTAATGATAGTGATTTTCTTGTATCAGATGACACAGTAAACCAGTGTGAGCCCCTTAGACGGTCAAAAAGGGAAAGAAAACCGAAGAATTTTGATGACTATGTTACATACATGTGTATTGGTGATATAGATCTAGAAGATGTTCCCATAACGGTGTCGGAAACGTTTTCCAGACCAGATAGACTATGTTAGCAGCAAGCAATGGAGGAGGAAATGAGTTCATTAGAAGAAAATCATGCATGGGATCTGGTAGATCATCCAGACAGTGGAACAGTGGTTCAGTGCAAATGGGTTTTCAAAAAGAAGTGTGACAGTCACAATAAAATCAATTATCGTGCTCGGTTACTGGCAAAAAGTTTTTCACAGAACTTGCAAATAACTCACAAGACTGCATTCTTAAATGGACATTTGCAAGAAAAAGTTTACATGACGCAACCTGAAGGTTTTGTTATTGAAAATAACAAAGTTTGTAAATTGAATAAGGCAATTTATGGCTTAAAGCAGTCATCGAGGGTGTGGAATCATAAAGTTAACAATATTTTGTTTGAACTATGATTTAATTTGCTTAATTGATGAACAAGAAAACAAAATATCCAGAGTCGTTATCAGTGATTATATCCCAAACCAAATGTCCATATATTAGGATGCTTCAAGTTTGTAATAGAGGAAAATTAAACAACAAAGAAAAGATAATATTTTTTTATGAATATGTTTTATCACTAATATTTGTGTATTGTAAAGTTATTGAAACTTTGAAAATACAACCCCAATTAAGGAAACGAACTGTAATATAGTGTTAATATCCCTGATGAGATATAAACTAAGAATATTTGTAGTAAGAAAATTGGCAATTATCATACTTTTACTTCTAATAGTCCGTAATTATTTACCAATCAAATAGTGTTTATTCGTTTGTTCGGTTTGGTTGCAAATTTTTGAACGCATGAACGCATCATCGTCGTTATAATGGTCGACTTTTTAAGTATGTCCGATCTTGTAATAGGGGTCGCTGTCAAACAAACTGTGAGTTTGTGTACCTCTAGTGTCAAAATTATTCATCATGGTATTCTGTCTGCCAAAGTTATTCTGTCTGCCAAACTTATAGAGCGATGAGCGATAGAGCGAACAACACAGCGATGTATTAGCCGAATTATCGACAAATTTCCAACGTATTTCACGCTGCTCGATGTAAAAACAAAAACATTTCGTCCCCCGTTCGCAATGATCAATGATTATTTAATTCCGAATTTGAATGGTATTGATCTGGAGGAGACGTGAACAACAACGTGTTCAACAGGACGGCTCCACATGTCATACAGCCAACGCAACAATCGATTTATTCAGCGAAAAATTCAGTGAGAAAATTGAACGGACCTGTTAATTTGCCACCAAGGTTATGTGATTTAACGCCTTTAAATTATATTGTTTGTGGTTATGTTAAATCTTTGATCAATGCCGATAAACCAGCAACGACCTGTAATATAGCATTAACACGCTTGACGAGATACTAATACCAATCATAGTGAGAAAACCAACAATTGTATTTTTACTTCTAATAGTCCCCAAATATGTGTCAACTAAATATTATAGTCGTTGGTTTAATGCGAATTTCTAAACGATAACTAAAACCCAACAACATCGTATAGTCGGACTGGTTGTTGTTCACTCTCCATCCGTCTGTGAAAAGTAGGTCCGCGAAATCAACGGACATTTCACTCAGTTGGAGTATTATTATCCAACTTAAACCTTGCAAGGTCAAACACTCCTGTTGTTATCATTGTTTATTAATGTAAATTAAGCAAAATATGGTAAAACATACTGGTCAAATTAAAAAGTATCAGGAATTTTTTATTTTCATAACCGGTAAAAAAAAATGCTGATAGAAGGTCACCTCAGGAATTTGGACAAAATATCTTGTTCAAGAAATAGTAGGAATATTGTGTTGAACAACGGTAAGCAGGACAAGATTTCTTAAGAAACAAGAAACTACTTATTCTGTGTTTTCTAATTTATTATCTTTATCGAATCAACTTTATCGCAATGAAAATATTTAATAGAAATATTCTTAAACTGTTTTTTTTTTAATTATTATCGACCTGAACGTAAAGAGAAATATTAAAAAAAATACTTACCCAAAAGCGACAACAGGTTTCCTTTAATGACCTCTATAGATTACCAAACCAAGAACTACTACCACAAGAACTTCAATGATGCAACAGAAAAACTATTATCTCAATACACTTCAGTCTCACACAACCGAACTACAAAGGAAACATGACATGATTTTTTTATTTTGTATTTTTATAAAACACGAATCTTATCTAAACACTCGTAAATCTATTGAAATTAATCAAAATTGCTTAATCGATGTACAAGAATACAATACCCGTCGTTATCGGTAATTATTTTACATACCAAACGTCCGTACGTAATGATTAATCAAAATTTTAATGAAGCAAAAGTAAACTAAAAAGAAAATGTAATAATTTTTTATGGAAATTATAATTTACCACATATCTGCAACGTCTACAACCATCTACAGCATGGCGTTAACATCCTCGACGAGATACACACTAACAATATTCGCTTTGGAAAAACCGGTAATTATTGCATCTACAACAATTGTAATTTCCAATTATTTATTAATAAAATCGTATATTTATTTGTTGAATGCGAATTTCTACGCAAAAACTAAAACGCAACAACACCGTCGATGTAGTGAGACTGGTTGTAAACTCTTTATTCATCTGTGAAAAGTAGGTCTGTGAAATCAATGGATATTTTACTAGATTGGAGTATTTGCGCCCAACAAAAACAATTCAAGGTTGAACATTCCTGCTTCATTCGTTGTTTATTAATTTAAAATTTTAGGAAACATGTTAAAATGTCCCCAATAAAAATTGTGCAAGGCGCGTTCATTTAAACATAGTCAATATAAAACAATTATTTCTAAATTCTATTTAAAAAAATTTCTAAATTATTGTAAAATAAAAATTATAAATCAGTTAATCATTTGTATTTCTTACCCCTGTATATCTCTGCAATAATTTAAATATTTTTAACTGAGAAAAACCTGTTTCAGCGTTGTGGCAATAACTAGGACATGGTCAAACATAGAGATTGATTGTTTGAAGAATTAAGATTCAATATAATATTTTAATAATAATAATAGGTCTTATTTAAAATTCATTTAAAATTATTACATTTAAAATTCTACAAGAAGTTTGGCGAACCGAACGGATTCCGGAAGATTGGAAATATGCTCTAATCCATCCACTACACAAGCAAGGAGATAGAATGGATGTAAACAACTATAGAGGGATATCTCTTCTCCCAGTTTGTTACAAGATTCTATCTCAATGTCTGCTAGACAGAGCACAGGGACAGTTAGAACCTAAAATTGGTGAACATCAAGCAGGTTTTCGACCGGGCAGATCCAGCCCTGAACAGATCCTGAATCTAAAGTTGATCCTAAGACATCAAAAACTGTACAATAAAAATCTCGTCTGTACATTTGTGGATTTCAAAAAAGCATATGATTCTATTGGCCGCGAATCTTTATTCCGAATCTTAAAAGAACAAGGACTAGATCTGAAAACGCTGGCAATTATTAAAGCAACATTAACTAACACAAGGTCAAAAGTTAAATTCATGGGTGACCTCTCAGAGGCCTTCGAAACTAAAACTGGAGTGAGACAAGGGGACGGACTCTCGCCACTCTTATTGAACTGTGTTTTAGAAAAAGTAATACAGGAGTGGCGTGAAAAAAGTCGGCCCTGAATATTGACCAGCCCATTAAACTGGGGAGAACTAACATCAAAATTGATTGTCTGGCGTTTGTTGATGATCTAGCAATTTTGGCTCAAAATGTATTTACGACACAAAAACAGATTGAAATCCTAAAAGAAACAGCAGAAAAGGTAGGACTCCAAATTTCCTTTGAAAAGACACAGTACATGACCTGCAACAGACTAAGAACACCATTTCTAAAAACAAAATATGGTAACATCAGACGAGTCTCTCAATTCAAATATTTGGGTAAAATAATCATGGAAAATGGGTTGGAAAAAGCGGCCAATAAGGTTGTAACCTTATCAAAATCAAAAATCACACAAAAATCACAATCAAAAAATGGAAACGACATTGAGACTTACACAAAATATTTACAAGAAAAAAATGCATACCTAAAAACACAAAACTGAGACATCACAACACAGTTATTAAGCCAGCATATGGGGAAGAAACGCTCATTTTGAATAGAAAGAGGGACATCGACGACATTGAAAAGAAGGAAAGGAAAATCATAAGAAAAATCTTAGACCCCAAACAAATAAATACAACATACCGACTTCGAGAAAACCAAGAAATCAAACAATACACAGATATATATATATATATATATATATATATATATATATATATATATATATATATATATATATATATATATATATATATATATATATATATATATATATATATATATATCTATAGCGATATGATAAAAAGAAGACTTAAGTTTTACGGAGACATAAAACGGATGAATCCGAGTAGGCTAACTAGACAAATAGTCGAATTTTATGAAAATGGGAGTAGAGCTAAAGTAGAAATAATTAAATGGATTGCTGCTATTAAAGAGGACCTAAGATCAGCAAATATTACACAAAGTGAAATTCAGTATAGAGGCTGTTTCAGACACAAGGTTGACGTTTGAAAGGTTGGCCAGAGAGAAAAATGTAGGAAGACTGGAACAACTTGGTCTGACGAAAGGAAAAAAGCTCATAGCGAAAGAATGAAATTAGTATGGGCGCAAAGGAAGGCTAACAACAACAAACGCCTCTAATTGTACTTCGCGTGGTCCACCAGGGCCCATACGTGAATAATAATAATAATAATAATAGGTCTTAATAAATCAATGACTCAAAGGGGCAGTCTGACTTTAAGTCATTCTTAACACAGATTTTTTTATTACTTCTAGAAATACAGAATAAAATAAGAGTAGTAAAAAAAATTAAAAACCAACTTTTCTTTTCTAATTTATTTACTATAATAAATAATAATTGTTGTTTCGGTTAATATTGTAGATTTTTTCGCAAAATTTGAGCGTTTATTTCCATAACAAAATAAATTACCTTAATCAAAGTATTATTATTATTGGTTAGCTATTACTAATAGCGTTAGCTATTATTTTTTCCCATATTTCTGTCAAAGAATGGATTCCGCGCCAAAAGAACTTTTGGTTTTTTGAGGCCAACCGTACATCAAGTCAAATTTTCACTTCTTCTTAAGAATGTAAGTGTCGTCCTGAAAGTCGGTACTGCATCGATCGATTTAAGCGATAGTCCGAAGCGGTTAAGTCCGGTGTGTACGGCGGGTGAGGTGGTTAACGTGTTAACGTGTCTCTAAGCGTAATCTGGTCGTTTTCCCTTCAATGTTAAAAACTGTTACCGGTATCGATCACCGGTCAACGTTTCACCAGATTTCAAAAATTGGTAATACACAACTCCCTTACTATCCCACGGAATACACAGCAAAGCCTTCTTTCCATGTATATTGCGCACTGGTTGTGATGTTGAAGGCTGGCCTGAGTCTACCCTTTTTTTGCGCTTTGAGTTGCCAAATTGACCAATTTTTCATCACCTGTTCGTGCAAAAAAACCTTTTCTTTTCTGTCGGGCAAGCAAAATGCACAAGTGGTTTTTCGCCTTTTGATGTATCTTTCCTTCAATTCATATGGAACCGATTTTCCTTCCTTCTGGATCTTGCACAATGCGTGTAGACGTTCGGAAATGGTCGATTGGGCAACATTTAATGCTTCGACCAATTGTTTCAACGTATGAGTTGATTCTTCTTCCAATAATGCTTGCACATATGCATCTACAAACTTTTTCGGCTGTCCTGGACGCTCCTTGTCTTTTATATTAAAATCATCACTTTTAAAGCGTTTAAACCATCGTTCATAAGTTTTTTGAGTTAGAGCATGTTCAGCATAAGTTTCAACCAACAATCGATAACCTTCAGCAGCCATATTCTTGAAATAAAAAAAGGTTATTAAAATTCCCTGCAAAATATATTTTTCTGGTACATAATTCAATATATTCAAAGCTATGAAAAACTATGTTTTTTACACAATGACAATTAATAACGAATTGGTTTTTGATGGCGTATGTTTTTTGGTTTGCATTTTTCTTTTGGTGAAATCCGAATGAATGAACATATCATAGTTGCTATAGATGAAGAATTGGTTCTAATATTTTTATTAAAAGTTTGTCAACAGTTTTAGAAAAAATTGGGAGAAGACTAATGGGTCAGCCCGTTATACAAGCGAGATATTACAGCACGTAGTTAGATAATATCTATAAGCTCGTCTAAATCTCAAATTTTAACCGGGTAAATATTGTCGACCAAAGTCCCAAATATATCACCTATAAAACATGTATGGTATTTTAGTTCTGCTATTGGAACCTTCGATGTGAAATTTTTGAAATTGAAATTTAAAATTGCAATCTCCTGATGATGCTAACATGGTTAGCGAAATGCGCGTCGCGAAGTTTAATGTGATTTCATGTTTAGTGATAAATCTCTTCGAGTTTAATGTTTATATATTTTGAGTTTAATGGTATTATAGAAAAGTTACAAAATGAATCCAAAATTTTGCAATCTTTCGATAGCGCGAGAACCTTGCTACTGGGTACAACCTTCATAGGCTATACAACCGTTTAGAAGTTTATAAAACTTTTGAATCGTTATAGATCAACAATATACACTCCGAACCAATATTCCGAACAATTCCAAGTCATTTTGTACCATCCGTGAAATAACATGCATACGAGGATCGCTATTTAGGAATCCGGAATAGTATTTTTCA
Source organism: Cosmopolites sordidus (assembly GCA_031761425.1). Classification (NCBI taxonomy): domain Eukaryota; kingdom Metazoa; phylum Arthropoda; class Insecta; order Coleoptera; family Curculionidae; genus Cosmopolites; species Cosmopolites sordidus. The sequence goes on along the minus strand of JARFXV010000194.1, from coordinate 565,700 downwards.
TTGAAAATGGTTTTATTGTTTTTCAAAATATTCTCCGTTATAATTGATACACTTTTACATACGTTCGAACTAGTTTTCATAGCACTTTTTCCGTTCCGACTGAGGTATCTCCAAAACATGTATTTTGAACTTTACCACTAAACACCAAATCTTGTTAGTTAGCTTAATCTAGATTAAGCTAACTAACAAGTTTTAATCTCTTGTTAGCTTAATCTAGATTAAATAATCTCCTGATGATGCTAACATGGTTAGCGAAAAGTGCGTCGAGAAATTCAAAAAAAGTGATTTGGTGTTTAGTGGTAAATCTCTTCAAGTTTAATGTTAGCTTAATCTAGATTAAGCTAACTAACAAGATTTAATCTCTTGTTAGCTTAATCTAGATTAAATAATCTCCTGATGATGCTAACATGGTTAGCGAAAAGTGCGTCGAGAAATTCAAAAAAAGTGATTTGGTGTTTAGTGGTAAATCTCTTCAAGTTTAATGTTAGCTTAATCTAGATTAAGCTAACTAACAAGATTTAATCTCTTGTTAGCTTAATCTAGATTAAATAATCTCCTGATGATGCTAACATGGTTAGCGAAAAGTGCGTCAAGAAGTTCAAAAAAAGTGATTTGGTGTTTAGTGCTAAATATTTTCAAGTTTAGTGTTTCACACCAAAGGTTCCAATAGAAAATTGATGTATTTTGAACGCAACGACCGCTTCGTCTGATTTTCTTTCGAAAAGTATGCGAAAAGTTTATGTAAAATCTTGTGGATGCTTGTCATACTAACGCCCCGATCGAAGCGATCTCACGGTATGTCACATGACGATCTTGCTTTATCAGTTCTCGCACAGTATCGATGTTTACTGGCACAACAACCGATTTTGGACGACCTTCTTTAAATTCGTTTGTAAGCAAACGACAACCACAATTGAATTCACTAAACCAGTGATATACAATGGTTTTAGATGATGCTTCATCACTAAAAGTCGAAGTGAGATAATCGATGCACTGTTGTTGAGATTATCCATGTCGAAAATCGTAGAAAATCATCTCACAAAAATTTTCACAAGTTAATTCTATTTTTAACCTAGCCTAGCAACAACATTGTTGCCAATTACAGATACATAAATAGCAACCGCCGTAATCATACACAAGAAAGACTTCTTGCAAAATATCGGTACTATAGCAAAGAGATACTATAGTTAAGAAATTTGTGAAAACTAAGAAGACCAAGGATTTTCTAAGTTCTTTACAGATTTTCTTGATAATGTATTTCTGCACAGTGACTATCTACACTGTAGACAAAAACTTTATATATAGAATAGTTACATACTAATCTTAAATTAATAATATGCCAATAAATAATGATTAATTTCCCTATATACAACATCAGAGAATGGCGTAGAAAAAAGAAATCGAGAATAGACTTAGACGACAATTACAGTCACTGTATATAATTGCTCATCTGACATCATCACGCGTTCTAAGCTAATGAACAACGTAGACCTTCGTTCCACTAAGAAACGGTTTAATCATAATAGCAATGCTCAAAAAAGGCAAATAGCATGATAGATGTCGTTAGTACCCACTAGTAATCATATGATGTAACATCCTATGATATTTATTTTTTCTTATTCTATTGTCGAATTGATAGACGAGATTAACAGAAATTTTTAAGGCTATACCTCAAATCCAAAGCAACAAACGTGTGGGAATATTTTAAACAAACACGTTTGCTTTTTATTGGATGAGTATCGATACTTTTTAATTCAAGTGGTATTATTAAGTATCAACGTAAAATCCACACTGGAAATACACAACCACTTAATTTACATATTTCATATTTTTCTGTCTTATTATATAGTATCAAAATTCCAATGACTTTTTCTGTTAATTTCACACCACTAAATATGTGTTCGTTACTAGAAAATAATCATATTCAATGTTAAAAGCCATACAGAAACTATAATTTATTTAATGTTATTATTAATTAATCTAACAAGTATTTATATTTAACTTTACCTTTATTATACATAATACTCTAATGTAACAGATAACAGAATAATTATTTTATTAACTTAACAAATATTGGGTATTTCAACAAGATCAGCAGCATTTGTTTTTTTGTTAAGTAAAAAGCAACTAATCGAGTTGAACCCAAAAATCTCTATTAATTTATCATTTATCATCTCTATTATTTATCATTTATCTTCTCTTTTATCGTAATAAAATTCAACGATTTGTATGCCATCTAAAATTGTTTTGGTTTGCATGATAAATTACCAAGTTTTTAACGGTAGCTGTCAATTATATTTGTCAAATAGTCTGACAGAAGAAAAAGTTTGACAGAAATGATGCGTACGGAGCCACATTACTTGTGGTGTCTAAGGCGTCTGACTTACTTACGGCAGTTAATGTGGAGCGGGTTCGAATCCCGTACTAGGCAAAGTAGTTTTTCTAAAATTCTTGTGAATGTTTCTAGGTAAGAGTGTAAAATCTGACAAGGAATCACCCGTCAGTCACGCCAGTTGTAGGTTGGGTAAGGCCGGATGCCTTCTGAGAGGTTTTCTACGTTGATCACTCGCCAGTCGGTAGGCTTCTCGAGATATTTTCGGTTAAGCACAAAGCCATGGGTTGATACGTTAAGCTGTAAGTTCAGTCGCGAAATAGCCTTGTCAGTTGCTGATGCGCCTCTAACCCCAAAACTTTACTTTAAATGATGCGTAATTCAAATACAACCTTTTGAAATCATAATTAAAGAAATCTTACAACATGACAAATTAAAATTATATAAATAAAGAAAACTTACCTGAAAGGGTACATGAAAATTAATTCAATACTATCTTAATTTTTCTAACGACGTTAAAGATGCTCTTCTCTTCCCAGGTTTCTTTCAAAGCAATCTCGCAACATCTATAAAAACATAAAAAATAATGATAATAATAACGGTAATTACAAAATAATGGGTTGTTCCATTGAAGAATCCTGAAACTTATGTTCCGCCGTTTTTATATTTTTTTTGCTTTTCCTCCATTTTTATTTTGTTTGGGTAAGTGTATATATGCATTTCAAAGCCAGAAAAAGGGCTTTTTTTCTAGGCACAATTTCTACAAAACTATTAGCATCAATTGTTCTATTGGAACCTTTGGTATGAAACACGAAACTTGAAGAGATTTACCACTAAACACCAAATAACTTTTTTTTGAACTTCTCGACGCACGTTTCGCTAACCATGTTAGCATCATCAGGAGATGATTTAATCTAGATCAAGCTAACAAGAGATTAAATCTTGTTAGTTAGCTTAATCACGAGATCTCTTGAGATTAAATCATCTCCTGATGCTGCTAATATGGTTAGCGAAACGTGCGTCTAGAAGTTAAAAAAAAAGTGATTTGGTGTTTAGTGCGAAATCTCTTCAAGTTTAGTATTAGTATCAAGTTCATAAAAAACTTAATTTTAATTAACTTTCAATCTTTTGAAATGAAAATTTCAATTGGCAAAAAAGTTCATTGTTATATTTCGCCTTTTGTCGTGGTCAACTAGCTACAGAAGCAATTCGAAAGATTTATGGAGAGGACGCTATAGCCGATCGGACTCCTCCAGATTGGTTTGCCACGAGTTTGAAACGAGCCGATCGACACAGCCAAGTCATATTGCTCCAAGACAATGCACGACCTGACACACCAAAAATCATCAAGGAGGACTGATTGAATGATTCGAATGGAAAGTTCTTCCGCATCCTCTGAACTCTCCAGATCTTGGGCCAACTAATTATCACCAATTCCGCTCGCAAAACAAAGATTATGACCCCCTTCGCCAACGATGAGGACCTCAAAAACTGACTTAACAATTTCGTGTCCAGGCAAGACGAATTCTGGTGAAACGGCATCAATAAATTGGTCGACAGGTGCAAGCAGAACATGTCAAGAACAATGTCAAAGAATTCAACATTGATTAATTTGTTGTTATAATTGTAGATTTTTTCAATAACATTTTTAATAAAAAACGGCAGGAACTCATGGAACAACCCGATATACTACGATAAAAAAAATTTCTCCAGAAAACCACAACCAATATATGTTGTAATTATTTTACAATTATACAAAAGTGATAAAAAAACCCGCCAATCAATAGTAATTTTATAAATATAAGTAAATAAGCGAAATTTATTTATTCGCTATGGATATATTTAACAGTAAATTAATTTCAATATTGGCATTAAAAAAATAATATTTATAAATGCAGTAAAAAAAAATTCTTTGGTATGAATATTTCAGTATCATAAAAAATGTATAAAGATATTTTCATACTTAATTTAAAAAATTAAATACCAATAATAATCACATCAGAATAAAAAGGAAGGAAAAATAGAATGTATTAATGAAATTTAAATACTCAATGATATATTTATTTCATAATTTAAATAACAACTTAATATTTGCCTCATTTGATAAACCATTATTTACAGTTGTTACACTTATGCAACTAAACAAACACATTACTCTTTCAGAATTATTGATCTTTATCGCATTCGTCAGTACAAAACCTTACTACTAAAAATCAAATTAATTATTCTTTCGCTTTAAAATTAGAACAAAAACTTAATGGTACGTAAATACTTAATTGGATCGTAATAATTATATATTTTTATATTATAAAATCGATATTTACAAATATTTAGGGTTTTAAATTATAAATGTATTATTTTGAGTGAACAATAAATATATTTCATTTTCTAAAAGATGTTCCTTAAATTTATGTTTTAAATATTTTATTAAATGTTTATGCAACCAAACCAACTTCTCAGTTCTTCTTTTCTAAAATGTCAAGTTTTATCATTTATTTTGTCATATATAATTCCTTCAAATAATCGATATATTTAATACATTTGTAATATATTACTAATACACCAATTTCATTTCAAGTTTTAGGATTCCAAATTAACTATTTCCTAAAACGTTTTTGATGATATCATATATTAAAATATAACATTTTTTTGTATTGTAGAGTCACCTTTTGCCATCAGATTTTTGCGGGAAAACTGTACGTCACTTTCAAAATATATTAACTTCCATATTTTCTGTGTGATTTCTATTGATAATTCAGGAAACCTCTCATGATGTGCTAATTGTTGAAGACACTAGATGTTTAAGTACCTGTAGACTCACAGTTGATCTTGTCAGTGTCACATTAAACTTTGAACCAATTAACATCAAATTATATGTGTTGTTAATATTAATCAATATGAGTCAACGTAATAAACAATCAAATTTTAATTATCCGTGTACGAATAGTTCAGAAATGTCTGCAAAACCTGCGAGGAAAGACAGACAACGATTTACAAAACCATCCACTCCAGTAAGTTGTATCCATAAATCAAAAGAAAGGCAATCTGATAAATATGAAGTCAACCAGCATTTACCAAAAGAAAGTTCTGTTACCAAACAACAAAATGTAACATCAGGTTTGAGACATTTATTTCTATTTGTTGTGGGGTTTTAATAAGCAAAACCCCAAATTAATAACATTTTAGGTAATTCAACTCCTACAAATGTTATACAATATAGTGCATCAGATGAATCTGCCATTGTAGAAGTTACTTTAAAGACATCAAACCCACCTAAACAAAGATCTAAATCAACTGTAAGTGACAGGGAACCATGGGGACAATTGCTTAAGAAACAAAAAAGTAAAGACAGTGAATCAGTCTTTGGGACTTTTGATCCTTTACGGTCATTACATTTCTTGTCAAAAGAATTACAAATTCATGTTGAAACACTCTATCCAGGTAAATTGTATTGAAAGTGAGTATTTATTTTGCTGTTTTTCTTGCTTTAAGAAGAGAGAAACATTCAAGAAATTGTAAAAGCAATGCAGATGGCTTTAAAAAGAGTACCACCAGAAGTAGCTTCAACAATACATTTACAGCAAAGCATAGGGCTGCTACCTGGATTACAGAGAAGTGTTAGTCAAAAATCTATGGAATGTGGCATATCAGTGGGATTTTAAAAATTATAATAGTGAACTTAATAAAAAATCTTAATATTTTTAGGACAAACCATATCTTATTACTGAACACAAATTTGTTCAAACTCATCCTTCGATTCAAAAGGATGAAGTAACAAAAATGCAAAAGATAATGGAAGAAAGTACCATCAAACTGGAAGAAAGTTGTAGACAATTGGAAACAATATGCACACAATTAAAGAATGAAAAGTTGTATTTGGAAACACAATTACAGAATGAAAAAGACAACACTGAATTTTTCAGAAAGAAAATTGGAGATTTAGAGAACTTAAATGTAAGTTGCAATTATTAATCGATATGCATTTTTTGATGTATTTAAGAGGATCTGTCATACTTTCTTTTATTTTTGGTGTATTTAGAAGGATCTGTCACATACTTTCTTTTTTGGGGTATTTAAAAGATTATATATATATATATATATATATATATATATATATATATATATATATATATATATATATATATATATATATATATATATATATATATATATATATATATATATATATATATATATATATATATATATATATATATATATATATATATATATATATATATATATATATATATATATATATATATATATATATATATATATATATATATATATATATATATATATATATATATATATATATATATATATATATATATATATATATATATATATATATATATATATATATATATATATATATATATATATATATTGTTGCTGTATTTAGAAGGATCTGTCACATACATTGTACAAAAAGGACGAGGAAGTATCCAATTTGAAATCTAAATTAGAAAGTTTGGAAAATAAAATTGAACAGTGTGATTCAAACAAAAACGAAGTGAAATCGATAATGACGGAATTAAAACAATCAAAAGTGTCTTTGGAACAAGAATGTGTTAAATTGAAGCATCAGTTGCGATTGTGCGCGATAGAGAAGGAAAAATATTTAGCCATATTGTCAGTTCGCGATCGACAAATTCACGAAATAAGGAACGAAATGACGCAGTTGCAGGAAGTTGTGAATAATCAACTGATAGAACTTCATAATAATGCCCTTGCAGCCATGCCAAGCAGCACAAATGTTACAGGTAAGGTAATAGAACCATTATTAAACTAACTTGACAACGACACTAATCTATATTTATATAAAAATGAATTAAACACGCCTAATAACTCTGACACATTAATTTTGTCATTTTCTTCTTCTTATTTTCGATGTTATGGCCTATTTACAATGTTTTCTTCATCAATATTGCCAGTAACAGCGGCAATATTTTCTTCGAAAGCACAATTTTCAAGTCACATACGAGCAGCGTGAAATGAGTTCGACATTTTTCGATAATTCCGCAAATACATGACTCTATAAATTTGGCGCACATAACATTGATTTTGATAATAAATTTCAACAACGTTGATGGATGTTAACCGTTCCATGATGATTTGCCAGACTTTTAATATGCCATGATGATTTGACAACCCCCATCGGAAATTCAGATGCACTAAAAAATTATCCTTTATAATCTGGCTTGGTATTACTAAGGCTACCTTGTGTCGTAATTTTGGCATCCATATAACTGATTGGAATTTATACCGTGTATCATATAAATTATATATCATTAAACCCTAGAAAACTGAACAACCTTATATATATATCAAATCAATATTTTAATTGAGAATATTACCAGATACGTAAAAATTCAAAGAAAAAAAACAAACAACAAGGATTTTCTAATGAGCCAGTTGCGTGAATAACTCTGTAATATCTGCCATAAAATAAATTCACTTTCGGAATCAAGGCGGTGTAGGGTTGGTTGGCTATCATTAAAACCAACAGAATTAAATTTTCACTTTAAATATAAAACAAACAATGGGGTAAGTATTTGATTTTGTAATTCGCAATAAACGGTTTCAAAAAACAAAAAATTGTAAATGTAGAATTATTAGTTGTGTTTAATTTGGATTGCGTAACTTAATCACGTGGGCTTTCACGATCTGTCAAAATAAATTCAATATTGCCGTATTTACATTATTTTGGTGATTTCTATGTGTCACTGTTTTTTTTAAATAAGTGACAACCAGTGACAAAAATGTCTGTGCGCCATCACTACAACACGTTTTATCAAAGTACAGAGCCTTCATTAATCCCGTAGTGATTTATTTAAACTTAAAAACTTTAATTTCATTATATTAAATTATTTAAAAGTGATGTCATTTGCCATCAGAAATATTACTAAAATTTTCCCTAGATCAATAATCTTTGAATTTTCCCTGTCATTGAGATAACAACGTGTAAGATTTTTATTCGTTTCTATGCTTCCTAAGAAACAAAAAATATCTTAAAAACACATTAAACACATTTGATTATTGTAAAGAAATTCTATTCTTCTTTTTCTCCTTCCATGGCTTCTGCTCCGATGGAGTTAATTTTAACCTTTCTTTTTTTTTCACTTTAGATTCAACATAATGTAGGACTGGTCAACTGTTATGTTTATTTTTGTTATTAGTGCTAAACTGTATATATAATTCAAAGAACTCGATTATTTATAAGAACTGGACAAAAATAATAAACGTATGCCGTAGTTTAAGAAAATTAATGATTTCGTGGTAATCATTACCAAATTGTCGTGTTGGTTGTCCACTTTTATAGGTTACATGGGTTTGGAGATTAAACGAAGACTTTGTATTAGATCTACCACGCTATTGAGATAAAGAGTTTTGCTTAAAAAGCCACAAACGTCAATGTCAATGCTGCCAACTTTTTATTTGTTTCATTAATTCGTTGTTTTAATGAAAGCGCGGATATACCTGTTTTTCAAAAATATTCCGAAATTTAATATTTTAGTTTTAAGATCAAAAATTGGCTAATAATGTAAGGCCTGTATCATTGTTAATTCTCATTTGAATTTGCAACATTTGCAAAATATGCCGTTCCGTTTTTTCTTGATTTACTCCATGCAAATTTAATTTTCTTAGCTGACAATAAATTTAAGGACAATGACCAGATGTTACCCAATAAAGAAGGCATCTCTATTAAAGACCTGGATCATCCTCATCTTGAAAAAGATGGAATAACAGATCATGCCAAGAAGGTATGCTCAATGCCTTAACATTATCAAGTAACCAAAAAAGTTCGATGGTTTTGTCAGTGTCTATTAGTGGCATACAACACTAATATGGGTCATTCATTATTTTGCTGGAATAAAGACAAATTTAGAACAAAAAACGATGTGACTAAGTGGAATTTGTAAAAAATAACTTAATTTAGAGACATAAAAGTGTCATAACGATTGTTGACCCGCATTAAATCATCTCTAAATATTTGTCAACTTTTTTGGTTAGCTGATATAACAAAAAAAAAGCAATTGTATTGGTGAAGGAAACGTAACAGTTTCAATTTTAGGCCAGGAGTGAAAATGTCATTAGCGAAAATGTTCTGCCCGAATCTAATGCCAACGCAAACATCAGAGACATGTTCAGCGAAATAAAAAAACAAGCTTACGCACTAACCGATGAAAAATAATTTTTCATGTTTGTCGTGGTACGATTGTTTTTTGTTTTTATATTTTAATAAATGATTGATATACGTTTAGATAGATATGATTTGTTTGTGATTAATTACGAATTGACATAATCAATTACAAAACAAAGTGACGTTTTGACGTGCATGTCAATTAGACAGCACTAGTGCTAATGAAATGACAGTTATCTTTTGTCTTATTTTGTTATTACTTCTTTATGCTTGTGTATTTTAACAGTGATATAAATTTGTATAATATCCAGTAACTTATATTAGCGACGAAAGGATTACAGCGTGGAACGATTGTTTTTGTCTTTATATTTTAATAAATGATTGATATACGTTTAGATAGATATGATTTGTTTGTTGATTAATTACCAATTGACATATCAATTACAATACAAAGTTACGTTTTGACGTATATGTCAATTAGACAGCACTAGTGCTAATGAAATGACAGTTATCTTTTGTCTTATCTTGTTATTACTTTTTTCTGCTTGCGTATTTTAGTGATGATATAAATTTCAATAATATCCATTATCTTAAATTAGCGATGAAAGGATTACAGCATGGAACGATTGTTTTTGTCTTTATATTTTAATAAACGATTGATATACATTTAGATATGTATGATTTGTATGTGATTAATTACCTATAATTGACATAATCAATAATAATAATAAGTGACGTTTTGACGTTCATGTCAATTAGACAGCACTACTGCTAATGAAATGACAGTTATCTTTTGTCTTATCTTCTTGTTATTACTCCATCTTTATGCTTGAATATTTGAATAATGATATAAATTTGTATAATAGCCATTAATTTATATTAGCCATGAAAGGATTACAGTGTGGTTTGGGTAATAGCGAGATAGGGAGAAAAATAACACATCCATTAAGCCAGAAGTGCACTTCGTCGGAATAGATTTTTTCCCGAAAATGGGGGTCGCCTTACTACTTCCAAGTTTTTTATAATGAAATTATAAATTAATTGGCTGTTAATCAACGTTAATACCAATTGTTCTAATGTTGTTTACCAGATGTGACATAATACATACTTACCTTTTTTTGACGTCGTGTGGCATGGCTAATGCTTTGTAAAGATCGGATCCTTTTTTTATGATATAGTATGGATGACTGGCGAATCAGGGTAGCATAAATAATTACATTTGGTTTATTTTTCGTTATATTATAGTCATTACGGATTGTTATTTTTAAGTACACAAAATGGGCTAATAGGTCAATGAAATAATCAAGCATATGAATAAGTTAAAGAAGATATCCCCATTACTGAAACGACTTTTGGTCTTTATAACATACAGTTCATAAACTTTTACATGTTCACACATCTCCGATGATCCATTTAGATTCAAGATTTAGTTTACGTGAGGTGTAATTTTAAAACTGTTACTTAATTTGAGTATGTGGATTACTTTTTAGCCTTGTTTCGTATTATTCTATTTAGAAAAGCTCAAACTATTTTTAGGATACAATTTATGTTGGTTATTTACATTTCACTTTGACAGTTTTCTGATTTCGAAATGTCATTTGTAATTACATGTCATGTCAAAATATGATATTTGTAGATAATAATGATATATTGTGTTAAATTATTCTTTATAAATATTTTGATTCATATAATGAAGCTTTCTAATTGGAGCATTTTTGACGTTTTGATGTCTTCTGTCAAAATGACAAAAGGGTGTCTTGATTGTATCGTAATGACGTTGATACGAATTAAAGGAATAATAATTTAACGAGATCACCGTTTTGAACATATTAAGTGTTAATTAAAGCTTGGAATATTTATCCAGGACTGTTTACTAGATTGTTTATAATACCTACCTTTTTGACATATACCAGAAAGGGCTAAAAAACTGAACCTTAATGCTTTTATATACTATATATTAACCTACATTACTGTGACTGACGAATCAGGGTAACAGAAATTATTTCGTGCTTTATTTTTGGTTATTTTGTGGTCATTAGGGATCGTTACTTTTAACTGCAGTTAAATGGGCTAACAGGTCATCGAAATAATTAGTTAAATATATTTTTTAGAAAAACCACGGTTCGATTGATTTTATTGTTCATAATTTGTAAATATATAATTGTTTGTTCTTTTCTCCTTTTTTTGTCACTGAAAGTTGAGCTATTTTGGAGTAGAGAGTTTGAAATGCAGCAGTTTTAGTTAATTTAACAAAAAGAAGACAATGAATATATATGTGGTAAGACGAGGACACTATTTTACTTAGATTCATTGTTTAGGAAAGGATGTGTGATATTTTCGGTACTTTTTCTGGCTGTGATTGTTAGCATTATTTCAATATCGGGAAATTAGGTATGTAGGGTAATTTTTGGACTGGTTTCAATTGATGTATTAGAATAAAAATAGCATAATAAACTATAGTAATAGAATGGCAATAAAAAAGCAATATATGTAGTGTACCTGTGAAAGGTCTGATAAAGAAAGGTGGTGGTGGCCTACGTCCTGGGCCGTGACGGGCCGCGGCAAACCTTGTTCCTGCAACACATCCTGCGGCCGCAACTACACACACGCACGCACCAGTGTCACTTCATCCAGCCCCCAAAGTCGGGAAAGTGTCGACGACGCCCCAAGTGAAACGTACACAGGGCACAAGGCAGCAGGTCCGTTGTCGGGCTGTGGCTCGCCGTTTCGCGCACAATCAATAGCCCGCCGGCCGGGCCACACTAAGTCTCGTCCCCGTGCGGCAGAGTCGCGCCCTTATGCCGTGCGACGTTGCCACCGCTCACCCCCAGCCCCGATTTCGAAATAGGTCAAATTTCGCGACCGTTTACGCTCAATCACCATAACGTAACACTTCAGAATCATAATAAATACATTTCTTTGCAATACATCTTTGTATGATTATCCATATGTTGTTTAATTTTAGAAAATGTATAAACATTTTTAGATAAAACAAAAACGCAAAGAAATTAATTATAATAAAATCCAGTTTTCAAAAATATAATTATGCAGTAATATATAGAAACCATATCCTTAGAATACAAAATATATCAATCAGAAATGGTTTAAAACGTATATATCGTTTTAATTTTTAATCTCATGTATTTTTTCTCTAAATTACTATTACTTTTTATATTAGAATATTTAATATTATCAGATTTTCTAGTTGGCTTTGAGATAATATTTCTTGTCAGTTGTCAAATGATTATTGTCAGAATGACATCAGTTCAAGTCAAATGTCATTCCTTGACATTTGTCAAGAATTATGTAGATTGTGTTGTGTTGTTTTCTATTTGCCTTTGATAGTGTCTCATCTGCTAAATATCTTTTTTGATATTATATGTATTTGTTCTACAGTATACTATTTACTTTAAAAATGACTGGTGGCTGTTAAATTTAATATACAGAGCCTTCATTTAATTCTGTAACCCACGTGAGCACGATTTTTATGTTGAATTATTTAACGTCAGTAGAATTTGTCAACAAAAATATTATTAAAATTTCCTCTAGATATGTCATCGAGATTAATAGTTTCTATGCTTCCTGAGTAGCCAAAAATATTCTAAAAGCACCTCTTAAACACATTTGATTATTTACAAGGAATAATTTTCGTTGTTTGCATTTCATAAACAATATTTTTCATCAAAAATTTACATCTCTTCTTTTTTCTTTCCATGGCATCTGCTCCGATAGAGTTATTTTAATATATTTTTTTTACTTTAGGTTCAAATTAATGTACAACTGATCAAATGTTATGTTTATTTTCATTATTAATATTAAACTATCTATATCATTCAAAGAAAAAAAACCTGTTTATAAAAACTGAATAAAAATCAATAAACGTAATTTAAGAAAATAGTTCTGGTTCACTATATTGGTTTATAGGTCAAGTGGGTTTCGGGATTAAGTGAAGGCCCTGTATAACCAATAATATATGATTATATTGACGTATGTTTTATTTGATTAAAATATAATGACAACATTTATTTGATGCTAGTTTTCTTTTAAAGTTTCCTTGTTTATAATGCAGTTGTGCTCCTGGCTGTCTTTCCACTAATATTTAAGTTTATTGGGTCTGTCAAATATCATTTGTCAAGACAATAATGTATCACTATATTTAATTTTACTTGACACATTATTATGTGATTCAAAAAAGTTACAATTATTTTTTTTTCTAATAAATAATCTGTTCAAAAATAACAATTATTAATAATTTTGTTTAAAAAAAACGACCAAATCTGAATACTCCGAGCAAATCTTTGCTTTCGGCTAAAAAATAGGAAATCGTGCCCGGCTGCCTGAAATTCTGGCACGAGATCGGCTAACGCCGCTGTCTGCCGGAACGGACCGAAAATTTTCTGGGTTGCGCATCAGTTGGAAATTGCAGAAAATAGCGGAGATAAAAATCGCACAGTTAACACCAATAGAATGCACGTGAAACGATATTATTCTCCTTATTGCTGAGAAAATGATATAGAAACGGTAAAAGACGATTTTGTTCCATTGCAAAGGATTCTTATTTTATTTAGAATGGATATGGACTCATTTCAATATAAAAGACCCTCCACCGTTCGTTGGCTATCCTCTTATTCTAATCTATTTAACTTTAACCTAATTGAAAGTAAATTTTATAAAATATACATGAAACATTTGTTTTGTTAATTTTTTTCGAAGTAAAAATAATGTTTCTAACTATATGATGCTGTAAATAAATAGTTTAAGGATGGATTAAAATAAACATTTTAGTGGTATATTGAGTTATGCAGGATATGCTTCCATATTTCACAAATAGATGGCGTTAGTTGGATCTTTACGTACGTGTCCGTATTGGAGATGTCAAGCTGTATTGTTGCTTGGTACTTGATTGTTAAGTCTATTTGAATGTGGAAAAATTTAAGGCAAGCCGGGATTACTCAGAAGGACATGGGGAGAATAATTTTAACTATTCTGAAGTAGTGATTTTAATACAAAAGGTAAATAACGATCTGGACAATAGAAAAAGTCCGAACTGATTATTTCCCAAATTGTCTTTTATCACTTGGGCATCCTCTAAATCATTTCTTCATAGCCTAAACACAATTTTGGAAAAAAAATCCGATGTTAAATGATGATACTTTTCCCATTCATTTAACATGGTATTTTTGCACTTTTTAGATATTTTTTTATCGCTTATTATACTGATTATGTTACTAAATATTCTTGATTCTGCTCCTGTGTTTATCCTTTTACATGATCAAATTTTTATATTGAAGTCAAAAATTTATTTTATAAGTTTTCCGAAGGATAAAATTTATTTATAACGTTTTTCCCAATAATTATCTAACATTTTCAAATTTACTGAATACCCGATGCTTTTTATTCATTTAATTGTTATATATTTCATTTTGCGTTCTCAATAGTAATTAAAAACATTTTAAATACGAAAACATAGCTATTTTATCTTAATTTAAGTATTATAGCTTAAATCATCGAAGTTTTTTTATTCCATTTGATTTTATTGTTTGTTTAAAATTATTAATTCAAAAAAACACTACCTATTTGATAATTGTGAAAGAAGTACAGTTTAAATATAAATTTTTTTCCATGCATTCTTTAATCGCACTTGGAAAATTAGTTTTATAGTATTTTATCACTTGAAGATTTTATTTTTGCTTTTCATCTTTAGTGAGCACATTGATGTATTCTTGCGTCAACTGTACAGCTCCCTCTACTACATCATTAACAATTTTCATACTATATTAACAATATTTAAGCCTTCCAAATAATCATTATTTTCGAATCATGTTTCAACATCGAGTTCTAAAAACTTTTCATTGATGTTAAATTTCTTGAAATCTACAGTATGGATAACTTACAAAATAGTCAATTTCTTACGGTTGACTAACAGATGGTATTACGCTCTAATGCTTAAATTAAGACAAAATATCAATTTTTTCGTATTTGAAATCAATTTTGAATTACTATTGAGAGCGCAAAATGAAATCTGTAACATTTAAATGAATAAAAAGCATCGGGTAGTCAGTAAATTTGAAAATATTAGATAATTATTGGGAAAAACGGTATACATTTTAACCTTCGGAAAAGTTATAAAATAATTTTGATTCAAATATAAAAATTAAATCAACTCCTGATAGTAACATGGTTAGCGAAACGTGCGTCGAGAACTTTAAAAAATTGATTTGGTGTTTAGTGATAAATCTCTTTGAGTTTAGTATAAAGAAATGATTTAGAAGATATCCAAGTGAAAAAAGTCAATTTGGGAAATAACAGACATCCTAATAAACATTCAAATCAAACAACTGTAAAAATTGTCTTCTACGACTATTTCTACACGTTTACGTGCCATGAGGAAGACACAAGGTATCTCGAAAAGCAACATTTAAATCGAAGTGTTGAAAGTTCTTCATTAATCGATATATTTTCCAAACTTGACGCCATCTGATTACTATGTTTTGCAGCAAAATTGAAACCTAATATTTGTGATCGCATTGCAATTGAATGTAGAACCAACAAAATATAATAGTATACACTTTCCTATTATTTTCCTTTCCTATTAATTACTAGGGAACAATTTGAAAAATAATTTCTGTTGAGTTCGATATTTAAGCTGTTTTGTACGTAAACTGACATGCTAATTCCAAAACTTTATTTAGTTTTTTTCTATCACGTCAAGTTTTTTTCTCTACAGTTGTTGCGCATTCGACTAAGCTTGGCGAATCACAGAAGTTACTACTGCTCTCCTACCGGCGAACCTTCTTCGACCTAGGAGTGGGGGCGTGAGTGACGTTGCGTCATCCAAAATTGAAAAAAGAATTGGCCATTTCTAACTATAACGCAACTGAATGGCGATTGTTTATAGATAGCTCAAAGCGTAGCTTGAAGTGTGTTCTCCTACATAATGGAAATTTATACGGTTCAGTCCCAATAGGTCATTCAGTTTCTTTGCGTGAAGAATATGGCGACATAAAGAAAGTCATTCACTTGTTGCAATATAACATGCACCAATATAATATGCAATATAACATGCATAACATGGATCATCTGTGTTGACCTTAAAATGGTCTGTTTCCATCTTGGCCAGCAACGCGGGTATACCAAGTATCCCTGTTTTTTGTGCATGTGGGACAGCAGAGCTCGTGAGAAACATTGGGTGCAATCGAACTGGCCGCCAAAATCTGTCCTAAGACCTGGTGATCCAAACATTTTAAATCAGCCACTTGTCGAAAGAAAAAACATTGTATTTCCGCCTTTGCATATAAAACTAGGTCTCATGAAGCAATTTGTTAAGGCTTTGTCAATTGAATGAGACTGCTTTAAGTATATCATTTCGGTATTCCCTAGCCTGTCATATGAAAAGATAAAGGCTGGTGTGTTTGATGGTCCACAGATTCGGCAACTCGTTAAAGATGAAAATTTCACTGAAACAATGACCGAACTTGAAAGGAATGCTTGGTTGGCTTTTAAAAATATTGTTAAAGACTTTCTTGGAAATACACGAGCCCCGAATTACATCGAAATTGTTCAACAACTATTGCAGAGCTTTAAAAAGCTTGGTTGCAACATGAGCATCAAACTGCATTTCTTATATAGTCGTCTTGCTAACTTCCCAGAAAATCTTGGTGCTGTTAGTGATAAGATGGGGGAGCGATTCCACCAAGATCTAAAGGTTATAGAAGCGCGGTATCAAGGTAGATGGGATGTCAGTATGATGGCTGACTACTGTTGGAACATCAAGCGAGAATGTCCACAAACTGAACACTCCAGGAAAAGCTATAAGAAGAAATTTTTACCATATCTTTTATTTATTTTTTGTATAAACACAATTTAACTTTTAATAATATGTTAACCTCTGTATGAATAAAATATTCTAATCAATTTGGTCAGATCTCACCTTATTTCCTTTCATATGTACACTTTTAAGGTAAAATGAGGGGTATGCTGTAACTAAGAACTTGACGTGATAGAGAAAAACTGTGAATATTTTTGATTCCGAGATGAAAAATTAGTCAAAAACAAGTCACAGATCCAAGTCAACAAAATTGCTGTTCCCCAATGTTATGAGTAGATTTGTTAACCAGGAAAAATAACATTCCAACCCACAGTTTTCCTGGTAATATTAACAAAGACATCTAAGAGTTTGTGTTTATTTTTTTGACATTAGAATCAACCTCCAGTCTCCAACCTCAACCCTTGCAGTCTGCCCTAAAATCTAAAATAATACAAAGCAACACAAAAGTTAAGATCTAAAATAGTACAAAGCAACACAAAAGTTAAGGCCTATAAAGCACTCATTCCGCATGTAGTAACTTATGGCTGCGAGTGAGTGAGTATTTAGATTCGGACTCAGCAAACTTGAACTCATAGGTATCTGGCAACATTTCTCAAAGAAGCAAAAAAAAGTTTTTGGAGAACAGTGTAGATAGAACATGCAGGGATGTATAATAGGATATAACAGAGGTAGACCAAAGACACGGTAGCAGGATAATGTAAGAAGGGAAACCGCAGAACCGTTGCACATCAAAAGTGTGCAGGGAACTATTGGAGATCAATTCGGATGAAAGCGAAAGTTGAAGGCTCACTGCTGAGCTGTAGCATTGCAGGAAGAAGGTTCAGATTAGCGAGGAAAGAGAGCTGAGTTGAATTAGGCACCTGATTTGAATGGGGGAGACCAAGAAAAATCAGGAATTAGGATATCTGACACCTTCTAATGGCCAGAGACATTTTTAAGGAAGCTATGAAAATGTCCAAGCACAGAAAACTGAACAAGTTCTCTAAAGTGAAATGCTTCGACACCGGTACAAAAGGATCGCTGATAAGTAACGAAGGAGGGGTTTAAGGGAGGATGATTTGAAATAAACATTAGTCGGCTTGAAAAAGATTTATTATCTCTTGAGGGAATTTAAATACATACAACTTAATTATATAAAAACAATATTCCAACAATAATTTAACACCTGAAATAAGTGTGTAACAGTATTTTAAATATTTCACTTCCTTTAATGTACAATTTATAATAATTTAAATAAAAGTGAGGGGAGAAAATTAACTGTTAAAACTTAAACGAACAAAATCACTGAAAAATAAAGAACTAATATAATATGCGCAAGTGAAACATTTAAAACGTACGTTGATAGTCTGTTTATGAGGAATAGGCGTTTACTACAAAAATAATGCATCCACTTGTTCTCAATCGACATACGCACAATTGTTTAAGTCTTTTTAACTACCTACTTATAATCGTACTGCAGTTTGATGTATAAACGTCAAAATCTAGCACTAACAGTTTAGTTTCTTCTGTCCCGTTGCGACTTCCCACCGCGCACACTAACTTGGTCTCGTTCGCCCTGATACGCCAGACCACGCCCCCTGATCCGCCACTGTCTAATGCCACTAAATTCCTTATAAACTCGCCCGTTTGAACGTCCCACAGTTTCACGGTTCCATCGTCGGATGAGGTTATCACAAATCGATTGTTGAATTGCAAACAGGTTACAGCCGACTGGTGTTTGTTAGGACCTATAAAAAAAAATGTATTACCATAAACTTTTTACAAATGCCACTACTTCATCCTGTAAAACTAACGTGTTGTCCGGAGGAGATCAAACGGTACGAACCCGGGAAATCATTGAAAGGGTGCGACAAGCGATGGAAACCAGTCCTCGCCGTTCAGCGGTACGTCACGCTCGCGCTCTTAGAATATCAGACAGGTCAGTTCGCAGAATCTTACACTTGGACCTTCATTTCCATCCGTATAAAATTATGGTTGTCCAAAAATTGCAACACAATGACTTTGTGAGACGGCGTAGGTTCGTAGAAAGGATGTTGGAATTGCTGAACGACAATCTCTCCACTCCGAGAGAGTAACTGTATGGTGTGCCGTATCTCGAACTTGCATTATTGAACCGGTTTTTTTTTTTCGTGAACACGCACGAACAGTGTCTGTTAACACATATCGCTATCTCACCATGTTGCGTGATTATTTTCTGCCAGAACTAAGAAGACACCGCATTGACCTCAATACACTTTAGTTCCAACAAGATGGGGTGACCTGCCATACGTCAGAGCAACAATGGCCTTTTTAAGGGAACATTTCGCTGGGCGCCTTATTTCGTTACATGGGAATGTGGAAGGGCCACTTCGGTCACCAGACTTTTCAGCTTGTGGCTACTTTTTATGGGGCTACTTAAAATCCAAAGCTTACATAGACAAACTGCGAACTCTTGAAGCTCTTTCCGAAACCATAACGCTCGAAATTGAAAGGATTCCTCGTGTCATGCTCGAAAGGAGTATGGGCGATTTTGCTACCAGTCTACAAGAATGCCTCGACAAAAATTGACGCTACCGAACCGATGTGATTTTTAGCACCTGACTGTGTTATGTATATTTTAATGCCAATATACCACTAATGTATAAAAGCAATACATCTTGATATTCGTTTAAAAATAAGAATGTGTCAATTTTTTCAAAAAAACACCAAAAAAATGTTTTCAAAAACACCTCCCTGCCGCACCCTGTATTTATGTTTCTTTTTTTCTTAAAAAATCCCTATGAACTGTCCGGACAACCCGATCAAAAAGAAGGATGACTTTTCAAATAAAACCCAAATCATTTATTTTTTCATCCAACTATATTTTGTCTCCTTAAAACTAATCTATCATTGCAATACACTCATTCTAACGTTTTTTCCAGTTTTTATACTCGACTTCTGGAATTTCCTTCAAAGCCTAACCAAACCTAACCATTTTCTAACCAAACCTAACCAAAAAAAACCAATTTCCTTGAATGGCTACAGACTCATAACGACGTCCACGAAGTGTATTCTTCAATCGATGCAACAGTCACACGCTGCCATATCTGGTGAATATGGTGCTTACGGAACGGTTTTTGTATGATTTATAATGACGAATTGACGAATAATTAAGTTATTATGTTGTCCACAACCCACCATTACTAAAGTCCTTGTATCAGTTGTAAACATTTTTCTACGTAGCCTCGTCGTGACATTAAAAATAACAGCACAAGAAAAAAAAGCATTCGAAGCATTTAAAATGTGACTATTCAGAAGAATACTACGAATATTTTGGCTAGAAGAAGTCACTGATAAAGAGGTCCCTCGTAAAATATCCACCGAAGGAGGTCTAATAACATCCATAAAGACACGCAAATTGGAATAGTTCTGGCATGAAATGAGATGAGAGCGTTTGGAACTGTTGCAAGGAATGATAGAGCGGAGAAGAAGCGTAGAGAAATCAAGACTGTCATGGCTGCAAAATGTGAGAAAATGGTTCAATTGTACATCGAATCAATTAATTAGAGCAGATGTGGACAGCACGAAGGTAGTCATGATGGTCGTCAACCTTCATTTGAAGACGGCATGATAAAAAGAAGAAAAACGGCAAGAAATGTCGTTATTTTAGATAAAATACGCATATGTCCAAAAGTTTGGAATATTCAAACATTTCACTTTTTTATCGATATTAAGTTTATCTTTTACTCGTTTATGTAGCCATCCTTTTATTACAACTTTTACAGGTATCAAATAAAACTCGATACCAACTGACCAATGTTTAGAAAATTGATTTATTATTTTGGAGTAAAAAAAAATCAAAGTACCAATTGCCTTCAAAAGTAATTTCAAAATAAAAGGAACAACTTTCAATAAAACTAGTAAGCAGAAGTTCCCTCTATAGGTCTGTATGCATGCCTATATATGATTTAGCAAACTGTCAATTAAATGATCAATTTGGGCTTGTGGAATTCTCTCCCATTCTTCACGAACAGCATATTTTAGTTCTCGCAAGATAAGAGGAGGATTGTTTCGTTTCTTCGTCTCAAGCATGTTCAATGACATTCATGTCAGAAGAATCTGCTGGCCACCCTAACTTGATAATTCCGACTCTTCAAGAAAATTTTGTACTGTTGCTGTTCAATATGGAGAGGAGCGTTGTCATCCATGAAAACAAATCCGTCAACCACTGCGCCTCGGGACAGACGCACAACAGGATTTAATACTTCCTCGACGTACCAGTGACCACAGCACCAGTGACTCTTATCTCCAGGACCAGTAGAGGTGTCTGTATACCCCTCATAATACAACCCCAATACATCACGCCCCTATGTTCAAATGGGATACGTGGTTGAGCTGTTTCTAGTCGGGCTTGTCGACCTGGAGCTCTCCAAACTAATGTTCTTCGTGAATCAGAAACCAAGGCGATTCTTATCTCATTGTTGAACATCACGTCATTCCAGTTAGGACTATGATCCACTATTTCTCGAGCCCATTGCAATCTTACATTCTTTTATTGAAGGGTTAGTTTGGCAACACGTAAAGGGCTTCTGCGATGCAAATCTACCTCTTTCAGTCTGTGTGTTGTCGTTTGCCGTGAAACAAGCTCCCTTGATATACCACTTGTAGATTCCAGACGATTTCTACGAGCTATCATTGATATATGCCGGTCTTGTGCAGCTGTTGTACATCGTTTTCTACCATTTCTGGGGCGATCCTTTACGTCATGTCTCTTGGAATTTTTTATGAATTTTCGATACAGTACCTTGGGAAACCCCTACAATTTCCGCGATATCACCCTGATTAAAGCCCTGTTGTTACTCTTGATCTGTTAAAATCAGATATCATGTTTTTAGGCGTTTTTAAACGGACTGATTGAAAATTACAAAAGAACTAAAATAATGTGTAAATATCAATATCAACAAAATGGGTAAAAATCGAAAAACCTGTATTATCAGCAAAATAATGCTTTTGCTATATTAATTTAAAAATGGTCTAAAATACATATGCATCATAATTTTATAGTATCATAGACCTAGATATCCTATTTGTAAATATTCCATTTGCAATCCATTTTTGAAAAATCTGCGACAAAAAATCTTAAACAATTACAAAAGACTCTATAGAAATTTCTAACTTAACAAGCGAAATGATATGAAACTTCGGTCACATGTGAAGGACAGTCAAACAAAGTGAAAAAAAAACAAATGGCTGTATTGATGCGTAAAGTGGTCAAATTTTTAAAACAAGAATCACCCTACTTTTTGATCATAATAGGTGTATCGATTAATGTCGATTTGTTCGCAAAATTTAAGCGTTTATTTCCGTAACAAAATAAATTACCTTAATAATCAAAGCATTGGCTATCGTTAGATATTAGTTTTTCCCATCTTTCTGTCAAAAAATGGATTCGGCGCCAAATAAACTTTCGATTTTTGAACTTTTGGTGTTGTTCTGATAGTCCATGCTGCATCGATCGAAATAAGTTATAATCCGAAGGAGCTAAGTCCGGTGAATACGGCGGGTGGGGTAGGACGTCCCATTCCCAACGTTTCCCAAATACTTTTTTTTACTCATTTTTCAACATGGGGGCCAAGCAGTCATGTTATCAATCTTATCTATTGCTATCGATATCGATCGCCGGTAATCGTTTCATCAGGTTTCAGCCATTCATAATACACAGCTCCATATTATCCCAACAAATACCTAGCAAAGCCTTCTTTCCGTGTATATCGCGCGCTGGTTGTGATGTTGAAAGCTGGCCTTGATCAACCCAAAGCAAAATTTCACAAGTGATTTTTCGCTCTTTCAATGTCTCTTCCTTCAATTCATATGCAACCCATTTTCCTTCTTTCACGATCTTTCCCAATGCTTGTAGACGTTCGGAAATAGTAGATTTGGCAATATTCATTACTTCTGCCAATTGTTTCAATATACGAACTGAGTCGAGTTTTCGACTGTCCTGTACACTCCTTGTTTTTTACATCAAAATGACCACTTTTAAGGCGTTTAAACCATCGTTCACAAGTTTTTTTTTGATTAGGCCAAAACTCGATTAGTCTATACTAGTACTAGTATGAGAGTTGATCCCGTGTACCCGTGTTTGAAATGAAGATATTTTTTTCACAAATTTATTTTTAATTTTCAACGTGGTCTCCTTTTAGGTCTATACATTTTTCCAAGCGTTTCTTCAACTTTTTTAAGCCGTCTAAAAAATACGATTTTTCAAACTCTCCAAAATACGCTTCTGTTTCGGCGATAACGGCGATTTTTTTTTCCTGCGAGCCATGTTTTCAAGTTAGGGAACAGAAAAAAGTCGCTAGGTGCCAGGTCGGGCGAGTAAGGTGGGTGCGGAAGAAATTCATAGCACAGTTCGTGCAATTTGGCCGCAACAATTAAAGATGAATGTGCTGGTGCGTTATCGTGATGGAAGAGCACTTTTTTCTTAGCCAAATGGGACCGTGTCTCCTTCAATTTCTTATCGAATCTATCAAACAACTCACTATAGTACCGCCTTGAGGATTATTCCTTTGGAATCCCAAAAAATCATGGCCATAACTTTTCCGGCTGATGGAACCGTTTTTGCCTTCTTCGGAGCAGATTCATCCGGAAAAACTCCATTGTTTTAACTGTCTCTTGGTCTCTGGCGTGTAATAATGTATCCAGGTTTCATCAACGGTGACGACTCGGCTTAAAAAGTCCTGCGGATTTCGCTTAAAGCGGTCCAAACACTTCTTTGAAATTGTTAATCGTACCCGCTTGTTGTCCACCGTGAGCAATCGCGGCACCCATCGGCCGACACTTTCCTCACACCTATCTTATCATTTAAAATCTTGATTGCCGTTCCATACGAGACACCTACGGCCTCAGCTACTTCGCGCACTTTCGTTCGGAGATCAGCGAGAATCATGTCATGGATCTAACGGGTGTCCTGGCCGTTCGTTATCGAAAAAAGTTGTACGACCACGCATAAACTCGTTAAACCAATATCTCTCTGTTGTCATAGATGATGAAGGGTCCCCATAGACAGTATCCAACTTCACGTTTATTTCTTTGCATGTTTGTCCATCCAAAAATAAAAAACGAATTACGGATCGATATTGCTCTTTTTCCATTTTATCGAGAAATACAAAACACGAATGATACAACTGGCTGTCAAAAAAAAAACTAACCTATGAATTTATCTGAAATTCAGCATGAGGTCTTTAACAGTCTGCAGTACACGATATCAATGTCAATTTCACTCGTCAACGCCATCTGTTATCAAAAACCCGGGTACTTATTGATCAACCCTCGTATTAGTAACGCTCTCTTTTAACAAAATCGATATTATTAAAGGAAACACCTATTAGTATATACATTACATAATTTTTATTCTTACACAAAAGACTACTCTCTACATGACTACTTAGAGAAAGGTAAGAAGGTTTCAGGTTATTAACTAATGATAATAGGAATACTTTACCTGAGAGAGTTTGTAGACACTGGCCTGTAACTATGTCCCAAACTTTTACAGTCGAATCCGCATTGCCCGATACTAAAATATTATTTCTTAGTTCCATGCCTGAAGTTAACGATTGATGTCCCATGAGGGTGTGTTTGCAGGCACCAGTTTCAACGTCCCACACGCGTATGCTCGTGTCCAGCGAACCGCTAACCACGTGAACACCATCAAACTGAAGCGCAAGAACAAAAAAAAAACAATGACACATTTCAACAGTTGGGTTTTAATTGTTACTAACTTGCAATGAGTATACTCGGTTTGTATGACCCGAAAATGTATGCAAACATTCTTCGGTTTCTGGTCTCCATACTTTCACCATATAGTCGTACGCGCCTGACACTACCAGTTTACCATCATATTGCACGCAGCGAACAGCTGCTATATGTCCCACTAATACATGAAGAAAGGCACCAGTTTCTATGTTCCAAACTCTTAACGTCGCGTCTCGGGAACCACTGACCACTCTGCGATTTATTGCTGATATAATAAACAGTAGAGCAGGCATTAAGTGTACAAATTAAATCGATGTCTTGATAAGTCCGGTTCAAATGTAGTTTCTCGCAGTCTTCTTTTCGCACTTCAATCAAAGCAAAATGCTAAATCTAGAGCAATGATTTATAGTGCTTTACAAGGAAATATAAGATATAATTGAGATTTTGACAGAATCAAAAACATCTTGGGAGGGCAGATGATTCCGCTTGAGCTCACAAAACAACGAGCGAACATCATCACGGAAGATGAAAAATGGTCATTTTAGGAAAATCAGGTGAGGTATAACGACTATGGTGCCTAAAAATTATCTGGTGTTTAGTAGGAAATCTATTTGAGTTTAGCGTTTCACACCAAAGACGAATTGAACAACGGGTCTAGAGAGGTATTTTATTGGCAGAGAAATGTCTTCTTGAGTTATGCTTTGAACACACCTCACAAAGGAGCCACGTTAGCTGTTGTGTCTAAGGCGTCAACCTCACGATACGGCAATTAATGTGGAGCGGGTTCGAATTCTGTACTAAGTAAGGATTTTTTCTAAAATTCTTATGAATGTTTCTAAGAGTGTAAAATCTGACAAGGAATCACCCCTCAGTCACGCCAGTTCGAGGCTGGGTAAGGCCGGATGCCTTCTGAGAGGTCTTCTACATTGGTCACTCGACAGTCGGCAGGCTTCTCGAGATACATAAGCTGTAGATCCAGTCGGTAAAATAGCCTTCTCAGTTGCTGATGCGCCTCTAACCATAAAACTTTACTTTTACATGTTACAAAAGGAACTAAAAATATCAATGGATAGGACTGTAATGTTTTCTATCCGACAACAACCTGACATTCGTCAATCGCCAAGATATAATAAAGTAGATAAAAGTCATATAGCGAACGCCGATTTAATTTGCACACCTCACACCTTCTGTTTGGATTATTTTTACTTACTTGTTGCCGTGCAAATGCATACAACGAACGGTTGAAGTGTGACCAAACAACGTGTGACGACATATACCGGTCTCTGCATCCCAAACTTTTAGTGTTCTATCAGTACTGCCGCTAATTATTATATTACCGGACATTTGGGATGACCAAACACCACCAGTATGACCAACCAATGTCCTCAAACACTAAAGAAAACATTTCTGATAAAATAATTTGATTGTACCAAGTTCATTTGGAATAAGTTCCATCAACGCATCAATGTAATACTGTCTTTGTTTTTGAATTGCAGCTGCACTGCGACTTCTTGCTTCATTAAAACGAAACAAAACTGCAAAAAAAATATTTCTTACCTTTCCAGTAATGGCCGACCATACTTTCAAAGTGTTATCATCAGATCCACTAACAATCTTATTGTCTGAAAATTGTAAACACGTAATCACGTGATCGTCATGCCCTTTTAACATTTTCGGCGTTCTGATTTGCTTCGACCTCCAATTCATTTCTATTGTGTGTTGACGCATATAGGCAGCCTAAAAAAATCAAAGTTTCTACGTAATAATACACTACATCCGTCATATACTCCTTCCTTTGCACTATGTGATTATATTTTTAAATATTGAAACGAGATTTTTCAAGTATAGAGACAAAAAAGCGTAATGTGCTTGAATACATAAAAGACATTTTGTTTGTGGAAGCATCACCTTAAAACAGTTAAAGTCAAAGAGATTTACCACTAAGCACCGAATCACTTTTTAGGTAGGTAGTACGCTTCCTAGGTAGTAGATTAGCAATTAGGGTTAAATCATCTCCTGATGATGCTAACATGGTTATCTAAACGTGCATCGAGAACTTTCGAGAGAACTAACGAGAAATAATGTTTCGGTGTTTATTGGTAAATCTCGTTGAGTTTAGTGTTTCACACTGAAGGTTCCACAGAGGAATTGATGTTAGTTAACTGTGAAAAATTAATATTGTCCTACCTTCCATGGTGACATATGAGTCCTGGGAGATCTCGGGGAACATCGTCTTCGAGGTATTTCATCAATTCCCGCCTCCTTACATTTCTCTTTCCATAGAAGATTATCCTCTGCTAACACCCTCCAACTGTGGCAAGTTTGTGCAGCTTTCAATAAGTCTTTTGGTTCTAAGAAAGACAACACCTTTAAAGCTAATTCTTTTGGTAACAACGATATAAAATCTCTTTGAAATTGCGGTTCGATCACCTGCATCATATGGCGGACTTGTGTTGGCTCACATCTGCAATAAACAGTAAATTAGCCATGATGATGATGATGTTCAAGTGCAAGTCGGAGTGTACCTGGCAATCAATTCGCTGATTGCCATAATCCTCTCTGCGTTTGACCACTCCGAAAACTGTAACAACCAGTTGGACATTTCCGGTGGCGGATTATCCTTGGTAGGAATGATAGAACGCGTCCTACTCCCTGGCGTTGCAGATCTGACAATGCAAGTGGGAGGTGTGGTTCCGGGGGGATTTTGATTATTAGAAATTCCCGAATCACACTCATTTCTGTTTTCAGGTAAATTCTTTTTGTTAGGAAAGGCATTATTTACGTCCAACTTTCTCTTTCGCTAAAAAAATTGTCAAAATCAAACGAAATTTTTGAGTAATATAACAGTAAACCAAAACTATAACGTTCAGAGAGAAGATTAGACATATGTCATCTGTTAGCCAAATACTAACTCATTTATTTTTAAAATGTCATCATTAACATATGTTGTAGTTTTTTTTCGTTAGGGAATTTCCAGAGCGCTATTTGAAGTTAATACTGCCATTAATTTGTATTCTTTGAGTAAATACTTTTAAATCATTAAATTCATATAGTTATTCGCGATTAAAAATGTCAGTTTATGAGCCAAATTCTTGTAATTTGCGGAAGATGTTAATTTATTTCTTTAATATTAAGAAATCTGCAGCTGAGGCTCACCAAATGCTTTCAGATGCTTATGGTGAGGTTGTTATGACTGAAAGAATGTGTCGTGAGTGGTTTCAACCCTTCAAGAGAGGTGATTTTCACGTCGAAGATCCACATAATGGTGGAAGAATGAAAATATATTTGAATATGAAGAATAGAAATAATGAAGACTTGTGTCAAAGTCAAGAAGAGTTGGCAAGATCATTGGGAGTGACTTGGGTGATCATTGGGACAACAAGCAATTTCAAAATGCCTCAAAGACCTAGGAATGACCGAAAAGCAAGGATATTGGATTCCATACGAGTTGAAACCGAGATAAGTTGAACGCCATTTGTTTGCTTGTGAACAGTTGCTTGAAAGGCAAAAACGGAGGGGATTTCTGCTTTACGATAACCCCAACCGTCGAAAATCATGGGGATATTCCGGCCACGCTCCACGCCGACGGCCAAACTGAATATACACGGCTCCAAGGTCATACTCTGTATTTGATGGGACCAGCTCGGTGTAGTGTATTATAAGCTGTTAAAACCATCTGAAACAATCACATGGGATCGTTATCGAACAACGCAATTTATGCGTTTGAGTAGAGCATTGAAAGACAAAAGGCCACGATACAGCGAAAGACACAATAATGCGTAAATGATCGTAACGTAAATGGTTAGCAATGCATTGGATAGTAGTGCTTGTGATTCTCTATTGAAGAACAACAAAATCGATCAATTTTTACAGCAGATGCCATGCAACTGAAGCTAAACAAGGTACAACGCCCCCATATCAAAGACTACAACTTAAAATATTATCCCTAATAATATTTATTTTATGATATTTTTCACTTACCAAACTTCTTTCAGCACAATCTGAATCACTTCTTCTAACTAGAGAACTTCTAGGTGTGACACTTTGACAAAAGTTTTGTGGTTCAACATTTTCACAGCTATTATCTTCATCCTTAAAAAATCAAGTTGGAAATGTACAGTCACAAAATAATACAAAGCTTAATTATTGATTTAAAACTCAAATTAAAAAAACATAGAAACTAACTGCCTGGCTTAATGTACAGATTTGTCAAAATTATCTTCATTTGGCATCTGCTGAATTAGAATAGGATCTACAAAGTGGAAAATTAAGTCAAAAGAGAAAAAAATAGTCTCATGGTGCCATACGAGGCAAATATGGTGGTTAATGATTATTGTTTGTTTCATTTTTGGTCTATAATAGGTGGACAAGGTTAGCATCATGGTCTTCAACAGATTCTGTGGCTTCTTTAAACATTTAGTTCCACTCAAAATGCTTGTTCCATCAATCAAAATAGTAACAATATTATTTTTTTTTAAGCTATAAACTAGTCTTGAAATTTTAATTGTGTAGGAAACCCATACTATTTAAAAAGAACTTGTAGAACACTAGAAAAAGAAAACTTAAATGTTCCGCCAAATATTTGGGTGACCCCATTGCCAGCTCACAAATCATTCAGTTTATTTCACGCTCTCACAATCTATATTATACCTGTATAGCCTACCTCTGTATTATACCTACATTATCAATTTCTTCTGATATTTCTTCTATGCAGTCTTCCCAGTTGTCTTCCCTGCTATTTTCGTCCTCTTCGTATTCTTCCACTAAGCCTAAATTATTTAAAAAATGCGTCTTCTTCGCATTGTCATTTATCACATCAATTTTACTATATAATTCTGATGACTGTTCTAAAGATTGTTGTGATGTGCCTGTAAAAAAATACAATAAAATATACTAACCACACAATTAGTCATATTTTCTATGTATTCTTTATAATCATCATATAAATACACAATTATCAATTACAGTGTTGGAATCCTATATGTAAATGTAAAAAATTAATTAATTGACTGGGTGCCCAAGCATGACCATGATTGTTTTTAAATAGTAAACTATTTTGAAAAATCAATATAAAAATATAGCCATCAAAAAAACGACTTAAATATCAGATGACTAAAAAAATGTACTAATTTCTAAATTCACATGGAGCTAAGTTTCTACAAACAGGAAACCAACCTCACAAACGTTTTTGGTTATATTATAAAAAAAAAACAAATTTACCTGGTATATTATCTGGACATAAGGAATCAACAATACACACTGTTTCAGTGGGGCTAGGACTAGTGCAGTCTTGTTTGGATATTTCAGAGTCACGACTAATAGCGCATATTTCTTCTAATTTTTCATTTTTGGATAGACATGCCTCTGCCATTCTAACACTGTCTACTTCTCAAGGGAATCATTCAGTTGCATAATAAACCTTAAACATTTTTTTTCTTCGAGAAACAACACATGTGGTTAGGTTATATTGCTGTTATTGTAGACTTGTATAGTTTATACATAAATCTATACATGTGTGTTTATTTTCACTACAATAACTTATATGTTTAAAATATTTTTATAACTATATATATTTAAGGCTAAAAAAAACGTTATTTTACCTTGCTTGGATATATAAATAAAAAATCTATATAAAATAGTCAAAAATACAAACAAGTATAAAACATAAATCCCTCTGAATTGCTCAGCATGCAAATATAAATATTATCGGATACAAGTTAAAAACTTTTTGATTAGGAGGGCTTCATAATCTTTTATGGATATTTAATTCGTATACGAACGATCTTCAAGGAAATTAAAATATAGAAAATATCATACTTTTACATTAAAAATTTTAATAACAACACATACGTCATAAACTTGGTATTTTCACTAGATCGGATTTCAAAAATATTTTGACTCTTCCAAGTAACAATTTTTTTTTAACAAAATTGGAAAATTACAACCCTATATATCTCCACATTTATTTTCTAATCACCAAGTCCAGAATCACTTTGTCAAATAGTATTTAACGAATCTAATACAACGTACAATAAAAAATAAAATAGAACAACCTACCTTTTTGCGATCTCTTAAATTTTTACGATTTAATTTACAAAATAAATTTACAACACCAATACACAACAAAGTTTTTACTCCTGAATTCCAAAGCCAAGAAAAATAGTCAGCAGAAATATGTGGCTAAAGATACACCATTATGAAAAAACTTAAAACTATTTTTAAATGAAGTACGTTTATGTTTGGAATAAGTGAAAACGTTTAGATAATGTATTAAAAGTAAGAAAGCTAATTATTATTTCTGTGAACAAAGGTATTTCCCAAATATATTTAAATAAAAAATTAGTATCTTCAGACACTTCCAAGTTGGATCGTATCTAGGGACTTTTTATATTGGAAAACAAATGATATAATGACGGAATACATGTTAAGCATATCCATCTTTTATGCACGTACGTCTTTTAGTTGATTTTTCAGTCGATTTTTAAATTTAATATTTGGATACCATTAATGAAATACAATTTGTGTTGAGAATTATATTACATAAAAAAAAAGTAAAAATGAGAATATAAATGTCACTGCAAGAAAAGAATATCATATTATTATATATGATATGACTATTCTGTATAAAATTGCTTTCTAAAATTAGTAATAAAAAAACTAATATTTTATTTACCTAAATATTTTATTCTTACAGTAATTTGCGTATGATAAATCAATACATTTTAAAATATGATATAAATACGTCTAAACGCTATGTAATTATTTGAAAAAGTCAAAATCTAAATATTAGTGAATGTGTCATTTTATAATATCTGATATTGACTATTCTCTGTAAAACTGCTTTCAAAAGTCAGTAATTAATGACTAAAATTTTATTTAACTAAATATATTATTATTGCAATAATTTCTCTATGATAAATCTAACAATATTTTAATTTATGATACAAATACTTCACAACGCCTCACAATTATTGAAGAAGAAGAATAAATTGAAAACCTTGTATAAATTGTTTAAACATCGTTCTAATTTTCATAAATCTTTTAAGGAATATAATAAGTTTTTTTTTTCATTGGAAATTAGTTTCCAATTGCATACTATTTTAATACAATAGTTTTATCAACAATTAAGACATGAGAAACCTTAATTCACATATAGTTTTGCCACCTAATAAACAAATGGAAGTAAATTTTGAATATTCGAAAACGCCAAACATTTTTGACTATTTTCTCTTTCTAGATATTAACAGTAATGGTGAGTTATTCATGCATATTAAATGACCAGCGAAATTTTGAGTAAATCTCATTATTTTAGATAATTGTATACTTGGATCAGCAGATCTGTCTGGGACATTTTGGGAGGGAAATAGCTTATATTTTCAAAATTTAGACGATTTGGTTGCTTTAAAATATTCAAAATACTATATTCATACAACTTCCACTGATGCTAAATTTATTTTTGATGATACTGTAAGTTAGTTTTGTCTTATAGTAATCTTACAATAAAGATTAAAATAATTATTATATTTCAGATAGCTATTGCTGAGGATACAGGCATGCTTAATGTATTGTCAGTAGATGACAGTGCCACATTGAAGCCAATGAATCATTTTCGACACTCAAAAAGAATCTCAGAAATTGGAGTGTGGAAAAACAGCTCCCACATTGCAACTGCATTTAGTAGAAACATTGCCATTTGGGATGTAAATAGTAACGAGAAACACCCTTTAAATATATTTGAGTTTGTATTTTATTAATTACAACTAAGTTTGAAATATTAATTTCCTATTTTTTTGTAGAAATATTCATACAGATGTAGTAAATTCAATTGATACTTTGAAAATGTCACAAGGAACTATTGTTTCTGCAGCATCTGATAGAAAAATGTGCTTGTGGGATTTAAGAACAGATAAACCACCAATAGGTGAGTGATATCTTATCATTTTTATTTTTGTTATTCTTTTTTTTTTAGTTTTATACAGTAATGAATTCAGTATTCTTACAAAGGTAATAGTGAATCCCATTAACAACAATTACTTTGCTGTTGGTACTCAGGGAGGAGATGTGTACATTATAGATAAAAGGGAACCGGGGGATTTTGTTTGTATGTATCACTGTTTCAACAGACCAACACAGGGCTTAGCTTTTAATGAGTCCTCCCAACTGGCAGTGTCTGGTTTGACCAATACAGTTGTGGTTTTTGACACAGAAGCAAATCAATTAAATAAAATCTATAATAATATAGACCATGGAAGTCATGTTAAGGCTTTAAGATGGCATAAGGATTATCTGTATTCTTGTGGCTTTGGAACAAAGCCGATATTAAAACATGATATAAAAAATAGTTTAAGTTAATAAAGACTATTTTTGAAGGAAATTTATTGTTTTGTTGGCTAATACAAATTTTCTCAGTAAAAAAACTATAAAAATAATTTACTTATAATGTTATTGTTAGTAGTTTAAGCAATCATACTTGATTCCTCAGTTTCTGAAGACAATTGGCAAGCGATATTTTTAACGTCCTTGCTTAGGAATTTTCTTTAAAAAATAATATTGTTGCGAATATGTAACCAGTAATACGCTGGGGTAAATTAGTGATATGTACCATCTATAATTTAATAGCAACACTAGATATTAAAAACCTACCAACCACATAATCCTTCGTGTAACTTCCTAATTATGATTAGTGGTGGCGCTCGTGACAGCGAGGTTATGATGGGTCATTTTGTCGGGAAAATTCTACCTGTTTGTTCCATATTCCTATTCTATGTTTGAATTCGACAGAAAAACGCGTTTGCCGGCTAAAAGAAACAAGTTATAGGTGTTAGCTTTCCATATTTCCTTTTCTATTACACGGCAAATAACGAAGATACCTGTCATCTCTATTTCGACAGGATAAATTGTCAGCGTTCCCAATACGAAACTGTCCGAGCTGATCGCCGGACGCCATTTGTAAATTTGCGCGTGGTTTGTTGTATATTTGTGTATGCTTATATAAATTTACGGAATTGTGACACGAATTTGTATGATAACGTGGTTCACGTTATGGATCCTTCCAAGTTGAAAGTGGTCGATTTGCGACAGGAATTGCAACAAAGAGGTTTGGATACGAAAGGAGTTAAAGCGGCACTCGTGAAACGCCTAAAAGATGCTATGGAAAAAGAATCGGCCGAGGGTTTGTATGTTTATGTAGTTCGGTTAGATTTTACATTGATTTGTATTGGTTGCATAGTTTTGCAATTTCTTTACCCTGTGGTATCAGTTCATTTGTCAATATTCGACGGTTTTTTTTAATAATATTACAAAGGAAAGTTTCCAAACATATTTTGATAACTGATATAACAATCAGTAAAATAATCTTCAATAAACTAAACAGATATTTGTAATATAGTTGAAAAGTATTATTTTATATTGTATATATGCATTTTTAAAGTGTTTGGAGTGATAAGCTAATTGTCAATTTTATTAAATATTATTAATATATAATTTGATTTTAGGTTCACAAAATAATACTTTGGATAGTGCACCAAAGGAAAAAGATATATCTGAAGGCAGTATAGAAGAATCACAGGATGATGATGGCAAAGATGATCCTGACGAAGTTAAAAGTCCTGATAAGACAGAGAGTAATGACTTAGAAAAATCTATTAGTAATGAATCAAAATCACCTAAGGTAGAAAAAACTCCAGTTACATCCCCAGAAAAAATTAAGGTAACTATTATCTATTTTCTCTTTTTATAATGCTTTATTTACATTACTCTTCAGGTAAAAGCAGAAGTTCCATCTAAAACTGAACAATCAGA
Organism: Cosmopolites sordidus; assembly: GCA_031761425.1. Taxonomy (NCBI): domain Eukaryota; kingdom Metazoa; phylum Arthropoda; class Insecta; order Coleoptera; family Curculionidae; genus Cosmopolites; species Cosmopolites sordidus. The sequence goes on along the minus strand of JARFXV010000194.1, from coordinate 530,876 downwards.
GGAACCTTCAACTGAAACAGAAGCTAAGAAAGTTGAAGGAAAACCTGATGAAAATGGTGAACACGTAAATGAATCAAATACTGATCAGCAAGCAGGAGAATCAACAAAGAAACAAGCAAAAAAGAATGTTGAAAGAAATGGAAAAAGAAAAAGGCGTGACTCTTTTGAATTGGAAGAGAGAAGTTCTAAGAAACCAAGAGAGAGGGAACCCATAGTTGTTAAAGAGGATGAACCAGATATTAATTATGAAAAAGTTCAAATAAGTTGGTGTAAGTAAAGAAAAAATGTTATAGAAATGTATGACTAGTATTATATAATTTTAGATGATTCAGATCTTAATCTCCAAGTAGATAAAGAGACATTTATATCAGCAAAACCTCTCACTGATGGTTGTTTTGGTTTTATATGGGCAGGGGCTAGAGCAACTTATGGAATAACTTCTGGAAAAGTAATACTTTCATTAATTGTAATTTCTAGGATTGTTTCTACTGTAAAAGTCTGTATTGTTAGGTTTGTTTTGAAATTAAAATAACAGAAGAACTTAAGTGGGAAGATCCATCAAAGGATATGGTAGAGCGCAAGGATAGAGATAGAGGGAAGCACAAGTCAGATAGACATAAAGAGCATGATAAATCAAAGAGGGATGATTCCAAGCGTAAATCACCTGAAAAAAAACCTGAAGAAGAAAAAGTATAATTAACATATGGATTAGCTTTATCATTATAATCTGACATCTTAATTTTTGTTAGATTGAAAATTCCATAAAAAAAGAAATTAAAACAGAAAATTCAGAGGAACCCACTGAAACAGCAACAAATGAGAGCATGGATACTACCGAGAAGGATGCAGAAGTGGACATTAAGTCTGAGTCAGTGCCAGTAAAGGAAGAAAAAGAATCTGAAGTGGGTAATCATTTGTTTGATTGTTTACCAGATTATTTGATTCATTGATGTAGGAGGTGGTTGCTGAAGATAAAGTCGCAGAGGAAAATGATGTTGATACTGAAAAGAAAGAAGAGACAGAACAACCATGTCAAGAAAAAGAAAAAGAAGTAGTAAAGGAGATAGTCAAAGAGCCAATTCCTGTTTATTATTTCAGAGTCGGGTTTTCTTTGCCTGGTACTACATTACAGTTGGGAGAAACAAAATACTCTTATGCCTATGAATCGACGGGAAAGTTTATTACAGACAAGCAGTTTCAAGATTATGGTGTCACCTTTGGTGTTGGTGATGTTGTAGGAGCTTATTTGGTGAGATCTGTTTAAATCAGTCGATGTCAGGTAGGTTAATACAGTTTTATTTCAGAGCATAGATGATGAACAAGTTATCATAACATACACTGTTAATGGTGCTCTACAACCCACAGCAATTACCATTCCTCGGTCTGAATTGCCGGAGGAATCATTCAGTTTATTCCCTCATGTTTTATGCCGGAATTTCGCTTATGAATTAAATTTCGGTAACAGGGAGGAAGCTTGGTTTCCACATCCTGAAGAACTAAAAGATTATACCTTCCTGCAGTCTATAGCTGATAAAGTTTCAGGGCCCAAAAGACCAGAAAAAAGAAATGAATGTGAAGTATGTTGTTTTCTTCATTAATTTGAATAAGTAAATTCATAGAGCCACCACTAACACCTAATTACTATATTTTAATTTTCTTGATGTTCGTTGCGCTAACCATGTCAACATCATCCGGAGTTGATTATATATCTGAAAGATAGCAAATGGGCGTCAAGAAGTTTAAAAACAAGTGATTTGGTCTTTCGTGATAAATCTCTTTAAGTTTAGCTTTTCATACCAAAGGTTCCATTAGAAAAATTAATTGGAATCAGGTTCTTGATTTGTGATGTGTTTTTACAGTTGATCTTGATGATTGGTTTGTCTGGATCAGGCAAAACTCATTGGGCAAAACAGCATATTGAATCAACCAAAGATAAGACTTATACGATAATTGGAAATGATTCTATATTTGAAAGGATGACAGTAAGAGCCTGAAATTTGTTTATTTTTTCATTTATTGTTCATGTTTTCATTTCAAGGTTGATGGACAATCCTTTAGATCTCGCTTTAGTGGTTCATGGAAAGTTCTTGTTGACAAATTACAGAAATGTTTGAATTCCATGACTGATGTTGCAGCTTTACGTAGAAGAAATGTAATTATTGACCAGGTGAATTAGCGAGTTTTGTTAATTATAGGGCCGATCATTGATTTTTAAATTTTGTCCAGACTAATGTATTTCCTCAAGCGCAAAATCGCAAATTGCGGGCTTTCGAAGGTTTCAAAAGGAAGGCCGTTTGTGTGATTTGCGGAGACGAGGAACTTGCCCGTCGACATAAATCGAGAGATAATGACAACGGAAAAACCATTCCCGAAAGCACCTTGCTTGAACAAAAAGGTGAAACTATTTTTCGAAACAAGTTTATAAGTCTAGAATCGCGTTTTTGTTATTATTTTAGGTCAAATAGAACTGCCGCAAAAATTCTCCGGTTTAGAACTAATATTCCCCGATTTGAGCGAAGAAGAATCAAAGAAAATGATCAGGAAGTATCATGAGGAGTTTCAAGAAAAGGGACACCACAGAAGAGGATACAACAACCGCAGAGATCACAGAAGTAAGTGAATATATATATATATATATATATATATATATTTTATTTTTTTTTCACCCATTCCCTTCTTCAATTCCACGCCATTTTTTGTTCAGTCATTTTCAACACGTTCAAATTTCAATTCTTCTTATTGCAACCTTCGGTGTGAAACACTAAACTCAAAGAGATTTACCACTAAACACCAAATAACCTTTTTTTTTAAAGCTTTCGACGGACGTTTCGCTAACCATGTTAGCGAATGTCCATGTCCTCAGATTAAATCCTGTCCTGATGATGCTAACATGGTTAGCAAAACGTGCATCGAAACCTTTAAAAAAATGATTTGGTGTTTAGTGGTAAATCTCATTGAGTACATTCAAATTTATAAAGAAATTTGACGTTTTCGAGAAGAAAAATGTTAATGAACATCTTTAAATACTACATTCAAGGAGATTTGAGATTTACCGTTAAATACCAAATCACTTGTTTTTAACGCCTGGATGCGCGTTTCGCTAAGCATGTTAGCATCATCAGGAGATGATTCGATCTTTGTAGATTAAATGCTATTAGAGATTTTGCCATTAAAGAGATATGCCTCTTTTTTTGTTCCCTTTTCCCCCTTTTTTTCTTTTTTGTATCCTTTTTTTTACGCGCTTCATTAGGTAGGTAGTACGCTTTCTAGGTATTAGGTTAGCAATTAGGGTTCTCATATAAACAGAACATACTTTAGTTTTAGAATTAGATTAAATCATCTCCTGATTATGCTAATACGGTTAGTGAAGCGTGCGTCGAGAACTTTAAAAAATTGATTCAGTGTTTAGTGGTAAATTTCTTTTTGAGTTTAGTCAAATAGCTTGTTTTAAACTTCTCGATACGCGTTTCACCAGCCATGTTAGTATCATCAGGAGGTGATCTTTGTAGACTGAATCATTTCTTGCTGAAGCAAACTAAATTCATAGAGATTTACCATTAAACATCAATGAGTGATTATCGCATTTTCGTTTTCTTGAGGTAATGCGAAATTTTAACTGATATTTTTAGGAAGTTATTACCAGCAAAATAACTATCGAGACAATCGAGGTTATGGAAGGTACGAGCGTTACTCGCAGGGCAGTTGGGGTCGGTCATCCACTGGCGGCTGGGGACGTGACAGAAGAGATAGTCGGGGACCCCCACAACAATCACGTCACGGAGGCAATTCCGGTTGGAGACAAAGCAGAGGTTTGCTTATACTGTACGATTTTGAATGAGCGATTAAGATTGTCGTAACTATTTTTAGGACCGAGAGCAGATGAGCGTAGCCGGTCACGGGAAGGATCCTCCAGGCACAGTTACGGAGGTTCACGTAACCAAAGTGGGCGTGGCGAGGTGTGGGCGTCAAGCGGCGGAGGAAGTGGGTGGGGCGGTCAAGGTATGCCATATTTACGCCGCGCACTGTTCATTTTGTAATTTTTCCCCTCGCCTTTATTCTAGGAGGATGGAATCAACAAATGTTTGGTTCACATGGTTATGGTGCTTGGAACCAACAGGGTTGGAAATACAACAGCGGGCAGGGAGGAGGAGGATACAGCGGATATAATGGTCAAGGCAATGGAGGATACGGACAGCAAGGCTGGAATTACTATGGACAGTACAGTCAGCAGCAAGGGTGGGGCGGTGGTCACCAAGTAAGATTTTGAGTCTTTATGTAAATCTAATTGGTTGAATTTTGATATAATGATAAAAAAAATTTAATACAAAGAGTACAATATTAAATATTTCTATTTTTCTCTCGCCAAGTAACTAAGTAATTGACTTCAATCTTTACATTTAGCGGGGATTTCCCAAATGTTTTGAGGTTGCTTTTAATACCTGTGTTTTTATTGTCAACAAAGATATAACCGTATGAGATCTCCGCTTCTTGAAATTATAAATATATGATAATTTTTATTTTGTAAATATTAACATTTTTATGCTCAGGGTAGCTCTAGGTATCAGTATAACGTTATCAGAACACATGTCGAAACCAAAAGAAAAAAATTGTCTTTTTTTGGCAGTAAAATTTTTAGTTTGGATAATACAGTATACAGTATGTCGGAAAAATTACAGAACTTTTTTAGGTAAAAAAACAATTTGTTATTTTGCTGCATTTGTTTATTTTTAAAATTATTTATTTTTATTCAAAATACATCCCTTCCACATCAATACATCGCTGGACACGTTCAACCCATGTTAGCATAGATGTTTTGGTTATTTTTCGGACTTTTGCCAGGGAACAGGAAATAGCCACAAGGAGGTAAATCAGGCGAATACAGAGGATGTTGAAGCACACATACTTTTTTCGCCAAAAATTCACGAACACCGACGATCCTGTAAGATGGGTTCATTATCGAATAAACCTCACTCCAACGATTCTCTTCCACAAACGCTCCATAACACCCAGATAATATTCACCAGTGTCATTTCGACCCCGTGGAACGAATTCCTGAAGTATGATACTTTTAAAGTCGTAAAAACAAATCAACATTGTCTTCTCTCGTGACTTCTGTAAACCCAATTTCTTTCGATTTCGGAAAGACTTGTAGACACTTTACCCCTTTTTTGAGGATCGTACCTGAAGCACCAAGTCTCATTACAAGTTACAATCGATTCCAGGAATGTGCAGTTTTAGTAAAGTCCTTGCAAGGTTCAAGGCGAGCAATTTCATGATTCTTATTTAAGGTGAAAGGAAGAAATCGAGCACAGGCTTTCCGTTTGTTTAAATACTTTGTTAAAATTTCGTGAATGTCTTTGGGCGTATTTAATTCCTCAGCTATTAATCTCACAGTCCAATTCGTACCGTAGACGTTATTTCACGTACTTTTTCCACCAACTCATCGCGATTTTTGTTTTTTTTTTTTTTGGCAGACATGATGGCTTTGAGTTGTTTTTCAAAGCATCACAGCTGTCCTGAAATCGCTTATACATTTTGTAAAAAAAGTATCGGGAATTAGTGAATAAATCACAAAATGTTTTTCAATATTTATCCAAATTTTATTCCAAATTTATTATATATTATATATATTTATCCAACATTTTTTATACGCATTTTCCTGAATCGACTGAAAACGGGTGCCTCGAAGTGGTAATTTGAGTTTTGGAAAGAGAATATCAGATGAATACGGTGGTTGTTCGATGGTGTTTGTTGAGTTTTTGGCCAGAAATTCGTTCACAATGCTAGCCTAGTGTTGTCGTGATGCAAAATCCAAGAGTTTTCGTTCCACAAATCTGGCCAAAAAAACATTCAACATCACCTTAACTTTTGGTCGACTTTGACGTGGTTTTTTCGGTTTCGGCTCAGTTGGAAGGCGCTATTTTCCGAAGCTTGTTGACTGGTTTGCATGTCAAATTTGTATGCCCATGTCTCATCATTAGTTACAATGCATTTTATGAATGTGGAGTCAGAATTTTTACACGATTGAGTTTTTGAAGAAAATTCAGGTCTTTCCCACTAGTCGAGCGGCAACGCGTTCCATGTCCAAACAATCGCTTAAAATGGTTCGAATTGATTCGTGAGACACAGAAAGATCAGCGACTATCTCTCTCAAACTATAATGACGATTTTCAGTCACTATTTCTTTCACTCTAGCGATATTAACTTCAGTTGAAGACGTTGGCCGACCAGAGCGAAGAAAATCTTCCACTACATCTCGATCGGTTTTGAATGCACTGTACCACTCATATGCACGGGTTTTTGATAAAGTCGATTTACTGTAAGCGTTCTGCAACAACATCGACTCGGTACACGAAATTCCATTTGCAATGCAAAATTTAAGACAAATTCTTTGTTCAATGTTTTTATCCATCGTAAAAATCGCAAAACACTTGGGATGAACTGACAAAATCGAGCACTGTAACCGAGCACCGTTGAAACTCGCGTCAGTATACTGTACCAACTTAGCGATAAAAAGAACTTTGACAATCCCTTTAAGCGGGCTTTTCAAATGATCAATTCCCGGTACTTTTTTGACAGAATGTATACGACGATAAGTAATCATCAATGATTTCTCAATCAATGCGTACGGGATAAGCAATCATCACCATAAACTTTTTTCATCAATTCAAATGTTTCTGTAAAAGTGTTGTGCTGAAAACAAAATCGAATATTAATCCGTTGTTCTATCGTGTTTTTGTGACGAGGTTAGAAACGGTACTGTCACTTTAAGCACTGTCTGTAACTTACAATCCGTTGATTGATTCTAATGATGGTGGTCTCGTTTTATAGAGGAGATATACAGCATTTAGGTTATATATTGATTCAATACATGGCGTTAGTAATTTTCTTTAAATTAAAGAAAGTCCGCTAGTTTTCCGACATACTGTGTACTCGCTAAAATAAAAAAAAACCTATTCAAGTTCCATTGTGAAAAATCAAATCGTTTTTTGTTATTTTTCCAGGGCAGAAAATAAAGAATCAGCTACCAATGGTCCCTATAATATTTTGTTCTCATTTCTTGAAGATGTTTATTTTTAAGGTAAAACTTAAGTAAATTAATTTTGATTTAGAATGAAATTGAATTAAAGAATGTCTGAAACTATCTCAGAAAATTTCTAGACTTAACATTAATTTAAAAATTAATTTGGTATATATACCAACGATTTTTTTTTATTAGTATATAACTGTGTAAATTCCAACCGTAGGGTGTGCTTTTTTTCAATTAGCGACAAACTGTGGGAAATTATCAGTATTGTGGATATACAACCAGTAGATATGGGCTTAATAAGTTAATGAATTGGCCCAACACAACAAAAATATGTTAGGAAATAGTTATGATAAAAAAAAATGTTTTAATTCGCGAACATGCTCGTTTTTTTCTACCTACTTGAATGTTTTAATACAACTTCATTGACACCTAAAAAACAATTCTAAGATAGTTTTGCACCAAACCTATTGTGTTTTAGCATTCGAACACTTCGGTCGAATTAGAATATTTTTGCAGAAAAATTAAATGTAAATAAACACGCTTTTTTCAGCTGTTTCTTTAAGGAAAAAAAATATAGAAGCATTACATTTATTTATTTATCGAAGATGGATTTTTCAAAATAACATTAAAGAAAAAATTAATTATTGTATATATTTTGAATGGACTCTTTTCCTTGAAACAAATTCTAATTTGTTTTATATAAATCTCAATTGTATTTTTGTTACTTTTTATATATATATATGACTAAAGATATAGACGGATTTTTTTTATATACACAAAAGTGCAACAATTTTTAAGTAATATATGTTTCGGTAAAGTTTGTGTACAAAAAAATTAAATTTGGAAAACGAGGTATTACATGTATATAGGATAATCATAGTACAAGGAAGTAATCAATAATAATCCACATCTATAACTTATAACTGACTAATATATTATTATTTCTTTTTGGATTCGGAATCCTGAAAACTATTCTTCAGGCATTTAGTATATTTTTAAAATTATCTGAGAAATCGATTGTATTTAATTAGTTAGAATGTCCCGTCGAGTGAACACAATTTGTAACATAGTATATTTCAGAATGGTTTGAAATAAAACTGATTTTTCCAAGTATTAACCTGTATTTTTTTTTTTCACCAAGCCCTTATTCCCCACCTTTTAATACCCCGACAGCAAGCCATAGTTTTCAAAACATTTGTTTATAGCTTTCAATAAAGAACAAAAAGTGTATAGGTTTGTTCTAGCAAAGGTTTCAAACGGTTTCAAATCGTCCGGAATTTGCGCAGACGAATGTACGCGTTCTAGCAAATTAAAACCAGAATTCCGACTACCAGTAAGATGTTCTAGCAACAACCAATATCCAGTTTGCAAACTAGTTTCAAACCGTTCAATTTAGTTTGTGACAAGCGCAATAGCTGGAAATGTTCGTTGATTTGTTTTGACTTTGGATTGTTTGGTTATGTAAAAGCTAATTTTTTCTGTGATTTTGGACGATTTTAATGCCCCCACAGTATCATTTTTATAATCATTTTTTTTCCCTCTACTATTTTCAAATGAAAATATAAACAAACGCAATTCAACGACTCAGAGAAATGTCAATCAAAATAAGCGTTCTAGCAGAAAAAAAATCTCAAACCGTTTGCAACCAAGTTTAGGGACGAACATGCGCAGTTAATTAATCCATCAAACTTGTTTCAAACCGTTTGAAACCTTTGCTAGAACAAACCTTTTGTGTACGTATATAAATCTTGACAAATGGCGAAGGTGTGTAATTAAAAAATTAAATTATGTGTTACATCGACGCACGCAACTTTGTCCCCCGCTAAAAATACATTCTGATCTGTTTTCCCAAACACGCCATAAGACGTATAACTTCAAAAAAAAGCGTGTGTACTTTGTACCGACGTAAGAAGTTATACTTCTTTGGCGTAATTAATAAAATAATGTTTGTATGCATTCAAACTAATTTTCATTGAGCAAACGACCAATAGATGAAAGTAAATACTACAAAAAAGTTTGAATAAAAGTATAACTTCAAAAAACATCTAAATTAAAAATAAATTATGATACTTCGTCCCACTGTGTTCCCATTATGATACTGTTTTTCCCAATCGCGCCGTAAGAAGTAAATAAATTATGTGTTACATCGGCGCGCGCAATTTCGTCCCACGCTAAAAATACACTGATATGTTTTGGGTATATTTGGGCAAGTGCTTCAGTTAAGTAAAAGTACGGTTCGAGATATCGAGCAATGCTACAAAAATAAGATAATTTTTCCGAAGAAGCAAACAGGCTGTGCGAAATTATTAAATGAAAGAGACCAACGCTATATTTTAAAAGAAGTACATACAAACCCTAAAATTAGTGCGCCTAAGCTCAAAACTTTGGTGGAAAACCATTCTCAAAATGTAAGCACCAATATAAGTAATGTCTGTATGATTGTGGCGTGTTCATATATTTTTTTCTTTATTTGGGTTTTTCGCCACGATCTAAAACTCACAATATATCTATTCTTATGTAAATAGAGAATCACTGGGTAAAAACAAAAACTAATAAAACCAATTTGTAATAAATTTGTCTAACGAACAAAATTTTAAAAATATAAAAATGTAAAATATTCTCCTCCCGTTTTCAAAATTTTTTTTGATTTTTTGAAAATTTGCTCTAAAAATAAAATATATTAATTTGTATACATTCTGAAAAGAGATTATTTTTTGAGTAAGTCAATGATACTTGAATTAACAATTATTTCAATACACAATCACACAGTAAATATATATATATATATATATATATATATATATATATATATATATATATATATATATATATATATATATATATATATATATATATATATATATATATATTATTATTATTATTATTATTATTATTATTATTCACGTATGGGCCCTGGTGGACCACTCGAAGTACAATTAGAGGCGTTTGTTGTTGTTAGCCTTCCTTTGTGCCCATACTGATTTCATTCTTTCGCTGTGAGCTTGTTTCCTTTCGTCAGACCAAGTTGTTCCAGTCTTCCTACATTTTTCACTCTGACCCACCTTCCAAACGTTAACCTTGTGTCTGAAACAGCCTCTATCCTGAATTTCACTTTGTGTAATATTTGCTGATCTTAGGTCCTCTTTAATTGCAGCAATCCATTTAATTATTTCTACTTTAGCTTTACTCCTATTTTCATAAAATTCGACTATTTGTCTAGTTAACCTACTCGGATTCATCCGTTTTATGTGTCCGTAAAACTTAAGTGTTCTTTTTCTCATATCGCTATGTATATCTGTGTATTGTTTGATTTCTTGGTTTTCTTGAAGTCGGTATGTTGTGCTTTTATTTGTTTGGGCCCTAGGATTTTTCTTATGATTTTTCTTTCCTTCTTTTCAATGTCCTCGATGTCCCTCTTTCTATTCAAAATGAGCGTTTCCGCAGCATATAGACATTCTGGTTTAATAACTGTGTTGTAATGTCTCAGTTTTGTGTTTTTAGATAGGCATTTTTTGTTGTAAAAAACATTTTTTGTTGTTCTTTCAAGATTCGGAATAAAGATTCGCGGTCAATAGAATCATATGCTTTTTTGAAATCCACAAATGTACAGACGAGATTTTTATTGTACAGTTTTTGATGTCTTAGAATCAACTTCAGATTCAGGATCTGTTCAGGGCAGGATCTGCCCGGTCGAAAACCTGCTTGATATTCACCAATGTTAGGTTCTAACTGTCCCTGTGCTCTGTCTAGTAGACATTGAGATATAATCTTGTAACAAACTGGGAGAAGAGATATCCCTTTACAGTTGTTTACATCCGTTCTATCTCCTTTCTTATGTAGTGGATGAATTAGAGCATCTTTCCAATCTTCCGGAATCCGTTCGGTTCCCCAAACTTCTTGTAGAATTTTGGTTATTTCCCTAATTGTACCTGGACCAGCGGATTTCAAAAGTTCCGCAGTGATTCCATCTTCACCAGAAGCTTTGTTATTTTTAAGCCGCTTGATTTGCTTAATTATTTCATCTTCATTCGGTGGTAATGAATCTGGGTTTGTTTGTTTAGGCTTTAGTGTTGCTAATTTGTTTAAGGGCTCAGGACAGTTTAGTATTTGTTCAAAATATTTCGCAAGTTCTTTGCAATTATCTTGGTTATTTAGAGCCAATTGTCCGTTTTCCTTTTGGAAGCAAAGACTTTGCGGTTGATAGCCTGTTACTTTAGTTTTAAATGTTTTGTAAAAGTTTCGAGTGTTATGTTTTTGGAAATCTTTTTCTATTTCATTAAGTTGATTGTTTTCATATTTTCTTTTAGTTTGTCTAATTAGCTTCGATGTTTCTTTTCTTACTTCCAAAAAGATGTTATAGTTTATTGCTGTTTTTTGACTGTTCCAATCTTTGAATGCTTTACTTCGGCTTAATACTGCTTGCTCGCAAACTTCATCCCACCACGGATGTTTTCTACGTTTTTGTAATGGGACCAACTTTAAGGCTGTTTTAATAATTTTTTGTTTCAATTCTTGCCAGTTCTGTGCTGGTTGTTTATCAATTTCTTCTGTTAGGGCTGGTTTTATTTTCGTTGGGTCAAACTTTGGTATTAGCAGCCGCTTTTGAATAAGTTTTCGAGGTTTTAAGCTAAGTTTGATTCTAGTCAAGTAGTGATCCGTGTCTATATTTGCTCCTTTCCTGACTTTCATTCAAAATCTCTTTATAATTGGGGTACGAAATGGCAACATGGTCAATTTGAAATTCACCCATGTACGTGTTTGGGCACCTCCAGGTTTTTTGTTTTGATATTTTCTTCTTAAAATGGGTTGACATTATTTTTAGATTAAACTGCGAACATAGTTCAACCAATATTCTACCATTATGGTTAGTCCATTTATGAGCGGGAAAACTGCCGACTGTTTTCCTGTACTTTTTTTCTTTCCCTGCTGGGCGTTGAAATCACCCAATAGGATTTTTACATGGTTAGAGGGAATTTTAGAGATAGTCTTTTCTAGAATTTCCCAGGACTTATTTACTTTTTCAGGATTAGATTTATTTTCTTCGTTCACTGGGAGGTGTGCATTGATTAATGTATAGTTTTTGTTAGCACACTTAAGGGATAGTGTCATAAGTCGATTATTTACTGGCTGGACATTTGTTATATAACCAAGGATGTTTCTTGAGACAGCGAAAGCAACACCGAGATGTGGTGTATTTTTGAGTATTTTTTGTCCGTTTTACTTTTAAAAAGTCTGTAGTTGCCGAATTCCAAGGTGTTATCATCTGTCAATCTAGTTTCTTGCAAAGCTAAAATTTTGACTTTTGCTGTTCGCCCCAATTTGTTGGGGCCCAATTTGTTGTTCGCCCCAATTTGTTGTTTTGCTGTTCGCCCCAATTCGTGTAGTTTTCCTGGACGCAGGAGAGAATTGATATTTACCGTTCCAAAGAAAGTTTTTGTTTTCGGTTTCAGACGTTGGCCAGAGGTCTCCGATTCCCTCTGAAAGATTTTGCGTTTAAGTCCGGACGCCCCAGAATCCGAAAGTCCAGTTGTACCAGCAAAGCTGGCAGAGGATTGTCTACCTCCTGGGGTAATTTTGTAATTACTAGAACGCTTCATCTTGTACTTTGGATTAAAGGTTTGAACCATGACGGTTCAGAAAAGATATATATATATATATATATATATATATATATATATATATATATATATATATATATATATATATATATATATATATATATATATATATATATATATATATATATATATATATATATATATATATAATTTTTTTTTTTTTTTGGTAGTATGTCACTGACAAACTAATTGTTAATATAAGTATCATTGACATACACAAAAAGTATATTTACTTCCTATCTTTTCAGAATTTATAGAAATTAATATAATTTATTTTTAGATTCGTTTTGAAAACCGAAAGAGAATATTTCCCGAAACGTTAAAAGTTTTTTATGAACATTTTTTATATTTTTAAAATTTTGTTCGTTATGCAAATTTATTACATAAAAGAATCACTGAGAAATTTGTCTCCGTTTGGTTTTTTGTTTTTACCCTCTTTATTTACATAAGAACAGATAATTTTGATATTTTGTGAGTTTTAGATCGTGGCGAAAAATCCAAATAAAGAAAAAAATATGCCGTTGTATAAAAAAACATGAATATCATGGACGGAAAAAGCCTTGGTTAAGTAAGAAAAATATTAAAACTCGACTGGATTTGTTAAGGAGTACAGTTTGAAGCCTGAAAATTATTGGAACAATGTTAATCGAAGGGTTAATGAAGGGCTCAACACAAAATGTTTGTCCAGCTGTTAAACACGGTTGGGGATCAGATCGTTTGGGGGTGTATATCCTCAGGGGGAATTGGTAACTTGGTGTTTATTGATGGTGTAATGGATAAAAACATTTATTCAAATATTTTAAGGCAAAATCTGAGAGTAAGTGCAGAGAACATGGGTATAGTTCGCGAATAGCTATTATACAACTGTCTAAAAGTGATTAAAATGCTGTCTCAGTCCTTAGTCCTATTGAAAACATTTGGCATTATTGGGAAACTAATATGAGGAAACATGAAATTATTAATAAAGCAACTTTAAAGAATAAGTTATTATAGGAATGTAATAAAATCGACGTAAATTATTTTAAATAATTAGTGGTATCCATGCCAAAACGTTTAGGAAATATGATTAAGGTCAAAGGTGGTCATACCAAATACTAATTACAAACTAAGTATTTTATGCAGTTAATTTTTTTGTTGATTAATATTCGACATTTTTATGACTAAATTCATAAATTGATCTTTTTTATTGATATAGTTATTTTCATAAGCACACTTATACCAATATACTTGTCCGAATATTTTTGGGACCCACTGTAAATAAACACAAATTATACCGCGGCAAGATTATAGGCCAGCCGATTTTTTCGTTATTTAAAACAAAAAAATTCTCAGTACGTCGGAAAACTTCCGTTATTCTCCAAAGCTGCTAACATTCGTTAAGGAAGTCAATTGAAATATTCTTTATATATTGTTGGTCAAGCTTTTCCCATTCTTTCTTTATGCAGTCTTTGAGATCCCGAATGTTGTTAAACTACCTCCCACCAGCATAAAATGCTCCGCTACGCTGCCCCCAACAATTTTCAATCAATTATGTTTAAATTTGGTGATTGGGCCGGTCAAGTGAAAGGAAATGCTGTTTGTTACAAAAAAAAATACTCAAGCGAGCTGTATGAACAAGTGAATTGTTCTACTGAAAAACAAAACGACCTCATGTTAATTCTATTCATCTTTCAACAATAGTTCCTTTTAATATATTAATGTATTTTTTTGCATTCATTTTTGATGAACTAAATTTTATTTCGGATTTCCCATAATACTCTGACAGCCCAAATCATATATTTTTTTCCTTTATTTGGGATTTTCGCCACTATCTAAAACTCAAAAAATATCAAAAATACCTGTTCATATCAATTCTTCTGTTGGAACCTTTGGTGTGAAATACTAAACTTGAAGAGATTTACCACTAAACACCAAAACGCTTTTTTGAACTGCTCGACGCAAGTTTACCTGTTGAGAAAGAATCACTGCGTAAAAACAAAAAACCAAACGGAGACAAATTTCTTGTTGAAAAAATACTTACATTAACAACAACAAAATTGTTGTTGTCAATGTATCGTTGACATACACAAAAAAATATATTTACTTTCACTCGTTACTTTATATATTACAAATTAATATAATTTATTTTTTAGTTTAGTTTTGAAAACGGGGGGAGAGTATCCTCCGAAACGTTAACGTCAAAAGTTTGTAAAATTTTTTATAACATTTTTATATCTTTAAAATTTTGTTCGTTAGGCAAATTTATTACAAAAAAGAATCACTGAGAAATTTGTCTCCGTTTATATTATGTATAATTATGTTTTACGCCTCCGCAACCGCCCTTAGGATCAGATTTTTATGAACTCTCCTTAGCGAAGATCTACAACGCATGAGGAACATTCCTGCCAAATTTTAAGTTTGTAGGTCTTATAGTTTCGGAGAATTCGCTATATAACCAAATTGAAATATCGCAGCACGCCATCTAAGGAATCTTACTTGGTTAGACCGAATGACTCTCGTATACATATGCATATTTCTGAATGGTTTTCAAAAACATTATCAATAATAGTATTAAGTAATAGTGAGTTGTAGAATCAGTATTTATGGCCCAGCAATAAAAAGTTGTGTAAATTTTTATTATGAACATGTTTAATACTTATTTTTTCTTACATCGATATATAGAGGTGTAATATACAAAACTTCAGTTACATATTGTACAATTAAATTATTTTTCCTTAGAATTACTTTTTTATCAAACTAATTTTAACACCGAATAAAAAGCACACCTTAAAAACAAAATATATTTCATAAATATCACTACAGGTAAATAGAGTGTGACATAAGAAACTTGAACAAGAATAAATTATGCCAATGTCAATAAAAGAACAAAATTATGATAGAAGACACTGACTATAATAATGATTTTAAGATTGTATTCATTGTAATTCTTTTGTAAGTTACAGTAAATTGTATACAACCAAACATTAAAAAATACTTTTTTTTAGGTTCTCTGTCATATTTTTTATATTGACATTGATTACCTATATATTTTTAGGTTTTAAACTACTAGTTTAGATCTGTGAAATATATTTAATTTAGTTAATGATTATTGTGTATTTTTCTTAAAATATACCTGCAGAAGGTGGAGCACCATGAATATTAGCCCAAGAAGGAGGCTGACTAATTTTAATTTTGCTTGAATCAATTGAAACAATCTGTAATACCTGTTTTAATAATATTTCAGCATCTATTGTATTGTCTCCTTCAGATACATATTTAACTATTAAAGTACATTTCATCTTCTCTTTAAACATATTATATAACTTTACCGCTAAACCAGCTCCTCTTATTAACAATTCACCATTAGTGTTTTCTTCTAATATCTTAGCACCGACACTTGCAATTATATCATCACTAATCTCACTGTTACTAGCATAAAAAAGATTTTCTTTGTCTCTAATATTGGTTAGTTCATAATCAAATAATGAAGATAATATCAAAATACTATTTAACTCCAATTTGATAAGACCATCTAGCAAATCTGACAAAAACTTTCCTATTCTTTGCCTATCAAAAGTAGACCTGAATTGTAGTACTGCAAGTTTGAGGTCTTCATTGAAATATAATTGTCCTGCGGTTGAGATTGCTGTAGATTGGGTATCGAAAGGATCTGATCCCACTGAACATATTAAAGCAGGGTGCCAGAGTGTGACTGTTTTGTTCAGTTTTAGAGATGCTATCAGCAAATCGACGGCAAGTTGAGGGACATTACCGATACTAATGCTAGGTATAATTAACGTAAACCCAGCTAAAGTGGATGGGGTTTCAAAATGGAATAATTCAATCATTATAAAAAAACTTCAAAAGTAGTAATGATGACTTTTAAAACGAAAACAAAAAATATTTGTTTATAGTTTCAGGTTACAGAGATATCGTCTTCGTTACTGATTTATGGCATATTTAAATGGGAACCCAGATGTTATATATGAATTTAAGCTGGTTAATTGGCATAATGTCAATAAGTATAACAATCAACTAAGAAGAGATAATATCATATATAAATTATATTTTTATTTTGTAAAATTCATAAAATAATTAGTTTCCAATCAACTTCAATCTCTAAATTTAAAACATTTTTGTTTGGACTAAATCATATATAAAATAATATTACCACAGAATAACTTTTTATTATCAATGACTCAGCTGTCAAGTTTGAATAAAGATTGTCATTTAAGAAGTTCTGTATTCAGTTTTCGTAGGGAAAATGTTAGTTTTTTTAAAGAACAGTATTAGTTACTGGTACATGAGGTATTTGCTTATAACTGAACTTTTTATGGTGGAAAAATGGGAGAGGCACATGTTTCGTATCCTTTTTTTTTATTATATTCGAATCAATGTTTTTAACATTTACGATTATTCTTTAACTTAAATGAATAGATATTGTTGCAGTGTTATTTTTATTACTTTTATCAATTTTTAATAATGCCTTAGTTCTCAATGGTGTTGAAAAGATTATAAACATGTGGTATTTGCAAGGGAATATTGAGCCAAAAACAGCATCAATAGTAGCATTAAGCAATAGTGAGTTGTAAAATCAGTATTTATGGACAAGCAATAAAAAGTCCTGTAAAGTTTATGATGCATATATTAAATACTTATTGTTGATTATTCTTTTTATGGTTTTTTCTTACATGGGTACATAGAGAGGTGTAATGTACAAAACTTCTATCACATAGAGTACAATTAAATGATTTTTCCTTAGAATGAGTCTTTTTATGTACTTCTAAGGCCTTATTGTTGTAGAATGATTTAGAGCACACTTCACACATGTAGTTTTTTTCACCTAATAAAATTTGTCCAATTTTTAAAATAAACAGAGGTTTAATTGATTGGTCTGTCCATTGCTTTGTGATAGTTCATTTTTAAATTGAACAAAACAAATGAACATACCTTAGTGTTAAACCTTAATTACTATCTTACGTTAATTTTAATGTAGTGACAGTTGTAATACCTGATTATTAAAACAAGCTATTACAGCTGTCTTAGTTTTAAAATAAGGTATCTGTCATATCTTAGTTTTAAAGTTGGTTCTGATAATGGAACATTGGTTACAAAACTATAGCTACATAAAGTTAAAAGTAAAAAAAATATAAGTAAATAATATATAAGTAAATAAAATATAAGTAAAAAAAAAATTATTTACCTGTGTGTGTCTTCATGTGTTCTGTTAGATGTGATGACATTTTGTATCTATTGGGACAAAGTGAACAAACATATGGTTTTTGATCAGTATGACTTCTCATGTGTACTGATAAATCTCCAGATCTTTTAAATTTCTTTTCACAATTTTTACAATTGAATCTATGATACAATTGCCCCCTAAACACTATTTTAAAGGAAGAAAATAAAGTTACCTTTTGTTTTCTGAATGAGTTAACATATGAGCAGCTAATATTGAACTTGAACTGAAGGAGTTAAAGCATACTTTACAATTATATGGTTTTTCTCCAGAGTGTTGACGGGAATGAATTTTTAAATTATGGGAATAAACAAAAGTTTTTCCACATAAATTACACATGTAATTTCTTTCCTTAGTGTGTGTTTTCATATGGGTTTTTAGACTAACCTTTAGAGAAAACTCTTTATTACATATTGTACAACTAAAGGGTTTTTTCCCTAAAAATATTTTTTAATAATCATATGCCTTTTTTCAAGAACTATCTAAATACCACTGTGAGTTTTTAAGTGTATTACCAAATAACGTGGATCTCTAAAGCCTTTTTTGCATATTGTACAAGTTATTGGCTTCTCTCCTGTATGGATTCTTGTGTGAATAGTTTTTTCATATTTACTTCTAAAGTTCTTATGACAAAACTCACACGACACTTTTGGTGGATTCCTATTAATAGTTAAGCCAAATACAAGTCATCATATCAATATTAGTGCTTACTTATGAGAATTTAAATGATTCTCTAATTTTTGAGGATCTGCATACATAAAACTAAATTCTTTGGTACATACATGACAATAATGCTCATTATCACATGGATGATATTCTTTAGTATGTTGAAGGAAAGATGGAAAATCACTAAAATTTGCTTGACAATGATGACAAGAGTTTGTACATAATGACCCTTTCTTATTATCATCCTTATATTCTAAGTCATCTACATTTACCTTCACTTTTGGTTTACTAACTTCTAAATATTCTGTATTTTCCTTGGAATCCTGAATTAATGAATTGTTCAAATCGATATTTTTAATTTTTAGATCAAAATCTTCAAGTTTTACTTCTGATAGCTTATCAATAGATGATTTATTACTCTTGATTTTTAAAATGGATTGTAAATATTCATTGTTTTTTTCATACATTTGTTTAAATTTAAAGTATTCAGTACCTTTATCCATACAAGAAATACATATATTTTCAGGTAAAAGATCACCTTCGTGAGGCTGTAATATAAAACGTTATTGTTTGCTTTATGTCAGTAAAACAACCATGAACATCTTACTTGTATAGAAGATATTTTTGTTATTATGTCAACGGCATCTGAGCAAAATATATTCATCAAGGTATCACTTTCTTTAAGGCATATTCTGCAGATTTTGTCAAAATCGGCTATATTTATTGTCGAATCAAGCATATTGCCATTTAACAAGTACAAAACAAACCGCTTAACATTCAACGAACAGGTATTTTATGTCAAATTTCACCTATTAACCTCAATTATATTTTGACAATTTTTTTTTATTTTGTCCAATGGATAAACGCCATAAAAGTATAAGAAGACAATATTGGCAAACAAAACGAATAATTATTACTTCAAGTTTTATTTTCACTTTATATAAACGTATAAATTAAAGTAATTGTCCTATATATTCAGCCCTTTTTAATTTCATTTTCAAGTTCGGCCATTGTACTAAAAAATTGTCAGCTATATACATGAGAATCTTTCCAGTCAAAGAAAATGACTTTGTTCTACAAAAACTTTCGATAAAAATAATTTTTGTATTACAAATAAATGCACATTTTAAGATAAAACTAATAATGCATATGGGAATGCAAGTTCCAGGGCCATTACATAAAATTAAGTTAGGTCTGATACGTAACAAAGTCGGTATCGAATAAAATATTGATACAAAAGTAGTAAACACTGACGTTAAATATAACTGTCCAACAGATCGACTTCGAGGTATTTTTATGATATGGTAGTCAGAATTGATCGAACAATTCTTGGAATTTTCCAACTGGTTAACCTTTTGAAGGCTAGTTTTATCACTATTAGCTATAATGTAATATCTGGGGGAAAAATTAGAAAAATCAATGTTTTCAATTAATTTCAACATCTCAGTTGTATGACCTCCAGAGCCTATACAAATTATAGTTTTACAAGGTTTCTTTCTTTTAGGTGCATACATACTAAATCCTGTTGTGATTTTATGTATTACATAGGCTGTTCGAGCAACTATCAACAGAATTACCAAAATGATAAGCTCAAATACTAATTGATCTAAAAAATCGCTTATATACCAAAAGGGCTGTTAAAAAGACAATAGATATTTACTTACAGTCCATTTTTATTCATTTGATTGTCAATCTCATAAATGTTTACTTGCTATAAAATCAATATTTACTTTTGCAGATTATAAAGTATGGTTAGGACAATAAATAAACACATCAGGGCTTTCAAATGAATATCTGACAGGTGCCATCATATATAATTATTGAAATTTCTACTAAAGGGATATTATGCTTAGCAGCAAAAGCAGAATTATTTAGTTCTTATCTAACATAAATTTAGATTTTTCAAAGATAGTTTTAGAGATAGGTCCATTATTCATTTTGTTTGGACGACTATCAGGAGTGTCAATCTGATATGTTAAACTTACAAAATTTTTCGTTTCTTTCCCATATATCTAATAAATATACACCTTTTTAACAAATTTTGAAGTGAGATTAAAAAGTAAGGTTAAGTCGAATAGTATACATATCAGGGCTTTCAAATGACTATCTGACAAGTAACATCATATATAATTATTAAAATTTGTACTGTCTAAAGGGAAATTATGCCTAGTAGCAAATAATAATAAATGCATAATGATTCAGCGCTTATCTATAATGATTTCAGATTTATCAGAGATAGTTTTAGAGCTAGATTATTAATTTGCATCAGTACCAGGAGTATTATCAGATCTGTCAAATCTAAATAATTATCCCCTTCTTTCCATTAAATTTTAAAGTAACAGGGAAATGGTAACAGAGAAGTCGCGAATTGAACATGTTGTCCAAGAGATTAATTCCAAAAATGCCAAAAAGGTTTCTTTTTTATTAATTCTAGGATTTGCATGTTACCATGTATTACTTCACTTTAAGTATGGTAAGGGTTTACAACTTTAAATTTGCTTGTTATGCGTATGTAGTAAATATGTTTAAACGGAATATAATTTTATTTCTGATAATAGGTACAAATTCTTGTCAGTGGTTATTATCAGATGGACGGTATAAAGGAGATCAACAATGGCAGCCCTATGGTTGTATGCTTCACTTATATACAGAAATGTAACTATTTTGAATAATATAATAAATTATGGTGATAAATTGATTTACTTTCAGTGATACAAGAAGATGTTTGAGATATATTGCTTATTATGGAACAGAAACTCATTTTGTCTTTATTGGAGATGAAAGAATTAAACAGCTTTATTCTGGGCTAGTTAATCATTTAACACAAAATGAAGAATCAGCTAAAGAACCAACAGTGAGTTATAATTTATCACATTTTGATAGTAAGTTGAATGTAAAGGTTGAGTTTTTGTATGCACCATTTATATCCAAAGAAATGGTAGATTCATTTTGGTAAATATTAATCAAACATTTTCACATAGAAAGAGGCATATAATTAAGGTAATTTTTAGGTATTGGGATAATTCAGAAAGTCCACCATCAGTTATCGTGGCTGGTTCAGCTTTATGGCCAATTTTAGCTTCAAATGGTTCAAAATCAACAGTGGAACAGTACAAGATTAATATCAGTAGACTTGTACAACCTATAGATAAATTATATCAAAAAAGAACAACAGTATTGTGGACAATTCAGGCCCCAGTTAATGAATATAAACTAGGACCAGATAGGTCAGTAATTGATAATAACTTACTGGAGTTATATAACAAAGCAGCAATTGAGGTAAGTTACAAAATTTGTTATTGTTTCTGGAAGAATTTCCATCTACTTCTAGATGTTGTCACATTCTAAAGCAAATCTGTGGTGGAGTTCAAGATTAATAGGTCAGGGAATGGTTTTGGAAAGCCCAGATGGCATTCTGTTGGCTGATAGATCATTAAAACATAACACTCAAATATTATTAAATATGTATTGTAATGATTACATGAATTTTAATGATGGGACATGCTGTAGTTCTATGGAGCCTTATACAACACTACAAATTGTCACTTTTGTTATTTTATCTGTGTGGTAAGTTTTTTCTTTAAGTAGGCTAGGAAACTCATCTAAATATATGTCACTAGTGTTGTAGTGGCAATATTCATGGGTCTATATAGGTTAATACAAAAAATCCGCGGTAAACCAATACATGAATATCAAGGACTACCTGAATCTGAAACCCAGCAGCCTCAAACCACCACCAAAAGTTACCACACACTATTTAACGGACTAACGAAACTGACTGTAATAATGGCCTATTTCTTTATCTGTGATCGAACCAACTTTTTTATGAAAGAAAATAAATATTATTCAGAATTTAGTTTTTGGTTACCAATAGGATATGTTACAGTCTTGGGGTTATTTTTCACTGAAGACAGTAAACTGACTAAAATCTTACATAGAGATCAGTTGAATGAATGCAAGGGATGGATGCAGATTGTTATTTTAGTGTATCATCTGACTGGCGCCAGTAGAATTTTGATAATCAATATGCATGTAAAAGTGCTAATTTCCTCTTACTTGTTCCTGTTAGGATATGAACATTTCTTCTATGTGTGGCATAGAGGTGATATAAGTCTAGTTAGTTTATTTAAAACGATATATCGTTTGAATTTCATGACTGTTACTCTGTGTCTTTGCATGAACAGGCCATATCAATTTTACTACTTTGGTCCTTTGTTATCCTTCTGGTACTTAATGATATACTGTTTTCTGGCTTTTCCACCTCACATAATAGCTCAAACAGCAGAGAGTAATGTAATTCAATACTTTTATTTACTCATAAAATTCATTGGTCTGTTCAGTATTATAACTATACTCTTTATGTCGGAGGTTTTCTTCGAAAAAATATTCGTAACTAGGCCATGGAAAGCTTTGTTTGTTACCACCGATGACGACATAAAAGAATGGTGGCTTAGATGGAAACTAGACCGGTATTCGATTCTATATGGAATGTGCTTTGGGGTGTTATTGGTAATAGGTCAAAAATTTAACATATTTGATGACAATAATCATTCCAATTTGTTTTCGAAGAGAATGGCTCTTAGTTCCACTTTAGCCGCTGTCGTAGGCTTAGGAATATACACCACGATCACCATTTTATGCAGAAACGAATTAGAATGTAGCGAAATTCATTCGTATGTCGCGTTCATACCCATTATCAGTTTCATATTTCTAAGAAACGTCTCGGGCGTTTTGAGAGCGCGATACTCGAGCTTTTTTGCATGGTTTGGCGAGATTCACTTGGAACTGTTTCTCAGCCAGTACCACATTTGGCTAGCAGCGGATACCCACGGGGTTCTTGTACTGATTCCCGGATTCCCAGTATTGAACTTGATAATAACGACATACATATTCGTATGTGTGTCACACGAAATACATGAAGTGACGAAAATTCTTCAACCATACGCTGTACCTGATGACTGGAAATTCGTACTGCGAAATTTTATCTTGTTTTTAGCTGTTTTAGTTCCGATTGGAATCAATGATGGAATGTTTTAATGATATATCCTCGAATTGTTTTTATTTATTTACTAAACATGTTTGTGTTTTGTTATTGAGGTAAATGTGAAGCGGAGCATAACTAAAGCATATCTCGTAGGTACCTTTTGGATGTTATTACATCAAGATTACTTCCATGAAATTGATAAACGGGTAACTTTTGATCAATCTAAACGACTTCCGTATGTTGCAAAATTTAAAAAAAAAACAGCTCAAAACTAGTCTAATAAATGAGAATCTTTTACGTTCCCAAATAATTAAAGTTATTTTAGGCTTTAGTTTTAAAATTGTCTTGTGAGATAGAAAATGCGTAACAGTATTAGTCTTCAGTGGAAAGACAATTTCTTTTAATGCCATGTTGGTCAATAAATATTTTATTTGAAATTTATTGCTGCACTGCACTGTTAGTCACAAGGACAAAGAACGAACTATTATTTGGATAGATTCTTTTGGCTAACACTGTTTGTATACAATAATTGCTGTGATATTAAGAATAAAATTTGATCAATATATTTAGTTGTTTTATTTTTTTAATATTAAACTAACTTAGTTTACATTTAAAAGTTTTAACATTACCTATTGTTACACATAAACATCTAGAACCATACGCCGTCATCGTCCTCTTGTAGATTATCTTGTTCCATGCTCATTTCTTCTGGTGGGGGTTCTTCATCATCACTCTCACTAACAGCCAGGTCATCATGTATCTTTATATCGTGGCCTTCCATTGTTTCTTCCACTTTCCTCACTGCCGTTAAACCGGACATTAAGAAATCAGATGGATCATAGTTTGGATCAACGTCCATACTCTCCTCTGTTGGAAAAAGACATTTGAAAATAACTTTAGTTTTACAAGATATTTTTGTAATCAAGTAAAATCCAATCTCAAACTTATTATATCAGTGGATCCCAAACTTTTCTTATTTGCAACAACTTGGTGAATCAAGATTTTTAAGATCCTTTGAAAAGTTCTCGGTCTGATATAGGGCGAAGTTTCTGACGCGTGTTGACCGCTACGACCGACAAAATCATAAAAATTCGGAATATCGCACTAACTGATCACCGATAACGCAATTCCAATGAACACTTCTTAAGAATATTCAGATATTTAAAAGCGATTCTGCATTAAATGTCAGAGACCAAGTAGCCCTCTAAATAGTGCGTGGGAGGAGGTGAAAGTGCGATAAAGAAAGCGAAAACGATTCCATCTGTAGGGAAAAGTAATTTTCGAGGGTGTGGTGCTTATAGACTACTTGACAAAAAGCGGACTTACCACCGGGGTGTATTTGACTTGAGTTTGTGGATAAAGTTTTTGGTACCTTTGCACTTTTATCTGAGAAAAAGGTAAATGTATTGCCCGTAGTTCAAATGTACAAGACAGAAAAAAACATTACGACGTGAGAAAACTGCGCACTGCTTTCTACTGTACATTGCTGTAGGACTGTTTAGGTACCTATATAAAAGGTGTACAAATAAGTTTCCGCCGTTTTCTATCAAAAATTAAGAATTTATTGTGAAAGAACGGAACATTACGTTTTATTCAAAGCATTGTCCATCACTATTTTTTCCCATCTTTCTGGTAGCATTCGGGTACCACGTCGGAAGAACGTCTTCACCTTTTGAGGCTATTCACGAATCGACTCAATTTTTAGTACCCTCATATGATGTAAAGCTCTGCTCAGACAGACCATCTGCCATCGACCGGGTCGAACCGACCATCGAACAAAGGGTAATGTCTGGTGAATACGGTAGTTGATTCCAACAAATACACAGCCTGAGTTTTTTCCATGAATATTCGGTTTGGCTGTCGATGTTGAAGCATGGCTAGGTGGTCCTCATGATTTTCTCTTCTTTGGGTTATCATAGTAGATCCATTTTTCATCACCAGTGACTATATGAAGCAAAAAATCCCTTTTTTTATGCCTGGCAAGCAGCATTTCACTCATGCAAAGTCGGCATTCAACGTCTCTCGGCTTCAGTTTATATGGAAACCAATTTCCTTGTTCTTGAATCATTCCCAATGATTTTAAATGATGTGCAATTGCTTATTGAGTCACTTCTAATGTAAGTGCATGTTCTTTTTACATTTGGGACGCATCTTCCTCCAATAATACTTACAATTCTGTGTATTCGTACACTTTCGGCCTTCCAAGTCAAACTCACTGCTTTTAAATTTTTGAAACCACTCTCGACAGCTTCTCTCACTTAAAGCAGTCTCACTATATGCTTCTAAAAGCAATCAATTCAATTCAAATTAAAGAAGTAAATCAAAAGTTCCCGCAAATGGCGCTTATTTGGCACAAAACTTGACATTTTCGCACGAAAAAAAATATGTGATGCTGATACGGAGTCACTAATACTTTAAGGTTATCTTGTTACCAGATGACCAAACTTACGATATTACGTTTTACATCTGACAATTTCAACATAATCTTCTGGTAGGGCTATCTTTTGTCAAACGGCGGAAACTTATTTGTAAACTTGTTAAATCGGGTGATCTTGCTGGCTAGATGATATCACCAAATCAAAAAATTAACCATTCTAGATATATTTCTGAAAATGTTTCCCCAGCCATATTTTAGTGTGGCGTAATCATTCAATTTAAAAAGTCCAAATCACCAAGAGGTAACCTCTAGAAATATATGCATCAAAAGTGCCACATTCATTTACCATATATAAAAATTGCGTGAGCCTTAAGGGTGGGCCGCATCGCGTCGCGTCGAGCACCACTTCTCAATAACTAAAGTTAAGCGACATCGATTGCGGTCGAGATTTGGATTCTAATATATGAAACCTACCGACACTTAACGGTATAAGGGATAACCGATAAAAAAAAATGTGTGAGTTTACCTTTAAATAATAATGCCTCAGACTCGTTCATTTCTCCTTGCTGATAAAAACCCATAGAACCAAGCTGTACCATGGCTTCGGCGGCTTGCTGACTGTCATCGTCCGCTCCGCCCACTGGTAATTCAGCAGATATTAATATTCCCTTCTGATCGTTTTCAAATTCTGTCAGAGGAACCTGAAAAGAAGCTTTAGTTGATTCAGTGGGATTATATTCAAGATGAAAAGTACCTCATCTAAGTCATCTTCACTAGAGAATTGAAGGTCTTGTTCCAAAGTTGCTGCCTCCTCTGTTTTAATTCTTTTTTTGATATGTTTGGATATTAGGCTTTCGTCCATTGGAACGTCACCTTCTACGTCAACAAAATCATAATCATCTATCTGAGATTTTATAGAAGATAGATGATCTGGGGAACTGGACTGACTCTAAACATATGAAGAAATAGAAACAAATATTAAACATGTTATTTCGCACTTACGACTCTATCGTGATCTACTTGGAAACCTTCTTCTTCGTTTGCCATCCAACTCTCATCATCTTGTATCGCTTTTTCTTCAGCTAGAGCCAACTTATTTTCCAGCAGAGTTAAGTGTTCATCATACTAAAATAAAACAGAATAAGAGCCCATAGAAAAATTACCAAAATACTCGTATCTATTATTATACAGAGGCAGCCGTCAATCCCGCATATTTGAAAGCGATCACATAATGATTTTGATGTTCACAAGTGTTATGAAATGAGCGGGGCCAGTTGTCAAGGTCACCGTTATGTTCGTTATGGTCACCTAGCTTAAAGCATTTCATTTACTATGGAATAGTGGTCAAAACAACAACGATCGTTTGCCGTGAAGGCATTTTATCAAACCGGTTCCTATATAGCCGCTTAGCGTCATTTTCGTACACATTTCGGTATTCATCGTAATCGCGCAGTTCCGCAATTAATTCGATTAAGTTGTGGGTAGAAAACTTTGAGAATACTGGAGATACCACACACAGGAGAGGTGGTAGTGCGAGAAAAGGGCGTACTCCCACGAATATTGATCGTGTGAGAGCAGCTGTGGGAAGAAGCCCTCGGAGATCGGCACGTCGACAAAGCGTTGCCCTTGGAATTTCAGACAGAACAGTTCGACGGTTTTAAGGTTTGATCTTCACCATCACCACTAAAAAATCTAAGTAGTTCAGGCCGTCAATGAAAACGATGTTGGAAATGGCCGAGGAAAATGCGGATATCGTCCACAACCTTTGGATGAGTAACGAGGCGCATTTTCACCTGTCCGGGTATGTAAACAGGCAAAATTTTGGGTACTGGAGTTGTGTCAATGCTCACTAACTCCATCAAAAACCTCTTCATTCAGCCAAGGTCATGGTTTGGGGTGCGATTTCCTCAATAGGAATCATAGGCCCTTTTATTTTTGAAGATGAGCGTGGTCGAGCAGAAAGTGTTAATTCTGTGCGGTATTCTGAAATGTTGCGCACGTTTTTCATTCCTCAGCTTCAGCATTATGAGGTAAACGTGAAAACGTTAACAATCCGACAAGAAATTGAGAGCATTTCTCAACAAATGTTGCGTGACGTGATGGAAAATTTCATGGAGACTCTAACTGATGTTGTTTAAGTCGATTCAAAGACGGTCGGTAATAATTGACACTCTTAAGTGTGCTATTTGCATTCATCAATTAATAGTTAACATCTGAGATAATGAGCACATGCCTGCTGAGCAGAACAGTGGCAGCAGGAGTTAATATGCCCCGTTCGTAAGAAAGGAGATGTGAACTGAAACGCGAGAACTGCCGTGGCATATCATTGTTTTGCACAACTTGTAAAATTCTAACTAAGTAAGGCAAACAATACTACCATATATCGAAGCAAGAATGGGCGATTAACAAGCATGGTTTAGATTTCAGACATGCGTACACAGGATAGCGTAAGAAGTAAGAAGGGATGCTGAAGAACTTCTACACATTATAAACTGGTAAGGGACTATTGGAGATCTATTAGGTTAGAGACGAAGGTTGACTGACGAGGTGGAGCTCGCCAAAAGAAGTATTCTATTCACAGTGAACTCCTCACAAATGGTTTGTACGCCATATGGATATTTTGGAATGGTCTTGGGACAGATGAACTACTTCTGCTATTTTCTATATATAAAAGATATCACTTGTTCGATGATATTTGATTATTTCCGGTTATTTCCTATTCCTGAAGGAGTTATATATTACCTCATCCAGAGCTGCTTTACATGTTCGGACCAGCATTTCAGCCTTTTCTGTATAAGGGGAATCCTTTCCATTATATAATATACAGTTTTCTAATATCTGCTGTACATCTACCAGAAAGTCGTGCCGGTTGTGATATCTATGAGCTATAAAAACAATCACAGTTAACTTCTGATCTAAAAAAACTTTTTAGTACTTACTCATTATCTTTTTAGAAATAGTTTCCAAGTCCATAGGTCTTTTAATAATCGTGTAGTAATCTTTAACATTCTTTTTATTGACTGGTTTATGAAAAGGCCATGACTCCGACATCGCTTTTAGTCTGGTATTCATGATATTCTCCAGCAAGTACGTGAAAGCGACTTGATCACTATCCAAGAGCGGATTAATTGCCTTTTCAAGTCTTATGAGACGGTCTTCCTTTTCTTTTAACCGTTCAACGCATTTGTTCAGCATTCTTGTGGCAGCTACAGTTAAGCTACTTTTAGGTCCATTATACAGAGTGGAATTTTCTACTATTTGATTTACATCACCTAAAAATTCCTCACGACTTTGATACTTCTTTTGCCTAAAAATGTATAGTTGGTTCAGATAGTTTTGGCGTCAAGGTATGCTGAAAGAAACGTCAATAATGCCACACAACGATCCACATTTGATCTAGAACTTTGGGAAAGGCATTTAACTGCTGCTTATCGTTTTCGGGAAAACTACTTGAGGAAACCTGATAAGCAGACACTATAGAAGAGGCTCTGAGTCAGTCAGATTAGGTATGGATCACCCAGTAGTATCATATAGTATTATTGACATATAGTATACAGAATATGATACAGGTGACTGCCAGGCATCTAAACAGCACAACATGAATATATCAATTGAAAAAACAAAAAGCCAATAAGTAAACTGATAGAACGTAGAAAATATAGATCTTTGAGTAGACATTTGTAGCTACAATGGTCCAGCAAGGGAGCTGGGGCATTAAGTCGACAAAACTGCTGCTATGTCAGGATATTTAAGAGACAATGTATGGGAACCAGCACCAAAGTCAGAATATATCACATTCGTATAAGGCCCATTATGACTTAAGAGATTCAAACAAGATCCGACACCAACAAGATAAAAAATATGAATCGACATCGAAAAAATGTAACATTGACGATGTAGGGGAAGACAGAGAAGACGATACCAGTAACTTATCAAGTTTAGTAGCCAATATTTAAATACATTGAACCACTGAAAGATTATTCGCGCGTCAATTTTATTCACATGAATCAAATCAAAAATTATTGGTCAAAGTACTTCTAATTTTCATAATGGATGTCGTTGGCGCCTCGAAAGGCGGACAATTATGTATATGATTTAGATTTAGAACTTTTGTCATAAATCGAACGGAGAATATATATATATATATATATATATATATATATATATATATATATATATATATATATATATATATATATATATATGTATATGTTAGTTCGTAGTGTTTCGCGGATGGAAGAATACGCTAGACTATTAGTCCGGGAGTACATCCGATCGTTTGTGTCCCGTTTGTTGGGAATGTGCAGACGTTTCGCCAAGGTCACACTTGGCATTCTCAATGCTTGACTTCAGACAAACATTGAGACATTGCATTTATCATTTATTAATTTTTATTTTATTTCATATAATTATATAAATATATTGTACAAGGTATTTTGAACCATATGATTCAGGTAAGTCCGTTGTTTTGGTCTTTGCATGAGGCCTGCGTTTTTCAGAAGAAATAAGTGAATTGTTCTTTTCTGCAGCTCTCTCAAAACAAATATTACAATGTGATAATGTAAAATAAGTAAAACGTGATCAAAGTATTCTTTACCTCTTGAATGGATGAAAGAGGTACTAAAGTCCTCCTTTCCATTTCAAAATATTCATAAACATTGAGCACAAATTGTTGGGCTTGCGATTTCAGTGTTTGACTTATATATTATCTGAAATCACACAAAATGTTAAATTAAATATTGATACCTTAAAGCTGGGTCCACATTAATAAAATTTTGCGTGCGTGTTAAATCTACTGGAACAATTTGAATTATCTGATGGACAACAGATGATTCGTGTGCGTGCTGTGCGGCGACAATAGCTATGTGTGACCTTGTGTGTCAGAGCGTCTACATTGCCGCGTACGTACCCCACATACAGCCCGCACAACGCAAATTTTTATTCATGTTTTTGTTCATGCTTAATAGTTCGCACATCTATATTTACATTATCCTGAAACGGTTGTTTATATTAAACACTAGCTTACCGACAGGCGTTGTCCTGTCCAAATTGCAATAAACCCGTTTGTGATCGTTTTGTGAAAAACTATTGAAAATATGTAAACAAAGCAATAATGAGAAGAAAATGTATTTCTCAGTGATTATTGTATCTATTGACGATTGTGACCATGGATATTCAATTTGAGAAGGAGTATATTCTGAAGTAGGCTAATGGGAAATTTTACATGCGAGATGAATTCAATAGGCAGTAGACCGTTGAAATGCTGGAAATGTGTGATGTGCCTGGAATGTGATCGACTTGGAACCATGCCGTTTTGTTCTAAAATTTAAGTCACAATTGAATTAAGTCAAAATATCATATTAACTAAATGATTTAATGTATTCCATTCATTTTGAAATCACAATGAATCTCAAGGTGTTTGGTTTAAATTTCGATTGCAAGATCGATGTTCAAGTAGATAATCAAAACAAAGAAATGCTTTGTTAGATTGGTTTGCTATGACGTGAATGATCATGAATCAGTAAAAACAAATGAAACTTATATATTAATTTAGGGTGGAATGGGTTTTTCCAAATTTTTCTCTAGATTCCCCAGATTTTATTTTCAATTGAAAACATTCAATTGAGTTATTTCCATCCCGGGAACATAACGAAGAAAACAAAAAAGGAACCAACCAAATATGTCGTTCCTATTTTCCTTCCGATTTTTGCAGTTTGTCCGAATTTTTCGACTTTCTTTTTCAATTGTCTCGATTTTTTTTCTCTGAAAACTTTTCCAAGACCATAACGAACCAAACAATAAAATAATTATGTATATCCATCGTTCGAATTGTGAGTTATGGTCTTGAGTTCATACAAAAATCCCATAGAAAAAAAGCACTTTCAGTTTTTCCAAAATTTTCCAATTTTAGGGCAACTTTTTCAATTTTTCATTTCCTAAAAACCTCATTCGGTCTATTACGAATATTAAAAAAAAGATAGGCAAATCGGTCCAGCCGTTCTCGAGTGATGCGTTTACCAACGAACAGCACTTAATTTTTATTTATATAGATAGATTGATTTGTAATAAAATGTTTTTGGTAAGGTTAGACTTATTGAAGGAAATAAAACTTGAATCTGTACAAATACTTACCGATACAAAATAATCAATAACAGTAGTTCTTATAAGAACTTGCTAGACTTAATAACAAAAAATTTCACTAAAACACAATAACAAAAGCAGTTCAAATGACATCCAAAACGGGACCGCTGAACTCAACAGACGAATTTTGAACCGGCATAACGAACAGATACCTTTTAATTATTTCTTATTTTGTCTTTCTAACGCTATCATAACGTACTGCTTGAATATATTCATACACGATTTTATTTTTATCTCCTTCTCTTTCGTTAGGTAAAAAAAACATATTAAGACAATGTCTATGATACAGGCCTCAATTGATGATGCACGGGTAATCTTTCAGCGGTTTAACTATTTTTTTCTCATTGAAAAAAAAATAATATATATATATATATATATATATATATATATATATATATATATATATATATATATATATATATATATATATATATATATATATACTAGGGTACAGCAAAAGTATTTGTGTTATTTGAGGTACTTAGTTAGTTACTGTTTAAACCCTGGCACCCACTAATAGTATGCTATTGAAAATGCACTTGGTTGGCAGGAATACGTCATCCATTGAGTAAAATTCGAACAACATGATAGTTTTGACTTTATAACAAGTTTATGTACGGCGTTTGTGTGGTGTTAATCTAAAATATTCAATAATAACAATGCGTTGTGCTGTAGTTGGATGTAACTCCAACAATCAGTCGAAAAAGAACCCTTGTGATGTGAAGTTTTTTAATTTTCCCAAGAATGAAGTTGCGTGTAAGTGGATCCATGCCACAAAAAGATAGGATGATTTAACCTGAAAAGGGCTTGTATTTGTTCGAAAAACTTTTTAAATAGCGATTTCAAGGAAAATTTTTAACATACATTGTTAAATTACACACCAAAAAGTTACCGAGGATTGAAGGATGATGCTGGAGGTTTACACAAACCTTCTGAACATTTTCTTTCACAAATGTGACTCGACTGTTAATGGAGACTCCTTGATCTTTACCAAAAATTATTTGAATAATTTGAAGCTTAGAAGTAACCACATTGCCCAGAAAAAGCAAACAAAAAACTATTTTTTCGATCGCGAAGGTTTTTGCGCATGGGAGAATTGAACAAAACAAGTGTAAAATGAAGTAAAAGAAAGAGGATTAAAACTATTACATAATTACACTTATAGCTAATTCACAATGGACTTAAGCATAAGAAATATGTACAATTTTAAATTTAGGAAATAAAATTTTGTCATTTTTAATACCAATATATAATATATATCTAGACGTCATGCGCAAACCGGACGCATTTTGGTATACGGGAATATCAAATCACTTTAACATTGAACAAGGAATATTTGTTTGTCGGAGCAAAGAGTTAACGAGCAAAATGTATTTTTAATACATCCAAGTATTTTTACACTTACCTTAAATTTTCTCTAATGGTTTGCAAGTCCATAGGTCTCTGGACGATTTTATAATAATCAATAACCATTTTCTGATTGACCGGAAAAAGAAATGGCTGAACATCAGGCATATCTCGCATTTCGTTCAGGATATTTTCCAAAATCGTTGACAAAACCACCACGGGATCGGTTCTGCGCCTATTAGCAGGCTTGTTATGTTTTTTAAGATAATCGCAATGTAAATCTGAAACTGCCAATTAAATGAAAATGAAATTGGTGTTGAACCGTCTGAAAACAAAAATACCACGTCTTCTCTTTTTCCCGGCTGATTCCTTAGAAGCTTTCAATAGGAGGCTTCTTCGTTTCATTTCTTCCGCGTGCTTTATTAGTTTTGAAGATAGTTTCACTTTGGTTCCATCTACATTAACTAAATCCTCGTCGTCTGTGTTCAGCTGTTTTTCAATTTCTTCTTCTTGTTCCTCCATTAAAGCCACGCTCATGCTACTATTTCCTCCAACTAAAAATAATTGTGCCGTAATTGTTATTTTATTTTGTATTATCCTTCCTACCAGTGTTCTGATACAAAGGACAAGCTTTGTTGGTTCTCATATGACCAACATTTCCACAAGCACCACATTTCAGTTTTAAGTCAGGTTTGAGTTTTGTTTTTCTTCTTGATTTTGAGGGACTGGTCGTCATGCCCTTGGTTGGTGTTGACGGAGAAGGCGTGGTGGGAGATTCATGTGGATTGGGCAGTTTTTCAGTTGTAACATTGGGAATTAATGATGTATTGGGAGTTTGTTGTTGAGCCATGCTCAGCCTTGAAAAAATATATTCATTAATATGACAGATTGTGAATTTTGATAATTATTACCTTTCTTTTTCTTGGTTTCGTTTTATCCGTCTTAGTTGTTCCTGTATTCTTCTCTTTTCCCTCTTCATCTCTTCTTTTTGAGCTTCATCCAATGTGGCGAATTGTCTAATGAAAGTGTCATCCTTGGTGGTTCTGATTTTCACATAGGCATCTATAACCGCCGGCTTGCGAACATATTCTACTCTTGTGTATTCTTTTCCGCTTGGATGTCTAAAGGTTCTAATAATTTTTAATACCCTCCCTTGCTGCGCATAACTGGACTGTTCTTGATTTTCTTCCTCTTCTTTCTTCTTCTCTTTCGTTTTATCTTTATCTCCTTCCATGATCATCTTCCTCAGTTCTTGACGTTCTTGTTCTTCACGCTCAAGCGACAACTGGGTGCTGGTTTTTTTATTAGCTAACATATTTTCAATGTTTTTGCCCATTTCTTCAATATCCTCGTCACTTTCGTCTTCAGAACTTTCCCCTGAAAGATATAGCTGGAAAATAGAAGCTGCAAAGTGTTTTGATATTAATTTTACCTTCGTCTGTACTGAGGACTTCGGCGCTTGCCAAAACTCTGTTTTGCAAATCGAAAATTCTTTGACATTCTTCTTTGTAGCGTTCTTGATGTTCCGCTATCGAAAACCTGTTTCCTCTCGAGAACTTGTCCATTCCTTCTTCGCCCGCTTTCGCCTTTTCAGTTGATAAGGTACGTACCACATCAATAACTTCCCAGCGGGATAACTTTTTGATTTCTTCTTCGGGTACGCCAAATTTGCGCAACAGTGCTTTGGCGTTATTTAAAGACAATCTTCGAAGGTCAGCGTCGGTGCCTGGATATCAATTCAAAATATAATCAGAGAAAAATATGGGGTCTTTCAACAAGATGAAGAAAATCTAAAAGGGATCATCAAACCATTGTCACATCCTCTAAAGATGAATCTTTAAAATTTAGAAGAAATCCTTGTTGAAAGACACTGAATATTTGATTGGTGACACATACCGGTAACAGTTCTTTTGGGCTGAGACTCTTGTTCTTCTTTGCTCTGAGTAGGCTTGTTCGGTACTCTTACATAACTGAAACCCTCACCACATCCTGTGGGATCTGCAGGTCCAGTCAACTGAAGCAAACATTTGCCTTTCATCGCCTGGATATAAGCCCGGGTGGTGTTCCAAGGAGCAACTTTCACTTCATCGTCCATTTTCAACTGCATTTCTTCGTCGTCATCTTCGGCGGGAGTAAGTATAAATTTTTCTCCATATCCTGCATCTTTCAACCTGAAACATACATTAATAAATAGTGAACATATACGGGTGAGGAGATTGAAGTGAACAAACCTTTGTTCAGCTGCTACCATGCTGAAATACGAGCAACACTGTTCGGGGGAAACCATAGCTCGGATCTCTTCCTCGGTGGGCAGGCGGAATTCTGGTTTGATAACCCACCAGTTTGAATCCATTCCGGTTCTTTTAAAGTCAGCGCAGAGCTTAAGTCTTTTTCTGATACTGCTTTCTGAATGCGATGGAAAGGCCCGTTTGATGTCATCCATCTTGATACGCCTGGGATTGTCTTTGCTCCTCCAGAACAATCGATAAATAAATACTTGTAGGAAATCTCTCACGAAATTGTTGGCGCGTTTTGAATTGGGACCAGGTACTTCATAAAGTGGACATTCTTGTCCAGCGATAAACAGAGCGTCCACTTCTCTGATATAATATTGCTGTCTAGTGCGTATAATCAAGAAATCTACAATAAACGAGGCATTTCATAAATTTAATCAAGTACTGGCATAATGTAAATCATTGAAAAAGTGTCTATAAACAATAAGAAACCCAAATTAATGGGTACAAATTAGTGGCGGATCGTGAGGAAGGGCGTTGGGGCGCCGCCCCTCCAGCATTTATCACAGTAAACAATTTTTCAAAGCAAAACACCATATTTTATTTCCGTTCAGTTTCTTTCCTTTAACTAATTTTAAGATATTAAAAATTAAAATGTCCAAAGTAGAACGTCTGTCAACCCATCACACCAAATAATGCGGATAAAAATTTCATCCTCTCGCCACAATTTTTACATCGTTGGTCGTACGTTTACCTCCAGAGACCGTACGCCACGTCATTTTATCTCGTCGTTGGCGTTACATGTTTTGTTGGTTGCCAGAATTCGGGGGTTTAATTGCTTTCTAACACATGCGATTTGGACGTAGATTCCCTGCGAACGAGCGTATCGGTAATTAGTTTTAAACGCTGTGTTTGTGAATATTTGTTTTGATTTGGGATTTGCTACGTGTCTACACACTGAGTAGTACTTATGTAATGATGCTAACACGGTTAACGAAACGCGCGTCGGGATGTTAAGAACAAGTGATTTGGTGTTTAGTGAAGAATCTCTTTGAGTTTAAACGTTTTATTATAATTATACCTTTTTATTATATTTATAGTTATAAAATTATACTTACCTTAGTAATGGAAATATTTATTCGTCAACGTTATTCTGTTGAAGCTACAGTATTAGCGAAACCTCAACACCTTTCAAAGCCGAAATTGTGTATGAAGATTAAGATGCCCTATAGTTTGTTTAATTCACCACATTTTTCTAAATCCTTCATAAATGATTATTACTAAAGATCTACGAGAGATAACATCACAGAATGTGTCTTTAAAAATTCTTCAGTAGAGAAATAAAATAATACCAAAGAAAAGGTGGCAGAACAATGTAAGATGAGATGTTGAAGAACTATTGAACATCAAAAACCGACTTCTGGAAAATCGATTCGGATATAGGCGAAGGTTGGAGGAAGTTGGTTGGGAAGTCCACTGATGGGCAAGCAACTGTACAAACATCTGGATACTGTAGATTATCTGAGGGTTCAGCAACTGTGATAGGCGGGACATATGGCGAGAAAGCCTGAAAGTCATTCGGCTACATCAAGGCGAATCATGGAGGAATGAATAGAGGGTAACTGAGAGAGGTGGACCGAAAATACGGTGGTGGTACAAAAGAACTACTTCACATCAAAAACTGGGCAGGGACTGTTGGAGATCGATTCGGATGGAAGCCAAGATTGAAGGAGATTAAGACTCACTGATGGGCTGTAGAACCACAGAAAAAAGTTTTTAAAAGTTTACTAACCTGTCGCAGGTATCTGATGATTATAGATAGGAGCTCTGTACATGTTGTTCTCTATAGCCTGTATAGATTGACCAGGATGCAGAATGCCCAAAAATGGAGATGTGTGAGCGTATGCTGTCTCTCCATATTTGTAACTTGGTGGTCCATTATCTTTAGCCGCTTTTCTTTTATAGTAGTTCTTAATTTTGGAGCACATACCAACCTAATAAAATAAAAACATATAACGCTATATATACATGAATAAATAAAACTTAATTACTTGGTTCATAAGAGGAGGATGTTCTTCACAAAATTCTACCAAAATCAAATCTCCGTCTCTCCCCGTTAGATCTTCCGGAGTTCTCATGAAAAATACGTCACCACCACCAGAAGCCATCCGCTCTTGTTCCCTTTGTTTGGCTTTTTTCTTAATAGTCTTCACCTATTTAAAAAAAATCTACTTCGTAACAAGCACCAAGTTTTTTTTATTCAGCACTAACCAAAGCTTGAGCTGAATGAGGTCCAGGGTGTGACAATAAACCATTAGAAAATCTTTTCATCGGTGGACGATGGAAATTTCTCAAACGCATCGGTCCCATGTGCGTCTGTATAAAGGGAGCTCGCAGTTCAACGACTGGTGTTGAATGCTGAATTAAGTTGCCTCCACCCACCTTCAAACGAAGAGTTGATTCAGATGTACGTGGCTGGTAATAACTAAAGAGGAAGGTTTAAATAAGAAAATCACTAGTCATTAGAGTGTACCAAAAGGATTTGCATTTTTGGGATAGTTAACCACTCTTTGCTAGTATTCCTATGCTTTGTAAATCCTGATTAACGATAGTGGATACTCCTAATTCGCTAGAAAGAACGCACAGCTTCTCCTAAAACGCCGGCATAGAGAAACACTACAGGGCCTAATCTTTCCCTATCTTCAAAACGCACGTTTCCCTCCCTGAACTTTTTGAACTGAGCGGTATCGATTGATACGGCACCTTACCCCTCTACTTCGCAAGTCTTTAGAATAGTGTCAGTCGCTTTGAGCCTTTTTAAAAATAATGTCTTAAAATTGCCCTAATTTAACAACTTGTTTTAACGTTTTTTTTTTTAAACCGTGGATCGAATAATTTGCAGAGCAAAAAGTTCAAACCAGATTAAATCTCTGACAAGTATAATTCATTATTTTAAACAAAGAAAAAACGCAAATTCTTCTGTTATACCCTGGTAGTTCAACTAGTATATCATACATATCATTTGAAATATTGAATGGATCGCGATCCGGAGACTTAGGAGGCGGCGGAGGAGTATCTTCCTGCAAAACGTTTATCACTCCCGCCTTTCCGAGAAGAATCTTTGATTTTTTCACGTGAGGATGCGGTATTTTGACCTTTACAGGTGTAGGTTGACCAGCAACTTGTTTTGAAGGGTCTATATCATCAGGTATACCTGTACAAAGAACCAGAAAAATTATCTCATACTTAATTACATTTGTTTGATGCAATACCCAAAATAATATTTTCATCATTGGGATCAAGGGTCAATATTGACGGTTTAGGTACACTGATCATACTTTCTGCATCCCATATGACATCATCTTCCCACTTTCCATACACCAAATCCTCATTTTCCACTGGAAATATCGAGTACCAGGTGTCGTCTTGCTCTTGATCAGTTCTAGGCTTACTTGGGGGCCTTGAAATATTAATGTTGTCAATGCCTTTTGCGTTTTTTCCATACAATGCTACTTACAATTGCATTTTTGGTTTCATTCCTGACAAAGGTGGATTTGGAGTTGATGGGAGTCTTATGTTTGTTCCAGCTTTACCTGGTTGACTAAAGGCTTGTGCAGTTCTATTTCCACTACTAGGGACCCATCCTGCTGCATTTGTTTTACTGTTAAGTTTCTGTAATACCTATTGTATGTATTATGAAATTATTTAATGTATATGACATTAAATGTACTATACGTTGTTTGGTATACAAACCATTACCTTGTGCTTGATATCATTGCCATCCCATACAACATCATCTTCCCAATGAAGTTGTGTAACCATCAAATAAGAATCATCAGGATAGCAATCTGTATTTATAATTTCCTCTCTTTTTACAATCTAGAGATAACCAATCAATGTAAGACCACCATTAAGACACGTCAATAAATCCACTACCTGTGTATTTACTTCTTTTTCCTCTTTAACTTTGAATCCATAATTGAAACCATCCCCTGTTTCTGGTACATCCAACATATCATACCAAATTTGCGCAGGCCCAAATCTCCAATCTGCCGCTTTCGGACCTGATTCATCCCTCCTCTCATCTATTTGCTTATTGTTTTCACTCTGTTGTTCAAGAGGTTTTAAGAATCTTTCCTTGAAAAACATATAATATAACACAAATTAAATGCAGTTTTTTCAATTACTTCATCATCACTTTGTATATGCTCTTTGGAAACATTTGTGGCATAGTCAAAGAACCAGCCGCGGTGTTTTGGTCTTTCATCATCAGATGAATCAGAATCATGTTCCTTATGCTTTCTCTTCTTTCGTTTTTTTCTAACATTTCTCCAAATGTTTGGTAAACTGTTCGGCTTTCCAGGCCCAAATAATCTTGAAAATCTTAAAACCTACATGTAAAAGTTTAACTATAATACAATAATTGACCTTCATTAAAACTTTATTACTTTTCCATGCCTAAAATCTGGGAAGAGTTCAGTAACATCTGTATCTGCATACTTAGAAGGAAGCATTGCAGCAAGTGGGGTATCTAGTTTCTTCTTTTCTGTGGTGTCGGAATTATCTGAAATAGTTTGATTACTCATATTGTAAGGAATAGGTGGAGGTGGCATAAGTTCATTGTCATTTTTTGATATGTGTTCATCATCTGCATCATAATCTTCATTTGAAGAAGTCATATCCTTAAAATTAAAGATATGTAGTAATATAAAATTAATTATTCTTATATTCGTTATACCTCTTCCTCTGCTACTTCATTAAAATCAAAAAAATCCTCTGCAGAAGGTGATTTTTGACTATCTATTAACATAAAACATATATAATGGATTTTTGAATAAATTATTTTAAATTTGGAATTAAACTCTTTTCATTTATAGATCACATGCTATAAAATAATTGTTTATAAAGTAAAAATTACATATTTACATACAGTTTTCTGACTGGAACCCATTTGAAACATTTACAACGGGTTGACTATGTAAACTATTATCTGAATCATATTCATTAGAAACTCCATCCTCCACTTTTTCTTCTCCTATCATCTCCTTCAACATTGAGCCAAAAGCAAGTCTATAACATTACGAATACACAATAAGTGATATATTTAAACAATGATATGGGTTTAAAGCTTACTTTCCCAAACATGCTAATTGTCTTTGTGATTCTGGGTCTAAAATATCGCTTTCCAAATTTCCTGACTCGTCGATATTACCAAAGAGGAATCCTGTAAGGTTCATACCATTTCCACACTCCTCATACATTTCTTCTTCACTTTCAGTCATTTTCACTTGCTTCTAATTTAATTAATGTTATTATTGATAAAATATAAATATTATTGTAGACAAGAATACACAAACAACACAAAACAATTCAATTTTAACTTAATAAGAGGGCTATAATTTCAAAATATGTATCAGACAAAACGTCAACACTACTATTTATATTTTCTTGAAGTAGATTTTAACCCATTTTTTTCTTCTTTTCATAAAATAATAGGCAATAAATGTAAATGACGCCACAGAACAATAATAATAATAATAATACGCCTTAAATCTGACAACCAACACAATTGACAGTTGATAAGAAAATGGCAGTTTCTTATATTGCTCGTTGATAAGAATTTTATAAAAATCGTTTACCATGCATTTTTGAGATATTAAAAAACGATTTTTAATTGGGCGTTGTTAGTAATTCTTGCTAAGGAAGTGTTATAGTTTTTGTTTGATTCATTTATCGATATCGTTTGACTTAAGTGATTCATATTGTACAGTTGCTGAAGTGGTGCTAGTTAAAAATAATTTATATCTAGTGCATTTAATTCCGGAAAAATGTCTTACCCAGGACGTCCTCCAATTATGCAGGGTCTTTCCATGTACGCTATGCCTATCGGAGGTCCACCACCGCCAATGATGCCAGCCGTAATGCCAATTCAACATGTAAGTAGATTATTTCCATAATTTGTTTTGTATCGTAAGTGTGAATTTCATTCTTTGTTAATAGATGGTACCTATCGTATCTGGTGCACCTCAAATTAGGGCTTTCCCTAAGTTAAATCCTAATAGGAACGAACAAAAGAAAATGGAAGGGCCAGCTGTGACAGTGTTTGTTGGTAAGTGTTTCTGCTGTGTTCTGTTTGAATGTCATAAAATACGAATTTAAAAGTTTTACACCACTCTTAAGATAAAAATACATGAGCTTTAAATGTTAGTTTGGAAGATTTTACTTTCAGTTTTAGACCTGTTCACTTAGTTAAGAATTCATAAAAATTCCAGTTTCTTTCAACATTATTTGAAGCATTTTGATATTAAAACCCTTACTAGCAGTTGTTACTTGTTCTTATATGTTGTGAGTACTTTAGCAATAAAATACTTTGGATAACATACATTTTGAGTGAACATATATATGAGAAAAAATTATTATATATTTTTTTAAACTTCTACTTTTTTGAACTTGATACTGAATTTCTTTTTAAATTTTATTACAATTTTAAAAGGGAATTCCTTGCTTACATTTATTTAAGGTAATGTGATTTATAGAAAATATAGTTAAACGAAACTACTTTGAGATTGTTGGGATGAGTTATAATAACAGTGCAAATTAGTTGTTCTTTGCGCACATGTTGAAGTTTAACATGTTAAAAATAATCCTGCAGGAGTTACACTTTGATAGTATTATTTTTTGACTGCTGTGAAATTCATTCAAATATGAAGCATGAAGGTGACTTGACTAAAAATATATTTTTTATTGATATTTTCATATTGAGTATAATTTTTACAATTTTATTTCAGGTAATATTACAGAGAAAGCTCCAGATGCAATGATTAGACAAATTTTGGCTGCTTGTGGTCATGTTATAAGTTGGAAGAAAGTTAAAGCGTTTGGATTTTGCGAACTCGCGGGACCTGACGCCGGATTGAGAGCGGTGAGATTATTACACGATCTGATGGTCGGCGATAAGCGACTCGTCGCAAAGGTAGATGCAAAAACTCAAGCCGTCCTGGACGAATATAAAGGTAAGCCATTATATGAAACATAAATAGTCTAGGTTTCGACATTAGCGGTGAATAGAGCCCACCCGAAAACTATAGGGATATGAATAGTTTTGTAACTTTCACAGGTGCAAAATTGAGGTAAAGTAATCTAATTATGTCACAAGAGATCCCAACAACTGTAAGTTTTTGCCAAGCTTATAAGTTCTTTAACGTGCCTCTCTTTATCTTTTATTGCATGTTGGTTTTTTGTTGATTTAAGCTGAGAGACGGAAAAGCCAACGATCTTCGCCGTTGCAAGACGAGCCCGAAGAGGAAGAACTAGACGACGAAACACAACAGTTGGACTCCTTGGCTAAGGAGAGAATCAAACAGATTTTAGCCGATTATCAGGAAGAAATGAACAGTTTTGAACATAAAAAAGAAGGCAAGCAAACTTATCTCAGGTTATATTTGTGTTTAATTGAAGTTGTTTGCTCCAGGTGAAGTGATGCACGCGTGGAACAAAGTATTAGCCGATGCGGAAGTTGAAGAGGAAAAACGCGATTTAATTTCCAGGGAAATAGGAAAGTTTAGGGAAATTATGAAGGTAAGTGTAGATTTATAGTAAAGTGAATCTCTAGCTAGGCCAGTTACAACTTGAAGGGAAGAGAAAAACACATGTCATGGTTTCATTAAGATTTAAATGAATTTGTCCAGTATAAGTTATAATTTTTGACATATGGCATTTGGTTTTTATTCCTTGTGCATTTTTTTGTGGATTAGACTGGAGAAAATCTTGTTCACAAAAAAAATGCAGATCTATGATGAACTCTTATATTAGAGATAAGTATGCGCTTATGTCGTTGTTGAAACCGAACAGGCATGGAAAAGAGCGGCGCAGTCCCATCCAGAGTCGGCCCGTGGCGCCGCTGGTGAGTAACGTTACCAACTATGACAATCAGTTTTTTTTATGTATAAATTTCTAATTCTAAAAAGGCAGTTCCTTCTATACCTGGAAGTTTCCAAATCACATACGCCACCGTCTATAAGCATCTAGTTATTAAGTATTTTGTGGAATTACAAAAAAGGAAAGAATTAATATAATCGTGTATCGTTTTGTTTTTTTATATAAACTGTTTTTACTGTGGTGTACCGTCAGTGAGCCTTCAATCTTCGCCTCCAACCAGATCGATCTCCAGTTTTCATGTGCAGTAGTTCTTTTGTCCTGCGACCGCATCTTTAGTCTGTTTTCCTTTCTGTAACCTCTTTATTCATCCCTTTTTCCAATTTTCATTATCATTCACAGCACCAAAAATTCTGAGTAATCTTCTTTCAAATAGTGCACGCATCTCTTTTGTTTTCTTTGGGGTGTAGCAATAAGTGATTACTGTTCCTTAATATAAGTTTAGATCTTAGGGGGTAAGTAACCTTCACAATAAGATTTCTGATTTTTCTGGTGATGTTGTTTGTGTCTAGTTTCCTCCCAAACCAAGTAACAATCATTCACCAACTTTCTACCATAGTGTGTTGTTGGATTTTT
The DNA here is from genome assembly GCA_031761425.1 of Cosmopolites sordidus. Lineage (NCBI taxonomy): Eukaryota > Metazoa > Arthropoda > Insecta > Coleoptera > Curculionidae > Cosmopolites > Cosmopolites sordidus. Next base: position 486,750 of record JARFXV010000194.1, on the reverse strand, counting down.
ACTACTGCCTTGGTGTTAACTTTGCTGCTGCTTTTTGTATGCGATGGTAAGCCTCTCTGAAACCTACGAACATCTGGCAAAAAGGAGAATAAAGTTCTGTTGATTTTTCCATTATTTGGCGGACTAAGAACAACCGATCTATTGTTGAGCATCTCCTTCAAACCCCGTTTAATATACGCCCATTTCTTCTTCAATATGTGGTACAATTCTGTCTTACGATGTTTGTTAGAACTTCCTAAATTATACTTTTGAAGGCAGTGTCACTCAAAAATGATGTGTTATAAGTATATATTACTATAAAAATGAATCATTTGGAATAATTTTTAGTCGGTATGCCTAGATACTTACAGACGGTATTTACATCGATTTTGGCCTTGCATAAAATACAAGAGAAATCTGAAAAGTTTTGGTCGTGACTTTTTGTCGTCTTAATTCGTGTGTTGTATCAGAATTAACACGTTTATAGAGTCATAAGATAGAGTCAAACCCTCTATTGGCACTTTTGTTGTGAAACACTCAACACAGAGATTTACCACTAAACACGAAATTATTTCCTTGACGAGTGTTTCGCTAACAATGTTACCAAATTTGTGTCAACAAAAATTAAATTATCTGATAGTGCTAACATGATTAACGAAATCTATGTCGGGGAATTAAAGGCAGGTGATTTGGTGTTTGTTTTCACATTGTTTAACTTTTCAACAATTAAGTCAACGGAATATTCAAACAAAATTGTCTTTAGTAGTGAGGCGCAAAAATCACTCTGTAGTATAGTTTATGGTCCAGAGGAATCAATGATCCATATGTAATTCTATTTACAAAACCATCATAATTCAAGGCTGCCTCCAGAAAATTTTGGAATAAAATGGCAAGACTATGAGACCAGTGTGGAGATATTTGAAAAACCCAACAGTTTGAGCATAGAATCCTTGATTATAAAAGCTCAGCTGAGGGTTAGGTCATTCCGTAAGAATACCGAAGCGGATTCTTTATGACGAATTAAAGAACAAGAAATAAAATCTGAGAAGAGGTCCAAAAAGAAGACACAAAGATGTCATAAAATCGTCCATAAGGAACTCTATGGAAAATAATCGCCAAAAATCAGTTTCCAATCCAAAAAAAGCAATTCCTAATGCTACTGACCTTAGAAGCCCAAAAATACCAGAAAATCCGGGCCATGCAGATTTGAGCCACTATAAAACCCATAATTCTTCAACAAAGGCTCAGCTAAATTTATAGCCATGGCTGAGGTCACACTCTGATCGAGTTGACAGTCGTCATCACTAACGTGGACAGGTATGTTTGAAAATAAAAATATTGCTGTTCTAATAGACCAAGCACTTTCCAGATCAACTCAGTAATATTGTTTGTGCTAAACTTATTTTCCGCCGTTTAGTTTTAAATGTGTCTCAAACCAGTCTGTAGTCATCTCATTTATCGTCCAAGAGTTTTAAAAACAATTCTACCTTATACTGCTAAGTGCCGGGAGGTTTCTTGGGTTGCCTATATTATTATTGTTAAACATTAAAAATACCAGAAAATAAGAAACATTTTCGACATATCCTTTTTTATATCCGAAAAGGCAAGAGTGCTTCGCAGTCGCAAAAAAAGATAAGCCCCGTGTACGGTGACGGTGGCGTTGATGATTCCACGTGCCGTAAGTGATTCAGAAAGTTTCGCGAAAACAATTTCAACCTTAGTGGTGCACCACGTTCTGCCGGTCTACCGATCGAAACTGATGGCACCGAAATATTGGCGCAAATTGAATGTGATAGAACATAGAACTCATGCTGCATAGAACAACTCGAAATATCGGAGACATTCTTGGAATCAACGAGTCAACAACATGAGTTAACGGAATCAACGTCAACACATGAGTTAACGGAGAAAAAATTGATAGATCGAATTTCTGCTTGCGATTCTCTTTTAAAGCATAAATAAATTGAACCATTTTTAAAGCGGATGGTTACAGGTGATGTAAAATCTTTTGTGTATAGTAATGTTAAGAGTAAAATATCATAGTGTAAACGCGGAGATATCTCTTCAGCCAGCGGGAATTCCTGTTTACATCTGAAGAACGTTATGTTATGTATTTGGTGGAACTGGAAGAGAATCGTTGGTGGTACCTTAAATGCAGATCATTAAAATGGAGAAGTGCTATTGACAACTGGGTGGATTAAAGCGAGCAGCCAGAGGCGGCCCGAATTAGACAAGAGAAAGGCATTGCATTTCATCGAGATAATGCTAGATAACATGTGTCTTTGGTCACCCTATACAAACATTTACAACTTCACTGAGGTGTTTCGGCCCATACACCGTATTATCTCGTTCTTATGCCGTCCGACTACCATTTATTTAGACCACTTCAAAACACCTTAGAGGGTAAAAACTTTTTTTCTTCGTTGAAATGCAGCCTTCTCCGAGCGTGGGATTATGAAACTACAGGAGAAATGAAGAAAAGCTACTGAACCCTACGACGCGGCTATATTGATTAAATGTTATTTTTAGTTGATCAAATTTTTCTCAAATCAATGGGACAAACTTTTACATCAGTCAAGAGTTATAAATCTGGGAGTATGTTCATAATCAATAAAAGTTATTCCCTATAGATCAGGGTTTCCTAATTTGGGATTCGCGAACTTATCCAAATATACAAATAAAAATAAAAGTAAAGATTACGACAACATACATAGAGGCGTGGTCGAGTCATTGTTTTTGTTCTTATTATTAACAGGTTCGTGTCAATCATAGTAGCCTCTCTTATGGGTCCGCCATTGAAAGAAGTTGGGAAAAACTGCTATAGATCTTTCTAAATGGTTACATGCCATTGGGAAGACGAATGCTCCCATGCTGCAAGATCTATATATGAAGCGCAGTTTAAACTAAAGTTTGAAGTTGTTCTATATCCATAATTTTTGATTGATACAACGCGCTCTTACCGACACTCTATTTTCTTATTAAAAAGTTCAAAATAGAGTCAATGAACGAATTGCGTCAAAATATACGTCGCCGAACCCAACTTTTTCTTGATATATGTGCAAAAGTTATAGGAATCAGTGAAAAATGTGTTTATTAACATATTTTATAACTTTCCTTTTTGACTTTTGGCGGAGAATAACTTTAGCACCTTCAAATATCTAAAATTAATAAAGTAGCCATATATGTGATTTGAAGCATCCGTGTCATTCCTTTTGGTGATAAAAGGAACAACGCAGTTGATATTATAACCAGACGATGATTTGATAGAAGATACAATAACGTTGTTCCTTATATCAACCGAGTCATAACTTTAGTAGTATGTTTCATATCATCCATTTTTTATTAAAAAAAACAAGCTTAGAGTTAGATATACAGCTGCGATACGTATTTGTAAGTTGCGGACTCGCAGTGATTTTATTTTACTTTATAATTTTGATATCGGTGCCAATAAAGACTCGTCGCTTTGGGAGATATTAGCAAGTGTCATTTGGATGCTCAGTGTATCATCGCTTGGAAGTTTGCTCCAGTAATATTTCGAGAGTAAGTTTTTCACAAGTTTTAGGTATAATATTAGGTTTTTTGCCCGTTATATTACACACCCTTGGTTAATAGCAGTGTTGTCTGTGTGATCTATGCTTTTTCTGAAAATTCTAATGTCATTTCTTTGCCTTTAGGATTTAGCTGTGGGGATTTTTTTCGATCTAAGGCATTAGATTACAGATAAAGAAAAAAATATTAATATTAAATGACCAAGTAACATTTTATTTCATGTTAAAACCTTTATTTTTGTTTCAATGTGCAAGCACAAATAGATATTAATAATTGCAAAGTTCGTTTTCAAATTTACAATCTGCTATTGTTACAATATGATGGCGTATTTCCAAATTTTTACCTCTTTTTACGGTGTGTTTTTTGCCGTCTCAATTTTCTTTTCTTTCTAGAAACAAGAAGAGGAGAAAGAGGTTAGGAAGAAACGGGAAGAGAAAGAGAAAAATCGTGAGAAAGAACGGTCACACTCTCACTCTCCTAGTCCGAAACGTAGGGACAAAGACGATAAGAGGCGCAAGCGTTCGAGATCAAGGTAATACTATCTTTAACAAACTTAATCAACATTTTTCCTATTCAGTCTTAACATACGCAAACCTTATGTTAACAGTTCTAAGCACATGCCTTCAGTTTTTTGAAAGTTAACTAAACTCCAAGAGATTTACTACTAAACACCAAATCACCTTAACTAACTTCTCGATAAGCGTTTCATTAAGCGTGCTAGCATGATCAGGAGATGATTCAATCTTGAGTCAGATGGGTTCAATTCAATCAATCTTGAGATTAGATTGAATTGAACATCTCCTGATGATGCTACACTTGGTTAGCGAAACTCGCGTCGATAAGTTAAATAAAGTGTTTCGGTGGTAAATCGTTTTGAGTTTAGTTATTTATCTATTTTATTTCAGGACTCATGAAAAAAGCCGTGAACGTGACAGAGAACGCGAACGTGAACGTGAACGCGAGAGAGAAAGAGAAAGGGAGCGTGAGCGCGAAAGGGAAAGAGAACGAGAGAGGGAACGCGAACGTGAAAGGGAAAGAGAAAGAGAACGGGAACGTGAGAGAGAACGGGATAGAGATCGCGATAGAGAACGAGTAGAGAAACTCAGCACTAAAGAGTTGCTTCGCGAGAAGGAAATGGAGGAGGAAGCGAAGGAGAAGAAGAAGGCGGAAAGAAGAGCCAGAGAAAAGGAAGCTGCGTATCAAGAGCGGTTGAGGTAATGTATTATTTACGATGTTTTATTGTTAAAGATTGTCTATTAACTTAAGAAAAAATTCTTTGATTCAAAAAAAAAATCAATATTTCGCGGATTTTTCATGGAATATTTTAACTAATTATATTTTTTAGAGCGTGGGAAACGAGAGAACGGCGCAAAGCAAAGGAATATGAGAAAGAACGTGAAAAAGAACGCATTAAGGAAGAAGAGCGTGAACGGGATGCTAAGAGACTGAAAGAATTCTTGGAAGATTACGACGATGAGCGCGATGATGTAAAATATTACAAGTAATGTTTTATTATTTGATATAAGGTTAAGTATTTTCATTGAATTAATGATAATAGGCGGGAACTGCAAAGACGTGTAGCTGAAAGACTGAAAGAGGCCGAATCCGATACCAAGGACAGATTAAAAGAAAAAGAAGAGATGGAAGAGTTGAGAAAGAGAATATTCGCCGAAGAACACGAAGACCCCAACGAAGCTTTTGAAAGAGTATTAACACTTTTGTTACTTTTACGGATCATTGTTATTAATTATCTTTTTTTTTTAAGGCGAAAAAGGAGCGAGAAGAACAATACAAGCCAAAATTGTTGATAGACGTCAATTTAGAACACTGGAAACAGAAAGAAAGGGAAAAGGAACGGGAACTAGAACGGCAGAAAGCTCGAGAAAGGGAAAGGCACAGAGAGATGGAAAGGGATAGAAGACATAAAGAAGAAAGAGAAAAGTAAGACTTTTTAAATTGTTTGAAGTTGTTCATGGGTGAATTTAAAATTTTTGCAGATACATTGTGGCTCAAGCTGCTCAAGAATTGGCCGCTGTTGAAGCTGAACCTATAGATAGTGATAGTGATATGGATAATAATCATTACAGTCCGGCACCTCCAGAACCCGAAGAGATTTCCAATGATAATACTGACTCCGCACAGGTAAAAATGATGAATGATTTACTCAGCGATGCTATCATTAACTTTTTTGATTTTTTCGGCATTTAGTGGACACAAATTCCACCTCCCGATGAGGACTCCAGACAGTCATTTTCGTCAGTAACTGACCAGCCGAGTGCTCAGTTACCAACGGGGACTGGAATGAAAATAACTTTATCTAAACCCATAGCTTTTAACAGTTCACATTCGCCCACTCAACAGAGTCGACATCAAAGTGATTCCAAGAGGAAGAAAATCGACTTAAGGGATGTGTTTAATCCAGACGAAGATGATACTGCCGTACAAGTGAAGAAACGCAAACTGGTTCCTTTAGGTATGTGAAGATATTTTGATCTATAAGTTTTCTATTAAAAAGTAAAGTTTTAGTGTTAGAGGCATGTAGAGTGGAAGATTTGGTTAATTGATCAGAGTCCTGTCTTTTTTTGTCAAAAATCATAGCCTTCTCATTTCGTGAATTCTTATTTACAGGAAATTTTAATTCTTTCAGTTTCCAGTTCCAACTTCTCATTTCATTTTTTGTATTTATCAATTTTGAATTCATTTGGTAAACTTCATGTATATTAAATTTGTTTAGATTATAGTGAAGATACAAAGAAGTCCAAGAAAGATAAAGAGAATGGAGAGAAGAAGATCGAGGAAACAAAATCTCAGGAAGAAAAACGAAAGCATATTAAGACGCTCATCGAGAAAATACCAACCGAGAAAGAGGCTCTGTTCGACTACAAATTAGATTGGGATCAGATCGATAATAATCTAATGGAGAAGAAGATTCGACCTTGGATAAACAAGAAAATAATAGAATACATTGGAGAGCCAGAGCCCACGCTAGTCGATTTTATTTGTAACAAGGTGCTGGCTGGTTCTTTGCCCCAAACGATATTGGAAGATGTGCAAATGGTATTGGACGAAGAAGCCGAAGTATTCGTCGTGAAAATGTGGAGGTTGTTGATTTACGAGGTTGAAGCAAAAAAATCAGGACTGGTCAAGTAATTCGCATTATAATTTGTAAATATTTTTTTTTGATATCGATAATTTCTTTTATTTGATGAGGCAAATAAATATTCAAAATATTTAGTTTACATTATTTTTAATTCCCTATGAAATTAAAAAAGAACGAACACCCACCTTATATTTCCGATTTAGTAAGAATATAAACAATATTCTTAAGGCAATAATGACTCAATTGTTTAGACTGTTAAAGGTAATTTTTGTGTTAAAAAGGGTTAAATGTATAATAAAAATCGTTTCTACAGAGGTTTTTTATTAAATAAAAAAGTAACTAACTTTACGGTGGTTCAAAACTAAACCAAAATATATAATAAACATAAAAAGTAACTAACATATACGAAAAAATCAGATTTGAGATTATGATCGTCTCTTTGTACAGAATGAGGGCGCTTTACTCTTTTTCTTATCTGCGGAATTGCTGGTAGATGGCTCTCCAAAATCGTACTTTGCCTTTAACCTCTCCTTTATGAGCAGTCCTTTGATCAACCGTCTCCAGTTTCCATAAACTCTTTTGTCGATTTTTTCTTGTTCTCTTCGGTCCAATTCGTCTTGTTCCTGTTGATAAAGATATCAATGGTGACTTGCTCTGGTCTGTAGAGGAGGATACTTACAATTTCCCAAGCTAATATAAGTTGATCTTCATATTCTTTGCAAACAACGAAACCATCGTAGATGGGATGACTCCAACCGCCATGAAAATCGAAACCGATGATAGCTGAGGCACAATCGACGTTCATTTTTCGAGCGATTTTGTTTAAACCAGGTACTGGTATGAAAAATGAGTGATTATTTTTGAGATAGGATTTAACTGACAATGTTTTTAATATCTTACATTTTAAATGTACTGTTCCTTTAGGCAACATACAAGGTTTGAACAAATCAACATTACCAAAGGCGTTTTTAGGTACTACACCATTTTCTGCTGTAGGAGGTTCATAATCTTGAACTTGCCAAGGGCCATAGATCTCCAATAGTTGATCAGTTATAACTTTATTTGATAACTAAAGCCAAAACAGTTTTTATGAGATTTTCAAATAATATTCTTGAGAATGTTATTTACTTTATCATATTTAGGCCTGGCTTTAACAATTTTGTATGGTTTTTCTCCTAGTTTAACGACTTTCGCTTGCTTAAGCCAAATGTCTCTGGAATGCAACACATAAACGCAACTTCGAGGATAGACTGCTTCTCCTCTGATGAAACCCAACGTTGGTGTAACTGGTGGATATAAAGCCTCAAATTTGAGTAAATGGCGTTTCAAGGCATACAGAGGGTGATTTTTATATCTAGAACTGAGATATGAAAGCAACTGATAAAGTTGAATAAGTTTTAAGATTATACTCTGAAATTGATTTGGGCAACGGTTGATCCATTTGTTGCCGGACGAGATCATCATCTTCTTCTTTATCTCTGGCAGTAGGTATGGCCATAAATGGTTTCAAACTCTCCGCCCACCATTTTCGATCAACTCTTTCTTTTCTGGTAACAGTATTGAAGTTAGTGCAGTATCTTTGTGTTATGTCTTTGATATTATTGTTGTTATCCCAACCAATGATATATGAGACAGGATGAGTTGCCCTTTGCTACAACACTATATATTAAGCAATGTTGCAATATACAGAGTGTCTAGAAAGAAAACCAAACTTTTGCTGTAAAACCGGTAGGAGTGGCGCCATCTAATTATATTCAAATTTTAGTATTTTAATTGGTGCCGTAAACTATGAGTTTTTGACTCTCAAAGTTTTCTTTTTAGACAACTTGTGCTACATTGATAAAACCCTTTGTACATATATTTCCTTGATGCAGTGAACTTGACCTTGAACAACATCCACACAGATCCATTTCTCTTCGGCTTCTAGGAATACTTCCACCCATACGTCGTTTCCGATTTTCTTTTTGGCCGGTTTTTCTTCCTCGGGTATTTTTCCGGGTATCTGAACTCGCCTTTTCACTCTAACCTTTGGAACAAAGTCATCTTCGCTATCGTGATGTTTCTTTTTTATAGGTTCGGGTATATAATCACTGTCGGATTCGCTTTCTTGCTCAGGTTTTCTTTTTTTTACCATTCTGTTGAACCAGTGATTATGTCAGTATGATAAAATTTTTATAGTAGGGTGTTTTATAAAACCTCAAGCATTTTTCATGGTACTTTCATTCAATGATAAAGTTAAGTGGCTTAAAAAACTTAGAAAGACAGTCCAACTGATGCGGTATACATGATTAAATAAATTCAAGTTCAGATTTCGTTGACGACCATTTCCATCCACCCGACCATCATTATTCAACATGATAATGAACCAAATAATACGAAAATTTGGAAAACTTGAGGGATATGGGGTGCGACTACATAAGATAAACATAGCTTGTTAATACGACTTCAACTTTCCACACAACAGCAAAGAAACATATGAAAATAATAGAAATTATCAGCGATAATTAGCGAATAATAATAAATCAGTTAATAATAATAATAATAATCAGAATAATAATAATCAATTAATCAGCGAATAATAGAAATTATCAAATATGCGAACTTGAATTAGAAATCATTCATTGAAAAATGTAATAAGACAACAAAAGCATACAAAATAATTTTATATCCTAGAGGCAGTATCAGGAAAAATAAATATATAATTGCATGTAGCAAAAATAAAACAACGAAAAACCTAAAAATGAAAGAACAAAAGAACGTGTGGATTAAAACCTCCAAAAATTTAAACTGGGAGATTTACCGCTAAACACCATATCGTTTTTTTAAACTATTCGACGCGCGTTTCGCTAGCCACGTTAGCATCATCATCTAAGATTAAATCATCTGATTTTTTTGATGATTTATTGATTGATTTTTTCAGGTGATTTGATCTAAGATTAAATCAACGTTAGATGATGTTTTTGAAAATAAAATTTACCTCTTGCGATCGATATATTTCTGCTCGGCAATACGACCTTTGATGAGATTGATGATATCATCTTTGATATCCATTTGCTTGGACTTTTTACAGTATAATTTTTTCAGATTTGGTTTTTGGGACTGGCTTTTCGAAACACCGGGTAGTTCAAAATCACTTCCTGAATCAGATTCGACAACTTTCTTCGGTTGTAACTGCTTTGTTTTTGAACATTTTGCTATTTTAAGCACTTTCAAATTTGGTTTTGAGTTTTTTTTTCTGTTCTCATTAACACCATCAACTTGTAAGATTTCCATTTCTTCATCGCTGTCTGTACTCCACGTACCATCCACCTGTGGAATGTTTCTCTTGATTTTATCACCAGACCCTTTTTCATTTTCTGTGCTTTTAGATCGATGTGTATTGCTTTTCACTGTTAATTTCTTTGTTTCTGCACTTTTTGGGCGTAGCCTTATTTTAGGAATGGTCAGCTTGGTTTTTGCAGGTTCATTTTCTTTAACTTTTGATGCTTGTTTGTTAGTCCCTTTAGTGTCTTCACTTTTTATATTTTTGGCGCTTCCTGCGTCATTAAAATCTCCTTTTTTAGAAGCTGATTCCTGGTCTGTACTTTTAGGACTTTTTGATCCCCTTGATGTTTTATTTACACTGAGTTGGTTTTCTTCTAATGCAGCATCATTATTTTCTGATTGTTTTAAATCTTTTTTCTTTGCAGATGTTGAATCCTTACTGTCTTTCTCTGTACTCTTAGGGTTTCTAGAACCCCTTGTTTTAGGAACTGTGAGTTGGTTTTCTTCTGATGCAGCATCATTATTTTCCGACTGCTTTAAATCTTTTTTCTTTGCAGATGTTGATTCTTTACTGTCTTTCTCTGTATTCTTAGGGCTTCTAGGACACCTTGTGGTTTTAGGTACTGTGAGTTGGTTTTCTTTTGATGCAGTATCATTATTTCCTGACTGTTTTATATCTTTTGTTTTTGTAGATATTAATTCTTTAGTGTCCTCTGTATTTTTCGGGCTTCTAAGGCGTCTTGTTTTAGGGACTATAAGTTGGTTTTCCTTTGATGCAGCATCATCCTTAATTTCCGACTGCTTTAACTCTTTTTTCTTTGCAGATGTTGGCTCTTTTGTGCCTTTCTCTGTACTCTTAGGGCTTCTAGGACGCCTTATTGTTTTAGGGATTGTGAGTTGGTTTTCTTTTGATGCTGTATCGTTATTTTCTGATTGCTTTAAATCTTTTTTATTTGCCGATGTTGATTCTTTACTGTCTTTCTCTGTATTTTTGGGGCTTCTAGGACGCCTTGTTGTTTTAGGAACTGTGAGTTGGTTTTCTTTTGATACAGCATCATTATTTTCTGATTGTTCCAAATCTTTTTTTTTCGCTTTTTGATTTTCTATACTGTGAGGTCTTTTCTTTGAATTATTGCTAGTTTTAATGCCCTTTTCACCAATATTCTCACCTTTTGTACTGGACTTTATTGGTTTTTTTAATTCAGAACTTTGATTTTGAGATTCCAATTGCTCTTTATTTGTATTTTTTCTACTTTGACCTTTTATAATAGGCTGTTTTTCTAGACTTTGTGACGTACTAGCCACTGGTTCAGTCTTTGATTTATTAAGAGAGGATTTTTTTTTAGTTGGTTTTTCATTAACTTTCTGACTTAAAGAATGCAGTTCACTGGTTGGAGGCCTCAACGGTTCCACCTCAAGTGACATAACTATCCTACATTGAATACCTAAAGCCCTTATTATGGACACAAATATGCAAGCTAACATTTTTTTATTGTAAGCTTCCTTCTTTTTAATTTGCAGACGTATAAATGTATCAAAAGTTATATTGTTTGGTATAGATTTTTTAGTAAGTGCTATTGTTTTCCTGTACCAATTAGTGATTTGCTCTAGGTAGGCTAAATCAGGGCGATCTGACGGATAACATTGTTCTGATGGGATAAGTGATAATGCCATGGCTAGAGTTTCAGTTTCATTTAAAGCTGAATTAATATAATTTCCATGAGCTAACCAACATAATAGATGAACTTTATGAACAAGAACTTGATTTTCTTTTCTAATCCGGTTCAATCTTCTCTTCATGGCAGCTATTAAATCTACACCTGGATAAAATTATTGTTTAAGGTATAGAACTTAATGAATTGGTTAAAATATTACCCTTTTTCTTCTTGATTGTTTCAGGCATTGACACAGTAATTTGTATGTTCTTTTGTGAAATGAGCTGTTTTTCAGTTTCCTGATCTGGTTTAGATTTAACTTCTTTCCATTCTGCTTCCTCCTCAGATTCGCAGGATTCAAAATCACTGGAATGTAAATCTGCAGGGTTTATGTTAGAAAACATTTGATTATTCTTTTCCCCCAATGCTAATAATTCATGTATATCATTCTTCTTTTCTTCGGCTTCCTTTTTGGCTTTGTATCTTTCTACAAATTTTTTAGCTTCTTCTATTTTCTTAGTATAATCTTGTAATTGTTGAAAAGCCATTTCAGAAGGTAAATTACTCTCAGGCATTACTTTTGCATCACCATTATTTACAATATCTTGAGTCTCTTCTTTACCATCATTAGATTCTGATTCAGAGTCACTGAGGCGCCTGGTGATACCTGAAGAACTTTTCTTTTTATATAATTTATTCATGATATTTTAATTGTTTACCTGAAAAAATACTCTTCTCGATGTTTTCAAATTCAGGATCATTTTTTGATTTGAAAAAATCAGAATTAAAATCTAGCTTTTCAGGTTTCGTAAAGTAGTTTTCTATATCACTTTCACTTGAGGAGTCGTTATCCTGAGTAGGCTTTTTTTCAGAGCTGGGTGGTGTTTTTTTCAGGGGTCTGTCATCTTCGCTTTCGCTGGATTCTACGTAATTTCTTGTGTTTCGTCTATTGCGTTTCATTGTGCAAAATATTTATATATAATTATAAAGAGATAAAATAATTAATGCAAACAGAAATAAATAACACAAAATCGAGACATGTATTAATGTAATTCTAAAAGTAATCCTTTTTTTTAATTCTTTTAAAGACGATTTTGTTTTCATATATTGAGGTTAAGGACTCACTCTCGCTTTATGTTCTTCTATTTGTCTTTGTCAATTTCGCGCCAAATATAGTGTATGGATATATTTGTATTTTATGTAAACAAACATTGATACGACAGTTTAAGGAACTGTAGGATTCTGTAAACTAGATTTGAATAAATTCGCGTGCGTTTCTTTCACGCGTTTTACAGAGATTGAACAAAGCAGTTTATAAAATAAAAGCTATTTAACTCTATGGTTCGAAACCATCTGTTACTTAATTATTAATTGTTACGTTTACGTAACATGTATGTACTGTACGTTGATCTGTTTATTAGGGCTGAAATATACTTCAATAGCCCCTTCATATTTAATATTGGTATATTATCGATTAGCAGCATTTTTTGTTGTTAAGGGCAAAAACTAACGTCCCTTAATTTTGAATTTCCTAAGATTATTAAAGTGCAATCTATGCAAGAAGTATGCAAATAAATGGAAAAGTTGACAACACTCTTTACCTTATTAAATATTTTACATTTTCTTTTGCTTTTTAACTGTTATGTATTCAAAGCGAGTAATACATTTTTTGATTATACACAAAAGCTTTTATATCTGATTTCGAACGTGTGTTCGAAATGTTGATGAGATTCTGTCCTACAAATTTACTATTGAGAACACTTTCAATGTCGATATCTATCCCATGTAAATTTTGAAAAGTTTCTTTAGTCTATAAATTGGAAGTTGGTGTTTGTTTTTAAACACACTATCACAGTCTTTTTCCTATTAATATGCTTCTGCTGGTAAATTTGCTATTTTCATAGCAGATCGTTTAAAGAAAATGAAAATTTATGTAAGGACTTTATTTTAAATAGTTGTGCGTTTGTGGATAATTTGATATATTGATGTAGGTTTTGTTTTTGGTGATTGTTGTCGTCGTTGGAAGCTGTAGTGGCGGATACACAAAATCAAGGTAAGTAAAAAAATTATTTAAATGTTTTAAATATAGGTTTTGTTTTCTATGTAGATTGTTTTTTGACGTTTCGTTAATATCAACACCGAAAAGTTGATTTTTTATAGTTGACTGATAAAAGATGTCAAATTAAAGTAAAAAAAGCAATTTTACGAATAATAAAATTACCGCGTGAACATTTTCGTGCTATGATTTTTTTTACGAACAACAAACCAAAATATCGGAGAGCGACGAATATGTTATTTCTGTTAGGTTGACAGCTTTTCGAAAGACCCTCGTATGTTCAATATAGAACTGTTAGAGCATGCAAGAATTACAGATATTTTTAGCATTTCGCAATATGAAACATAACAATTTTGTAGTTTTAGAACAAATCCATATGGGTTGCAAAAAAAAATAGAATAAAAAAGTAAGACATTTGACGCAGCATTTGATTGCATTAATTTGATGACTGATGAAATTGATGGTTGATGGAAAATAATGGAATTTTTTAAATAAAAAAAAAATTACTAGCGCCATCACTATATAATGGCACAATATGTAATATGAAAGCTATGTATCTCCTCTATAAAACGAGACCGCCATCATTAGAATCGATCAACGGATTGTGAAGTTACAGCGCTTAAAATGACAATACCTTCTGTCATTTCCTCAAAAAAACACGATGGAACAAAGAGCAAATGTTAAATTTTGTTTCAAGCTTGGTAAAACTTTTGCAGAAACATTTGAATTGATAAAAAAAAGGTTATGTTGATAATTGCTCCTGTACACGCGTGTTCGGGTGGTATAAGCTATTCTAGGACGGTCGTGATGCTTTGGAGGACGAATTTTGATTCGCCTGCCTGGCTTTGCAGGATGGCTTGATTCATCCTTAGAGTCTTGATCGATCGCCGGGAAGTTGATTATTGTTGCACAATAATACACCATGTCACAGGACCGTCGCTATTCGCGAATTTTTGGCGAAAAAACAAGTCTGTGTGCTTCACCATCCTCTGTATTTGCCTGATTTATCTCCGTATAACAATTTTCTGTTTTCGAAACCCAAACTGGCCATGGTTGCCACACTTATGTTACACAAGCCGTGATGAGGGTTTTTGAGGCAATTCCGAAAAACGACATAAAAAATCTATATTAGCATTGGGAAATATATTTTGAATAAAAATAAATAATTTTGGCAAAATAACGCATTGTTTTTTTTATTTAAAAAGTTCAGTTATTTTTCCGACATACTGTGTATGAGTTGATGATTTTTTTGCCGCTAAAAAGCAAAGAACGGTACTTTTCTTTGTTTTAGTATAAATCCTCATCAGAATACGATTATTCAAACAGACGGTTCTGGAAGATTATGGAGAACAAGGACAGAGTGGAAGTTCCATTGGGTAAACGAATGGCAGATAAAAAAGGTTTCTTTTATTCCCTTGATTTAAATAATTTATATATTGATAATATACCCAATAAATGTGTTTTAAGGTATACGTTCCAGTATGGAAAAAAGTGTGGACACCTGTGGAAATAAAGGAATGGCTTCCCCTTCCACATATTCCCCACAAATAGATCCGATCTTGAGTAACATTACGTTGTATAATTGTACGCTCTATACCCTCTTCGCCATTATGGATTCCAAGGAGAAGAATTCCAAGTAGAATGGTTTCTATATACAAGTTTAATTATTTATGTTTATATGGTGTTGTTAACTATTGCCTTTTTGTGATGTACGTTATCTATTTATTTAATTTATTTAGTTTACTGTTCTTAATAATTATACACTAATAAATATTAAACTATAATTTACTTGTTTTAATTGCCCCAATTTGAACATATTTTCGTTCGTAGACGTATTGAAGGCGACAAGAACGAAGACGTGCATATTATATTGTTCATATAGGTTAAAATTATATGTGATGTGTATTATTGGTTGCATATGCAACAAGACCTTTTTTTATTATAATTCTGAATTATGCAAATATTTAAACTTAATATTAGAGCCCTGATTTACCTCATTTGATCAACTTTCGGAGCATTTTGAGTTTCAATTTCAAGATTGTTACGATATGATTGATTCTGTTTATATTCTATTACGATATGATTCATTTATATAGAATTAAGATGTTCAGAATCATTCTTAGGGCCGGGCTTTAAGAAGATTTATAGTCGTGCTGGTAGTACACGACATGGAATAAGAATAATACCCTCTCAACATTAAATTGACCATCTCAGTCTATCAATGAATCATGTGTATAAAACGACTCTAAGTGAACCAAAATATTATTAATCGTTAATGGCTTAGCACGGGCGAAGACAAGCCAAATAATACCTAATATTATATCGAAAAAATACGAGGAGTGAAGAGAGTTAAATTATTACATTTGAATTGAATATATATATTTTTTGTTGAATTTTATATTTTGAATAGTATAGTATATTGAATAGTATATTTTTGTTGTTTTATTAACTTCAAACTAACCCCCCCCCCCCCCCCCCCCCCCCCCCCCCCCGAAACTAAATCCTGGTTACGCCCGTGTGTGGCTTATACAATATAAAATTAATTTTAAAGAAAGTACTAAAAGTTAGACAATAATGAATTTCTTGGATTTTCTGTTTAAAATTTTCCTGTATAGCTGATTGTAGTTTTTTTTGTCGTGTAAGAGTCCCAGAATAAATACATAAGTGAAAATATTAACGAAAGTTTACAGACACATGAATGTTTTTGTATAGACATTAATTTAACTAATTAGTTGTATTTACAAAAAAACTTGTGCTTTTATTTGTATTATAGTGACATTCGTTAAAATCGGTGAAAGTGTCTATTTATTTGATACTACTTTATGTATTCCTTTAGTTTCTTATTAAATATATGGCAAAATACGATAATATAAACAAAAGGAATCTATTACGGCAACCAGTTCTACTGAGGTGCAATTGTAGTTGCTACCGCATAATTTCCCTCTAGGGATAGAAGGGAGTTTATCCACAACGTAATAAGAGTTTTTGTAATGATGTGCTCTAATTAAACCATAATATTCATCATGGTGGCATTTGTATGAGAATAAGAGTCAAAATTAAATTAGTTAAGAAGCACCATGGATTACCAATATCCAATAACAAAAAAAGATTACAAAGGTTACTAAATACAAGAAGGCATGAATAATATGGGACAAAATTTTAAAAAATCACAAAAAAGGGTTGTTCAATCTTTTTGGCCCCGACCTTATCATCACAATTACCTGACTATCGCGAATAAGATTGTATCTACTTAATGGTTTCCAAGTTAACAGTACTACTTATTGAAAAATGAATGGATACAATCATCATTTATTCTGTTAAGGATAATTTATTTACTAATAAGTATTATATTTTAGTTTGTGCTACCAACAAAAACAATACAATATATAACAACATTTTTTCTTTCATATATTGAAAGATTTTTTTGTATTAAAATATATACACGACTCAGTCTAGCTCACTAACAATAAAAAAATAAAATTACTTAACAGTAATATTTACAACAAAAAGTATAACTACTATCCAGACTAAAAAACAAACAACAATTTTTCTACAATTCCATCCTGCTTTCTTTCACATTGACGAATGTTCCTGAAAAATTGCTTGTATACTCTGATTTGATTCTTTGTACCTTATCAACTCTTTGTTTCACTTTGGTTCTGAGCTTGATCTTTGTTTTCGGTATGTCTTTTTACCAAATTATTTTGATCTGTGGCTTTAGCTTCGTCTGATCTCTTCCAGTCGTGATGATCATGGTGATCGTGATGGTCGTGGTGGTCGGGTGTTGGGAACCACTCCTGGATAATCACGGGCTTCCAAATTTCTTTCCAAGCCGGTACCCAAATTTGTTTATAATCCGGTATCCAGATTTGTTTCCATGCCGCTTTCCATTCCAGTTTCTTATCTGGAATCCAAATTTGTTTCTTTTCGGTTCTCCAAATTTGCTTCCAGGCTTCTTTCCATTCAAGTTTTTTGTCAGAGACCCATATTTGTTTCTTTTCTGTTCTCCAAATTTGCTTCCAGGCCTCTTTCCATACTAATTTTTTATCGGAAACCCATATTTGTTTTTTCTCGGTTCTCCAGATCTGTTTCCAGGCTTCTTTCCATTCGAGTTTTTTGTCTTTTACCCAAATTTGTTTCTTGGCTGGCTTCCAATACTTCTTCCAAGCGGCTTTCCATACGATTTTCTTTTTCCAAATGTCGTGAGCAGTGTATTCGCTACCTTCATGGTCTTTTCCTAAGTAGTGGTCGCCGTGAATTCCTTCCTTCACCCAGACAGGGTACCAGTATTTTTTCCAGGCTGGTACTTGAATGTCCTTCCATGCTGGCACGGAGATTTCTTTCCAAACTGGCTTCCAGATCTTCTTCCAATCGGGTACTTGAATTTCTTTCCAAGCTGGTACTTGAATAGGCTTCCAAACTGGTTTCCAGACTTTTTTCCAATCAGGGACCTGAATTTCCTTCCAGGCGGGTACTTGTATATGTTTCCAGATTGGTTTCCATACTTTTTTCCAATCAGGAACCTGAATTTCCTTCCACCCAGGTTTTTGTGTTGGAACCCAGATAGGTTTCCAATATTTCTTCCATTGAGGTTTCCAAATTTTCTTTTGAGCAGGTTTCCAGATCTTCTTCCAACCTTTCTTCCAAGTAACTTTTTTCTTCCAATAACCAGGATCGTGATGATCATGGTGATGGTGATCTATGTGGTGGTCTACATGGTGGTCATCGTAATGATCCAGGTGGGGAATATCGTGATGTTCTACTAAATGTTGGTGTTCTATGTCGGCAACGTGTTGGACGTCAACAGGTGCACCTCCTCCAAAATCAGTGCCACCTCCTCCAAAACCAGTACCACCTCCTCCAAAACCAATTCCACCTCCATCTAGTACAAATGTTCATTATTATTAATGCTATCTAAGAGTTATAGAAACTCTGGATTTGTACCAACCTAAATTTCCTAGATTTACGGTTCCAGCGTCTAAAGAAACATGTGCAGAGACATCACCGCCCAAAGCGACTCCTGCTCCAGATTGACCAAAATTTCCATCATGTCCTGACCCACTCAAGCCCAGAGCAGGAACTGGATAGTCGTAACCTACTCTTTTATTAGCAGTCCTGAAACATTTTGAATGATTAAAAAAAAACAGACACAAACATACAAAAAATAGGAAACAATAGATTTATGGTGGAACTAAACAACTGGGATGACAAACTTAGGATTTTGAAAGAAAAAAGAAAGTTAAAAAGAAAAGATATATTTATCGGTTCATAGCTATAGAGCTTCATACCTCAAATATTTAGAAGAGATACAGCGATAAAAAGAGAAAAAAGAAGGGAAGAGGAACGCAAGATTGGAAAACAGTCAACAAATGACTTCATGGGAAGAAATTCCACAATAAACAATTAAACTGTAGTGTGATTCATGACCAAAAATAATTTATAATTTTATAAAAGGTGGTAGAAAAAGCACAAAATATTAAAATGTTGTTTTGTTTATGTTTTTCTTTTGTTAACTTTCTTCTTTCCTATAAAACTGAAGGTGTGCCTAAGATTTCGAAGGATCTAAAAATCCATTTAAAATTGTTTTAGAGAAACGTCTTCAGATCAGCTTAAGATGAATGTAAATTCGTTTTACTACAGCTTTTATATTAATGTTTTATTTTGAAAAGTCTTACAAAATCATTGGTCCAGTGAATCTCACATTTTAACATTGAATGTATGTACCATCAGCTTGAATATTCCTTTGAATTCAATAGAATAAAAAATAAACTTACTGAACACTAGACGAGGTGTCGTCCTTTGCGTTACTATTTCCAATTATAGCTTTCCCATTTGTCCACGTAACGTTAAGTGTTACCAAAACGGTAACCTAAAATACGAAATAAGAATCGTTATTATACCAAATTATCGGCGTTACATCATTTTTAATTAGAAAATAATTGGGCGTAATATTAAAATATCTCTTACACAATAACAAGAGCAAGTTTACTTTCCAAAGAGCTATATGTAACACGCCTTTTGGCAATGCTTTTAAATTGGAAGAAAGTGAAATTTTACGTGGCTCCTGTTTAGGTCATCATAGGTTTCGTTCGTAGGTTGTTTTTCAATATAAAAAAAGAGAGTCGATTAGTGTTTTGATCAAATTTAACAAATAAACGTTCTGTAATTATAAATTTTCAGGTGAAATTTACAGGTGCATCATGATAAATAGTATGTAGATATATATATATATATATACATAATAGTATCAAGATATTTTAGGGCAACTATTTGAGTTTGCTCTTATTTTGTTATTTCTCTTCTTTTCTTTAGATACCAGTAGTCGCGAAATACTGGGTTGTCCGGAAAACTCGTTTGTAGTTTAACATTTGTAACCAAAACTATGTATTTACAATGTTTACGTTCAGATTCGGTTTAATTTGCCATCAGTTAGTAAAGTGGATTCATATTGAAAATAAGGAACGTTTTTTTTTTCAAGCTTTTTTATTTCAAGAAAGGTAAGAACGCTGTGCAAACTAAATAAAATTGTTGGTCCGATCTTTTGCTGAAAACAAATTTTGAGGTTCTATTTCTAAAGCGGATTGAGGGAAGGATGAAAATTGGATTGTGTTCAACAACCGGAAAAAATTATGGGGGTTGCCAGGGTCAGCAGTTCAAGTAGAATGAAATACAGCCTACATCCGAAGAAAATTATGCTTTGTCTTTGATGGGATTGGAAGGGGCCCTTACACTTTGAGCTTCTTTCACACAACAAAACCATCAACACGAATCTGTACTGTTTACCATTAAATCAGCTGAAGGAACTGAAGGAAATCGGTAAGAATTAGCAAACAGCACAACATCATCACAATTCACGACCATACGTTTCATTAAGAAAATGGTTGAGCTCCAATTAGGATGTTGTCCCATCCACCTCATTCACCGGACATCGCACCCATGGACTGTCATTTATTCCGCTGCTCCCAAAAATTGTTTAAATGAGAAATTTTATTAAGAATCCTTTTGACATCTTTGGCAATAAAGATAATGATTTTTGACATTGACGTTTGACCACTTACGTTGGCAAAAGGTTGTAAATAATATTTGTAATTACATAACACATTATAGATATATATATATATATATATATATATATATATATATATATATATATATATATATATATATATATATTTACATAAACTATTTGTATTATTTTTTCTCTTAAAAACATCCTTACGAACTTTTTAAACAATTTTGTTTTAATGCCAATCGAATTCCATAGATCTGTAGTTAAGACAA
This sequence comes from Cosmopolites sordidus, assembly GCA_031761425.1. NCBI lineage: Eukaryota > Metazoa > Arthropoda > Insecta > Coleoptera > Curculionidae > Cosmopolites > Cosmopolites sordidus. The sequence goes on along the minus strand of JARFXV010000194.1, from coordinate 465,866 downwards.
CTACTATTTGTATAAAAGCCAGACGTAAGTTCAAGAAGATGTGCAATACAAAAAATAAGAAGAAGAATTGTCAAACTATTAGTTAACGTCAAGCATGTAAATAATTTTACGGATTTACAAATTGTATGGCATATTAACTTGAATTATAATGCCCGAATAATAATTAGGTCAAACATAATAACCTATAGATTATACCTGGTGGTACAAAATAAATGTAGTTAACAAATTAATAAAATTAACCAACGAAAAAACAAAATACAAAAAAAGAGACCCACGTATACTTTTATTGATGCGGAAGCATATCGAAAAGTTCATTGGCAATTTTGTGATGATGCAGTACTTTCTCTTGACGACTTATGAACTTGTATCATCATCTGAATAGCAATTCGGTCAAATATAAAAGTCATTATACACTATTCCTTTGTATTAATAGTTTCGAATGGAAATTAACACAACAAAAACAACAATTAGCAAAAATAAACAAAAAAATTGCCGCGAATGAAATAACGATTCAATTTCACACGAGCATTACATGTTTCTATTTATGTTTTTTCATCATTTTAGCACGTATGGGTCATAAATATTTACTCGTCAGTCACTTTCTTTTTCAATTAGCTCTATTTATTTGGTGACAAGAAAAAGTGGCCGGAGATTTCATGTTCTGTCTGTAAAAATAATTTTCTATTTTTGGCTTTGATGTCAACGACGACAAAAAATTCCATTTAGTGAAGGTATATAAAGTGCAACAATAATGAGGTAATTAATGTCTAAATAATTTACAAGGGCTTAGAGATGACCATAAATGAAGAAGGTATAAAGACGTTTATGCTATATATGCTAGAAGTAAAATAAGAAGAAAATGGGAATGTCAAGATTTTGTCAGTTACCTTTAAAGATACATACCATTGTTTGGAATGATGCATTATTAACCAAAAAAGAGAGCTTTTCCATCAATATTTTACACCTCCTAAATAGTCAGACAATTCCTAACATAACTTAAACATAACGTATGACAGTGATATATCAATTACTGTTACTTCACTTTTTTTGAAATTAATCTTGCACATACTTGACATCCTTCCATGGAACACCTTTTACACAAAATTAATTGTATACGTAAACAAACAATACTGGTTTAAATATAATCTAAGAAAAAATATCGAACTGCCATTCTTCAAAAAGTCATTGATGTGGTTACGGGTTCGAAGGAGTCAGGAGTCGTGATACGGCAACGTGATTACAGTAAAAGGGTGTTAAATGATACAACAAAATGTTGATTTTCGATAAGTAATATCACAATTAATGTTCACTCTCTCAAAGCTTTTGTATGAATGACATTTATAATTTAAAATATTAATGCATTAAGTCAAATAAAAATAAACCATTAAAATTACTATTTAATTTATTAAATAGATAAAAGCCTAATGTAAAACGGAAGAAGAAGAACAAGAAACGTCAACATATTGAATAAGAAAAACAAGTATGGATGTTATTTCTTTAAAATATTTATGATTTGTAGAAAATAGAGAAAGTTGTAGTTGTATTGGGTATATAAAATTCTAATTAACAAAAAAAAACTGCAGATATCACAAAAGATTATAAAATATACACAACAGAAACTAGTGATTTAATATTACGAAAGTTTATGGCCTGTTAAGAATAAAATCAAAATATATGAATACAAATTAAAATTCTTGAAATTATTATCAAAACAATGAAGTAATAGTGAAAATGATTAGGAATGATAATTGTTAGGAAATCCATTTGTTTAGAAGCAGACATGGGCAAAAGTCAACAAGTAAAAAATCTAATAAACATTATTTAGGGTAATCTCCTCCTCCTCAAGTAGTAGGTAATATATGGGAAAGCCTCCTCCTCCTCATTCTGTACGGCAGAAATATAATGGAAACTAACGCGAATGAGGAGGAGGAGAAGGCATTCCGATATATTATCTACTATTTAGTTAAATTAAATTATAGGTTTGTAAATAGTATTATGAAAAAAAAATAACGAATAGTTATAATAATGAAGATTTGTTGAGTAATTTATTTTAATTAAAAAAATTAATATGATTTTAAAGCCATAAAAACAGAAAAAGAAGAAAAAACTATAAGTAACAAAACAGGTGGTGTCAGGTTAAAATAACTTTAAGAAGATTAGATCAAAATGAAAAGAATGAGACGATTAAAGTGTGTGATGATTCTGTTCATCCGTTGGTTGTTTTCACTGAAAACAAAATTATACGTTGTTGACTAATCGCGATAGATTATGTACTTGAAGATGTCAGATGAGAATCGCAGATCTCAATATAAGATATAAATAAAATAACATGAAGGAAAATTCAAATAAAAACAGTCATTTTGAATAATTGGTTGCCTAACACTGATACATTAGTAATTAGTTACATTTGAGTTAAGGGTATTTTTTATTAAATTTATTTTTTATTAATTTTAAATTTATTAAATGGTTTTTGATTCTGATCTAAAAGACAAGTTATGCGTTTTATATAAAATTTTGAAAACGAAATAACAGTATTCTCAATAAAAGTACACTTATTTGTTTGAATGTTGAATGAATTTAAATTTCCACTGTTTTGACGCATTAGTTGTCTTTATCACTGAAATACCCACGCAAAACCTTTTATACTGAAGATATTAATAATAAACACAGAAAATGTCACTGACCACTAGGTACCGGTGGACCCTCATGGTCTGGGAACCACTGACACCGCAGAAAGGGTGTACTTTGACAAAGAAAAACAATAACACTCACGATTATTGATCGAGGGCCACCATGTTATATAGGTTCGGCGTGCGGGTAGACGCCGCAGATGCCCCTCGTGGTGGGGCTCCCACTTTCCCCGGTTAGTGACAGCGTCTTGGTACAAGGTGATGCAACGCAAGGCCAAAATACAAGGCTAGGAAGAAAGTGACCGCGTGCTCGAGATCGGATACTGCTTTCTTCGTGGCTCGGCTCCATATCGTCGGTCTTAAGATGAAAATTTGGCTTTTTGGGGGAGCCGGCAAAATGATTTATATCCTGATGCTGAATAACGGTTATTAATGAGGCGATATTGAAAGGTATATTAAAGAACGTGTACTTGTGTTGTTATTAATATTGGTAAAATTTATAAATTTGAATTAATGCACACATACAAGTTGCCTAAATTATTATTATTGAATTGAAATTGTAATTCTATATTGTCTCCTTCAAAGTAGTTGTCCTGGGAAGCCGTGCAGCTCTAGGGACAGTTTTTTCACTCTTCATACCAGTGCTGGAACTGAGATACTGAAATTGCCTTCAGATGGTCGGTTACAGACTTTTCATTGTTCCCCAAAGTGCCAAAATATTATCTTTTGAGGTAAATTTTTAATCTTGGGAAAAGGAAAAAGTTACAAGGACTCAAGTATGGTACATAAGGGAACTGCGGAGCCACAGTGATGTTTTTACTTGCGAAGAACTCAATAATTGAAATCACACCACTCAGGTGTTCTTGATGTTTGGCCTCACACGAATGCTCCTTTTCCAAAGTATTTCTCGTTAAAAATGCTGCTTTACCCGAGGTACACATTTCTTATGGACAAATCAGCATGTTTTTAAGTTTTGCTTTGCTCATTCTGGCTTTTTTGCCCCTGGTTTTTTTTCCGAGTGGTATTCAAAAATCTAAAATTGGTCACCAGTCCAGTGGTGGTTCTTGGGTTTTTAAAGTGAGATGATGTAAAGGAAAGTGATGCTGCTGAAGATTTTTTTTGCATTCCCTTTCCGTCTTTTTACTTTCCATGCTATTTAAACCTTATACAGGAGTTGAAACAGGAAAACATTAAAATTTTCTATTGTTACTACTTACAAGCACATTGGAGGATGGTTGTTGCTTGTAGCGCAGATAAAGGAATGAATAAGTAGGAACTTACCGTTTTCTGAAGAGTAAACTATTCAAACACTTTATTATTATTCACGTATGGGCCCTAGTGGACCACGCGAAGTACAATTAGAGGCGTTTGTTGTTGTTAGCCTTCCTTTGCGCCCATACTAATTTCATTCTTTCGCTATGAGCTTTTTTCCTTTCGTCAGACCAAGTTGTTCCAGTCTTCCTACATTTTTCTCTCTGGCCAACCTTCCAAACGTTAACCTTATTTCTGAAACAGCCTCTATCCTGAATTTCACTTTGTGTAATATTTGCTGATCTTAGGTCCTCTTTAATTGCAGCAATCCATTTAATTATTTCTACTTTAGCTTTACTTCTATTTTCATAAAATTGGACTATTTGTCTAGTTAGCCTACTCGGATTCATCCGTTTTATGTGTCCGTAAAACTTAAGTCTTCTTTTTCTCATATCGCTATGTATATCTGTGTATTTTTTGATTTCTTGGTTTTCTCGAAGTCGGTATGTTGTATTTATTTGTTTGGGGCCTAAGATTTTTCTTATGATTTTTTTTTACTTCTATTCAATGTCCTCGATGTCCCTCTTTCTATTCAAAATGAGCGTTTCTGCCCCATATAGACATTCTGGCTTAATAACTGTATTGTAATGTCTCAGTTTTGTGTTTTTAGATAGGCATTTTTTGTTGTAAATATTTTGTGTAAGTCTCAATGCCGTTTCCATTTTTTGACATCTACCCTTATTGGCCGCTTTTTCCAACCCATTTTCCACGATTATTTCACCCAAATATTTGAACTGAGAGACTCGTCTGATGTTACCATATTTTGTTTTTAGAAATGGTGTTCTTAGTCTGTTGCAGGTCATGTATTGCGTCTTTTCAAAGGAAATTTGGAGTCCTACCTTTTCTGCTGTTTCTTTTAGGATTTCAATCTGTTTCTGTGCTGTTAATACATCTTTAGCCAAAATGGCTAGATCATCAGCAAACGCCAGACAATCAATTTTGATGTTCGTTCTCCCCAGTTTAATGGGCTGGTCAATATTCAGGGCCGACTTTTTTTCACGCCATTCCTGTATTAGTTTTTCTAGAAGACAGTTAAATAAGAGTGGCGAGAGTCCATCCCCTTGTCTCACTCCAGTTTTAATTTCGAAGGGCTCTGATATGTGACCCATGAATTTTACTTTTGACCTTGTGTTAGTTAATGTTGCTTTAATAATTGCCAGCGTTTTCAGATCTAGTCCTTGTTCTTTAAGATCCGGAATAGAGATTCGCGGTCAATAGAATCATATCCTTTTTTGAAATCCACAAATGTACAGACGAGATTTTTATTGTACAGTTTTTGATGTCTTAGGATCAACTTTAGATTCAGGATCTGCCCGGTCGAAAACCTGCTTGATATTCACCAATTTTAGGTTCTAACTGTCCCTATGCTCTGTCTAGTAGACATTGAGATATAATCTTGTAACAAACTGGGAGAAGAGATATCCCTCTATAGTTGTTTACATCCGTTATATCTCCTTTCTTGTGTAGTGGATGGATTAGAGCATCTTTCCAGTCTTCCGGAATCCGTTCGGTTCTCCAAACTTCTTGTAGAATTTTGGTTATTTCGTTGATTGTACCTGGACTAGCGGATTTCAAAAGTTCAGCAGTGACTCCATCTTCACCAGAAGCTTTGTTATTTTTAAGCCGCTTGATTTGCCTAATTATTTCATCTTCATTCGGTGGTATTGAATCTGGGTTTGTTTGTTTAGTGTTTAGTGTTGGTAACTTGTTTAAAGGCTCAGGACAGTTTAGTAGTTGTTCAAAATTCGAAAAAGTTTGAGAAGTTTGAAAAGTTCAAAGTTTTCTTCTTCTGTCAATAAATTTCTTAAATATGTTTTAATCAAGTTCAAAGTCGAAAAGTACCTTTGTACTTCGGCTGTGGTCATCGATATAGTCACTAGTATTCTCAATGCCTTAGTGATTTCTTTAAAAGCTGTCTCCAGTCCCACATTGAAAATAAAATTTAATGCCTTTAAATAGCCTTTAATGTCTTCATTTTGATAAATCTCGGCCTTTGAATAGAAAAAAATCAATTCGGTCTTCAAATCTTCTTTTTCTACCGTTGGAAAACTTTCACAACATTTTTCTATGTCATTAATTGGAAGTGCTTTTTGATATTCTGGATAAATATCAAATAAAAAAGGTCTTGCCCTTGAAAGATGGTTCATGAATTTGAAACGCTCATTAATTTGAAAAGGTACTATATCACGAACTTCTCTAGCGGAGATGTTTACATTTTCATCATTTAACTTTAAACTTAACTCAAAAGTAGGTGTTTCGATAGATGGTAAATTATTTCTGATCTCCCTAATTTTTTGTTCAAAATATTCTATCGCCATTTATCGAATTTTCAAAGAATCTGTTTGAATTAACTGTAATTGATCATACAATATATCCACATGTGGCATAACCTTTACAAAAAAATTTAACCAAAACAAAAAAAAATTGTCCTCCAGCCATTCGAGGAACCCAGCGGTTTGCAAGGTAGTTCCTGCATTACATTTTTTTGTTTCCTCCTGTTGGATATTCTCAAAACATGTCTCAATTTCTTCTTTAAACCTAAAAATCGTGGCTATTGTATGGGATTGGGAACTCCAACGTGTTTGTGATGATCTGGGTATTCATTTATCTTAAATTTGTCGTAATACAGCCGTTCTATCGCATTTATGTTACCAAAAAAAATGCTCAAACTTTTGTCGCTGGAGGCAAACGTCCGACCAAAGATGTAAAAATTGTGGTGAGAGGATGGACTTTTTATCCGCATTATTTGGTGTGATGGGTCGACAGACGTTCTTCTACATTTGGAGATTTTAATTCTTAACAATATCTTAAAATGAGTTAAAGGTAAGAAACTGAACGGAAATAAAATATGGTGTTTTGTCCGAAAAATTGTTTACTGTCATAAATGCTGAAGGGGCGGCGCCCCAACACCCTTCCTCATGAGCTGCCACTCAGAGCCGTCTTCAGAGATGGGACTGTAGGTTAGTTCTTGTTTTGTAGAGTTATTGAATATAGACGGGAACAATTTTATCTTCTGCAAAAATGCACAACAGAGGATTTTGTAGACGACAAAAAGAGACTTGTGGCGTTGGGCCATTTTCTCAGTGATTCCAAGTTAGGTTGGAAAGGAAAAATGGGATTCAGAGTTTTGGAGAACTGGGAATGGTCTACTTGCAGTTAGGTGGTTGGATTCTAAGAGATATGGGTGATCAGTAACTGTATTAATCCAGAAACTGAAGTTATAAAAAAAAACAAAAATATGGCCAAGAAAAAAAAGTCAAGTGCCATATCGCTATTGTAACATATAACGAAACAATGGGATTCATTCATCCCCCAATTCATCAGACGTGGCACCCTCTGATAGTTACTTATTCCGTTTTTTATTTAATTATCTGAGCAGGATAACTTAAAGGGACGTCTTGAATGAAATCAAAATAAAGCAAATAACAAACCCATCAATACTGTGGTTATATAAAATAAGTATTTTCTTTTTTTATAATTAAAATATATCACGCAAGCGGTAATTAATGGGTGAAATTACGAAATGTGGAGAAAAAGTCAACAAACTAAAGCGTTGACAAGGCCAGGAAAGCAGATTGCAAAGAAAGCTCCATATCACGGTTAATGCCACGGTCGTTGCGAATTTTTCGACGCAATAACATAGTAATTTACCGGTTAACAGGCCTGTTATCCCGAGCCATTTAGAGACGTGCCACGCCGTTTATCAGTAACAGGAAAACGTCTTTATGGATGGCAACTCGACAACAACTTTCGCTTTCTTGCTTGTTCGACTGATTCAAAGCAACCTGAGATATTACATAAAAGCCAATTCCAATAAACATTTTCTAATAAATATTTTATTAAAGTATTGATTGTGCCGTACAGTTCTAACAAACCTAGCAAGGTAGAGAATCGTTCCATGTATCGAAGATGGAATGGGTGAATAACAGGCAGGATTTAGGGGGGATCTAAAGGGGACTCTCGAAGGGTTTTTGGGTTTTTTGCATCGAGTTGTGACAGGTGATGAAAAGTAGATCTATTTTGATAACCCAAAGCGCAAAAAATCATGATATGGCTCGGTCCCATCTTGCAAAATATGTAAAAAACTCTTTGGAAAACGTAAAATGGAACGTCCTAACCTCACCCGCCGTTTTCACCGGATTATTAGTACTCCATTTCTTGAGAGATGGTATTATCTCCTGATGATGCTAACATGGTTAGCGAAACGCGCGTTGAGAAGTTAATAAAAAGGTCATTTCGAGTTTAGTTTGGTTCATAGTATGTCAAATAATAAATACGACAATAGAATTTGAAAAGTAGTACTTTATTCTAGATATTTATAGACTTCAGAAAGGCATATATCCCGTATATATAGAGCAGTAATATACGAGGCCATGGAGGAAACGGGAACACCGACCGAGTTTGTAGATTAAATAGGATGATGATCCTTAACGTTAAGGCATAAGTAAAAATTGCACGACAAGGCTTGCGACAGGGGGATGGATTAGTACCGACATAGTGTTGATTAAATTCATCAGCGAAATAGACATAGACGTAAATAGAACAGAAGAAAGAAAGACGTAGAAAAAACAGAAAGTAAGATACGCAAGACAGTGGTTTCTTTAGGGTTGCGATATGTAGACAACCACAAAGAAAACAGAAGAGATGCTTGAAATATTTGAAAAAAGAAGAACAAGAAGAAGGAAAAGGACAAGAAGAATAACAAGAAGAAGCGCAAGAAGAAGACGCAGAAGAATAAGAAGAAGAAGAAGAAGAATAAGAAGAAACAGAAGAATAATAAGAATAAGAAGAAACAGAAGAAGAATAAGAATAAGAAGAAACAGAAGAAGAAGAAGAAGAAGAAGAAGAAACAGAAGAAGAAGAAGAGGAGGAGGAAGAAGACTAATTAGAAAAAGAAGGGTGCCCAGGGAATATCATCACACAAAGAACTAATTCAAGTAAGACCTAATTAAAGTTTTTCAGAAACACCTGCTAACAAACTAAACTAAACTTCATCAGAAAGAATACAATAAAAGAAAGCAAATTTAGGGATCAGTTTCAGAAAAATGATATTATAAAAATTTATTTATACACAGTATGTCGGAAAAGTTACATAAAATTAGTCAGTACTTTAAGAATAATGACTTTATTGATGAAAAAGCGAGTGAACAGTGCTCCGAAAATGAAGAATTGGACGTAACAAAAAAGTAACAGTATAGCAAATGCAGCAGCAGACACCAGTGTATATCACCATATATTATATTCACCATATATTACTGATAAGGGCAATTTCAAAGAACTAAAGTAGAATAAACCCAAGGGTCCTTTCTTAAAAGACAGTGACAATAGCTACTTGAACGTACATGGCTATCCTATTCCTTAATACTTGTTGGTTATTCGCAAATCGGGCATCTAAAAAAATACAAAAGGATTGGATGGAAGGACGATTGGAAACATATTGTAGATGCCATAGAAAGACACGAGACATCGAAAATTCACCTGGATTCTTGTCTTCATATCAACAATGACGGCTGCATGAAACACTAGATGAAGATCAAGAGTCCATGATCAAGAAAGAAAAATCTGTTTTGTGCCAAGTACTCTCTAGACTCCTTGATGTTACTCTGACACTTTCAACGTGTCGGAGAAATGTGTGTTCAACAATTTAGCCTTTCGTAGTCACATAGAAAAGGCAGATAGCAATGATCCAAGTTTCCGAGGAAACTTTTTGAGTATTCCGATCCGATTTTACAAGAATTGTTAAGTGAACCAAAGGGTCAGATAAAATACTTAAGTCCAAAAATACAAAATGAGCTCATTTCTGTTCTGGTTCTAAACATAGAAAATGCACTCATAAATGAAATAAATGCCGCACCATTTTACTCTATCATATTCGATACGACTGAAGATATTTCAAAAACAGATCAAATGTGTGAACTTTACCGTTATTGTATGATCGAGAATGTCGAAAATGGAATCTCAAAGGCGCTAGTCATTAAATAGTCATTTTTAGGATTCCATGAAGTTAAGGACCAAACTGCCTTAGCAATATCCAATCAAATTATTAAATCCATAAATGACAAAAATATATCTCTAAATATGTGTCGAGGACAAGGATATGATGGTGCTAACACAATAAAAGGCATTTATGGAGTCAAAAAGTCATAAAAGATATCGAGCCAAATGCGATATATATTCACTGTGGTACTCATAACTTAAATCTGGTTCTTAATGATGTAGTAAGAGAGGTTGTTGACATGCAACATTTTTTTGAAACAGTTCAACAAATTTATAATTTTTTGGGCATATTATCAAAAGATGGAATATCTTATCAAGTTTTATATTAAATAAAGAAAGAGAGTCTTTAACTTCGATAACATTAAAAACATTGAACCCTACTAGATGGGCAGAACGTGATGATGCTATTTTTGCTTTAAACGTTCGGTTTGTTGAAGTCTAAAAAGCGCTAACGAAAACAATTCTGTTAAATTGCAAATCAGATGAAAGAAATGAAGCTATTTTACTCAAGAAGAAGATCGAGAAATACAATTTTATTATGTTATTGGTTTTCCATTGCAAAATTCTACAAACTATCGATGCAGCCTCTAAAGCATTCCAGTCTAAAGCAGCTTCAGTTAAATAAAAATTGTGAATTTCTGTAACTATTTTTATTTTTAGGAAAACAAGAAGTAGTATTTTGACTCACAAGTATCGCTCGTACTTCTTTAACATACATTTTTATAACGACGAAAGCTCCGAAATGAATGGATAAACTGATCGAAGAAGCGAACAAAACTTATAGAAAGCGACGAAGAAATCATTTTCTCAAATGCAAAAAAATGAATTTTGCTAGTAAAGAATGGTGAAAATTAAGTTTAGAACATCTATATTGTTTGGAAAACCCCTGAACAAATATCAACTATATCAAATTAAATATTTCGTGAAGTGTGTCACATCGAAAGGTTATTTTTATTAGTCACTAGTGACATAACTTTTTCTGCTTTTCCTACACTGTTATTTAACTGTTTGGCTAAAAATTAATGCTAAATTCATTGTCTACATTACTTGTTGCATGATTTCGCCGATATCCTTTTCACTGGTTTGATTTTCTTTATGGCGCAATAAATATTTACCTTCATGTTTGTTGTCCTATACCCACTAGTCTATCAATTTTAAATTAAATTAAAGCATTCAAAAATTGTTGAAAATTATACTATTTCCAAACCAACACTGATAATTAAGCCAACCAATTTATCTGTGTTTTCTATTAATGTTTAGCTCTTTAACTGCTTGTTCGTGTAGTTTATATTGTTGTTCGCAATTGTAAATATGTTTTTATAATTTTAAAATCAGAAATATATTTTTTTTCTATTGGATATATCCTGCCCACTGGAGGGTAGTACCGTCTCCTTTGGGAATCTATGGTCTAACATTTGTACGTTCATTCTGAGTTTCATTCCTAGTTCTATTTAACTCTAACTCAGTATTTAACTCTTCTAAGGATCATTTCTAAGGAAGAACTCGTCTCCCTGTTTTACAAAAATTTAAACGACCTTCTTTTATGCCAAAGCTTGGTTTTTATGAAGTTAGAATAATTGCCTGAAACAATGTAGAGCACGAACTGTATTGGCGGTATTACCAACTTAATACTGGTTAATACTGGTCATGATGGTAATTTTTCTGTGTCACTATAAAAGTGGCTTTGATGACCAAACTTCTATAACACCAAATAGAATTTATAGATTTATAATCCCTACGTGGTCTGTCTTTACTCTTATTAGGTTATATTTGTATGTTGTATTATGAAGTAATCGGAATTATTATCAAAGTAAAAAGCTTATCATTGAATTTAATTATTCACGTCTTTTAATTGTTGGTCAAAATTTTTTTTGCTGGCGTTTTAACAGATAGGGTACAATCACAATACTTTCTATAAAAAATATGTCGTAACGTGGTCTTAATTTTTGGTTTGCGGCCATTCTATTTGCATTTCTTTCGACGGATCTGTGGCATGATGTTTTATTTAATTTGCACCATTTTCTGATGATAAAGCTTTCTATCTATGGCAAATAATAGATTGACAGTCATAATGTATACATCAGGATTACAAGATACACATAAACAAGTTGTATTTTACTGTTTTTTCTGTTTGTATTGAACAGTTACCTGATTTATAACGTACGATTTTTTCTTGGTTCGGTATTTTTAATTAATAATTGAGCAAGTAATTTTTCTTTCAATTCTATCTAAGAAAGTCTCACACTTTCTTCTAGATGTTGTGAAACATGCTTCCAGTGGCTGCTCGTGGGTTTTTAAAGTGGAAGGGCATAGAAGAAAATAGTGTTGCTGAAAATTTTTTTTTTGCTTTCCCCTTCCTCTTTTTTGCTTTTTGTGTTATTGAAACCCTATACCGGAAGTGAATCAGGAAGACATTAAAATTCATAACCATATAGCTACAAAATAGGATTGTATAGTTTACTGTCAAATTTTCGCGTAAAACTTGCCTTTTATATATTTTTTGAACTTGACTCAAATTCAAAACCGGCGTGGGGTGACTGTTAGTTTTTAATTCAACTTTCTCCTCCAAACTTAAATTCATGTCACACCTTCATGTTTGCAATTAAAAATTGATTATGTTTATTTAAAAAATACTACTCAGTGTGTACACATGTAGCAAATCCCAAATCAAAATAAGTATTCGCGAGGCGAACGAAATACGCGACACGAGACATATCAATTGCTCCGTTCCCGTCAAATTAGCGTTTTAAACTAATTACCGATACGCTTGGTCGCAGGAAATCTACGTCCAAATCGCATGTTTAAAAAGCAGTTAAACTCCCGAATTCTGGCAACCAACAAAACATGTAACGCCAATGATGAGATAAGATGACGTGTCGTACGGTCGCTCGGTATGATATGGGTATTATACCCATCTTGGAAGAGTTTGCTACAATAATGTTTCCATTCGGTTAAAATGCCATCGGTATCTGTTATTTTTTCGCCTTGTGCATTTTTTTGTTATCCATGTACGTGATATTTATTTCTTGTTATTGTCTTCACATTTCTCCATATGCCCCAATGGGATCATTTTTATTACCCGTTATAGCCAACCTGTTCATGACCGATTTCGAAACAAAGGCATTGGCCAACGCTCCTTTAAAGCCCAAACTTTGGAAACGTTACTTGGATTATATCTTTATAATATGGCCTCACAGAAACGAACTTTTAAACAACTTCCTAACCCAGTTGAACGGACCCCAGAACACAGTTCAGTCTGGAAGTCGAACAGGATAGAAAACTGCCGTTTTTAGATCTCCTTATTACAAGGATACTTTCTGGAACCCTCGAATACACAGAAAACCAACTCACACCGATCGATACCTCTACGCTAAATCCCATCACAATCCTTCTCAAATCCAAGCAGTAGCGCCTTGATTTCCAGATCCTTCCGATTCACAGTACCAGATACTCGAAGCGAAGAACTACCAAAAATTTCCACAGCCCTTAGACAAAATAGATATTCAGAAAATTTACCAGGAAGGCCATTCGCCGTCAGGAAACCTAAACACGAAGAACAACAGAGGATCACGAACCAAATACACTAAAGGTCCTGCTACCATACGTAAAAGGAATCACAGTTAGGATAGGCAGACTACTAACGAAACATAAGATCAGAACAGCTTACAAGCCGCACAACACTGTCGCAAACATCCTAAAAAAACCCAAGAATAAAGTTAGACTGTAAAATCATGGGGTGTATAGTATATCTTGTTCCGACTGCAACAAAACATACATAAGACAAACAAACAGACGAATATCGGTCAGAATACAAGAACATAAAAACAACTTAAAAAACAAACAAACCACTTCCGCTCTGTTCCAGCACCATCTACAAACAGGACATAAAATCAATTTTGAAGGAGTCAAAGAAATAGCGAATATTGAAAACTACAAGGTCCGAACAATCAGAGAAGCTCTTGAAATAGAAGAAAGGAGTGAGCTAAATACGCGAAAAGACGCTCGCAACATTCCAAAAGTAAGGAAATCCCTTCTGAAAAAAAAAAGAAACGCGGCAAGGTGGCGGCGAGGTAGAAAAATCAATAAACGGACGCCCGACAACGTTGCCGAGCGCCGCAAATAGTTCCGAACTACCCCGATATAATCTGCGCAGTCGCCGGCCGGCTATAAAAGCGAGCACAACGACCCGTGCACGTCAGTTGGATTCTTCACAACACTAGAAAGTTGGACCACATTAGAAAATGTTAAATGAGATTTTGGCGAAACGTCGTGACTCTTCGCAGAATTAACGGATCGACACTCGGAATGATATATATATATATATATATATATATATATATATATATATATATATATATATATATATTAGGGTGGTTCAAGAATAAAAAAAAAAATATGTGAAAAATTCTGACTACGGAGCAATTTAGTAATTTTCAGATGAGTAACGAGTCTTCTAATTATGATAATCATGCGTTATTATAGAGTTTTGAAAAGCTCAAAGAGTCAGCTTTCTGAATATATAATCGTTGTTTGTTAAAAATTTAAATGATTAAGTGTAATTTCAATTTAAATGAAAAAATATTAATTCCCATGTTAAATGAATAGGAAACTAAAATGAAAATAGCGACATCTCAGAGTTGAGCTACAGCGTCTCTCTTTCGTTAGAATTTTTTTCTCATCAAAGACAAACATTTGGAAGGGTAAGAGTTAAAAAATTTGGAACCACCCTTATATATATATATATATATATATATATATATATATATATATATATATATATATATATATATATATGTATATATATATATATATATATATATATATATATATATATATATATATATATATATATATATATATATATATATATATATATATATATATGAATCACGTAAAGCATTCTGACTCATTTTCTATTGTTTTTTCTGATCTTCCACACTTCTCCTCTCTCCATGGATTCTCTTTCTCTTCTCCGTCCACTTTGCCCCGATCTCCTCGAAACTTCGCTCTCTGATGCAACGTTCCATATATGTATTTTGTTTCTATACGTTCTTCTATTCTCAATCTCTATCGGGCCCATTTGTGCCTTTCCCAGATCAGCTCTGACTTGTGCGATCCATGGTACTGTTAACTTGACTCCTTGTATGTATATAAGAATTCTGTTTGTGAGACTTGTCGGTGGGAGTCTATTGATATGTCCATAGAATTTCAACCTTCTTTTTCTTATGTCCGCCGCTACGTTGGACATTCTCTCAGTGGTCTTTCGATAATGTAGTCTGTATCCTTCCTCTATCAGTTTTGGGCCGAGAATGTTCCTCATAATTTTGCGTTCTTCTTTTAGTATGTTTTCCATGTCGCTTTTTGTGTGTCTCGCTTGCGTATAGTACCTCTGGTTTGATTACTGTGTTGTAGTGTCTTATTTTTGCGTGTGTGGATATGCATTTCTTATTGTAGATACTGTGTGTCTTGCTGCATGCCCTCTTCATCTTCTGTAATCGAGTCTTCTGTGCTATCTTCTCTCCTCCTGTGGGTTCGAGGATCTCGCCCAGGTATTTGAAGTATGTGTCCCTATTTATTGTGCCGAATTTGGTGTTCAAATTTTGGACATCTAATTTTGAGCAGAATAATTCGGTTTTTGAAAGGAGATTTGTAGGCCGACTTTCTCTGCACATTCCTTGAGGACTTCTATCTGTTTGGCTGCCCTTTTTTCATTGTCTGCAAGTATGGCTAGGTTGTCTGCGAAGGCTAGGCATGATATTTCTATATTGTTTTTAGATCGTCCGAGTTGTATTGGTTTCCAGTGTCCTTGATTTTTCAGTTCTTTTCTCCGTTCCCTTATGACTTTGTCTAGATCCAGGTTGAAGAGGAGTGGGGATAACCCATCTCCTTGGCGTACTCCAGTTTTAATCAGGAAGGGTTCAGAAATTTCTCCCATACATTTCACTTTAGAGGTTGTGTCAGTCACTGCCAGCTTGATCTATCGTAGTGTTTTGTTGGTCGAGTACTTGTTCTTTTAGAATGTTGAACAAAGATTTTCGGTTGATGCAGTCGTTTGTTTCCTTGAAGTCCACGAACGTGCAGATGATTGGGACGTTCTTGATAGCTTTGTATTTCAGTATTGTTTTTAAGTTAAATAGTTGTTCAGTGCAAGAGCGAGCAAGGCTCAAGCTTGCCTGGTACTCGCCAATTTTGTGTTCTAATTGTTCTTGTGTTCTCTGGAGAAGGCACGCTGAAAGGATTTTATAAGTGGCTTGTAGTAAGGAGATTCCTCTGTAGTTGTTCACATCTGTTCTGTCTCCCTTCTTGTGTAGCGGGTGTATAAGAACACATTTCCATTCATCTGGTAATTTTTCTGTTTACCAGATATTCGTGATAATTTGCGTAAGTTCCTGCAGTGAATTCGGTCTGGTCTTCACCGGATGTTCTGTTATTCTTTAGTTTGCGTATGTGCCTGTGGATTTCTTCCTGTGTTGCTGGTGGTGATTCTGAGTGGGTATAGATACAATTTTCCTTGGGGAATCTTGTGTTGCGTTCGGGGTAATTGAGGAGATCAAAAAAGTAGTGTGCTAGTTCCTGATAATTCTCCTGATTGGTTAGCGCTAATCTCCCATTCCGCTTTCTGAAGCATAGATTTTATGGTGTGTAATCACGGATTACTCTTGCAAAAATCCTAGAGAAGTCTCTCGTGTTGTAATTGCGGAAATTCTCCTCTATAGAGTCTGGTTGTTCCTTCATGTAGTTTCTCTTAGTTTGCCTGATAACCTTTGCGGTCTCTTTTCTCGTCACGTCAAAAACCTATTGAATTTCTGTGGATTTTTTAGTATTGTATTCCTGAAATGTGTGAATTGTGTAATTTTTTGTTCCTTCCTCTGTTATATTGGATTCCTTGATCTATTTTATGTCGAATTTTTGTAGATGTGTTTTCTTGTAATGAACTCTCCGTGGGGTGAACTTGACTTTTATCTCGGACTTGGACATCTTGGATCTCTTTTTGTTGTGGGTGTGATATCGCAATGTGATCTATATATATATATATATATATATATATATATATATATATATATATATATATATATATATATGTATATATATATATATATATATATATATATATATATATATATATATATATATATATATATATATATATATATATATATATATATATATATATATATATATAACGTAAAATTTATCGAAACTTGCTTAACACTTTTTTTAATTTAAATAAATCCTGACTGGAATTCTAAATAACGATGTTAATAACAAATAAACCTTTTTGGAATAAATATGCGTATGAAGTGGTTATTTCCTTCTCTGAATTATTGAATATGTAAGGCAGAACCACTTTCTCTGCTTAGATTGCGAAAAATCGACGAAAAATCCCGAAATATTTTCGTCGATTGAAATAATTTCGCGCGAGGGTGTCGAAGAAAGTGAATTTTGCAATTCGGCCGGATCGTAAATAACGTCGCCGGGTTCAGTGTTACGGTCACATCTAAATTCGTTAGGTGAGAGGATTTGCTTTGACTCAGTGGTACTGCTATTTGATGGTGTCATTCAAAGAAGAGTTATGGTCAAGTTTCTAATTACCAATTAAATGAAAGTCTATAAGTTTACCAGTATAATAATATTATTGTTTATATATATATATATATATATATATATATATATATATATATATATATATATATATATATATATATATATATATTGTTTATCCGTTATTTATTTTTTTCTTTTTTTTTGGGTTTTTCGCCATGATTTAAAACTCAAAAAAATATCAAAAATATCTGTTCTTATGTAAATAAAGAATCTGTAATAAATTTGCCTCTTTCTTATGCCGTTCTTATGTAAATAAAGAATCTGTAAAAATTTGAAAAATACATTTTTTTTAAATAACTACAAATATCTGAACATTAACGTGTCTTCTCCTCCCGTTTTCAAAAAGAATCTAAAAAATAATTTATATTGATTTCAATATATATATTGTAATTGATTTCTATATATATTGTAAATGTATTCTTGTCAATGTAAGTAGCATTGACATATACAAAAAATATATTTACTTTCTATCTTTACAGTATGTATAGAAATTAACATAAATAATTTTTAGGTACGTTATGAAAACAGGAGAAGACCTCCTGAAACGTTAACGTTCAAAAGGTTGGATTTATTTAAAAAAAATGCATTTTTTAAATCTTTGTTAGTTAGTTAAGTTTTTGTTTTTTACCCAGTGATTCTTTATTTACTTAAGAACAGATATTTTTGATATTTTTTTGAATTTTAGATCGTGGCGAAAAACCCAAAAAAAAGAAAAAAATATATGAACACGCCACACTCATTCAGACAATGTCAGTTATTTATCAAATTGATTTTTTGAATAGCGCTCCTCCTAAATTTTTCGTTTATATCCTAAAAAAAAATATCAAACCCAAAAAGTTCATAATATTAATATTAAACCTTGCCGAACAAGTAAAGACTATATACATTTCCCATTTAAATAACATGTTTTTTTTTACTTTTTACATTTAATTTTTTATCTCTTGTACAAGTCAATATACAGCAATATCCAATAAATATTTTTGTAGGGAATCGAGCAATCTACTATTCTATTGAAAAAACTCTCTTATCAATTTACGATAAATGTATTTTTTCAAAAATTATTCAACTTTTACCTAAAAGTTGAGTTGAGTGGTCAATTTAATAATTTTTGTATTTTTGCTACGAAATTATATATATATATATATATATAATTTATTTTATTAAACTTTCTTTAGGCACATTTGAAATGTGTTCTTATACTAACTTACAACGTGAATTACATATTGTTTTTCATTTTCGCCTTTAGCCCTTTCTGCGGTACTTGTAGATTTTCAACAATTCTCAAGCCTCCTAAATAATCTTGATGGTCGTCCGACCAATTATACATGTCAATTTGCAGAAAATATTTATCGATATTGAATTTTTCAAAAAAATGTATCAATGTTTTATATATATATATATATATATATATATATATATATATATATATATATATATATATATATATATATATACATTGGACAGGTCACGGGTGGTGGATAGTGAAAGTTCCATTAGATATTAATGTACAGCTGCGAATAACTCAAAATAAGCAGCCCCGAACCAAGGCAAAAAAAAAATTAAATCCACTTAGCGTCTGACTTGTATCAAGCGGTTGAGCGGTCAGCGTCTGTTCACCAGTGATACGGCTGATATTTAAATTCTGGAACTAACCCCTCCAGTCTTAACCTCGGAACCGTCACGGTTCAAACCTTTAATTTAAAGTACAAGATGAAGTGTTCTAGTAATTACAAAATTACCCCAGGAGCTGGTACAACCGCACTTTCGGATTCTGAGGCCTCCGGGCTTAAACGCAAAATCTTTCAGAGGGAGTCGGAGACCTCTGGCCAACGTCAAAAACCGAAAACAAAAACTTTCTTTGGAACGGTAAATATCAATTCTCTCCTGCGCCCTGGAAAACTACACTAATTGGGACGAACATTGTATCAGCAAAAAATCCAAATTTTAGCTTTGCAAGAAACCAGATTGACAGATGATAAACCCTTGGAATTCGGTAACTACAGACTTTTTAAAAGTAAAACTGACAAAAGAATACTCGAAAATACACCACATTTCGGTGTTGCTTTCGCTATCTCAAGAAATATTCTTGGTTCTATAACTTATGTCCAGCGAGTCAGTAGTCGACTTATGACACTATCCCTAAAGTGTGCTAACAAAAATTATACATTAATCAATGCACACCTCCCAGTTAACGAAGAAAATAAATCTAATCCTGAAAAAGTAAATTAGTCCTGGGAAATTCTGGAAAATACTATCTCTAAAATTCCCTCTAACCATGTAAAAATCCTACTAGGTGATTTCAATGCCCAACTAGGGAAAGAAAGAAAGTACAGGAAAACAGTCAGCAGTTTTCCCGCTCATAAATGGACTAACCATAATGGTAGAAGATTGGTTGAACTATGTTTGCAGTTTAATCTAAAAATAATGTCAACCCATTTTAAGAAGAAAATAACAAAACAAAAGACCTGGAGGTGCCCAAACACGTATATGGGTGAATTTCAAATTGACCATGTTGCCATTTCATACCCCAATTATAAAGAGATTTTGAATGTTCAAGTCAGGAAAGGAACTAATATAGACACGGATCACTACTTGACGAGAATCAAACTTAGCTTAAAACCTCGAAAATTTATTCAAAAGGGACTGCTAACACCGAAGTTCGACCCTACGAAAATAAAACCAACCCTAACAGAAGAGCTTGATAAACAACCAGCACAGAACTGGCAAGAATTGAAACAAAAAATTATTAAAACAGTCTTAAAGTTGGTCCCTTTAAAAACGTAGAAAACAGCCGTGGTGGGATGAAGTTTGCGAACAAGCAGTATTAAGCCGAAGTAAAGCATTTAAAGATTGGTCAAACAATCAAAAAACAGCAATAAATCATAATATCTTTTGGGAAGTAAGAAAAGAGTCATCGAAGCTAATTAGACAAACTAAAGAAAATATGAAAACAATCAACTTAATGAAATTGAAAAAGATTTCCAAAAAAATAACACCCAAAAAATGCAAAACATTTAAAACTAAATTAACAGGCTATCAACCCCAAAGTCTTTGCTTCCAAAAGAAAAGCGGACAATTAGCTCTAAATAACCAAGACAATTGCAAAAAACTTGCGAAATATTTTGAACAACTACTAAACTGTCTTGAGCCCTTAAAGAAATTACCAACATTAAACGATAAACAAACAAACCCAGTTTCAATACCAGCGAACGAAGATGAAGTAATTAGGTAAATCAAGCGACTTAAAAATAAGAAAGCTTCTGGTGAAGATGGAATCAATGCTAAACTTTTGAAACCCGCTGGTCCAGGTACAATCAAGGAAATAACCAAAATTCTACAAGAAGTTTGGCGAACCGAACGGATTCCGGAAGATTGGAAATATGCTCTAATCCATCCACTATACAAGAAAGGAGATAGAACGGATGTAAACAACTACCGAGAAATATCTCTTCTTCCAGTCTGTTACAAGATTCTATCTCAATGTCTACTAGATACAGCACAGGGATAGTTAGAACCTAAAATTGGTGAATATCAAGCAGGTTTTCGACCGGGCAGATCCTGCCTTGAACAGATCCTGAATCTAAAGTTGATCCTAAGACATCAAAAACTACAATAAAAATCTCGTCTGTATATTTGTGTATTTCAAAAAAGCATATAATTCTATTGACCGCGAAACTTTATTCCAAATCTTGGAAGAACAAGGACTAGATCTGAAAACGCTGGCAATTATTAAAGCAATATTAACTAACACAAGGTCAAAAGTTAAATTCATGGGTGACATCTCCGAGTTCTTCGAAATTAAAACTGGTGTGAGACAAGGGGATGGACTCTCACCACTATTATTTAACTGTTCTAGAAAAAATAATACCGGAGTGGCGTGAAAAAAAGTCCGCCCTGAATATTGACCAGCCGGTTAAATTGGGGAGAACCAACATCAAAATTGATTGTATGGCGTTTGTTGATGATCTAGTAATTTTGACTCAAGTTATATTAACGGCACAAAAACAGATTGAAATCCTAGAAGAAACAGCAGAAAAGATAGGATTCCAAATATCTTTTGAAAAGACACAATACATGACCTGCAACAGACTAAGAACACTATGTCTAAAAACAAAATATGGTAACATTAGGCGAGTCTCTAAATTCAAATATTTGGCTAAAATAATCATGGAAAATGGGTTGGAAAAAGCGGCCAATAAGGGTAGATGTCAAAAAATGGAAACGGCATTAATACTTACACAAAACATTTACAACAAAAAATGTATATCTAAAAACACAAAACTGAGACATTATAACACAGTTATTAAACCAGAATGTCTATATGGGACAGAAATGATCATTTTGAATAGAAAGAGAGACATCGAGGACATTGAAAAGAAGGAAAGAAAAACCATAAGAAAAATCTTAGGCTCCAAACAAATAAATAGCACAACATACCGAGTTCGAGAAAACCAAGAAATCAAACAATACACAGATATACATAGCGATATGAGAAAAAGAAGACTTAAGTTTTACGGACACTTAAAATGTATGAATCCAGTAGGCTGACTAGACAAATAGTCGAATTTTATGAAAATAGGAGTAGAGCTTAAGTAGAAATAATTAAATGGATTGCTGCAATTAAAGAGGACCTATGATCAGCAAATATTACACAAAGTGAAATTCAGGATAGAGGCTGTTTCAGACACAAGGTTAACGTTTGGAAGGTTGGCCAGAGAGAAAAATGTAGGAAGACTGGAATAACTTGGTCTGACGAAAGGAAAAAAGCTCATAGTGAAAGAATTAAATT
The DNA here is from genome assembly GCA_031761425.1 of Cosmopolites sordidus. NCBI lineage: Eukaryota > Metazoa > Arthropoda > Insecta > Coleoptera > Curculionidae > Cosmopolites > Cosmopolites sordidus. The sequence goes on along the minus strand of JARFXV010000194.1, from coordinate 443,534 downwards.
AGTATGGGCTCAAAGGAAGGCTAACAACAACAAACGCCTCTAACTGTACTTCGTGTGGTCCACCAAGGCCTATACGTGAGTAATAATATATATATATATATATATATATATATATATATATATATATATATACATTATATATATATATATACATTATATATATATACATTATATATATACATTATATATATACATAATATATATACATTAAATTTGGAACCACCCTTATATATATATATATATATATATATATATATATATATATATATATATATATATATATATATATATATATATATATGAACACTTCTGTTGGTTGCTTGACCGGGAAGGAGCTTGATCCAGTTGAAGGGATAGGTGGGGCTCCTTCCTGGTCAAGCAACCAACAGAAGTGTTAATTCAGGCGGAGACGCAGGTTGTTGTGTGTTCCACATGAGATTGTGGAACCCAACGGTTGGGTGTGTGATGACACTCAGCTACTGATGTCTCATTGGACGTAGTCCAAGAAAATCTAACACTACATATATATATATATATATATATATATATATATATATATATATATATATATATATATATATATATATATATATATAGTCGAACGCATTGCTAATAAGGGATGGAATTTGCTCCCTCATCCACCATACTCTCCTAAAGAAGGTTCCACGGATTACCACAACTGTTCGCCGAAAATCTGCCATTCGGTCAAAGTCTACGACCATTTCAATGGGCTGGCGCAAGATATCGCAAAGGTAGATTGCCTTTATGAACTGGCAGTTTTTTGCCTTTTTGAGGTGATGAAAGAAGAGTTGGATAAAATGAATCCATTCAGATATAAGAACAAGATGACTGATACACAAACATCAGATTGTTATATATAATAATAATAATATGAAAAAAAAAAGAAAAGATGCACATAAATAAATGTATATGTCTTTTATTCTACTATCATTGATATAATAATTTTGGAATTATTAGACAAAGAAGAAAACGAAAACAATGTCAATTCAAGAGAAAAAAAATACTCCTATTAATATGCTTTTAATCATTGTGACAATCTATATAACCCGTTTATCGTGTTATGCATACGTAAACAATAAACTACCGGCTTCGTTTTAAATAAAATAATAGTAGTAATTTCTTTGGCGAAATTTACATAGTACACTTGCGAAATTTGCATATCAAATGCTGTGTACCATAATCTTGATTGAATTTTGATGTAATTGGCCAATTGGTCATTGTTATTTAATGTTTGCTGTAAATGGACAGTGTCACATATCGCAAATTTCAGATAATTAATAAATTGTTATGATTAATTACCTGATGAAATACTGATAATAAATCTTTCAATTATTATCTAATTTTCCAGTATGTCTAACATATTTTACATCTTGCCTAATCTATTACAAAAAAAACTGAAGTTATTTTTCCTTTAAAAATCCTTAACTTAGTTTAGATATCAAAATTAAAACACAGGCAACCAATAATACTAACGTTTTAAATAATTTGTTCATCTGCCATCTTTTGTTGTAACAATATATTATTAATGCAAAACAACACGCTAGATAACATTTTGATGATGATGATGATGATGTGAGTTATTTCTACGTAGAAACCTGTGATCAAATATGTTTGTTAAATTAAGGCAGACAACTTTCTTAAGTAGGTATGTTTGCATTCTTTTACTTTCAGCTAACCTCGGATAGATGGCGACTCTTAAAAAATATGGTTTTCTTTTTTATTGCTAAAATATAGAGAAGGAAAATATCTAATATTTTATGTAATATATTCTTGTTTATCGTTTCTATTTTAATTATTTATTTGAATATTCAGAAAGACAGAGTTTTTCAACATGAAGTAGAACTTCCTCGTTAGAAAGCTCTCTTCTTGTCTACGTGGTTTTGGCAGGGCTTATCTCTCATTAAGGGGGTTTAAAAAACTACAAATTCTATTCAAATCCTCTTTGAAGTTTATTGAACATATTTCATTTATGGCCTGTGAAAACTTGTTTTAGTTTCACTGCATTTAATTAATAACTTAGAACAAAAATATGGTGCAGTATATTTTTATCTTTTAAGTGATCTGATTCATATAATTATCAAGCTTTTTGGTCTACCTCTCGCTAATGTTTCTAAAACATTGTGGCATTAATTTTTATTTTAGTACATGTTAGTTTTACTAACAAATAAAATTTAATTACTCTTTCAAAATACTAATGTACGCAGTAGAATTTACATTTACAAAAGAGTTAGATTTGGAAAAATAACAACGTTGACCATTTATGGGATTAATTAGGAAATTAATTTTTAAGTTTTTCATAATAATCAGTTGTTGAGAAAATGGTGAAGGTCTTATTAATATATAGATTGCTAATTTCAGGGAATTAAATATAAAAATATATATTTGAAGTTTCTCTTTGTATAATTAAGGTTACTGAAATTATAATGGCAGTAGAAAACAACGAAAGTTATTGCAGAAAATATTACATTGGCAACATAAAGATAACAGTCGTAATATTTTGTGATAAACCCCGCATTAAATGTTGCATTTTTATGCAATACAAAAAAAAAGAAACATTTTCCATAGTTATTATTAACTAAAAAAAAATTTTCGTGCCTTATTTTGAAATATTTTTATTGTGTTATGAGTATACATTAATTAGAATTTTGTTGACATAAGCAGAAGAACAGAATGACAGATCTAGAGAAAATTTTCACTACATCTGACATCGTGTAAAATTTTTACATCAAAAAATATTTTAAAAGTACCTCTTAAACATATTTGATTATTTAAAAGAAATAATTTTCGTTGTGTGAATGTCATCAATAATATTTTCAATACACAATCTACCGACATGTGCTTCTCTTCTTCTTTTTTCCTTCCATGACATCTGTTTCGTTGGAGTTGTTTTAATTTTCTTTTAAATTACGTTGAAAATAATGTAGAGCTGGTCAAATGTTATGTTAAAATAAAATGTTATTAGTGCTAAACTGTAAATATAATTCATAGAAAAAGATTATTTACAAAAACTGATAATACAAACAATAAACGTACGTCGTTGTATGTACAAAATTACTAACTTGTGTTAGTTGTCTACATTTATAATTCACGTTGATTTTGAAATTAACTTATGATGGGTTTTACTGTCTTTATATACAATTGATAAAATAACTTTGTCTTCTAAATATTAAGTTAATGTTAATATTTGTTTGAATGGCAATGTGGTTTGTTTGTCTATTACAGATATTCAGAATTTACTATTTATCAATAACGCCTGGTCTAAATGGTTGAATTTTTAATGTATTTGCAAAAGAATGATATGAATATATGTTCCATTCTTTAGGATTAACCCTCGTATGTCTCGTAATAAACCACAATTTCATCTCCTTTTTTGTATGTGGGATTTTCTCTTAGTTATTAAACATTTCTTTTTTTATAATATCCGTGGATGAATTGATCCTTGCCGTTTCCTTATTGCATAATATTTTGCAAATATCGATTTTGTTATAGAATCTGGCGGTATTATCGTGATGGGAAACCGGCCGAGGTTAAAATGTCAAATATAGGAGAAGAACCTATAACTTTCTTTTCATAACGTTCAACAACTGTTCGTTAAGAAATGCGCCTTCGCTTGTTTTGCGATAATTAGACTTTAAATAAGCAGATGTCTTGATTAATTACGCACATAGATAAATAATTATATATCGGTATTACGAGGATCGTTTATTAAGTTATTATCAAAAATATTATTGGGTGGGGTAAATATCACATTGCTAATTTAATTGATCATCATCATCAGCCCCAGTCGATTCACTGCAGCATAAAGGTCTCTTCAACATGGTTCAAACTCGCGGGCTCCTTAGCACTCCTCTGCTATTCGGGTCCAATATAAAGAGTGGTAAATTGAGCGGTTTTTTAAATTTTTGAACAAAACAAACAAGACATTGTGCATTTGTTTAAAGTTTAATCTCTCTTCAGAAGAGTAATTCACTTTGCTTCTTCTAGCACAGGTTCTATTTTGTTTTAGATCGTGGTGTAAAGTTCAATTTGTCACACAATTATTTGGAGTCTTCTATATTGAATACATTCGCAGTATCCCATAGATGTATGCTGTAACTCTATACAGGTTTGAGAATCACTTTGTAGATGGTTAACTTGTTAACCAACGATAATTTGTATTTTCTACAAATTAACTGTAGAGTTTGGATAATTTTAAGCCGAGTTACTTCCTCTTCGTAAAAATGTGTTGTTTCTGGTTTGCTCTTCGGTCAAGTCTCATTGTAAGATATTTTGCATAATCTGCCTGGAGAGATGATAAATAAATCAGCATCAATTTTTTAGATCATCACTTTAGTGGTACAGATATGAGGATGAGATTGTAATTTGTTTTACAGGTTCTGACAGACAATTAAATGAATTCTTAACTCACATAAATTCTTTACATAAAAACATTAAATTCACAGTTGAAGCAAGAGCAACATAATAGTATTAACTTTTTAGACTTAACTATTACCAGAAAAGACAATAAACGTGATTTTGCAATTTTTCATAAACCATCACATACATATTTAGTTATACACCATAAATTTTGTCATCTTTATTCACAAAAGATGGCAGCATTTAACTTTTTTATACATAGACTATTAAAAATCCCCGTGTCAATAGATAATTATAATAAAGAATTAAATGTCATCAAACAGTAAAGCATCGCAGTAAATAACGGATACGACCCAAACATTATAAATAAAATAATTAATAATATCCGATTAATAATATAAAAAATGCAGCGTTCAAAACAATTACATATAAGGGAAAAGTTACCAAATTTTAAACAAACAATAGTCTAGGACGCCTCTTTTAAAACAATAAAAATCAAACAAATAAACTGTATAAATCAGGAGTTTATTTAATTGAATGCGGGTCATGTCCAGAAATCTATATTGGACAAACAGGAAGATCTTTCTCTACTAGGCTCAACGAACATAAAAGAAGTTACGCTAAACAACAAAATAAGTCTCATTATGCTATCTACTTACTGTTAGAAAAGAATATATTCAATGATAATTTTATAATGTTATATAATGAGAATAAATCCAAAAAATTAAATTATTTAGAGAGCCTAGAAATTAATAAACGAAAAAAAAATGGATAGTTTGCTTAATGACCAGCTTGACTTGAATGGTTCACCGTTATTAAACTGATATTGTCCTGCAAGACGTTGACAAAAAATGGTTTTTCCTCAATATCATGTTTTATGGTATTATTAGGTCCATGGACACTTTAGGTTGTAATTATTTTTCTCACTGTTAGTTTAGTATAGTTTGTATTTGAAAAAGGCACAATGTCGAAACAATTGTCATACATACAATTTTAAATATAGTGGACATTTTTAGATATTAATTTTTGCTTATTTATTTCTTCTTTATATTTGACCGTGAAGTATCTGTTCTATAGGAAATTTGTTGTGTAGCAAATTTGGATTTAATTTTGTATAGTAAGCCTGGCTGTCATACTCTATGGAATGCTTGTGTGACATCCAAGAATGCAGCCGAGCAGTACTTTTAATCTTCAAAGGTGTTATTAATAGTTTTCACTATCCTGTGCACCAGTTTGATTTTCTCGTGTCTTTCGCGAAATCCGAATTCGACTTTAATTTAATATTTATTTGCGTTATAATTATTCTTAAATATATAATTTTAAATATAAAAAGTGTAATAATAATTCAAAGATTGGAAAGATTTAATTTGAATTTTATTTTTCCAGAGATATAATAACAATATGAGTATGTAATAGTCATAATAAATAAATATTTGCTTATTGATTACAATTATTTTGTATTCAGATCATTCTATAGTATGTAATCATCAAATGTATAGTATGTAGTCATCAAATCCATTTTAGCCACTCCAAGTTGTTCAACGTGCCCCAGTGCTATTTGGAGTGCTCTCGCATTTCCGACAATAACCTTTAAACTAGTAAACGGATCGTTTTTGCACCGCTAGACGTTTTAGAGAAGAGTAAATTACGAATCTAACACAGTAAGAATCATTTAAATCCGATGCACATTCTATAAACGAAATGAAAAACGGGAATTCTTTTGGTACATCCTAGTATATACACTTGTTGCAAAACAAAAACTATAAATAACAGCATCTGGTATTTAAAGTCTTCCGCATAATCGCACCAACCCTTCTTACGTAAGAAATTGTTCTTTTAAAATTGAAAAAGAAAAACAACCTTCTTCACGTACCACACATACTGCGGGAGCATCGACGATGATCAGAAACGGTATTGCGCAAAAACGCTTTCACCTCGGAATTTGCATTCTCCAGTGGCAAAACGCTCCTCGTCAAACTGCACAAGATCCACATTAAAAATTATTTTGATACGATCATCTTCGCACGGATACGGGTACTTTCTAGGTACTTACTTGTTAGTGTAGGTTTTCCTTATGCTCTGACTGTTCGTGAATATGTTGACGAGTGCTCTCGAGATATTTTCAACAGCTCTTCATTAGATAATGGTTGTTATTTGTTTCTTCGAGATTTTAAAGTATTTTTTTTATGTAATATGTAATTGTATTTTTTTTGGGTTGTTCGAAAATACTTTCGGTTTCCACAAATAGATGGCGCTAGTGGGATTGTTATGTAAAAGAAAACTGTATTTTTCGCAGATTTGGGTAAGAATTTTTGGTAATTTGGAGTAAGTGAAATTTTGAGTAAGAAAAACAAAAGTTAAATGTTTATTCAAAATATGTGCTATCGCTAGCTGCCCATTTTTCTCATCTTTCTGGATATTTGTAGATACCTTCCCTGAAAAACCGTTTGAAAAATCTGTTTGATATGGCCTAATCATCAAACAATTTGTCGACATCTTCGTAATTGCTAAATTGTTTTTTGGAAAGTTTGTTGAGTACGGCGCGTGGGAGTTCCCAACCAAGTGCAGAAATGGTTCTTTGGTCGTTTTCTGGTCGATTTTCGAGCAATGCATAGTTCAAATTGATCATTTCTTGACGGTAGCGAACGGTATTAACTATTTCACCTGGCTTCACAAGCTATTATGCCTACCAAAATTGCGACTCTTACGAAGACTAGCATGTATTTGATTTTCTTTAATCGATTTTTAATGGCCTTTATAATGGCCTAATAAATCGACTATAAATCTTGCAAATCTAGCAAGATTTATCAAAATTAATTTAAAAAAATTATAATTTGACTTTTTGAACTCTTTTGTGTCTTTTTATAACTTTCCCAACTTACGGACCACAATTTTTTTTGGCGAAAATTTACGTATTCAAAATATTGACAATAACTTTTTTATTTTTAAAGCTGTAAAATAATTTTCTTCGGCAAACGAGTAGCCAAGAACACTGTCTTTCCAACGGTATATAGAATTCCAAGAAAAATATATGTAGTCGAATGCTTTCGCCAAAAACAAAACCTATCTCAACGTACGACTGTCTGTCTGGAGATTCGAACGACTCCTAGAGTAACTTCTCATATGAGTGATGATTGATGACCTCCCTGATTATCAGTCTTTGCTACTACATCGCCGTGTTCATCCAAGACCGAGGGTTCTAAAAATCAAGAATATAACTAACATAGGTGTAAGTACATTAAATTAGAAGGGTTTACAACTTCTCGAACGACCCTTATAGATTGATGTGAAAACATACCTTTAAAATGTAAGGAAACCATCAATATTTTCTTGATTATATTAAAATGGTTTGGTTTGATGATGTTAACACGGTTAGAGAAACATGCGTTGCGTCGTAAAAAAAATATGTGACGTTCCATTGCAAATTAGCTTGATAACCTAAAACTGAATACCACAAGAACAGTTTTATTATTACTAGGTTATTTGCATATTCATGGACTTATTGTTGACAGTGATTGCGTTATCGTTACATGTTTTATAAATGGTGCAGCTTAAGCCTACCATAGCTTAAGCCATGTGTTATTTTGTGGTTGGAGGTGATGCAACGTCGAGAAAGTTTCAAGATTACAACTTTGCGGAAATTATAGGATAGTCGCGTTAAAATGAACATCCTAGTGATCAACAAATATGTTTATTGTAAGGTATAAGCCTAACTACGAAAACAATCAATTATTTCCAATTTTTTGTATGTTGTCAATGATAAAAACACTTCAAGGATGTTGTTGATAATAATCTTGAACTAATACATTAGCCTTTTTTCTCGGAAGGTATGAAAAAGTACCGCTAGGCCTTGCTCATGTAGGGGGTACAAACAATAAAGTAACGTTAAAAGTAGATTTTCATAATGGAATTAACAAAGATGATGTGCCTGGTGAATTAAATCTATTTTATCTATCTACATATGTTTTTTTTTGGTAAAATGAGTTATATACGCTATCTGACAGAAAAATTTGTTTTCTATCAAATTATTCAATAGTTGTGTCCAAATTCTATATAAAATACGATAGAAAAACTCGCCTGAAAGTGAAATTTCGCTAAATCCATTTCTAATGCGTTGTAAGATAGCGCCTGATGCATTCCAATTAATCACAAGCATAGGTTTTGGTATATTTCATAATAATATGTTCTAAAATATTTCACGCAAGTGCAAACGGTGATACACTGTCAATATTATTGAATTTTGCTTGAATATTTGCGAAAAATAGATAAAATGTTTACTTCGGAGATAAAAGAAGTAATTTCCAGTCTAGCAAGAAAACGATCTCGAAATCAGGAAGATTGAAAACAAACTGTTAGTAAAGTATAAATGAGGCATATATATATATATATATATATATATATATATATATATATATATATATATATATATATATATATATATATATATATATATATATATATGTTTTAATTTCAAGGTACTCGACTGTTAATTTGCCTGAAAACCCAAAATGCAGTCAGTACATAAATTCCTACAGATACTTGTAAAAAGAAGATGTTTTGATATTTTGTAAAGAGAATATGTTGTTTCATAAGGCGTTCTGTTCTCAAAGTAACGAGATTCGACAGGATAATTTCGTAATAAACTTCACCAATGTACAAAAGCCAAAATGTACAAGAAACAAAATAGGTGGTTGGTTTCTGTGTAAGAAAACTTTTGTCGGAATTTTGTATATTGGTGGAGACAGAGTAAAAGTAGTACTAAATCGACGCTTTCAAAGTTCAGAAATACACACTGAAAGAAGAGGTGCAGATGCGAAGCCAAATTTTCGAAAAGATTAAAAGAAATTATTCAATTCATTAAGAAGTTTAATACTTCATACATGCTTTAGTATCAGCTTTGGATATCTAAGCAAACTTAGAAAAAATAAAGGTAGGCAGTCATGCCAACCTTTATGAAATAACTGTTGTTTTTTGTGGAAAATGAATATTTTTTTTTCACGTAGGATCGAGGATCTAAACAAAAATGGACATTTAGAAAAAACTAATTATATTACAATACTTTTTTGTAAAGTTCTAATGGTGAAATTGAATGATGTAAGTTTATAAATAATCATTTTGCAAAAGATAACAAAATACGCATTTTATTTCTGACAATTTATACCAACAAGCAATAATTTTGAGAAATTAAATTTATTAAAACATTTTATAGAATTTTTTATTTAAAAATCGGCTATAAAAATACAATCGAACAACTAGAAATCTGTTTTACCACGCTAGTAAGATAACTCCCAAGCCAGTATGAAATATTCATTGCACGATGAACTGCAGCGATTAAATATTAGAAAAATAAATAATATCAAATTTTTCAACGCAAATATTGATACCAGTATTGGAAATATTCGAAAATAAATGTTTTGTTTTTGTTATTCATTTTTCTACATAAAAATATTAGCATATTAATTACTCACTCTTGTACTGCACAGCGATTCTACAATTAAACTATTAAAATAATGATTATATAAAACACAATTTAATTTAAAACACAATTGGCGTCGCCAGTCTGACGCAACACGTCACTAGCATGTCGGTGACGCGAACCTATAAGTTTAGCCCCTATCAAAAATTGCTCAACGGGACTAAAGAAGTTTTCACTTCAAAAAATTAAGAATGAAAAAGGTGTATCTACTAAAGCATCGTCATATCGTATACATCAGCTCAGAGCTAATGCATTTTTCCAAAAACTAGATGAGAAACGGGACGGTCATCTAGCAATTTTTATTGATTGTCAGAAAAATTTGGCTCGACCCAAGATATCCGATCTAAGCATCTATTACAGCAGATATCTATTTATTTACAACTTTACTACTATGACTGGACACTCACATGCTCCCCTCTCAAAAGATAAATTTAAAATTTTTACATGTACAGAAGATGAACATGTAGAGGGTGCCAATGCAAAAGGTGCCAAAATAACAGCAACTTAGAGAGAGTACATACAGTGCGGTTAGTCGTCGATGGATGTGGCGCCCAAAATAAAAACACTGTACTGTTGTCTATGTACTTGAAATTGTTGAGTATTCAAACTAGCCCTATTAAAATAATTGAGTTAGCATTTCCTGTGGCGTGACCCTCCTACATTCCCCTGATAGAGTATATGCCACAATTAAAAAAAGAAATAAGAAGTAAAGAATAAATTGTAACGCCAGAAAATATATAAGGTGTTGGTCAACAAATCCTTAAACCAGTATCATAATGGCATTTGAAATTCAACCAGTGCAAAAGGTTCATTATACAGGGTGACACAGAAAAAGAGAATTTTTGAAATGCGTAGTAGTAGCCATGAGAAGATGACAGCACTGCGGGACAGTGACTTTGAGCAAGTAAACATTTTGCCATTTTAGTAACAATAGATCAGTGAAACGGGCAACAGAGTGCGATAGCCATAAAAATGTTTTATAAAAACACTGCTAGTTTAGAAGCTACGCAGAGAGAGTTCCGACGTTTTTACAACTTAGGACGTCGTGGTGCCGTCCCATCAAAACAAGCGATAAAAAGTATGAATAACTTTGAAGAGACTGGATCTGCGTTAAATAAGAAACCAACCACGACCAAGAAATGCTCGTACTGCACAGAACATTGATGTTGTACGTGAGTCTGTCTTATGGAGCCCACGGCGTTCAATTCGTAATCAAGCAGCTGCAGTTGAAATGTCCCGAGAGAGTGTTCGCAGAATTCTTCATTTAGATTTGAAATTTTATCCATACAAGCTGCAGATAGTGCAATAACGATCACTTGCGATTAGAATTCTGTCAACAAATGATTACAAACATAAACAATGACCACGAATTTCTAAGCAAGTTATGGATGTCAGATAAGACCCATTTTCATCTCGCAGGTTACATGAATAAGCAGAACTGCCGTTACTGAACAGACACAAATCCCAATGAAGTTCACGAGCGCCCTTTACTCGATAGTAGGGTGACAGTATGGTGTGCTGTTTCATTGCATGGAATCATCGGACCTTACTTTTTTGAAATTGAACAGGGGATCGCAGTAACTGTTAATGCGGATCGTTACGTGGAGATGTTACAATCTTTCGATGTTACAATCAAGATGTTACAATCAATACACCTGAATTGAAAAATTTTCCACAAAAAACGTTCAAGAAACCTGGTTTCAACAGGATGGAGCAACGTCACACACTGCACGGTAATCAATGGAAGCTGTGCGAGAATTGTTCGATAACCGTGTGATCTCAAGATTCGGTAACGTTCCCTGGCCCCCTAGATAGTCAAATTTGTCGGTTTGTGATTTTTTCTTGTGGTGCTATCAGAGTAAAGTGTACACGACTCGACTAAGAACTCTGTATGAGTTCAAGTTCGGATAATTCAGGATGAAATTCACAATATTCCAGCTGAGGTGTTGCAGCTGTCAATGAGGAATCTCAGGAGCAGATTCTAAGAATGCATTCATACAGAAGGACGGTATCTAAAGGACGCAATTTAAAATTCGATTAAATCATCTCCTGATGATGCTAACATGGTTGGCGAAACGTGCGTACAGAACTTTAAAAAAGTGTTTCGGTGTTTAGTGGTAAATATTTTTGAGTTTAGTGTTTCACACCAAAGGTTCTAATAGGAAAATTGAAGACTACCAACTCTTAAGTATAGAATCAGTTAGATGATGTGATAATTACAAGAGAGATAAAAACACTGTAATAATTAAAAAATTGTTTATTATAAGGTACAAATCTAACAAGAAAAAATAACAATAATTTTCAAGTTTTCATACGTAATTATTACAAAAAAAAACATTTTTTTGGATGTATCAGGTTTTTTTCAATCTAGAATTGATATATAAAATATGTATTTTGCCATAATTTTTTTTATACATCAGTTCTATGTTATAAACATTTTCTATATACATATAATTACAATTCTTAAAAATATAAAAAATAGAGAGATAGTTTCTTATGTACAGAAAACAATACCCATGCATAACAAATAACAATTATTTATGATGCCACATTACCAGCCGTGATGATGATGATGGACTTTCACCCAAACCTTCTCCCAAATGGGTTTTGAAATCTTCTTCCACGCTGGAACTTCGATGGTTTTCCATACCGGAACCCAGATCTTTTTCCATTGGTCTACCCATATCTGTTTCTTTTCACTTACCCATTTTTGTACTTTTTCTGTTCTCCAGATTTGTACTTTCTCTTGCTTCCAAATGAGCTGTTTCTGGGGTACCCAAATTTGCTTCTTTTCCGTTCTCCAAATCTGGACTTTCTGTGGTACCCAGATTTGTTTTTTCTCGGTTCTCCAAATTTGTTTCTTTTCGGTTCTCCAGATTTGCTTTTTTTCAGTTCTCCAGATTTGTTTCTTTTCTGTTTTCCATACTTTGACCCATTCGGATTTCCATTCCATTTTCTTTTGTGGCACCCATATTTGTTTCTTTTCGGTTCTCCATACTTTTTTCCATACGGGTTTCCATATGAGTTTCTTTTTCCATAGATCGTGGGCTGTGTATTCGGATCCATGCTCATCTTTGCCCAAATAGTGCTCTCCATGAATACCTTCCTTCACCCATTCAGGTACAAATTGCTTTTTCCATTCTGGTACTTGGATTTCTTTCCATGCAGGTACTTGAACCTCCACCCATACGGGTTTCCAGATTTGTTTCCAAGCTGGAACCTGAATCTCCTTCCAGTCCGGAACTTGTATTTCCTTCCAGTCCGGAACTTGTATTTCTTTCCAATCTGGAACCTGGATTTCTTTCCAGGCAGGCACTTGCTTTTCTACCCAGTCCGGTACTTGAATCTCCTTCCAAGCCGGTACTTGTTTTTCGATCCATACTGGTTTTGTGATGGTTTTCCAATCTGGTACTTGAATCTCTTTCCAAATGGGGACCTGTATTTCTTTCCAGATAGGCACCTGAATCTTTTTCCAGTCAGGTTTCCATTCTAGTTTTTTTTCGGTCTTCCAGACTTTTACCCATTCGGTTTTCCATATGAGCTTTTTGCTCCAGTACCCTTCAGGTTCATGGTGGAAGGATCTTTTGCTTCGCGAGAGACTAACAGGATTAGAATGAGATGGGACTGCTAGAAAGCATCCGATCACCTAAAACAAAAAAAAACACATCAAACACTTTTCGGTTTTATTATAAGAAAGTTAGAATTAATAATTAGCGTATCATTGTATAACAAAATAAGTGAAGTTTATTTTCCATTAGAGTTACATATACATTAATTAAGAGATTAAAAAAAAATGTCGACTTAGAAATAATAGCGTGAATGAATGTAGAGATTTAAAAAGCAGTTTAAAAAAATCGTCTTGAAAACATCTTCAAAGAAAATATACCAATGTTAAAATATTATTAAAAAACGTGAGGGAGAGAGAATTTTTATCAACCACACTCATTGGATAAGATAATAAAAAACCAAACAGAACAGGAACACTCAACCAAAGGTTATCTTATCACATGCGGAGATAGTGGTTATTTCAAAAATTTTTCTTATTTTCTTTCTTATTGAGACACTTTTCGTCGGTCCCGACTTCACCATATTAATTTCTTATTCATTCATACCTCTCATACTTGAACACTCCCTTGGACGGACACGCGAACCCAGTCCGATCAGCGGTTAATCCCTCCTCTCTTAAACGGACTCGAGAACAAAACTTCAACATGGCAACACGCATAGGCAGATAAGATGGGACTTCGTATACGAAAAGTTTCGTACATGGCACAATATTACTTTCAAATCCATATCTTGAGAGGCTGATGAAGCCACTTTTTTGACCAAGATTTTTTTGACTATAAGCAACTATTTATCCAAAAATATCTACAATGCAGATGAAACTGAGTTTTTTTTTATGTACTTCTTAATAAAACATTACATTTGAGAGGCGAAAAATGAGAGGCGAAAAAGGCAAACTTTCGAAAGAATGGCTTACTATACTGTTTTATGTAAACACATCATTCTGCACAATTTACCTGTTACTTGAAGATGGAATAGACAAGCAGGGATGACTGGGGAACTAATGACAGAATGGTTGCTGAAATTTGATCGAAAGTTAAAACCTGAGAAACAAAAAAATTGATTTTTTTAACCTCCCAATAGCACGTCTTTGTGTCAACCTCTAAACTAGGGGCATTATTAAAAGTTTTAAAGGTTTTTATAAAACATTTATTGTTAAAAAAATCTTTATTAGTCATTAATACTGCTGAATCAACTCAAGAACCATCTAAGAAAAACAATTTATGTTATTAAAAATGCATTGGACCAGGTACCAAAGAATTTAATTTAAAATTGCTTTTCCAAATCTGGAATTACACATAGTAACTGAAAATCCAATACAAAACGCAGAAGATTCAAATGCTGAAGACGACCTTCCATTGTCACTTTTGGCTCGAATATGGAGAACTAATGATGATTTCGGCATCGGAACAGATAGCAGTTTTGGAAACTTTTTCACTGTAGACAACGATTTAATATTAGAAGAAAGTGGTGACTTGGTATGTCTGGAGGCTACTATGCAAGAAACAGTGACTGATGGAATAGATGATGAACACACACAAGAAGAAGAAGTTAATGATACATATCTAACAGGCAATTAATGTGACGCATCAATTAAACGTTGCAAAAAAGCTGCCAGCTTTGGATTTGATATCGCAGATCTCCACTTCCAATATATTTTAATTGTCAAGGAAACCAATTTTTTTTTTGTGCTGCTAACAACACAATTTCGAATAACAATGCGCATCAATAACGTTGTGTCTGAAGAGCAGGCAGAATACGGGATCTTGTACGAATTACATTGACCGAAAACGAAGAAGAAAACCGTATAACACTGGCAAGAATAGTAATAGGATCAGTAATGTTTCTAAAGAAATCAAGTGAAAATGAGCAAACGCAGTGATGAATTGTATGTAAAGGAGCATACCGAGAAAAAGGTATCTCCCTTTACAGAGCAAAGATATTATAAAAATTCTTAAATCAATGAGAATTTAATGTTGTGTGCATATAAAGAGGAAGAAAAGAAGACACCACTGAGAATCATAATAGAATGGTATTTCAAACTAGATGAAAGAACATATCACAGAATTAAAGGTAGAACAGTGGTGGAGATAAATAACAAACAATAAAAAAATATATAAAAATAGTATACCAAGCAAAACCTAATTAGCCATTTATACGAGAGCAACAATGATTTAATTAGTTTTATATAGTATATTTAAAATGCAGAAAACGGTGGAGATTTCTGGAGGTTGAAGCATCCAACAAAAGGCGTCGAAATTTTTCGAAATGCCTGTTTACATACATAAACATTTATGATTCTACGACAGAACAGTGGCAAATAAATTTATAAATGAATTTATTAAATTTCTGAAGATTAGAAGAAACAATTTGTTAAAATTCTCAATTTTCATTGTTGCTTTATATATATATAATATCTATATATATATAATATATATATATATATACTACTATATTATATATATATATATATATATATATAAATATATGAAAAAAAAATGTCAACAATTAAAATTGAGAATTTTAACAAATGTTTCGAAGAAATTTATTAAATTCATTCATACATTTATTTGACATTCTTTTGTAGAATCATAAAGTTTTTTCAGCTATCAAAAACTACTACAGCTCAACCAACATACTTTGGCTTCTGAGATGCGCAAATGAAAGAGTGAGAGGGTCACTGTCTAACAGAGAACGGAAAGTTCCGCGAATGTACAGTACTTAACCGATGTTAACACCACAAAGATCAAGGGAGACCTATTTTGGGAGATCAAGCAAAGGAGATCTATTTTGCTGCACTATAATGCACTACTAAAACAAGTTAAGGTTTTATATCATTTGTTGGAATAAAATTTAATGGTACTTGACTATCCACCATATTCGCCTGATGTGTATATATATATATATATTACAATTACTTAATTTGACAATTTTACAATTACTTAATTATAAATATTACTAATCTTCAGATATTCATTAAATTCATTCACTATTCATCTGATACTATTATGTCGTAGAATTATAAAGTTTTATAAGCTATCAAAACTATTAGTTTCACTTTTAACATGTAACTAATCAAAGAGAAAAGAAAGCTTGATAAAGAAGTGAGCCAGTCAATTATTTGTTAATGTAAATTATATCAATTTTATTCATCAAAAAATATTCATTTAGATCAGGTCAAAATAAATTACTTAAATTTAAATATTTTATTTTGCTACGGAATTAATTAATATTATTCAAAAATAGATAATGAAAATTAGAGTTTTGGTTTTTGAAAAGATCCGTTTTTATATCAGCAATCTTACAGAAATATAAGAAAATAGTTAATAAGACTTTTTATTAATTAATTAAAGTGTAATTTGAAATTTAATGAATAATTAATCATTTAATAATTAAAAGAAGTTAATAAAATATATATTAATACAAATTTATTGATATGATGTATGACTATAAAAAATATCTAGCTAGTTTTTACCAGTGTCTTTACCAGTCTTGGTAATTTTAAAATTGTCTAGAATTAATTGATATTACTCAATTAATTAATTAATTAATACTAATTAGTGTAGTTTAATTAGTTTCTGGGAAATATGAATCAATTAGTCAGAAAAATTTTAAACCATATGGTATGAAATAAGGGGTTAAAATGGTATATTCTTATTGTTGCTTTTATATTTCTTTTAATTATTGTATATTTTCTTATAATAATTGTTGTAATATATATATATATATATATAATTTTTCATTGATTATCAACTATAAGTTTCACTTTTTTACATGTAAGAGGTTTCAGAGAAAATTTAATTAATTAAGTTAATTAATTCATGGAAAAAAAGATATAATAGAGATTCAGAATTAATCGATATTATTCAAAAATACATAAGAAAATAGCAGTTTTAAAGAAAATGATGAAAATGAAGAAAATCAAGAAAATCAAGAAAATGAAGAAGATAATACATAGATTTCAATTTTTAATTTAATCTTTATTTAATCAAAAATAAGTATTTCTTATACGAATTATACGAGTATCCGAAAATACAGAAGCGAATCTGCAATGGAATGTTCTTCACTCTATTAATTCCAAAGCCGTCTGGCAATAGTTCAATTAATTAATCGTATGTATCGATTTCTCAGCTATTTATTCGGTATATCAAAGCTTTCAGATGTATGGAAAAAAATGTAGAAAGCGATTGAAAATATTTTAATTGAAATAGCAAATATTTTTCTGGTTGAAATTAATTAATGCTTCAATGAAAAGCTAGCGGAAATATTTTTATGTTTTGACATTGATCGTGATTGTGTATATAGTAAATCAATTATTCAACAATTTTATTTACTTTCCATTTCTTGACCTTCGCTACAATTGATGGCACGAAGTATACAAATAAAAATATGTAAATACCGATGTTCTGCGTATTTTTGGTATAGATTTCTTTCTACATTTCTTCATGTTTTCTTATTTATTTGACATAGTTAACAATATAATTTTTTTGAAAAAGTTCATTGCATCACTTGACTGGTCTCTTAAATAACAATATGCTGCGAAACTTCATTACCATAAAACAATTTAATGTTAATGTAGAAATTTATTATAAATTTTTCACATGCAGTTAGAAAGTTCAGTATTAAATGTTAATTATCTGTCAAGACCTACAAGTTTAATTATTATGGAATAATTAGAATTATTTAATGTAATATATTACGTTGTAATCTACTAATTGGCAGGACTGTCTCAGACGTCGACGCCATTTTTCATGTTATTAAGTTGTCCTGTTCCTAAATAAACCGTCTGTCGTTTCTGAGGCATTAAAAAATAACAACCAAAGGTGAAATTACGAATAAGAAGCAGCCTGATGGATTCATTTCTGTGTTAACGCAAAAAAACTCTGATTATATTCGTCTATGCAGATGCATTAGAACATTTTGTCAAGCAATTGTATAAGTCTGATGAGGCTCATTGTCACCTAAATGGATTTTTTAATAAACAAAATTCACTTTACTGGCACACAAACATAAGCCCTCCAGTTGAAGAGATGAGTGGGGTTCATCCTCAGTCAAGTAACCAACAGAAATGCTCATTTAGGCGGAGACGAAGGTTGCTGTGTGTGTATGATAACACTCAGCTACTACTGTCTCATTGAACGCAGTCCAAGGAAATCTAATACTGCATATAATACTGCAACATAGGTTGTTGACTGTGCATAGGGTCTCCCTATTCTTGATGATAGAGCATATGTCGGTGTTCTGAAGTGTCTGAACATCAAGAGACGAAACATAGGCCCACTAACACTTAAAAATGCCAAATGAGATTGTGGCGAAATGATGTGACTCTTTGCAGAACGAACGGATCGACACCCAGAATGATTTAGAATTAAATTTTAATAGTAGCCCTGTTTATTCGCAATAATTTAGATGTTGAAAAAATAGAAAACTGTTTCAAATATTATATTATCATTTAACAAAAATTACACTACAACACTTCACCAACTTTATATCAACTTTAATGAAGCTTCTAAAGATGTATTGCTACTGGACATTACATTTATGCACTGCTAACGAGCCTTACTGGTTCAAATACAAAATAAAATGAATCATATGGCACATACGAAAATAAAGATATATATTTTTTTGGAAAATAACCTTTATATATATATATATATATATATATATATATATATATATATATATATATATATATATATATATATATATATATATATATATATATATATATATATATATATATATAAATTTAAAGTATTAGTTCGTGAATCCAATCGTTCATTGTGTTCCGTTATTTAGGAACGTGCAAACGTTTCGCCAGGATCACAATGGATTTCTCAATGTATGTCTGAAGACTGACATTTTCCGACCGTGGAGAAACATCTGCAGGTTTTCAAAAACTGGAACACTATGAATATATGGGGATATGGCCCCGGACTAATAATAATTTTAACTATTAGTCCGGGAGTATATCCGATTATTCGTGTTTCGGTTTTGGGAACCTGTAGACGTTTCGAAATAATCTGAGAATGCTATACTTAGCCAGATAGATAATCTATCTTTAAACATGCATTGAGAATGCCCTGGTGACCTTGGCCAAAAAACATTTGTACGTCCCAAAAAAAAACGTCCAACACAATGAACTATCGGATAAACTCCCGGACTAATAGTTTAAATATATATAAAATTGAAAAAAAAAATTCAAAAAAAAATAACATCATTGCTTTGCTATGTGTAATATGATTAAGTTTTACTTTGTGTTTTGACTGGTAAACGCATATATTTTTCTGCGTTTTACTAGATCTAGTAGTGTATGTGCGGTGTTCAATAGCAGTGCGCCTTTGGAGACTTCATTAAAGTTGATATAAGGCAGGTGAAGTGGTGTAGTGTAATTTTTGTTATATGGTAATAGAATGCTTGCAACTGTTTTGTATTTTTTTCAACATCTAAATTATTTGGAAGACAACATAGGGTGTGTAAAATGGTGGACACTGAAAAAATTATATACAGTTTTTCTTGCTTTCGGTCCTCTTCGTGGACCTTTACGAGCAAGTGATATCCACTCCAGGATTGTCTTGGTCCATCTATCGTCCCGTCGCCTCGCTATATGGCCTGCCCATATGGAGGAGGATGATATGGCTATGGCCTGCTCATACGAGGAGGATATATATATATATATATATATATATATATATATATATATATATATATATATATATATATATATATATATATTTTTTTTTTTATATATATATATATATATATATATATATATATATATATATTTATATATATATATATATATATATATATATATATATATATATATATATATATATATATATATATATATATATATATGTATATATCGGACACATAAATCGGATGAATCCGAGTAGGCTAGACAAATGGTCGAATGTTATGAAAATAGGAGTGGAGCTAAAGTAGAAATAATTAAATGGATTGCTGCAAATAAACAGGACCTAAGAACAGCAAATATTACACAAAGTGAAATTCAGGCTAGAGGCTGTTTCAGACACAAGGTTGACGTTTGGAAGGTTGGCCAGGGAAAAAAATGTAGGAAGACTGGAACAACTTGGTCTGACGAAAGGAAAAAAGCTGATAGCGAAAGAATGAAATTAGTATGGGCGCAAAGGAAGGCTAACAACAACAAACGCCTCTAATTGTGCTTCGCGTGGTCCACCAGGGTCCATACGTGAATTAAGTAATTATATATATATATATATATATATATATATATATATATATATATATATATATATATATATATTTATATATATATATATATATATATATATATATATATATATATATATATTTATATATATATATATATATATATATATATATATATATATATATATATATATATATATATATATATATATATATATATATATATATATATATATATATATTTATATATCAACTTTTCTTCCGGGTGTCAATCCGTTTGTTTAAAAAATTTACATATTCTTGACGTTTCGCCAAAATCCCATTTGGTATTTTCAAGTCTTTTGCTCTCTTGGTAGACAGCTTCGAAAGACTTGAAGGTGAAAAGATTGGTGAATGTTGCTGGGGAGATGTTCTTCATAGAAGAGGAAAGGAGTACAGTTTTCTTCTGTTACTTCCATTTAGCATATTTTTCTGATTTAACCATTAATAATCAGTTATTAATTCATTCCAAAAATTGTATCTCTTTTTCATCCTTAATGATATAAAACATGTGAACATATAAAAACATGGATATGGGTAAGATGTCAGAGAAATAGTCGAAGTAACCAGTGACAAGACGATCTTAAAAGCTTTTCAAGAATTCTGGAGGTTGAATCATTCAAAAAGGTGACGAAATTTTCCGATATGTCCTTCCGTTGAGTGTCTAGCGAGTAGATTGAGTTTGAAGGAAGATGTATTTTGCTGCAGTAAATGTACTGCTGCAAAAAGGTAAGGATCTATGTCATTTTTTGTAATAAAACCATCTTTGTGTTTCACCATTTAATATATTCATCAGATATATTCCCAAGGAATATATATATATTTTATGAATATAATTATTATAATGTTATATATAATTATAATATATACATATATAAATATATATATATATATATATATATATATATATATATATATATATATATATATATATATATATATATATATATATATATATATATATATATTAAATTATTATATATATAATTAAAATTATAAACAATAATTATAAGAATCTTAAAAAAGCAACAATTAAAATTGATAATTTAAAAAAAAGTTTTATCTAATCTTCAGAAAACCGTTAAATTCATTCACAAACTTATTTGACACTGTTATGTCGTAGAATTATAAAGTTTTATAAGCTATCAAAACTACTAGTTTCACTTTTAACATGTAACTAATCCAAGAGAAAAGAAAGCTTGATAATGAAGTGAACCAGTAAATTATATGTTAATGTAAATTATATTAATTTTATTCATGAAAAAAGATTAATTCAGATCAGGCCAAAATAAATTACTTAAATTTAAATTTCTTGTATTACTTCAGAATTAATCAATATTATTTATAAATAGATAATGAAAATAAAAGGTGGGCTTTTGAAAAAAAGTCCATTTGTTCATTAGTAATCTCACAGAAATGTAGGAAAGAGTTAAATTTTTTGTTAATTAATTAAAGTGTAATTTGAAATTCAATGAATATTTAATTATTTACTAATTAAAGGCGAGAAATTTTAAAATATATATTAATGCAAGTTTATATAAATAATGTATGATTATAAAAAATATCGAGCTCCATGCCTAGGAGATCTAAATTGGGTAGTGCTAATTGTTATTACTTAATTAATTTATTAATATGAATTAGTGTAGTTTAATTAATTTCTGGGTAATTTAAATATATTAATCAGAAAATGTATAAATAATATGGTAATGTTTGATGAAATAAAGGTATTTTGTTGCCTTTTTTTTGTTTGCGTTCCTATTGTTGCTTTTATATTTCTTTTAATTATTGTATATTTTTCATAATTGCAGTAATATATATATATATATATATATATATATATATATATATATATATATATATATATATATATATATATATATATCACTTTCAACATGTAAAAAAAACAATAAATCATATTAATTCAATTCAGAAATAATCGATATTATTTATAAATAGATCAAGATATGATCACTTTTGGCTTTTGAAAATACTCTGCCTTTAGGAAAATGGAGGTGTGGAAATAAATATGTTTAAATACATAAAGAGTTAAACTTTTTAATAATTAATTAAAGTGTAATTTGAAATTTAGTGAATATTTCATTATTTAGCAATTAAACACATGGACATTTATTTAAATAATGTATGAGTATAATAAATATCGAACTATTTTTTAGTAGTGTCTTGAAGATTTTAAATAAATTTCTCATTTGTGGGAAATTAAATCTATTAGTCAGAAAATTTATAAACAATATAGTAAGTTAATAACAACATAGTAAAAGTACAGTAAAAACAATATAGTTGATGAAATAAATGGTTTAAAATGGTATATTCTTCATGTAACAATTTAAGAGAACATTCAATAAATTATCTTAATTTATTCATGGAACAAAAAATTAATTCAGATTCAGAATTAATCGATATTATTTTTATAGTTTTGGCATATGAAATGATCCCATCCTGAAGAAAATAAAGATGTAGAAAAATAAATATGTTTAAATAGATCCCGCTTTTCATTTTGATATAATTTATTTTGAATTAAATAATATTTATATAAGAAATTATCAGTTATCTCATAGAAAGATAATAAAATAGTTACAATTTGTATTAATTAATTAAAGAGTAAATTGAAATGTAAAATATCAGTTAATTACAGAGTATTAATTAATTAATTCCGATCAGTGGAATTTGGTTAGGAAAATATTAGTATTAGTTGAACAATTTGATGAAAATACTACATTTTTATTGTTACTACCATTTTTTTCTTTCTTTATCTCTTTCTTTATCATTTATTTAATATATCATTTATAATATCATTTATTTATTTAAGATAGCATTTTGTTAACCTTGTAACTTTGTTCAAATAATGTTGACAAATAAATCAAATCAAACAAAAAAGTTATAGTGATAGTGAATTTCGAAATATATATATATATATATATATATATATATATATATATATATATATATATATATATATATATATATATATATATACATATATGTATATATAATTTAATATAACTTTATATCATATTATTAAGTTTTTATATTTTAAAAGGACATATTTGCTGAAACTTATTTATTTTCAAAGAAATCATTTTATGAAAATTATTGTCATAATCACGGTTATTATTATTATTAGTAAAGTTTTACTTATTCGTTGTGTTTGTTTTAGTGAATTAAATTGTAATTAAAATGGTAATCTTAAAACCATTTATAAACGTGTGATGAAACCATTTAAAAATGTGGATTAATGAAGAAAATATAATCAAAATTTTTAAAATTTAGGAATAATTATTGCAATTTATTTGTAGACATTATTTGGACGAAGCAAGGGCGGTAACGAAATATGTCCATCTATAAATATAAATAAACCAAACTGCAAATTAGATGCATGAGATGACATCGAATAATTGGAAATTTTTCGATATATATATATATATATATATATATATATATATATATATATATATATATATATATATATATATATATATATATATATATATATATATATATATATATATATATATATATAATATTATATATATTCTATTCTAAAGAGCTAATTTGTTGAAAATTAATTATTTGCAAAAAAGTAATGTAAAAATTATTATTACACTTATTCTAATTAATTAAAATGTAATTAATAATTTAAAAGCATTTATAAACGCTTCAAAAAAATGTGGATTAATAAAGAAAATATCAAAATATTTTTAAAATTTAGGATAAGTTAATCCCGCAAACATACAAGACAAAATATTCTGTTTCTTTTAATTAAAGGATTAAGTAATAACTATAATGTTTTTAAAAACATTTAGATATATTAATATTTATCTTCTAGATAATGACCAAATAAACCACCACCGAAAATAAAATTAGTTCCCATAAAGTAAAGCAAAAGTAAAATTTTAAATTAAGTCGTCACTGAAACACCACGAGAACCAAGCACGAATTTGCAAAATGCAAAAAAATCGACACTGACCAGTAGTGATAGCCACTGCATGTTGACAAACTGTTTCTACCCCGATCTAGAGGGGGGCCGATTGGGCTGTGACGGCCGTCTAAAACGCTGTTGGTTTACTGAGAAATTTTATCAAAATACACCAGCTTTATACCGGACAATATTTAGTGTTCTGCATCGGTTCGCCCCCCTTTAAGCCCACCGTGTGCCGGAGGAGTGCGACGATGCTAGATCACTTTCTTCTAATCCATTGTTGCTAGTTTTCGGTTATGTCGAACCTCGTGACTTCTTCCTTTTCTTCTTTCTTTTTAATGAGCATTTTATCGCACGATAACAGGAAAAAAATTGTTTGTTTACTCAGTTTGATGTTGCCAAGATTATAAGGCAATTTGTTAAATCGTAAAATGGTAAATTATCATATTCCTTAAGGAAGAATTTTTGAAAATATTTTAGTATACCATAAATTACATTAAGTACATATATATATATATATATATATATATATATATATATATATATATATATATTTCAGCTTTGTTCCTTTTTTGATTATTTTCTTCAGAATATGGGTAAGTAGATAAAAGATATTAAAATCATTTTGTATCGGTTTGTCTTGACCTGAAAGTTTGTAGGGATTTTTTTAAGGGAAAGCTTTTTAGGAGAAAGCTTAAAGGATTAGTGAATTCTTCCTTCTTCCTTTTTAATGAGCATTTTATCGCACGGAAAGAGGAAAAAAATTGTTTGTTTACTCAGTTTTATTTTGGCAAGATTATAAGGCAATTTGTTAAATCGTAAAATGGTAAATTATCCTTAAGAAAGAATTTTTGAAAATATTTTAGTATACCATAAATTATATTATAGACATATATATATATATATATATATATATATATATATATATATATATATATATATATATATATATATATATATGAAATATATATACATATATAGACATATATAGACATATATAGACATATATATATATATATATATATATATATATATATATATATATATATATATATATATATATATGAAATATATATATATATATATATATATATATATATATATATATATATATATATATATATGAAATATATATATATATATATATATATATATATATATATATATATATATATATATATATATATATATATATATTTCAGCTTTGTTCCTTTTTTGATTATTACTAGATTATTTTGATTGATAGTAGATTAAAGATATTAAAATCATTTTGTATCGGTTTGTCTTGAGCTGAAAGTTCGTAGGGATTTTTTTAAGAGAAAGAGGAATGCATCGGCAAAAGTCTTGCACCCCCTTTTTATTTTTGTTTTGATACGAAACTAAATTGAGGTTAAAGGATTAGTGAATTCGTGCAAGAGAAAAATTGAGTAATTTTGTTTTTGTTCTTGGTTTTTATAAATATTAAAAAAAAAAAGATATGTATGTATCTAAAAATAAAATAAAATATATTCTCAAAAAAGGCTAAATTAATGTAAATATTGTTCAACTGATACTTCTTATTAATACGTAAACTTTTCGATGCTTGCCAATAATTAGGTTATTAATGTCTTGTGATAAATTGGTCTATTCTTCTTGAGCGGCTAAAATTATTTCCTGACGATTTCTTGGCGGGTTGTTCCTACGGTTAATGACTCTAGAAAGATAATCCTACATATGTTCGATTGGATTCATATCCGGCGATAATGGCGGCTGATCTAATTTGTTAATTCCAGCTTCATTTAGAGCCATCTAGACGATACCTAGGCCTATGCGGGCGGGCGTTATCATCCATATAGATAAAATTATTACCAATTTCTTGCGGTAATGATTAAATAACAGGTCTGTTGATATGTTTCAAGTAGAAATGTGCGTTCATTTTTTGTGAGACATGAATGAGCTCTGTTTTTTCATTGTAAAATATTTCTCCGCAAAACATTTCAACAATTTTTGCTTTATCAGTAAAAACGACCTGTCTCCATTGAGGCAATAACCAGGCCTGATGCTCTCTGGCCTATTGAAAACACCTTTGCCTTTGCTGATAACTAACAGGGGAACTCTAATTGGGCGTCTGCGATGCAGTCCAACGTTGAAAAGCCTTCTGGAAACCGTACGACTTGATATAGTACGATTGTACGTCCGTTGAAACTGAAATTGTAACGGTCTAATCGATAATGAGCGGGTTCTTCGTGCATATTGATCAAGATAACGATCTCATTTGTAACGTCTTTCATTTGTAACCCTTCTGCGGTCACTTCTGGGTAGTGAGGCAACATCACCAGTTTCTTCGACTCTTGGAATTGTTCTGCTAACAGTACTCCGTCAATATTTAAACGAGTAGCAATTTGATGTCGCGAGAAACCTTCTTGGTACAAGGCAATAATTCGGGCCTTATTAAACGCAGAAATTTCAGCCCCAGGCATTTTTATCGCTATACTGTACGATTAACACTAATAATCTGATGTAGTAAAACATCGTATAAATACATTGCTGGTAAGTGTTAATAAAAAAGATATTTTTGTTACGTTTATGTTTATTAATTTTTCTGATAAATAAATTCCTTGGCTTTTATTGCACATAGACGCCATATTGAAATTTACTTTTTTTTTAGATAAATAAGGGGGGTGCAAGACTTTTGCCGATGAGTATATATTATAATTATTTTATATCGGTTTGTGCGGAAAGTTTGTAGGAGTCTTTTAAGAGAAAGAAAAAACGCAAAAAGTGTATGTAAATATTTATTTAGT
This sequence comes from Cosmopolites sordidus, assembly GCA_031761425.1. NCBI lineage: Eukaryota > Metazoa > Arthropoda > Insecta > Coleoptera > Curculionidae > Cosmopolites > Cosmopolites sordidus. The sequence goes on along the minus strand of JARFXV010000194.1, from coordinate 416,161 downwards.
CTATATGTAACTACCATTATTAGGGGTTATACAAATATGCCTCAATCATAAATAAAAACAAATATTTATCATTGAAAATGGTTTTATTGTTTTTCAAAATATTTTCCACCATGATCGATACACTTTTGAATATCAATTTTCATAGCACTTTTTCCAGTCCGCCAAAATATGTATTTTGAACGTATCAACCTTCTTCTGGTGCGGAAAATCGTCGACCACGTAGTTTATTCTTCACGGAAGGAAACAAAAAGATATCATTGGGTGACAAATCAGGACTGTACAGAGGATGATCCATCAATTCGATGTTTTGACCGGTCAAATATTGAGTTGTTCGGTCCGATGTGTGAGAGCTCGCGATGTAATGGTGAAGAATGATTCTGCATCGCTGGTTATTTTTATTATCTCTTCAAATACTTTTGGCAAATAAATGGTTGTGTACTATTCAGAATTGACCGTTCTACGATTTTCTAAAGGTATTGTAGTCGAACTGTTTCTTGCGCGAACAAATTTGGTTGACCCCCTATAGTCCCCTATATATACTCCTATAGTCGACTGCTGTTTACTTTTGGGCTGTGTTGGGCTTTGGGCTATGTTACTCATAGATGCAAGATTCGTCAGCTTTGTAGATGTTATACACCGCTTTTGATGCACTACGATTGTATTTTTGCAGCATTTTTTTGCACCAATCAACATGAGTCTTCTTTTGAGCGATTATCAAATTATGTGGAATTCAATGCGCACAATACGGTTTTTTTACAGCAAAATGTTCATGTAAAATCTTGTGTATGCTTGTCATACTAATGTCCAGGGATGCCTCAATCTTACAGGATGTCACATGACGATCTTGCTCTATCAGTTCGCGCAGAGTATCGATGTTTTCTCGCGCAACAACCGATTTTGAACGACCTTCTTTAAATTCGTCGGTGACGGGAAGACGGCCGCGATTGAATTCACTAAACCAGTGATATATAGTGGTTTTAGATGCTGCCTCATTGTCAAAAGTCGAAATGAGTTGATCGATCTACTGTTGTTGAGATAATCCATGTGGAAAGTCGTACTAAATCAAGGCACGAAAATTCTCTCCGAGTTAATTCAATTCATTTAACAACTCTTAAGGCGTCCGCACGATAAAACCTTCTGTATATGTATACAGTCAACAATGTTAAACTTTACAGTGTATATGTCAGATGGCGCCTAGCAACACCAAGCCGGCCACGGTGGTCTGGTGGGTTAGTTGCCTACCTGGCAATCCAAAGGTAGCTGGTTCGATTCCAGCGCCCGGAATTCTTCTGTCCGTCTTACTTCCTATCCCACACACACTTACATACACTCACATATAAACACACACGCCCACACATGACAACGAATTACCCCTCAGTCACGTCAGTTAAAGGCTGGGTAAGGCCGGATGCCTTCTGAGAAGTGTTCTACGTTGGTCACTCGCCAGTCGGTAGGCTTCCTGATAGACTTATGGGTAGGCACATAACCAAGGGTTGATAGCCTGAGGGGGTGCTGGCCTGGGTTTGTCGGTAGCTGATGACCGTGGTTCGGAACCCACGTTAAGCTGTAGGTCCAGTCGCTAAATAGCCTTAGATGCTGATGCGCCTCTAACTGTAAATCCTTTCCTTTCCTTTCCGGACACATAAAATGCAACCCTCGTAAATACAATTTTTTTTGGGATTAAAAAACGAAAAATAACGGCTTTTTTAAATTGAGCGCCTTTTTTAATAAAACACAGATGGCGTTGTGAATTTGTCTCGGTCTAGTGTTATTTCAGATGTGTAATGCATACCATTTATAAAAACGGAGTCGTACACAACAACGCATTAAAATTTTTGAATTATTTTATGAATATGGGCGTTAAGTGAAAAATGTCGAATTGTTAAATAATTTCAAGAAACTGGTTTTATAGAAGGAAAAATAAGAGCAATATATAGTCGAAGTGGCTGTCTACAAGAACATTTGGTAAGTGAAAGTATTGCTGTAGATCGAGAAATTTCCATTAGTCGACGCCCACAACAATTTGGACTCAATGAGTCCACAACATGGCATATTTTACAAAAAGGTTTAGCTCTGAAGGCATATGTGGTTCAAATAACACAGGAACTAAAACTACTGGATCATTCGAAATATCGTGGATTTGTCAATTGGATTAAATAACAAACATGATTTTTCTCAAAAAATCACCTTTTCACATGAAGCACACTTCGAAATTGGTGGCTACGTTGAGGTGAGAAAAATCCACAATTGATCCATGAGAAACCTTTACATTGCTTGGTATGCATTATGGTCGGGAGGTGTAATTGGACCATATTTCTTTCAGAATGCTGCTGTTGAAGCTGTAACTTTGCTATCGTGAGATGATAACTGGATTTTTGTAGGCTGAATTGAATAATATTGATCTCGAGAATATGTGCTTCCAACAGGATGGTGCTAGACCTCACTCTGCGAATTAAATAAGAGACGGTGATGTTAATGGCCATCAAGATCGTGTGATTTGACACCGTTGGACTATTTTCTTTGGGGTTCCGTGGATAGTCTATAAAAACAATCCGCAACCCGTTCCTGAATTAAAGAATGAAATTATTCGAGTCATTGGTGCGATAGAGTCACAGTTATGCATTAATGTCATCTAAAATTTTGACAAAAGAGTGGGCCTGCAAGAGTGGGTCTGTGGAACTGCAAGAGAGGGTCAGATATTGTCTTAAAAACTCAACTTAACTCATCATAAAGGTCAACTTAAAAACTAGATTGAAATAATGCAATACATTAAAAATCAAATTAATATATTTTACTAAAAAGTAAGACCCAGCCAATCCTGGTGGGCACTATGAAAGATTTACTACATTTGAAACAACTAAAATTCATCATATCTTAAACCTTTAGTACTAATAAGCATTTCAATGCCTTTAATAATAAAATATTTTCTTTTTACTGCCAGGGATTCACAGATAGCAGCGATTAGATTTTTGTTATTTTAGAAACACGAATTTTTCGCGTTTCGCGCCCTCCATCCACCCGAGATTATTTTCTAAAATAATCCCGTATCTGCACTATTTGGTAGATGGGATAAGGTTTCCGTAGTCGAAAGCTACTCACAAAACCGTTATCTTCTCTTCCATTGGTGTTTCCGCTGCTTGGCCGCCGACGGGGTGGGCCAAGCGCTTCGCACCACTCCCCTCTGGGGGACAAGTACCAGGGGGGGGTGTAATCTTAAAGTATTTATTTTCCGATCACACTGATGGTGTTTCGGTCAATATATATATCTCTTACCTTTGAACCTGAAAGAGAGAAAAAACTTCACTTCACTGCACATCGCCAATTTCTTTCCTTTTTTTCAAACGGGGACATAGTCCCATCCCGCGTTGGGCAACAGTCAACCTAATCCTCCATGAGTTGGAGTTTCGGTCTTCTGTGCCGTCGACCACCCAAAGCTGCGATGTCTTCCGGACGATAGTCCGTTAACCTTCGCAGTTCTTGATTTGGGTGGTCCCGTATCTTCAGAAAGGCTTTCTCTGCCTTTTCTTGCATGCACTGCCTAAAGGGAGTCCACATCATCTCTCTGTGTATCTGTACATTGGAGATGTACCAAGGGGCATCGAGAGCTAGTCTCACTAGCTTGTTCTCGTAACTTTCCAATTGCTTGATGTAGGATTTTGCCGCGTAGCCCCACGCGATCGATCCGTACATCATAACGCTTCTCACTAATGATCTGATCATTAGGATCTTTAGCTTCACGTCTAATTTGCTTGTTCTGCAAATTAGCGGGTAAGCTATCTTCACAACAGACACGGCTTTACACCGTGCGTTCTTCGCATGTTGCCTCCATGACATCGTCTTGTCGAAGGTGACACCTAGATACTTTACAGTATCCTTCCATGCCACTCTTTCGCCTTCTATTTCCAGTTGATGACCGGGTCTGCTCTTTCTCTGCGAGGCGTGTATAGCCTGTGTCTTGGTGATGTTCACCTTGATCTTCCAGGCTATCAACCACTCCATCAGATCGTCCAGGTGTTCCTGGACGAATCCGACGGCGCGGTCCGGAAAACACGAATTCTTCATAGAAATTCACTTTTATATTCATTCAGCCCTCAGGCTATCAACCCTTGGTTATGTGCCCACCCATAAGTCTATCAGGAAGCCGGCTGGCTGGCGAGTGACCAACGTAGGACACTTCTCAGAAGGCATCCGGCCTTACCCAGCTTTTAACTGGCGTGACTGAGGGGTAATTCGTTGTCGGATTTTACACCCTTGCCTAGAAACAATCACAGACATTTTGGTGTAGATATGTGTGGGCGTGTGTGTGTGTATATGTGAGTGTATATAAGTGTGTGTGTAGAAAGTAAGACGGATAGAAGAATTAAAGAAAAACACGCATTCGAGTGCTGGAATGGAATCAGCTATCTTTGAATTGCCAGGCAGACGACTAACCCACCAGACCACCGCGGCCGGCAGGACCTCTTTCAACCTTCGTCTCCAACCAAATAGATCTCCAGCAGTTTCTTGCCAATTTTGTTTTACTGTTTTTGTTACAGCTTATTCGCCCTTTTATAATTTTCCTTGGTATTGCTAAGGGTGGGATCTAGAGAATAAAGAGGTTGAATCGGGCATGAACAATTGCAGTGGATGGTAGTCATCAAACCTAACTCTTGTGAGCCGAAGAATAATAAGTTCCACATAACATTGGCTTGTTGGTATGGAGGCGTTTTAATGTTATAAATAACCAATAAAAAGAATCATTAGAAAATTTAAATTTTAATTAAAATTTAAATAAAAATAAAAATTTAAAAATTCTATTTAGAGATCTTAATCTTTGCTTATTTATTTAAAATGAATTTCCATCAAGTATCGGCTACCTCAGTTAAATTTAGCAAATCGTAAATTTATTGATTGCCGTTATACTAAGTATTTGTATCTAATTTCTCAATCAATCTAGTAAAACATAATTAACACTAAAAATATAACGTCCTTGAACTAAAATTCAGTCAATGATCAGCTCATTAACCGCCTAACTTAATTGGACTATAGTTATTCCGCATATTATAATGCTTTCTTTCACGTAATGGCTTGATCTTCGACTTCCGGGTGGATTCCCTGCGTTTCGAGCAGGTGTGAAGTTCAAATTTCAGAACAGATTTAATAGATTATTTATTCTTCTGCATATATGTATATTAAGTGGTTTTTTAGTGACAATTATAATGAGACAAATGTTGAATGCTTATAAATACTATTTCAGTTGAATGAACAGACATGAATTTATATCCAAGATACTGAAACAGTTTCTTGTTTGACACATTTATTATTATTATAATTATTAAAATCTATTATTCCTTTTCGGGGCGCAGGGTGAGTATGCTGTTATAATATTTATGTGTAATTTGTGTAAGTCTTAATAATTTCTTTCTAGGAGGGTTTTTCTGATTTCCTCTGCGATTGTTCTCTTTCATATCATATAGGGTATTCATCATATGACGATTGGACTCTTCCATATCATATTTATTGTTTATTTTACAGATAGGAGGGTTGCATGAATATGATTCTGGCTGGCCTTCGACGTTTTCATTTACCTTCTGGTTTCAAGATGTGGCCTGTACATGAATATCAATCCCCGCGCTGAAACCACTGCCTCCATGAATCCTGCGCCTCTGAGGGGTCACTGGAAAGCCAGTGGGTCTCCCTCCTCGTCGTACCCATGTTAGATAAGTTCCTTTATCACCGTTGGATAGTTCATTGTTCAAGCCACGTTAGCCCGAGTAATCTTTTACTTGTTTCTGGTGCTAACGTCCGGTGTCTAGAGGTTCGTGGATGTGGTGATTGAATACTAGTTTTATGGGTGTGCGTTGTAAAGTGGACACAACATCCGAATGATGCATGGACATGGGTGATTTTTCCTTTTTTTGATTTTTTCAGTGACATTAGTTTGACCCGTTATTTGTTATAATACTATATTTATAATTCTTTTGGACTATTACAGGGTGATTATTTAGTGCGTCCGAACTTTAAATAACCGAATAAGATGTACAACATTTTAACAACTAAGTTAGATGCCTTGAAATTACACAGGCCAACAAAAAAATATTTGTAAAAACTTTTTAAACCGATACATCTAAATCTTGTGTATTTTTAGGTGTTGAAACCGTAATCTGTTATCACTTTTTTTTGTATCACCCACAGTTCTCTCACAATATGACATCGATTATATTTCAAAATAGGGAAAATTTAATACATAAAAAATAAAATTTAAACCTGGTCCAGGTACAATCAAGGAAATAACCAAAATTCTACAAGAAATTTGGCGAACCGAACGGATTCCGGAAGATTGGAAAGATGCTCTAATCCATCCACTACACAAGAAAGGAGATAGAACAGATGTAAACAACTATAGAGGGATATCTCTTCTCCTAGTTTGTTACAAGATTCTACCTCAGTGTCTACTAGACAGAGCACAAGGACAGTTGGAACCTAAAATTGGTGAATATCAAGCAGGTTTTCGACCGGGCAGATCCTGCCCTGGACAGATCCTGCCCTGGACAGATCCTGAATCTAAAGTTGATCCTAAGACATCAAAAACTGTACAATAAAAATCTCGTCTGTACATTTGTAGATTTCAAAAAAGCATATGATTCTATAGACCGCGAATCTTTATTCCGAATCTTGAAAGAACAAGGACTAGATCTGAAAACGCTGGCAATTATTAAAGCAACATTAACTAACACAAGGTCAAAAGTTAAATTCATGGGTGACATCTCAGAGCCCTTCGAAATTAAAACTGGAGTGAGACAAGGGGATGGACTCTCGCCACTCTTATTTAACTGTGTTCTAGAAAAAGTAATACAGGAGTGGCGTGAAAAAAAGTCGGCCCTGAATATTGACCAGCCCATTAAACTGGGGAGAACCAACATCAAAATTGATTGTCTGGCGTTTGCTGATGATCTAGCAATTTTAGCTCAAGATGTATTAACGGCATAGAAACAGATTGAAATTCTAAAAGAAACAGCAGAAAAGGTAGGACTCCAAATTTCCTTTGAAAAGACATAATACATGACCTGCAACAGACTAAGAACGCCATTTCTAAAAACAAAATATGGTAACATCAGACGAGTCTATCAATTCAAATATTTGGGTGAAATAATCATGGAAAATGGGTTGGAAAAAGCGGCCAATAAGGGTAGATGTTAAAAAATGGAAACGGCATTGAGACTTACACAAAATATTTACAACAAAAAATGCCTATCTAAAAACACAAAACTGAGACATTACAACACAGTTATTAAGCCAGAATGTCTATAGGGGGCAGAAACGCTCATTTTGAATAGAAAGAGAGACATCGAGGACATTGAAAAGAAAAGAAGGAAAAAAATCATAAGAAAAATCCTAGGCCCCAAACAAATAAATACAACAACATACCGACTTCGAGAAAACTAAGAAATCAAACAGTACACAGATATACATAGTGATATGAGAAAAAGAAGACTTAAGTTTTACGGTCACTTAAAACGGATGAATCCAAATAGGCTAACTAGACAAATAGTCGAATTTTATGAAAGTAGGTGTGGAGCTAAAGTAGAAATAATTAAATGGATTGCTGCAATTAAAGAGGACCTAAGATCAGCAAATATAACACAAAGTGAAATTCATGATAGAGGCTGTTTCAGACACAAGGTTGATGTTTGGAAGGTTGGCCAGAGAGAAAAATGTAGGAAGACTGGAACAACTTGGTCTGACGAAAGAAAAAAAGCTCATAGCGAAAGAATGAAATTAGTATGGGCGCAAAGGAAGGCTAACAACAACAAGTGTGCGCATTCGCACACTTACCCCCGTTGTTATTTTTATGAAGAAACAATGAATTTGTTGTAAAAAATGTGATTAATGCTGTTTATTTTATTTCAGATTTTAATCATAATGCCACGAAATTTTCAAAGAAAAAAAACCTGAACGAACTCTGGATACTGAATTGCAAATTTTTCGAGCAAAAGAACATATAGCTAGTCGAAAAAGTAAAAGAGCTGCTGCAAGTGAGATCGGTATCAGTGAGTCTTGTCTACGAAACAGATTTAAACTTAATACAACTGCTTCTTCAATGGGTCGGTGGAAGCCAACGTTTAACGAGGGATAAAAAGTAGAATGTGTGAATCATTGTAACCAAATGGACGAAAGATATTTCGGTTTGACCATAACCAATTTGCGACGGCTTGCTTATGAGTATGCTGCAGCTAATAAAATTGATTTTTTTTTAAAACGCCATCCAGAATTAACCTTTTGCCAATCTACAGCAACTAGTCTAGCTCGAGCAATATGAACTTGTATGAATTATATAAGAAGTATAACTTCAAACCAAACCGTATCTATGATGTTGATGAAACAGGAATGAACACTATTCCGAAAAAAACTACTAAAGTTGTGTCAACAAAAGGAAAAAAAGTGGTGGGTAAAGTTGTGTCAGCAGAACGAGACATCGTTCAGTTCAGTAACATCGACAGTAACAGTCATTTGCTGCATGAGTGCTACTGGACATTATGTTCCACCTGCATTTACTCATCATCGGAATAGATCTCGTGATTATTTATTAAATGGTGCACCTTCTCAGAGCATCTGCATTGTATCTGATAGTGGTTTTGTCAACAAAGATCTATTTTCGAACTGCAATCAATCAAACTTCAAGATCGAACTGTAATGAATTCCGAAATAATTACAGGTTGTCCTTATAAAACAAAAAACGACTCGAAGAAAAAAAAACCTAAGAAAAGAATTCGTAAACCAGCATTGAGTAATGCTGCGCCTTCCGGACATGAAAATAAAAAAAACTGTACTGACGAAAAAAAAAGTTGGTGAAACAGTCAGAGGGTTCTAAATTTTTGTCCACTCTGTAAGGAACAATATACAGAACCTCCTAGTAAAGAATGGATCGAATGTATTAAATGCATGGATTAGTGGCATGTACAATGCACTTTTTATGAAGGAGATAGTTTTGAGTATGATTATTGCCAAGAAGATTCCTCCTAAAATTATCATTGAATTTCTTTTTAAGTCCCTTTTTAGTCAAATAATTTTATGTGATTTTATATTTATAAGCCGATCTCTAATTATACATTGATCTAGTCTTCAAGACAATTTGTTATTAAGACATTTATGACTATAAAACTTATCCTCAATACGGGTCAAGTGGGCGCATTTTGAATTTTTCTAATTTGTTTTTTTTTCTTTAATTGTCAAGGTCTTATGTGTTATTTCTTAATTTAATTATTAGTTCAATAAATACTTTGTCATATGCATGGTTTCATTTTTCCTAATTTCTTATGCTTTAATTTTGATACTACTTTGAATGCTTAAGTGTGCACACTTGCCCCGAATGACTCTACGATAACATATTTTACTTCAATGTGAATATTTTCTCTGTAAAGTTTCTTGTATAGCTTGACCAATACTATAAGTGACCAATACTAGTCAACCATCATGTTGATATTCCACCGTCCTGGTACCATTTCTCCATCTCCTTCATGTCCTGATGGAACCGTTTCTTCTGCTCTTCACTCCCATCGCCTACTTTTTTAGGAAAAAAGTTAAGATGGTTGTGCAAGAAGTGGCTCATCAGACAACCCAGATTTTTTAACTTGTCTATCACATTAGCTGCGATAAGTTCATAGTTAGGGCTTTTCACATTGCCCAAAAACTTAGTCACAACTTATTTAAATGATATCCAAGCCGCTTTTTCCTTTGTAATCATCCTTGATTCAAAGTTGGAATCGAACATCATTTTACAAATATCAGACCCAACGAAAACCCCTTGTTTCAGTTTGGCTTCTGATAAATGAGGAAATTTTTTACACAAATATTTAAAACATTTACTATCTTTAGGCAAGGTTTTTACAAATTGTTTCATTAAGCCTAACTTGATGTGTAGTAGTGGTAGAAGAATCTTTTTTGGGTCAACTAAAGTTTTATGCAAAATGTTCTTCTCGCCAGGTGTTAACATTTTTCTTACGGTCAATTGTTTACTGGACCAATGTTGATTCCTTGCTCTGCTGTCCCACTCACATATAGACATGGAAACTTTTTAAATCCCTTTTGATGACCAATGATCATGGAGAAAATTTTTAAATCTGCTCATAGCATCCAATCGTGAGCTGGATAGTTAATTTTCTGTAAAATCATGTTCAGATTTTCGTAAGTTCCTTCATGTGGACTGAATGTGCAACAGGCAGCGAAGCATAAGTATTTCCTTTGTGTAACAGGACTCTTTTTAAACTAGTTTTTGATGAGTCTATAAAAAGCCTCCCATCTTCCTTCTTGTACTCAATGCCAAATTCGTTTATTAGACTACCAATATTATGGCAGTAAACCAAATCCGTTTTCTGCTTGAAAAACTGGGTAAACTGTTGATCTCTTGTTCTACAATGGTAAATATATGTTCCAGATTTCAATAAATGTTTTTCCTTTGGCTTAAAACCAAGCAACTTTGCTTTTTCCTTAGTCAAACCCACTAAATCATTTAGCTCAGCATGTGTAAACAATTGTGGTTTTAAATTTTCTGAAGAACATTGAAACTCATCATCACCCTGTCGACTTTCATTAATTCGACACTGGACTGTAAAACGTCATCACTAGACTGAGGTGAGGTGTAAATAAGGAATCACTGGGTAAAAACAAAAACACTTAAGGTAAAAACTGAACAAAACAACACACAACAAAATACCAAAAATGTGGTTTATAAAATTCCCTGCGAATGTGGCAAATTTTATATAGGTCTGGACATCTAGACCGTTAGATGTTAGAATAAAAGAGCATAAAAAACCTTCTTAGAAAGGGCGATTTTAATAAATCTAGAATTTGTCAACACGCATGGGAATTGGGTCAAAATCAATTGGAATAATCTCAAAATGGTATTAAAAGAATCGGTAACAAAATACAGAAGATTAAACGAAACCGTTATAATTAATTTAAATAAAAATAACTGTATTGCTATGCCTTTGGTAGATTTAAATTCAATATTGTTCCCGTATATATTTTTTAGAACATTTTTATATTTTTAAAATTTTGTTCGTTAGGCAAATTTGTTACAAACAAGAATCACTGTGAAATTTGTATCCGTTTGGTTTTTGTTTTTACCCAGTGATTCTTTATTTACATAAGAACAGATATTTTTGATATTTTTGAGTTTCAGATCGTGGCGAAAAATCCAAATAAAGAAAAAAATATATGAACTCGCCATAATTACTCAGACATTATAAACACAACATACTTTGTGAGGTGTCCAACATTTTTCTTCTCAACAACTTTCTTTTCTTTGTATTTCCAAGACATCTATTTATGAATATTTGGGGTTTTTTTCATGGTTGAATTGTACGTCTTCATATTGGTGTATGATTCGATGGCACCAAATTTTTTTCATGCTGGCTAATATTATTTTCGTCTTCTCTGTTCAGATATCTGTATCACAAATGTTAGCAATGTTAAACCTCAGCAGATCTTTTTTCAGACCCATACTAATAAATACGAATATCTGTCCTTAAAAAGGAGATTGGAACTGCCATTTCTTACCAGTCTAGCGATTAACACATTAAAAATCTTCTTCAATCTAGATTAATCTAGCGATTAACACCTTAAAATCTACAATGAAATCTTCAATTCTAGAGAGTTTATCTTGTTTCATAAAATCTACTGATGTTTTTAGTATCAAAGGATATAGCTAAAAAATCGGTGAAATTTGGAGATTTATTCAAAAAAAATATGGTAATTGGTCGATAATTCTAGAAAATGGAAACCAAAATACAACGACCTGGAGGAAGGTGAAAAAAGCACTAAAATATAAAAGAAATAACAAGAATGAACATTTTTTTGTTAGTCCTTTTAAGGACGGTCTTTACTAAAGATGAAAATTAAAATTAATTTTGATATTTGCGTAAGCTGTTAGAATGTTTAAAATTAGCTAATATTTTAACTATTTATTTTTGCTATTATTACCATTTATACTAATTGATAATATTTTAAATGTTGATTTTTTTATGGACAAATAAAAATCCTGGTGAAGATTCAGAAGAGAAAGGTTGATTTATCGAAAATACAAGGCTTGTAAGGGGCGTCTTAACCTCATTTACGTTAGCAATTTTTTTATTTTATATATATTGGACCAAGACATAAAATATTATACGAGGGTGTTCAAAAATACGCGGTCTGACCAAGAAAATACAAGATTTTGATTATTCGTTTGATAATCCTGTCTTTTAAACAGAAAATATTAGCCGTAATTTTTCCTGAAGACGGAACCGTTTTGGCTTTCTTTGGTGCACATTCATTCACTGTTTGGTCTGCTGTTTTATCTTATTTATCTAATGTATACACATTAAATCTCGTTTATCTAATGTGCATATGAATAATATAGAGTATGATATATAATTTATATAATTTCATCTTCAAAGAGGGATAAGACAATGATATTTAACATTCTTTTGATGATTGATTCATGACGATTTGATATATTGATGACAAAAGGATTTGGTGCCCTTGGAAAATGTTTTTTTCTTTACCTTGCCAGCAACTTAATCAGCAGTGACTTCATTATTGTCGTTTAAAAAAATTTCTTGTCCGTATGTGTCATTCAGATTACAAAATAAAAAATAATTGCTGAGGCCAAATCTGGAAAATAAAGAGGTTCTTTATGGGCGTTGAAACTAGAGTTGTAGATTATTGTCATCGAAAGGTAGCTTTTTGGGGTATTGTGATTAAATCAAAACACCTCAGCACACCTTTAGTCGACTTTTGCATTTCATTATGTCACGAATTTTCTTCTTATTCGGACAACTGTCAAGATATTTATGTCAATCATAAGTGTTAATCTCAGAAAATTCATTTACAATTTTGTCACGCTTTAAAAATGGGCGATTACTTTATTTTTCATATTAAATTAATTTATTTTTCATGAGTCGAGGAAAAAGGAAATCACAAGGTGTTATATTGGGACTATACGGTGGTTTTGCATCAATTTATTGATGATCCTTCTTTTTGACATTTTGATTATTTCTAGATCCACTGACGAGTTTCCAGCTCCTAGGAGTATATGCTTAAGTTTTGCCACCTCGTACACTGAATTTATAGCACAACTATGTTCAGATGTTCACACATCACAAACACCCACACACACTTTCACACATTTGTAGTTTTTCAGTTGAGTTCTTAAGCATGTATCGGAAGTACAATCAGGAGGAAGAGTACTGAAAATCAAAAATTCGTGATGTCTGCGTTACAGAATATAGAAAAAAAAAATTAATGAAGATAATGCTAGACAATAATGTCCTAGGCTAATTGAAAAGTACACCTATAGAGAAGTAAAAGAAATATATAATCAACTACATTTTGAAGTTTTATCCTTCATATGAAGATATGTGAAGTTTCAAATCGTTGTGTCATTCATTCATACAAAAACAGCGGCTTAAAATAAATATGTCAGTTTTAATTTTTAATATGAAAAATATTGAAAATCGTGCAGGGATTTAATTTTATATAAAAAAAGGTTTAAAGACAATGGAAAGTCATAGTGAAATGGTAAATGTATTAGGGGATAGGATTTGATCCGTCAAAAACAATGGTTTGTAAGTGGGTAGGTAAGCTTCAACGTACCAGTCTGGATGATGATCGTCGTTCTGGACGTCCAATAAGTGCAACTACTGAGCAAATAATTAATTCTATTCATGAGATAGTTATGGTTAACAGACAATTGACTTTGAGTGAATCATCTCAAGAGATCGGGTGTCTCATATTTTAAAAATATTTGGGATTGAGAAAACTATGTGCAAGATGGGTGCTGCATTTATTAAATTCTGATCAAAAACTACTTCGACGACTTTCTAACGAACATGAGGATTTTTTCGAAAGAATAAAATTGGTTTTAAACGTCGTTTTGTAACTATGGATGAAATTTGGGTTTACTACTATGATCCTGAACTGTGACAACAAACCGCAGAGTGGACTGAGCCCGGTTGTTTAGATCTGATGCAGCCAAATGGGTCAAAATCGCCCAAAAAGATTATAGCATCAATTTTTTGCAATAGATTTTGTTAATTGATTACCTTCAAACTAGTACAACAATAAAAAGACAGTATAACTGAACCTTTTTGGATCATGCAAACATTCGTGAGAAAAGACCTGATTTAGCGAAGAAAAAAATCATTTTTCATCAAGACAACGCACCGGCTCATAGAGGTGTTCTTGCAATAGCCAAATTTCCACTATGAATTGTTGGAGCAACTTATATTCACCAGATCTGGCCGGCCCCCTCCGATTTTATCTGTTCCTAAACCTCAAAAAAATTCCTACGTGGTAAACTTCTTTCACCAAATGAAGAAGTTATAGCAGTCGTAGATGAATATTTTGAAGGACTTCCAGAAAATCACTTGGGAGATGGAATAAATTACTTGGAGAACCGCTGAAAAAAATGTATTGAGCTTAAGAGATAATATACGGAAGAATAAAATCATTTTTTCAACTCTAAACTTGGTTTATCATTTTCGCTCCGCGAATTTTTCAATTATCCTTGTATTATTAAAAAAGAAACAGCAAATTTTATTTATAATCTAGAATTAAATTAATAACAAATAATATGAAAAAATGTTAACTAACCTTTGGTAGTGAATGTGCCTTGATTTTAACTTTTCGGAAAAAAACATTTTTGATTTGAATCTTTAGAACTACGAACATGAAATTTTTAATAATACTTCAATATTAATTAAAACTTCTAAATATTATTTATTTTTGATTATTATTAATGATAAATATTTTTGATTGATTTCGCGGTTGGCTCTTGGTGAAACACAGTAACAATGATGATCATTTACACACTTGGTATTTGTTTTACAGTATATTCAAGATATTCTCTGACATGTTTCGGCCTCGTCATCATTCTCAAGGAGAGTTTGTATAAACTTTTTTTGAACTTGGTTTAGTTGCGGCATTTTCTCGATGGAAATGCATACTAAATTGTATACATAAAACAAAGTTGTCAAATTTCCACTTATATTTCTCTGTAAAACATAACGCGTTTCGCTACACTGTAGCTTCTTCGGATAGTTGACAAACAATGAAATTGTATTGTGACAAATAGTAGGTACTAAATGATTAAGTAATTTTACATTTTTTTTTCCTGGGAGTTCCTAGAACCCTTCCTCAGACTGTTTTTTGACCTATTTAATAGCAGAGAATGATTGAAATCTATTTGGTCGTGAAAGACATCTGTGTATGTACCATCTGTGTATGTACTCTTATTTTCTATGTGTAAGATTTTAAAATCATTATTAAATGTATGTTTTTCTTTAATAGGCAATTTTTTTATTTAGATAGCTGTGCTTGTTTTCTGCGATTCTGAGTTTAAATGATTATTTAAACTATATTTATATTAACGCTGTTAAGATATTTTTTAAGTTATTCAGATATATGTCCATAAGAAGCTACAGTGTAGCGAAACGAGTAATGTTTTAGAGAAAAAATATAAGTGGAAATTAGACAACTTTGTTTTATTTATACAATAAACTTGTTTTTAAGTTTATACATAACTCTCTTTGAGACTGGTCGCGAGGCCGAATGAAACATGCCAGAGAATAACTTAAATATATTGTGAAACAAATTATTGTCATTATTATCATGAATAATTTTAACAGTAAGATTGTATCAAAGGTATGTCAAAATGCTACAAAACGTTTAAAAAATAAATTCTATCTAAAAGAATATTCTTTACTTAATTCTTAAACCACTGTGAAAATTTCAAATCGATTGACTAAGCCGTTCACACGTTATTATAATTTAAAATTATCGTAATTTTATATGTGATCTTATGGAGCTTTACTAACATAATTACTTAAACACGTTACAAATATACAAAGAAAAGCTATAAAGCATTGCAAACTTTCAGATTATGTAACTTAAGCACATTTGAAACCTATAAAACCACAGTTTTATTAATATTCATTTTCAGTACTTTGTCTTCGATTGTACTTCTGATACAGCCGATACGCCCTTAAAGTGTTTGCTATCATTTCTCTTATAGTGTGGATAATTCTTGAACCAGTAAAGTTTGATGGACGACCTTCACAAAATCCATGACTGAAATTTGTACGTCCACGTTTAATTTCAACAAAAAATTTATTTCTTGACAATAAGTTTCTTTAAAACTATATTACTAAAACTACCTGGCTGTATTTTGATCTATCAATGATATTTATCATAAAAAAATCAAATTTTACAATGGTAACAATAATAAAATAATGTTAATGATAATTTTTACCAACTGTTTACGGATAAATACATGTATACATGATGAATATCATGTATATTCTATTCAAGGAATTTACCATGTCATTTGGTAGCTAAGTATGATGCAAAATTACAAAACTATTTATGCTATGAAGCATCAGAAATTATTAAGTAATTCGATAGTAAACAATTCCGAAGAAACTTTCATCGTGGACCTCCATAGAAATTGACCTTTGGACATGCTTGACTTTTAAATCATGACGTTGTTGCCAAATAATAGTCGATGAAGGCTAAGAATACTATTTACGCGTTATTTCAATCAAACATGTATATTTTCTATATATGTGACTGTTTAGTTATAGTGGCATCTAAATTGTTGGACAGCCACCGAAAGTGGTTCAATGCTAACCGAGTATTGATTGACAATTATCAAATTTTGCATTCTCAAGCGTACTATATGGAAATTTTTAATCACATGTTTTCAAGAATTTTATAGGTTTATAGGTATCGATTGTACATCCGATACAGCCGATACGTCCTTAAAATATTTGCTATCATTTCTCTTATAGTGTGGATAATTCTTGAACCAGTAAAGTTTGACGGACGACCTTCACAAAATCCATGACTGAAATTTGTACGTCCACGTTTAATTTCAACAAAAAATTTATTTCTTGACAATAAGTTTCTTTAAAACTATATTACTAAAACTACCTGGCGGTATTTTGATCTATCAATGATATTTATCATAAAAAAATCAAATTTTACAATGGTAACAATAATAAAATAATGTAAAGAGATGTTTTATTAAGTTAATGATAATTTTTACCAACTGTTTAAGGATAAATACATGTATACATGATGAATATCATGTATATTCTATTCAAGGAATTTACCATGTCCTTTGGTAGCTGAATATGATGCAAAATTACAAAACTATTTATGCTATGAAGCATCAGAAATTATTAAGTAATTCGATAGTAAACAATTCCGAAGAAACTTTCATCGTGGACCTCCATAGAAATTGACCTTTGGACATGCTTGACTTTTAAATCATGACGTTGTTGCCAAATAATAGTCGATGAAGGCTAAGAATACTATTTATGCGTTATTTCAATTATACATGTATATTTTCTATATATGTGACTGTTTAGTTATAGTGGCATCTAAATTGTTGGACAGCCACCGAAAGTGGTTCAATGCTAACCGAGTATTGATTGACAATTATCAAATTTTGCATTCTCAAGCGTACTATATGGAAATTTTTAATCACAACATGTTTTCAAGAATTTTATAGTTTATAGG
Source organism: Cosmopolites sordidus (assembly GCA_031761425.1). Taxonomy (NCBI): domain Eukaryota; kingdom Metazoa; phylum Arthropoda; class Insecta; order Coleoptera; family Curculionidae; genus Cosmopolites; species Cosmopolites sordidus. The sequence goes on along the minus strand of JARFXV010000194.1, from coordinate 398,620 downwards.
GTAAATAAAAGAAGATTTTTTAGACAATATCTATGAACTAACTTTACTGGCATATAGCCTATTTTGTGGTTTCCGGGAATTTTATGATTACACTTTTGAAAAATATCATACGTCTTTTATAATTTTTTTTTGTTTTTGTTAGATTATTTCGATTTATAGACCTAGGCGAAACAGTTATTTTTAAGTAACACTTACTAAAATAACAGCTTTATGCATTTTCTAGAAATTATTAAATGAAATGCATAACAGAAACTACAATCGTGCAATATACGCACTAAACAGATTTATTAGATGAAAAAGGAGTAGGTATAAAGCCACAATACAGAAATCGTTAAAGAATAGATATAACAATTTGATTTTAAATTGTGTTTTAAATGCAAGATTCTGATAATCTGCTGAACAGTGAACACATATTACCAAAGTTTAATCTCATTGCGATTTTTTAATGTTCCTATTTCCTCTATATTTGCTTTTAGTTTGACTTTGAATACATTTAAATAATCTAGTGCATATTACTAATATTAACTAGTAGGTATTATAATAATATAAATTTAATTTTGATGATTGTTCTAGTACAAATAATTGTCGGCTATTAAAATGTTTTAATGTATAATTGTGAAATATGTAGATAGTTGCTCCTATCTAATATTGTCTAGTCATTTTATAGTTTAAAGGTTGGCAATGGGAGTTCCCTTATTACTCTGCAGGTAGAGTCGAAATAGTATTATAATAATTGGTTTAAATTTTTACATGCCAGTAACCAAATAGATAAATAATTAAGATATTATATATAAAGAATATATGTAAATGTCCAAACGATTTATGAAAGCAAAGTGTTTATTAACAATATAAAACTACACTTATTCCTAATATTCTTCTCGCAACAGCGACTCCATCAACTTTATCAATAATGCTGCCCAATGTCGACCGTTAACACCAAACTCCAATTATTTTCTAAGATTGCTAAACGCGACAACAGCGAAGAACGACAGAACTTCGACCACAACTGTTATTTTCTATCGGTTATTAAATGCCCTACCTGTTATTTGTTTGTCTACCTGATATTTCTTATTTCGTTTAGAAACGGGGACGCGGTAACAGCGACTACGAAACTCCATATAATATTAACAATGTACCTGTTATTTCTTCACATCAATAAGAGTTGTTAAAAGTCAATACAAAATAAGAGTTATAAAATAACAGATCGTTAAATAACGACCCATCTCTAGTTATCTGTCTCTCCTCCATATCCTCCCTGATCGCCATTTTCCATTTTTTTTGTGAATCTACCTCTTTTACTTTTCTCATTCAGTTTCTTCCATTCAATATCCTTCAGCAGTCTTTCTGAACTTGTTTTTTTCATATGGCTGTCCTATTGCAACCATTTTGACTTATAGCCTATTATTGGTTGTCGAAAGAGGTCTCCCCGTATATCCTACGTAAGATTTTTTCCTGCGCTTTAATAATGCTTTTCATTTTCCTATTCAGAGCACACAACTGGCTTCGGTTCCCATCTCCCTTGATTTGAATATGGTATGCAGACCAGCAGTATTCTATCACACCCACTTTTTACTGTTATTGTTACAGTTTTTTCCCTGTTGCTACTAGCATGCTCTTTTTTATCAACTCTTTTTTATACTTTTTTCTAGAATTGTATATTTTATTGTTATCATTTCGAGTATCGGAAGGAAGTAGTAAAGAAGAACATATATAAATTGATGCGCAAATTACAGGACTATAGGTTTATTAGACGTGTCTTGAGAAAATAGTTGAAAATAATTTGAGTGAATTCCAAGGAGGATTTAGACAAACTAGATGGATCATTAACGCAGTGCTGTGAGTATGAAATATCAACGAACATGTTCATATACAATACTCTAAGATATAACTTTTTTTTAATTTAATTTTCTATGTTAATTTTTGGAATTTTTCAAAAAAATGGAGGCTGAGGAGATAACAAAAGACCCCTCCTATCGGCCATTTTAATACATATATTCTCGACATTTCGGCTTCCACTTTGAAGCCATTATGAATAGTCTTGTTGATTTGCCCTGAGGCCTCAATCTGCCTACTCCCCAGGGTTCACAAACAGAAAAGGTTGTGTGTAATTATGTGTTTGTTAATGTAATGTAAATTATATAAAATTAATTAAAAAAATTAAAAAAATTAATTAATTAATGTGTAAGTTTTCTTTTTTTTGTAACAAAACAGATCAAATTTATGATGAAACGTATGGAACAAATGGCTATAAAAATATTACATTATAGAATCAAATTAAACCTTAAGAGGCTAATGTAACAAAAATTGAATTAGGATGAATCGAAATAAATAAAAAACGAATAAAACAAGACGACAAGCTTTATTGTAAAGAACATCAATTTTCCGCCAGTGTCATTTATAAGGGACATATTTGTTTTTTGCGCTTAAAAGTTAAAGTTCGCGCCATATCGTTATTCTTACCGGCCCAAAAATTCCATCTATATCATGTAAAAAACAAGTCGAAAATTCTGGGCTGAAAGTCCAAAAAATACGTTGTCCTTTTTGCTGGACACTGGGCGAACAAATGTATATATAGAATTATTTATATATGAAAATCGAAAATACTCTTAGTCCAACCTATAAAATATACAGAACATGTGAAAAATCAAAGCAAGAAGAGTACTAGTAACTTGATTAATTGGTGATCCTCGTCAATTTGTATAATATTTACAAAAATGTCATATCGACATTTAAATATCTTAATTTAAATATTACCTCATTGAATTTTTAAGCACAAACTCGAGAACTAACAGGGACGAGAGTTTTATTTACACCTTTCATGGCTTCTTTACTTTGGCCTACTCAACAAACAGATATTGACAAACGAAATTTGACACTTTTAATGATTATTTTTATGTCGTTAACATACATACTTTCGATTTTATTAGTTTGTTGATTATAGTAAAATATGCGCTGGCGCCTGAATAGATTTTTTTTTAATAGATTGAAAATATGTATGTTAATTTGTTTGTTATGATAATAAAGTGTATTGGGCCGTTCGGAATGTATTTTCTTCTCTTATTTTGAGATTCTTTTATTATAGCAAGTTAATAATTTTTCTAATACCCTTCTCAACCGAAAATATACTGACTGTACAGCATAGCTTGAACATGCTTGTTTACCTTTATGATTATACCTATAAAAAATATTTTCGTCATGTCGCGAGGTATTTTTCGTATGTTACTAAGCTAAGTAGCTCGTCATTTTAATCCATTAGCTGGATTTGAAAAGTCTGGTGATACAATATCAGTACTGTATTGTGGATATGGTAAAATATTTTTAGTTCTTGTCAGACTAGTTAAGTTCGCAGATTTGTAATTGTTATCCACTAAAAAGAGACAAGCTATCGGCATGGAAGAAGCATTGTAAAAAAGAAGATTGTAAAAAAAGGTAACACTCTGTATTATTACTTATATTTTATGGGTTCTTTATATGAGTATCAAACGAAAACTAAAAAATAATTTAAATTTTCAAGTCCTACTATCTCAGGAAGCTAAACATTTTAAAACATACGTTAAAAATTAAGTTCTAAAAAAAGATAATTACTATCTTGAATAACATTATTATTATCTTATTTTACCTAAATCAGTTTGACAACACCTATGCATACCAAACGATATGTTGGCTTCACCACCTTAATATTTCATTCAAACAAAATACGTTTTTAATTCTACATAATTGATAAATTTAGAATTAAAAGCACTTATCATGTAATGTTACGCCCAATTTCATAAAATAATTCAACAATTTTTACGCGTAGTTGCATTGTGTACGATTCCATTTTTATAAAAAGACACTAGACATAGGCAAATTCACAACGCCATCTGTGTTTTATTCAATAATTAAAAACAACCGCTCAATTTGAAAGGTCGCTACAGACAATAAACAAACAACACCCTTTTGGCATAGATATTTGAATTTGCAGTACTGGTTGACGGTTTACCAGGATTAACTCACAATTTCGGTCTTTTTCGATTATCGTAAATGATCCACTATTTCTTAGAGATTACAATCTTATTATTATATGAATGATTGTGGCATGTTCATATATTTTTTTCTTTTTTTGGATCCGTAATAAATAATATTATCTAAATACTTTTATATTAACAAAAACCAAAGCAAACCACACCCAATTGAATACCAAAAATGAGGTTTATAAAATTTCCCGAATGTGGTAAATTTTATATAGGTGAGACATTTAGACCGTTTGATATTAGAATAAAAGAACATAAAAACCTTCTTAGAAGGGGCGATTTTAATAAATTTAGAATTTGTCAACAGGCATGGAAATCAGGACATAAAATCAATTGGAATAATTCCAAAACGGTGTCAAAAGAATCGGTAACAAAATACAGAAGATTAATAGAACAAGCTATGATTAATATAAATAAAAATAACTTTATTGCTATGCCTAGTTTTAAATTCAATATGGTTCCCGATTATAAAGAATACAATTAAAAACATTTTAGTATTTCAACACACAATAATGACACAATAAAACCGTATATTGACATCTAAATCGTCTTGATTCTACTTGAATACTTGAATACTTGATACTTGAATCGTATTGACATCTAAATAAAAAAATTGACATATAAATCGTATTATTGACATATACACAAAATATATTTACTTCCTATCTTTTCAATGGAGTCACATTAGCTGTGGTATCTAAGGCGTCAGCCTTACGATACGGTCGTTAATGTGGAGCGGGTTCGAATCCCGTATTAGGCAAAAAAATTTTTCTAAAATTCTTGTGAATGTAAGAGTGTAAAATCTGACAAGGAATCACCCCTCAGTCACGCCAATTCGAGGCTGGGTAAGGCCGCGGATAATTTCCGAGAGGTTTTCTACGTTGGTCACTCGCCAGTCGGCAGGCTTCTCGAGATACTTTCGGTTAAGCACAAAACCAATGGTTGATAGACCGAGGGGAGTGCTGACTGGGGTTTTCGGTAGCTGATGACCGTGGTTCGGAACCCACGTTAAGCTGTAGGTCTAGTCGCTAAATAGCCTTCTCAGTTGCTGATGCACCTCTAACCTCAAAACTTTATTTTTATTTTTTCAGTATATATAGAAATTAATACAATTTATTTTTTAGATTAGTTTTGAAAACGGGAGGAGAAGACCTCCCGAAAGGATAACGTTCAAAAGTTTGTATTTATTTTAGAAATTTTTTGTATATTTTTAAAATTTTTGTTCGTTAGGCAAATTTATTACAGAACAAGAATCACTGAGAAATTTGTCTCCGTTTTGTTTTTCTTTTTACCCAGTGATTCTTTATTTACATAAGAACAGATATATTTTTTTTTTTGAGTTTTAATTCGTGGCGAAAAACTCAAAAAAAGAAAAAAATATTATAGTCTTAAGCAGGATGTAATTTTTCTTGAATCTGGTGGTATTCTTATTCTCAACTGAGAGTTCATAAGAGAGAGAATTCCTCTATTTTTGCAGAATTTAAATTATTATATAATAATATAATATTTAAAATATTATAGATATATTTCATCACGAGGAATTTTATCTACGCTGCAAAAAAAAACATTTAAAATAATTACATAAATTTCTCTTCCAATTCTATCGACGGAAAAAAATTATCGTTGTGTACTAGAAACACCAATTATATAACAATGTTTTCGTGTAAGAATGCCACGGGCAAAAGAAGTTCCTTTCATGCTGGTCATCGTTGTGATTTCATATGGCGTTTTCAGAGGTTAAACATACATGCATTTAAATCAATTTTTTTGTAATAAAGAGTAATATTGCCTATTTTTCTGTGATCGATGAGGCAATAGACGTCAACCTAAATGGGTTTTTATTATATAAATAAATGGTAATCGACGAAGAAATCGTTGGTGTGTTCTAGAAGTGACCAGATGGTTAGAAGATTTTTTAGATTTATTCATTATACAGGGTGGTGTAAAAGAAGTTTTCCTATTTTAATTTAAAATATGTTATTTTTGTTCTACATTTTTTTTTGTTTTTTTTTACTTTAGAATAAGCGAAAAACTCAGGAGTTTAGAAACTAGAGCTGCATTCACATGTATAGTAAACACAAATTGTTACAGATTACTAGGTGTGGCGGATAATAATTGTTAATTTTTGCACAGTTTAATCTCTTATGTTATTTTGTTGCTACTATAGTACCTTTCAAAACGTTATTGATATTTAAACGATTTCGCGTTAGCGTCATATTTTTTCGTGCGGTAAACATGTCGAATTTCGAGCCAAATAAAGAGCATTGGAGGGCACGTACTGCTTTTCTTGTTCCAACGCAAAAAACCAACGCAAAGTTCCAACGTAAGACGATTCAAAAGTGGTAATTTAGATTTGGAACATAAAGAATGCCCAGGTCAACCGAAAAAAACTGAAGATGCTGAATTCCAAGCATTGTTGGAAGAAGACGGCATGAAAACTCAACAACAAATGGAAGAGAGGTAAAATCGAGAGACCAAGTCGTTAAAGACTAAAAGACCAAATATCGTTAAAAAGGCGACTATTTTGTCCGAACAATTTGGGATGCTCTGCATGCCATGGAAAAGATCCAGAACACAGGAAAATGTCGTACCACATTAGGTGAGCGACAGGTAAATGGAAAAGCGAAAAACGTTGTGCGAAATTTTGCTTTCTCGGCATGAAAGTAAGATTTTTTTGCATCGGATCGTGACTGGAGATGAAAAATAGATATATTTCGAGAACCCAAAACGCAAAAAATGGTGGTTTGACCCAGGACAACTATCAAGACCGAATCGCTTTAGAAAGAAGACAATGCTGTATATTTTGAGGGATCAGAAGAGTGTCGTGTACTATGGGCTCCTAAAACCAGGTGAAACAGTTAATACCGTTCGCTGGCGTCAGAAAATGATCAATTTTAACCATGCATTAATCGAAAACCAACCAGTATGGGTTACAAGACACGGAAAAGTGATTTTGCAGCACGACTACGGCCACTCACACACAGAAAGTAGTCAAAGACACCATTTTTGCATTTGACTGGGAACTCTTGCTCCATCCACTGTTAAACTCCATCCAACAGGTTAAAACGAGTGGGGCCAATGATCGATCTAGCGGGACGAAATTTATTGACCATGGTTTCTGTTAGGAAATTTCACGTTGAATATTAATATGCCTCATACAAAGGCTTGAAAATCAACCCTCTCCAGTTAGGCCTAAAAAAAGCAAAAAAGACGATTGTTGGAAGTTTTTGCCAAATAAACAAAGACTTAATTTTTTGTAAAAATTTTATATACGTATTTAAAATAAACAATCTATGAAATCGGCAAGGCTCCAGGAAAGGACAGTGTAACTGTCGAAATGCTAAAAGCTGATGGTCGGACTTTATATAAAGCACTGGCAGGATTATACTCAAAATGCCTCAAAGAACAAAAAGTACCTGACTTATGAAATATGCAGATGTGATCCTTTTACATAAAAAATGAGTACACGAAGATTTAAAGAACTACCGCCCAATAAGTTCCTTATCAGTACTGTACAAAGTTTGCATTAAGATAATATCTAAAAGAATATTGAATGACGCACAACGAAGAGAACAAGCAAGATTCCGAAGTGGAACAATAGATCACATCCAGGTTGTACAGCAGGCCATAGAAAGGCACAACAAATACACCATGCCACTGTGTTTGCATTTTATCGACTACGAAAAAGCATTTGATTTAATCTCAAAGCAGGCCATAATATGATGGAGCTACAGCGACTATTCACCTTGATGATCGTGAAGTGGGAATGAATGTAGAGCCAGGTGTACGGCAGAGTGACGCAATATCGCCTATTCTTTTCTCGGCTTGCCTTGAGGAATTATTCCGTAATCTGGATTGAGAACACGATGTTGTAAAGATTAATGGTGTAACCTAAAACCATCTTAGGTTTGCACATGACATCGTCCTCCTTTCATAAGACCAAGAGGAGCTGCAAAGGGTTGGCAAACCATTTGGCTTCGAAATTAATTTGGAAAAGAGTCAGGTTACGTTCAATAAATGCATTGCGGACAGAAGAATTTCAGTTTTAGGAAAGGATTTGGAGATCGTGGACTACTTTATATATAAAGTAGTTGGGCAAAAGATTTCAATAGAAGGGTATACCGTTCGGGAGGTGGAACGGCGTGTTATATGTGGCTGGCCGGCATTTGGCAGGCTCAACATAGTGTTTAAGAGCAAACTCCCACCTTGTCTGAAAAGAAAAGTTTTCGATCAGTGCGTCCTGCCTATTATGGGTAGCACAGAGGGGAACGGAAAGATGTATGCTTGGTATTACAAGACGAGACAGAAAGCCCTGCAAATGGATCAGGGAACAAACGTGTGATATCATTGGAAGAGTAAAGCAAATGAAATTGAAATGGGCGGCCATATAGCGAGGTGATGGGACGATAGATGAACCAAGGGAATCCTGGAGTGGATACCGCTTAATCGTAAACGTCTACGAAAAAAACCGAAAGCACGATGGACTGATGACATCGTTAAGTATTTGGACCCGAGTAACAGATGAAAGTCCAGGACTGTGAAAGTTGGAAGCCTGCTGAAGAAACCTTCATCCTTCAGTGAATCGACACGGGCTGATGATGATGATGATTTAAAATAAATATACGAATTGTTACCAATTTTTTTGGGCGTGATGTTTTCGAAATCGGCGGCAATGAGTTGGTGAAATACTTGACCACTTTCGAGTCATCGCGATGATTAGATATATTATGTGCTACTTACATAGTGATCGATTCACACATAGATTGCAGTAAATCTTGTATGTTTCGCTTCATCGTTTTTTCACAATAATCTGCAAAACATTTGCTAGATTTCTAATTCCCGATAAACCCAAACATATTTTACAAATTATGTTCGATTACCCAGATCGACATGATTTTGCAACATTGATGGGAATTATCTTTTTGGGTTTCATTTAGGTAGTTATTAAAACACCTTTTCACAGAAATGATCTAGCACGTCCCATTTTCAAGGGCCTGCTTCTTCTTTATATCATGAGATCATTGAATTATTTGTACCAGACTTTGGACTGGATAATGTAGGAATTACCACAAGATCGTAGGGGGGTATTTTCACAGTATTCTACGAACCTTTGAGGGCAGTTTTATTGTTTTCTATAGTTTACTTTGTTTCTGTCTCGTTTACATTACATTTAACTATTTAAGTCGATTTTATATAAAATGGTAAGTTCTATTCGTCGATTTTGTAAAAATCCAGTGGATAAGTTTTGTTATATATGCGGACGATTTATTTTAAAGTCACAAGCCGGATCTAGAGAGGAAGTCAAAAAGGTATATCTTTTATATTTTAAGTGCCAAATCGAAGATCAAGATATAAGTTGGGATCCAACTTCTCTATTTCAAAAAAGCGAAGGGACAACATTCAGTATTCAAATTTGCCTTCTGCACGTAGGCCAGTTCCTCATAGCCAGGAACTACCTGTACCGATTGCACCTTTAAAGTTTGATAGTTTTTCGGTGATTCTAATTCTTCATCAGGATTTGTTCCACAACTTTCTGAGAAGACCAATTGTAACCCAACATTTTTAACAACTACGAGTAAACCTCACTTAAAAACTCAGAATGAATTAAATGATTGGGTACATGATCTGGGATTGCCTAAACAAAAATCCGGACTTCTTGGTTCCAGACTTCAACAGTGGAACCTGGAGCAGCAGAACTTTCATAACAGAATGGAAAAAATGCAAATGTTTCACTTCACCGAAAACGGAATGTAACATTTTTAACTTTTTATAAAATGGAAGGATCGCTATGTGTCTGCTGTGATATTGATGGTTTAATGAATAAGCTTAATAAGGAACATGTACCTTCCAAATGGCGTATTTTTATAGATCTGTCGAAATACAACCTAAAAGCAGTCTTGTTTTATAATGGAACCAAAAACCTTATCTATTCCTTTAGCTCATTCAGTGACAACGAAAGAAACCTATGACAACTTAGCAACCATACTAAATCGCGTTCAATATGAACAGTATCAGCGGAATATTTGTGGGGATTTAAAAGTGATAGGTATATTGCTAGGACATCAAAGGGCTTTTACAAATTAGTGCGGTTTTTTGTATCTATGTGACAGTAGGGCAACAAAAGACCATTATAGTAAGAAAAATTGGTCTCATAAAACTTCTTTTGAACCTGGTACTTTAAACATAAAATATATCCCCCTTGTTAACTCAAAAAAGGTGCTTCTTCCACCTCTCTATATTAAGTTTAGACTAATGAAAGACGGTAATGGTTTCAAGTCCCTAAAATAAATATTTCTTCAATTAAGTGATGCAAAACTAAAAGAAGACATATATATATATATATATATATATATATATATATATATATATATATATATATATATATATATATATATATATATATATATATATATATATTGGACCTCAAATAAGGAAGCTTCTATTTCTGTTTTGAAGAAAAATTAAATGAAAAGGAATTGACAGCTTGGAAGTGCTTTGTAAGTGTAGTGAAAGGATTTTTCGTCAAAAAGAAAGATGAAAACTTTATAGATAAACTCTCGAAAGTCTATGAAATACTAGGGTGTCACATGTCCTTAAAAATGTATTTTTTACACTTCCATTTGGATTTTTTCCGGAAAATCTGGGTGCAGTAAGCGACGAACATGGAGAGGGTTTCACCAGGACATCAGGGCGATGGAAGCAAGATACCAGGGACGCTGGAACCCATTTATGTTGGTCGACTACTGCTGGTTTTTAAAAAGAGATGATGCTACAGAACACAAGAGGAAAAAATGAACATTTTTGTCGAACTTTATGACATTTCATGTAATATATTTTTACATACTCATCAGTAATGTCGTTTTACATGTTTATATTAAATAAAAATTAGATTATATCCGAGAGAATATCCGCAATTCCTGCAGTTATGTTTGTTCACAACTTCATTAAACCAGAATTGCGTCATTTTTTCAAAAGTGGGTGTCGCCAACTTCCAATTTCTAGCCGCTGTTGAATCGTGCATCTTTCGTGACATTTATATTTTAAACAGTGTCACCGCTATTACATTTGAAAGTTCTGATACTATTATTGGAAAACTCTTTAATATCAGTACAGTCATCAAGGTCGTGGAGAATTAACCTTTTCGCGGTCTAAAAATGGGGCCCGCGATATTGATGATCTCCGCAGCCTGTTTGTACTGATGTTTTTGAAGTATCTGCCAGATCATCCCCTGTATTTGGATTTTGATTTGGCATTGTGTGCTCTGCCGGCCAAAAGAGAATCTCGGGGTGAAAGAAATGCGTTTTCACATGATGAATCATGTGTATGAAAAAAAAATGACGACTTTTTACTTACAAAATGTGTATATTGAACAAAAATAGAAATAAAGAAAAGTATGATTAAATAACGTCTTCTGTTACTTTTTCCTTTAGGCATGCAGCAAATTTAAGATTTATATCGTATTAAAGGGAATAAATTAAGATTTTAAATATGTTTTATATGTCTAATAAATTATGTTTAAAAAAGTAATTAATAATAAAAAGACTATGTCTTTATGAATATATTATTAGTCATGTAATATACTCGTTTATAGTACGATAAAATAATCATCTTGAATATCTCTCCGGGAGGTTAATTAAAGATGATTATATTGATCTTTTTCTTATAAGAAATACCTTTTACTTTTCTCGTAAAAATACTTTTAAAAGTAACAGTGCAGTGATTTTACTATCACAATTTTTTTTAAACGACTGACTGAAGTTCTTTTCATTGTCGGAACGGAGATTTATAGGATTAGTGTACTTCCTGCCGATTCCATTGTCCTGTCCATCTTATCAGATGTTTTCACAAAACTACCTGACAATTACCCAATCGACTTTCGTTAATTGCTTCTTTCGGATATTTACTTATCTGAATACGGTCATACAAATTATATGTCAATATTGATTTGAAAATATAATCAATATATTTTAATCAATTTTCAGTGAGGTTATTAGAAATTATAAATGTTGATCAAGATAATTTGGGCTTTGAGTTTGAATTTTCAAATTTTTATGCAATGTGTATATTTTTATACACTACTGTGATCAAAAAGTAATGTGCCTTTTTATATAAAAGACAAAGTATTTGTTTGCTCATCTACATTGATTGTGTCCTCTATCACTGCAATATTCTTATTTCAACGTTCTTTCCAGTCTTTGACACAGTTTTTATACTGGATTACCTAGGTCAACGAATTAAAATTTTTTGATGTAATATTGATGAAAATAGGAATATATGAAGTATTTTGTAGTCCTAAATCCGAAAATGATGAGCTAATTACTGTAACACGTACACTTTTTTATTACAGGGGGTCGGTGGTGGGGAAGAAAAGGAGACGACATATTTTTACAATCTAATATTTATTTAATATAATTAAATAATTAAAATTAATCGTAAGAAAAATCCTAGGCCCCAAACAAATAAATAGCGCAACATACCGACTTCGAGAAAACCAAGAAATCAAACAATACACATATATACATAGCGATATGAGAAAAAGAAGACTTAAGTTTTACGGACACATAAAACGGATGAATCCGAGTAGGTTAACTAGACAAATAGTCGAATTTTATGAAAATAGGAGTAAAGCTAAAGTAGAAATAATTAAATGGATTGCTGCAATTAAAGAGGATCTAAGATCAGCAAATATTACACAAAGTGAAATTCAGGATAGAGGCTGTTTCAGACACAAGGTTAACGTTTGGAAGGTTGGCCAGAGAGAAAAATGTAGGAAGACTGGAACAACTTAGTCTGACGAAAGGAAAAAAGCTCATAGCGAAAGAATGAAATTAGTATGGGCACAAAGGAAGGCTAACAACAACAAACGCCTCTAATTGTACTTCGCGTGGTCCACCAGGGCCCATACGAGAATAATAAATAATAATAAATAATAAAATTATTAAGTGAGTTACTGGTCTGTTTTTTGTGTCTGTGTTACAGTAAGTAAGATTGGCCTCATAGAATTTCTTTTGAACCTGCTAGTTCAAACATAAAATATGCCCCCCTTGTTAACCCAAAAAAGGTGCTTCTTCCACTTCTCCATATTAAGCTTGGACTAATGAAAAACTTTTTCAAAGCCTTGGACAAAGAAGGTAGTATAAACTCAATAACTTGTACCAAAGTACTCCTTACTTTTGTACTTTAAAGTCAGGTATAAATAATTTTAATGAGCCCATGATATAAAGGAGAAGCAGCAATAACTACCTAAATGAAACGCAAAAAGAATATTTCCAACAATATTACAAAAATCATGTAAACCTGTGTAATTATTAATTTTTTCTTAAAAAAAAAAACCCTTAAATTTAGTAGATCGGTAAAAATTTGTTAATTCAAAGTATGCGCCATCGCTAGTTGCACATTTCCCCCATTTCTCCGGCAATTTGTGGATGCCCTCTCGGAAAAACCGAGGTTGAACCAATCGTCAACTTGGGTCAGTTGTGACCCAACATTTTTAACTACCAGTGACTCACTAAATAACCCAGAATGAATTAAAAGATTTGATACATGACCTGGGATTGTTAAAATAAAAATCGGAATTTCTCGGTTCCATACTTCAATGGTGGAACCTGTTAGATAGGAATGCAAGTGTTTCACTTAACCGAAAACAGAATGTAACTTTTTGAAGAATGTATATGGAATATGTACCTTCCGAGTGGCGTATTTTTATAGATTCGTCGAAATACAACCTAAAAGCAGTCTTGCTTCATAATGAAAACGAAAGCTTATTTATTTATTTAGCCCATTCGGTGACAATGAAAAAACCTGTGACAACTTAGCAACCATACTAAATTATGTTAAATTTGAACAGTGTCAATGGGATATTTGTGGGGATTTAAAAGTGATAGGTTTATTGCTAGCTCTTCAAGGAGTTTTTACAAAGTATTGCTGTTTTTTGTGTTTTGATAAAGTAGGGCAACAAAAGAACATTACAGTACGAAAGATTGGCTTCAAAGAACTGCTCTTGAACCTGATATTTCAAACATAAAATATCCCCCTTTGTTAACCCAAAAAAAGATAAGAAAAGAGTCTAATGAATAACGTGATTAGAGCCATAGATAAAGAAGGTAATGTTTTCAAGTACCTAAAAGAATTATTTCCTCAATTAAGGAATGCAAAACTATATATTTATTGGATCTCAAATAAGGAAGCTTCTAGGCGGCGATTTATTTTTTCAAGAAAAACTAAATTAATATTAATTGGCAGCTTGGAAGTATTTTGTAAGTGTAGTGAAAGGATTTTTTGAAAACAAGAAAGATGAAAACTATAAAAACCTCTTAGATGAACTCTTGAAAGCCTTTAAAATTCTAGGGTGTCGCATGTCCATAAAAACGCATTTTTTACATTTCCATTTGGATATTTTTCGAAAATTTTAGGTGCGGTAAGCAACGAACAAGGAGAGAGGTTTCACCAGAATATCAGGACGATAGACCAAGATATTAGGGACGCTGGAATCCATCTATGTTGGGAGACTACTGCTGGTTTTAAAAAAGAGATAATGCTACAGAACACAAAAGGAAAAAGTTATTTTTTTTTGTCACTGTTTGACATCTTATTTAATATATTTTTATTCGCATAATCTTCAGTAATGTCTTTGTATAAATATGTCGTCTCCCTTTTTTTCCTCACCACCGACTCGTTGTAACAAAAAAAACTATACGTGTTACAGTAATTGGCTTATCATTTCCGAATTTAGTACTACATAATACTTTATGTACACCAATTTTCATCAGTGTTATCTCAAAAAAGGTTAAATTTGTTCACCTGTGTAATTAGCGATATGATAGAAGAATTGATTGATTACATAGACGAATAACATGAGGTGAGGTGTTCGCAAACGAAGAATTGGAAGATCCTGTTAAATCGTCTTCAGACTGAGAACTGAGATGAGGATGAAAGTAAACAAAAATTGCCTGAATGGACGTTTACAAAATTTTCTGCGATATTTCGAACAGTTCAAACAGTTAAGGAACATAAAATTAATTCTGATCTAGTAATAGAGTGTTTTTGTTTTTTTTTGTATGTCAGTAGATATTTAATTTCTAGGACGGAAGTTTTAACACTTACATAAGTTTATTAAATCTTAATAAACTAAAAATATGTTATATAAAATAACCGGAATGAATAATAAGATCGGAAATTTTCTTATTTAAATTCGAGTGGCACACCTTCCGAGCACTTGGTACAGTTTTTATGTAAACGATTGGGCGATTGCCCAACTAATGAATCAAGATATGTAACTAATAATTTATTGGGACGATATTGAATTGTACGAGGGCCACTCGTCCAATGTTTAGTCCCAAATATAGTTGCCTTTAACCGACAAAGTAAAAAAAAATGAAAAAACAATTGCAATAAAATTTAGAGCAGAAAAGAGGAAGAAATAGCTACAACTTAAGAGCACAGCACCTACAAAAAAATTCTAGGTCACTTTTTACCCCGGCTCGCCAGATCATGGCGATGTTTTTGATTACACTGATTTTTTTATGAACGTTTCCTTCACTTCATGCGTCAAATCCTACTAATTTTGGGTTGAGAAAAATGAATATGATAAATAAAAAAAATATTAGCTCTAGTTCTTGTTATATACAATAGGTGGCAGTATTTTATTTTAACGGATGAAGAGAAAACGATACATTTTAACTAAATGGTGATTCAAGTTGAGTTTCCACATTACAAACTATAATATTTTTGAAACATCACTGTATTTGTCAACGGCAACATCAGATTTCTAAGCTAGAAACATAAACAAAAATAGTTATGGAGCGATATACGACGGATCAATGTGTTAAAATTATCCAATTCTTTTATGAAAATCACCAATCTAGCAAAAGTGCATTTCATGCTTTACGTGAATGTTTAAGAGCACACTTGCCGTATTTGGGTATTGGAAAATCCAAGAGAGATTGTTCAAACGACTGTTTGTTGTGCCTTTTTGTCTGCAGGCGCAGTTGGTTCATTTTTTTTTGGAGTATCATGTGGAGAACCCTATTATAGTGTTCGCTATCGGAGCATGATAATAGATTTTTTCTGGGATCAGATCGAATATCTCTGGTTACAAGAGGATGGTGCTATCTGCTACGCAGCAAGGGAAACAATACAATTACTGCGCAGCAAGTTTCTAGGTCGCATTATTTCACGTAACGGTGACATCAATTGACCGTCGCGATCATGTGATTTAACTCCCGCAGATTTTTTCTTTGGGAAGTGCGGGTTGAGTCAGCGAAGAGTCAACATCTCTCTGCTGTGGGTCGCGTACGGTATCGAAACTAGTAGTAATGGCGAACCCCAAAGGGTTTACCATCACTAAAGAGGTCTATAAGGCCCTGAATCGCGTTATCGACGATACTGACCTCGAGGGCCAGTTGAGATATGCGTTAGAAATTAATAAACTCGTGGCGGAGGAAACCGATGAACTCAAAAAGATGATCGCGTTTATAGACGATCTGAAAAGTCTCGACAGAGAGAACCAGAGACTTCAAAGAAGCCTAGAGAAGAAAACCTCTGGTGCTTTAAAAAAACGTCGAAAAGACGACGGAGGCCATTCTTCGGCTCCGAATCCGGAGCTCGACGACGAAAAGGAGCTCGACGTCGCTAAACGAGGATTATCCTCCTCTTAAAAAAACAGCGTCTGAGTTTCCAGTTTCTGAAACACTCACATTCAGGAAGCCAGATCCACCTAAGGAGGTTCCACCAACTCGGGTAAGCCAGAAGTCAGGATCTTCTGAGCCTAAAAGGACTGGCAAAGTCCCCCCAATTGTTCTCAGGGACAAGGACGCATACCTGCAGATCATGAGAATCTGCAAGGAACGGGAAATTTTGTTCGCCAAATCCGTCACGAAGCCAGAAGGTGTTCTTTAACCCCAGACTTCTGACGAATAACGAGCAGCGACTGCGATGTTCGAAGAAAGGAGCTATAAGTTTCACACGTTCTGCTCCCCTGGCGAACGCGGTCTTTGCGTTCTCATGAGGGGGATCTTGAAGACGATTCTAGTGTCCGAGATAACCAAGGAGCTCCACTCGATGGGTTTTCATCCCATCCATGTAGAGAGATGAAAAAGTTTAAGAAAAGAGGGTGCTGCGATGGCCATTGTCCAGGTGGTTGTCCCTAGGGAAGATAAGGACATCCACGGCATCGAGACATTCCTGGGTCAGGATGCCAAGGTTTAATCCCTACGCTCAAATGGCCGAGTAGTGCATTGTTTCAACTGCCAAAAATTCGGCTATTCAGCGAAGAAGTGTCATGCTAATCTGGCCTGCGTAAAGTGTGCAGGTGAGCACTCCTCACGGGAGTGATCGAAGGATCGGGGTACACCTCCAACATGCTGCAACTGTGGAGGTCCGTACACGGCGAAATTCTTGTTTGTAAAAAACGACCAAGTCGAGGTTTCACCATGAAGACGCAAAGGTCTTCACAGAGGAAACCTCTTGAAACCGCCGATAACAAGTCTCGTAAACCCGTTCCGACCAACAACCTCGCCCCACAAGGAAATCCTATCTCCGCCCTTGTGGAGCAACTCGCAGCTCATATACTGGGTTTAATTTAGACCCAGTTGAGCACAGCACTCCACACTTTTCTTGGAATACTTAGTCCCCAGTAATCGTCCCCTAATTTCCATGGCAGTAAGCCTATGGGGCCCGAACTTCTCGGGTTTCCGGCTTACATAAGTTTCATACTGGCGACTCGCTATCGCAATATCCTTCACTCCCGTACCAGATGGCGGACCGACGACGACGCTGGTCGTTGGCTCGGCATTGGACGTGGGATTGGGATTGAACTCCCTATTCCAATGGAGACAGTCTCTCAATTTAACATTCGCAAAGTTTCCTCTCTAATCTCACTCTTCTCTAATCTCACAAAAAGTCAGACTCTGCCTCACAAAAGAAAGGGGGAATTCTCACACTTACCGGGATACCGAGAATCCCAAAGAAGTTATCACAGACCCGTTTCGGGCGTAGTTTATTTTTAGAGAGGTAAGAGCAGAAGCGAACATATGACAGGTTGTTGGGTCTGAAGAGAATCAAGTGGTGGCTTTATAAGATCGTTTTCTTTTGTCTTGTCTCTTGTAAGTGAGTTCCGGAGCAATCGATGGGTCATCCTCCGTATAGTCCTGACTTGGCATCCAATGATTTCTTTTTGTTCGTGAAGAATAAACGATTTTCGACGACTAGAAGAACCGGTTTATGCGTTCAAAATGCATGTTTTGGAGATACCTCAATCTGAATGAAAAAAATACTATGAAAATTGGTTCTAATGTATGCAAAAGTATATAGATGATCGCGGAGAATATTTTGAAAAAACAATAATACTATTTTCAATGATAAATATTTGTTTTTATTTATTATTCCGGATACATAAATAGCAACCCTCGTAATATTCCAATAACTCACCCCATATTTTAGGCAAAAGAGGAACTTTTTGTTTCCTGCTTAGACAAAATTATTATAGCTGAAAAATAATCTTATAATTTCACAGATTATCTTGACAGTGAACGATATCAATCATTTGTAGAGTGACATCTATTAAAAGACATAACGTTTAATTTGAAAGATTTTTGACATCAACCTACATAGGTAGTGGTTTTACATTTTCAATGATGGAATTACCAGGTATATTAATGTTCGCGTCCAAAACATTTGGGCGTAATATATGGTAATAAAACAACAGTGATATATCAGATATAATGAAGCAAAAAAATACCTGTTTCTATCATTAACACTCCCAAAACTTTCTCGATATTGTCGACATTCTTAAAAGTATCAGATCATTTGAGATAAGGCAGTATAATTTTTAATTTTTATAAATCGATATATATATATATATATATATATATATATATATATATATATATATATATATATATATATATATATATATATATATATATATATATATATATATATATAAGTCAGCTTTTTGACGTGATTAGAAAACAGACCACAAAGGTTATCAGTCAAACTAAGAGGAAGTACATGAAGGAACAACTAGACTCTATAGAGGAGAATTTTCGCAATTATAACACACGAGACTTTTATAGGACTTTTGCAAGAGAAATCTGTGGATACACACCACAAAATCTTTGCTTCAGAAAGCGGAATGGGAGATTAGCGCTAACCAATCAGAAGAATTGTTAGGAGCTGGCACACTATTTCTCTGATCTCCTCAATTACCCCAAACGCGACACAAAATTCCCCAAGCAAAATTGCATCCACACCCACTCATCTCCCAGACTCACCACCAGCAACACAGGAAGCAAACCACAGGCACATACACCAACTAAAGAATAACAGGTCGTCCGGTGAAGATGATATCATCGTGGAACTATTGAAAAACCTCGGACCAAATTCACTGCAGGAACTTACGTAAATTATCACGAACATTTGGCAAACCAGATTACCAGACCAGATGAATATCCACCCTCTGCACAAGAAGGGAGACAGAACAGATATGATCAACTACAGAAGAATATCCTTACTACAAGTGACTTACAAAATCCTCCCAGCATGCCCTCTCCACAAAACACAAGAACAATTAGTACACAAAATTGGCGAGTACTAGGCAGGCTCTCACCCTGGTCGCTCATGCACTGAACAAATATTTAACTTAAAAACAATACTGAAATACAAAGCAATCAGGAACGTCCCAATCATCTGCACTTTCGTAGACTTTAAGAAGGCATACGACTACATCGACCGAAAATCTCTGTTCAACATCCTAGAAGAACAAGGACTCGATCCCAAAACACTACGATTGATCAAGCAGACACTGACTGACACAACCTCTAAAGTGAAATTTATGGGAGAAATTTCCGAACCCTTCCTGATTAAAACTGGAGTACGCCAAGGAGATGGGTTATTCCCACTCCTCTTCAACCTGGTCCTGGACAAAGTCATAAGGGAATGGGAAGAACTGAAAAATCAAGGACACTGGAAACCAATACGACTCGGACGATCCAAAAACAACATAGAAATATCATGCCTGGCCTTCGCAGACGACCTAGCCATTCTCACAGACATTGAAAAAAGGGCAACCAAACAGATCGAAGTCTTCAAAGAATGTACAGAGAAAGTCGGCGTACAAATCTTCTTTCAAAAACCGAATTATTCTGCTCAAAAATAGATGTCCAAAATTTGAACACCAAATACGGCAAAATAAATAGGGCCACTCACTTCAAATACCTGGGCGAGATCCTCGAACCCACAGGAGGAGAGAAGATAGCACAGAAGACTCGATTACAGAAGATGTAGAGGGCATACGGCAAGACACACAATATCTACAGTAAGAAATGCCTATCCACACACGCAAAAATAAGACACTACAACACAGTAATCAAACCAGAGGACCTATACGCAAGCGAGACACTTACACTTCATACAAGAAGCGGCATAGAAAACATACTAAAAGAAGAACGCAAAATTATGAGGAAAATTCGCGGCCCAAAACTGACAGAGGAAGGATACAGACTACATTCTCGAAAAACCACTGAGAGAATGTCCAACGTAGTGGCGGACATGAGAAAAAGAAGGTTGAAATTCCATGGACATATCAGTAGACTCCCACCGACAAGACTCACCAACAGAATTCTTACATACATACAAGGAGTCAAGTCAACAGTACCATGGATCACACAAGTGAGAGCTGATCTGGGAAAGGCACAAATGGGTCCGACAGAGATTGAGGATAGAAGAACGTACAGAAACAAAATACATATGTGGATCGTTGCAACAGAGAGCGAAGTTTCGAGGAGATGGGGAACAAAGTGGACGGAGGAGAGAAAGGGAATCCACGGAGAAAGGATGAGCGAGGTGTGGAGGATCAGAAAGAACACTCGAAAATGAGTCAGAATGTTTTACGTGATCCAACCAGGTCTATACATATCTAATAAATATATATATATATATATATATATATATATATATATATATATATATATATATATATATATATATATATATATATATATATATATATATATATATATATATATATATATATATATATATATAATACCAAGTGTTTTAATTATTTGGCTAATTATATAATTTGGCCCTATATAAATAGCGTCGCACATATTACATTTAATTTCGTATACTCCAGATTTGTCACAAAATTTTGCTCTTTCTTTGTTATTGTTTAACATCGATGCAAGATTATTCTTATTAACAGAGATAATATTAATATTTTCGTTCTTTAACTGATTTGTGATTCTTGAACTTAATTTGTGAATATAGTTTATAGCATGCCAGTTTTTAGAATCTTTTTCGGGTGTTGCGGCATAAAAATGTTTGGTGTTGTTTTTCTTAATCTTGTTTTTTATCATTTTATCTATGATGCTTGGCTGATATCCATTATTCCTTGCGATATTTTTGATAATATTAAGTTCTTTTTCATAGCTGTCTTTTTTAAGTGGAATCGTTAGAAGTCTGTGGGTCATACTATGAAAAGTGGACATTTTTACATTCCATGACTGATTTGAACTTGCGTGAATAATTGTATCGGTATACGTGGGTTTTCTAAATATTTCGAATTCTAATTTATTCGGTGTTCTTATTATTTTTAAATCTAAGAAATTTAGTGAATTATCCGTCTCTGTTTCTATTGTGAACTGGATTTTTGAGTTTACACTGTTTAAATATTCAAGAAATTGACCCAATAGTCTTTCTGTACCGGTCCATATGTAAATAATATCATCGACATACCTGGCCCAAAAATGTATGTGTCTTGTATAATTAGTGTCGCTAAATAAATTGTTTTCAAAATTAGCCATTATTATCCTTGTTACTATGTTTCATCAAGAGCCAACCGCGCAATCAATCAAAACTATTGTTAACCTTACCAGCTGACATTTGCGTTTTTTGCCGCTTTGGGTAGCTTTCCCCAGTTAGTGTCCACTCACATGACTGCCAATTTGACTGCGAAGTATAGTGATGGATCCATGTTTTATCCATTGTCACGTACCGCATGAAGAAATCATTTTTATTGCGCTGAAAACAGCTCCAAACAGCCCGCTGAATCGTCGATGCGTTGCTGGTTTTATTCGACTCTGAGCAAACGCAGTATCCACTTCGAATAGAGCTTTCTCATGGACAATTGTCCATGCAAAATGGTGAATGCCTTCTGATATTTTTAAAGTATTAGCTGTCTCACGTAACTTCAATTTACGATCGGCCAAAACTATTTTGTGGGCCGTTTTGGGCTACCAGAGCGTTCAGCGTCATCGGTATTTGTACTACCACGTTTAAAATCAGAAAATAACTTCTATATCGTTTGCCTCCATTGACTTGTATTTTTTTTATTAAAAAGCAATGCTTTATTAATACACGAAGCTCAGATATGTCCATTATTTTCAAAATTACAAGAGTAGCGTCACTAAAAGTAGCGTCTCTAAGAGTAGCGTCACGAAGAGTAGCGTAACTTGTAAACTGAACCTCAGATTGTCATGAAATTTTGAAACGTATTTGAAGATTTGTACTTCCTAAAAATCAAATGGGTCTGTCAATAGTGGCGTCATCTCTATGTCAACCTACGAACTTATTGAGTGATGTGGTAAATAAGGGGTTATTTCTTGTCCTATTCTAAGAATATTTTGTTCTATAATGATTTTTGAAAAACCCCTTTGTTTCGAAGATACAGAGCGAACAAAATTTGCGACAACCATATTCGATATTTGTTGAAATTATTAATGTAAAAAAGTAGGGTGTACGTCAATGAGTTTATGAAGTACAAAAAATTCTTTTTTCGATCTCGATAACTTGGAAGGGCTGTTTTATCTAGTAAGTGGATTTCATCGGTCGCATTTTTTTATATAGATTGAGTGGCGTTTTGTGTCCGTAAAACTTAAGTCTTCTTTTTCTCATATCGCTATGTATATCTGTGTATTGTTTGATTTCTTTGTTTTCTCGAAGTCGGTATGTTGTGCTATTTATTTGTTTGGGGCCTAGGATTTTTCTTACGATTTTTCTTTCCTTCTTTTCAATGTCCTCGATGTCCTTCTTTCTATTCAAAATGAGCGTTTCTGCAGCATATAGACATTCTGGCTTAATAACTGTGTTGTAATGTCTCAGTTTTGTGTTTTTAGATAGGCATTTTTTGTTGTAAATATTTTGTGTAAGTCTCAATGCCGTTTCCATTTTTTGACATCTACCCTTATTGGCCGCCTTTTCCAACTCATTTTCCATGATTATTTCACCCAAATATTTGAATTGAGAGACTCGTCTGATGTTACCATATTTTGTTTTTAGAAATGGCGTTCTTAGTCTGTTGCAGGTCATGTATTGTGTCTTTTCAAAGGAAATTTGAAGTCCTACATTTCCTGCTGTTTCTTTTAGAATTTCAATCTGTTTCTGTGCCGTTAATACATCTTGAGCTAAAATTGCTAGATTATCAGCAAATGCCAGACAATCAATTTTGATGTTGGTTCTCCCTAGTTTAATGGGCTGGTCAATATTCAGGGCCGACTTTTTTTCACGCCACGCCTTTTTTTCATTACTTTTTCTAGAACACAGTTAAATAAGAGTGGCGAGAGTCCATCCCCTTGTCTCACTCCAGTTTTAATTTCGAAGGGCTCTGAGATCTCACCCATGAATTTAACTTTTGACCTTGTGTTAGTTAACGTTGCTTTAATAATTGCCAGCGTTTTGAGATCTAGTCCTTGTTCTTTCAAGATTCGGAATAAAGATTCGCGGTCAATAGAATCATATGCTATTTTGAAATCCACAAATGTACAGACAAGATTTTTATTGTACAGTTTTTGATGTCTTAGAATCAACTTCAGATTTAGGATCTGTTCAGGGCAGGATCTGCCCGGTCGAAAACCTGCTTGATATTCACCAATGTTAGGTTCTAACTGTCCCTGTGCTCTGTCTAGTAGACATTGAGATAGAATCTTGTAACAAACCAGGAGAAGAGATATTCCTCTATAGTTGTTTACATCCGTTCGATCTCCTTTCTTATGTAGTGGATGGATTAGAGCATCTTTCCAATCTTCCGGAATCCGTTCGGTTCGCCAAACTTCTTGTAGAATTTTGGTTATTTCCTTGATTGTACCTGGACCAGCGGATTTCAAAAGTTCAGCAGTGATTCCATCTTTATCAGAAGCCTTGTCATTTTTAAGGCGCTGGATTTGCCTAATTATTTCATCTTCATTCGGTGGTCATGAATATATATATATATATATATATATATATATATATATATATATATATATATATATATATATATATATATATATTATATTACATATGCTTAAAGGAATGGGCTACAAAAAAGGTATCTTAACATTTTTCGTTAAATTCACTCCTCCCAAAGTTATTCAAGGTTAAATTTGAATTTAAAAGTAATGTATCGCTTTTTTTTTGCTTTGGGAGGAGTGAATTTAACGAAAAATGTTGAGATATCCTTTTTTTGCAGCGCATTCAATTTCCTTTAGGAATATGTATTATATTTTTTGCAATATTGATTCGTTCATTAGATACAAAATTTCAAATTTGAAAAATAAAATTGTAAAAACTGATCAATGTTCAAGACGCGGTTACATGGAAACGACTTGTTTGACGTAAATTTATAATGAGACCTTCTTTTGTTGAGAATTCAATTCTCTTCAACAATATGTATTGCTCACATTTTTCAAATTAGTGTTTTAGGAGTTTTGGATGAAAGATTCGATAACTATTAAAAAACCGAAAGTCGCGATGATACACTTCTTAATATAAGTATTAAACTTTCGCAATAATTTTTTTTATTATCACAAATAATATTATATTTATATATATATATATATATATATATATATATATATATATATATATATATATATATATATATATATATATATATATATATATACTGCAATATACGTAATTTATATGAGCGTCTTGAAAATATTTTAATCTGATTTTATAACAGATTAACCATCAAGCTAAAAATCAACAGGCAAAAAATATGATACATCATCTATTTGTCATCAACACGTCAAACATGACAACCAATATGTGCAAAATTAATTGATTACCACATTCCATATACTAACAAAACGAAGCTGAATGAACGTAAACAATAATTCTCCTTGAGAAAACCAGATCACAACCATCTAATAATTAATTTCTTTGATGTTAAAGAACGAAGAGGAAAGCTACTCAACACAAAACTTTACGTAATCTAATTCAGATCGTGTGTATCTGATGCGTGTATTCTAACTGCGTCATTATGTTCGCAAGTAACGAACGAAAAGAACCACTTTCTTTTCGATGTGTTGAATAACATTTTTTTTTTCAAACAAGTTCTTCTAATTGCCCTAAATTCTTGTTAAAATGCATGATTGTGTCGGATAGCATGTCACCTGTATGCTGATGTTGGTTTTACATTTGATATGGTTTTGATTGAAGCTGGTAAAATGATTTATTTTTGATTGTTATGGTTTTATTAGATAGTTACCTTTATGGTAAACGTAAACAAGAAGAATTTCAACATTGTTTATGATTTTAAATTCAGTTTTGATGTGTTATACCAGGGTGTCTTTTCAAGTTCAGTTCTTCAGACTGGATCATTGATGCTGTTTGTTATTTATTTCATGATTAAGATGAGTAGAGCTGAGCTGGATGAATCCCCTTGTTTTATTCTTACCGGGCACATAATTTCTTGTTAAGTTCACATGTTCAAACATGTGTTGAGTTATTGAATTCTATTACCCTTTCTGCAATCTGTCTCATAATGTGTTACGTACTTAGTTTAGTTCTGGGATCTTACGCTTCATCGACTCCAAAACGACAAAGCGCCATCTTTCAGCTTTAATATGAGGTCTAATATACAAGCCTACTGTGAATATAACCTGAAAAATTAGTTGTAGACGCGATGTCTACCTTTTGCTATCGTTTCACTCAATTCTTCAATTCGAACCCCCGGTGTGAAACACTAAACTCAATAACTATATATATATGTACGTATATATATATATATATATATATATATATATATATATATATATATATATATATATATATATATATATATATATATATATATATATATATATATGTACGTATGTATGTATGTATATAGTGATCCACAACTTCCAAATCCGTTCCTAAAATAGATATCCTTCTTAGTAAATTTATTGAACATGACCTGACTCTTCTTCTCGTTCATCAATCAGCCATTGTCGATCCATTGCAGGATGAAGGCCTCCTCAGCATGCTTCCAACAATCGCTGTCCTGCGCTTTCCTCTATCTTTCGGGTCCAATATACTTGATGACCTCATCGATCCATCGTGTATTAGATCTTCTTCTTCTTCGTGGACGGTTATGATTAAGCGGTATCCATCTCAGGGTTGCTTTGGTCCATCTGTGCTCACGTCTGCCCACCTCCATTTCAATTCTTTCACCTTTCCAATAATGTCACATACTTTCGCCTGCTCTCTGATCGATGTGAGGTCTTTCTATCCCGCTTTGTAATACCAAGCATGCACGTTTCCATTCCCCTCTGTGCTATCGGAAGTTTCTGAACGGAAGTTTCTGAACGAAGTGTCCATGTATCACTTTCGTATGTCAGAACAGGCAGCACGCACTGATCAAAAAACTTTCTCATAGGACAAAGTGGGAGTTTGCTCTTAAATACTATATTGAGCCTGCCAAATGCCTGCCAGCCACAATTAACACGCCGTTCCACTTATCCCGGGCAGTATCACGGGCAGTATCACCCTCCATTGAAATCCTTAGCTCAAGATATCTATAGTGACCCACAACCTCTAAATCACTTCCTAACATAGATATTCTTCAGTTTTCAGCAAATTTGTTGAACACAACCTGAGTTTTTTTTAGATTTATTTTTTTAGCTAAATCGTTCTTCCGTCTTTTGCAGCTCTTGTATGTGTTTTTTATTTTTATCCCCTCCTGTTCCCAATCCAGATTACAAAATACCTCTTGAAGGCAGGCTGATAAAAGAACAGGTGATATTGAGTCACTCTGCCGTATATATTGATTTTAACTTCAAGACTTCAATGATGAATAACTTCATCCATGTGAACTGTCGATGTGACTTCATCATACATGGATCTCAGTGGGTTCACATAGTCTCTGTCTATTCCTTGGTTAAGCAATGCATCCATTATGGCTTGTTTTGATATTGAGTCAAATGCCTTTTCATAGTCAATAAAAACCAAGCACAGTTGCATGGTGTATTCATGGTACCTTTATATGACCTGTTGGACAATCTGCATATGATCCATAGTACTGAATCCACTTCTGAACCCCACATACTCTCTTGGTTGTGCGTCATTTAGTATTCTTAATATCTTTTTAAATATTATCTTCGTTAAAACTTTGTACAATACTGATAACAGGCTTATTGGACTGTAGTTTTTAAATCTTCCAATGATTCTTTCTTATGAAGAAGAGACACTATTTTTCCATTTTGAGTACAATTGACACTATTTTACGTAATGTTTGACCACCAGCTTTTAACATTTCAACCGTTACATTGTCCTTTCCTGGAGCCTTTCCAGTCTTCATCGCTTCTATAGCATTTGCTCTTCCGTGGGCATTGCTCTCTTTGACTGGTTCTGATCCTCATATGAGTCTGAATCAATTCTTCTGATAACCTTCAACATTTCCGTACGTTTCCTGCACACTCTGCAATCCTCACGCATTAAGCCAAACATTTGTGACCTTTTATTTCTCACCTTGTGTTTTGCTTTGTTCATTTCCTTGTTTTCTTCTAATGTTCTGTGCACTAGCTGCATGTTGAACCGACGCGTTTCTTCTCGAATACATTTTCTTCTAGTTTTGTAAAGCTCAATATATAATTTGCAATATATATATATATATATATATATATATATATATATATATATATATATATATATATATATATATATAAAATAAAAACTGTAAGGACAAAGAAAGACACAGATAATTATAAAATATATTTCTTATTACAACGAATTAAAAGAAAGCAAAAGCCAAAAAAATGTTTATGTTAGTTCCGAAAATTACAGCAGCTCTTTAAAAACCGTCATCATCATCAACATACCAGTTAATTTCACTTGACATTAAAGTGATGTTTGTTTTGGTTAATCTGCATCGTCGTTCCGTAAGTAATAGTCCGAAAAATTCGGACGAATTTCAGGCGAATTTGCCGATTCCGATGGACGATGTATGTTATATTCACTTTCTACGTCAGTTTTATTGGCAGATTGTGATTATGGGCGAACGGACGAAAGTGAAATTGATGGCGTTGCGATCGTCACATACTGATCCTGATGTCGGAATCCGTTTTTTCATATAATGTACCCGGAACTTATTTTCACTTTGACCCATACGAGGGAATTCTGTTTCCTGTACTTAGGTGAAAAAGAACTAATTAAGACAGGGATCACAAGAATTACTTTTTGTGACTTGAAGAAAACATGGTGTGTCTTGTGTTAAGTTTGACCTAAAAACAGAAAATCACTTCAAATTTCAGAGATTTAAATCGAATAAAACAATTTTATGCTTTGTTATCTATCACTTTTATTTTTAAATTTGTGTGACTATAGTTTTGTAAAACGATTTTATATTCTCAAACACTACTTTAAATTTTTTTTATTTAAAAAAATTACTTATGAATTCAGCAGTTGCTTCCTTGTGCGATATTTTATAGGTATTATGTTTTTTTTAAATAAACTTGTAATGTGAAATAAACTTGTGTTCCAGATATATATTATAAATTTTATTCTACATACGTGTCGTCTTATTGGGGCTTTCTCAAGAGTAGCTTGTACTAATACTAAGAGTCAAACCAAGTGTTTCCAAGTATACAGTTAATTTTTTTATAACATCTATTATCATCTAACATCTATCATATAGTCTATTTTGTTTTTTCTGAATGTCGGCTGGAGAAAATCCGGGCTATTCAGTCACAATATAATCGTATCTAATATTGGGGTGTTTTGGAAATTTGGCTGATTAATATATGACTATTTCCTAAGGATTTTTTTATTTCTAATTGCTGTAGTAGGTCTAATTTTTTACTTTTCTTTTCTGAGTTTAATAGTTTAACATTGTTTACATCTATAAAATGATGAGTTATGTTGCTGAAGCTGAAAACAGTTATAATCAGTTATAAAAACATGGAATGTGATAGTAAAAAGGATTCTTTAGCCAATCTTAGAATACGACTGGAATATAACCGGAATGCAGCGTTATCAGCAGTTCGAGCATAAATAGGATGGACATGAGTTTGGACCTATTCAGAAGTGAATCGAATCTTATTTTCGTTTCGCCTTCAGAATTCCATTGTCTATTTATAATAATTAGTCCTTTAAAAGGAAGTGCATAAATATTTGAATAAAAATTCTTTTTAATAACTCAAATGAAAACTTTTCCAATACTTCTTCCGCTTTGACCGATATATACCGCTTCACAATCGTTAGAGTTAATTTTATATGGACCGTCCGTTAAGACCGTGTTTTTGTTGATTAATTCCAATGGGCTCTCCTATCTCACCTTTGTTATCTGAAATTGTTATGGCTGATTTTAAAAATGTTATTTTTTATTCAAACAACCAGCTAATTTTTTTGTATTTGGAATGATACGGGAAGAAATTTAAACCAGTTTTTAGGCTATTTGAATTCCATAAACAAAAATATTCAATTCACTATAGAGATTGGTTATTAGTTAATGATGAAATTAATTTCTTAGACTAATTTTTAGAATTTACAGAAAACCGAAAATAGACGCGGTTATACACTTTAATTCTAAACAATCTTGACAAGTCAAATTATCCACTTTTTACAGTACATTATATAGGTTAGTTAGTTTTCCTCTAAACAAAGATAATTTTAATGAAAACTCTGTAACATTTAACAGATGGTGAAAAGCAATGGTTATAAAGATGGTTCAACTGACAAAGTTTTGAAAAATAAACAAAGAAAGTTAAATTTACAATATTAAATTCTACACTATTAAAAACCAAAAAGACAAATTATTTAGCGCTAATATTTTGTTGCTATCAGTCGGTCGTCCAAAACGTGCTGCATCAATAAGATTAAAATTGTTTTTATGAAATTTTCCAGCCACTTCGACATGTCGAATCGTCAGCGACCCTCGCCATATAAAGCACATATATTCTTTTGTGTCTGCAAAGTATTCTTGCCTTTTCATTTTTAATGCTTAACAGAATTTTTAAAATCTAATTAAATAACACAATTCTTTCCCAATTACCTTGCGTGAAATTCCTTCTGTCAAACAACATTAAAACTTTAGACTGACGACCTTTAGACCTTTAGACGAACTTTAGACTTTAGACTAACGACATAATCGTTAAGAAATAATATTGCGGTTATATAGTTATAGTGAGGTTCAAGATATATAGTTGACCGATTAGCTGCAATAAACTGTTAATAACCTCTGTCATAACGAAACCCAGCAAAGGTGCAAGAAACGTAAACAGGGCCGGGCCCAATAAAATAACAGGTAAAAAGAAAAAATTAATTTTATACTTGGTATACTAGTTTCGAAATATTTTAGTTTAGTTCGCATTATTTTCTTAAACAGTGTAATTCTATAATTTAGATCGTATTTTTTGTTATTAAAAAAGTGGCGTCCTTGGCAAGATAATGATGATTGTGCCTCCGGTAGTACTAATTTTAAAAGAAAACCTTTATCACCCGATGCTAAGCAAATTATTGAAAATGTGTATGCTTCTTTATTGAATAGGGGGCTTAATGTAAATGCAACCGCAGCAGAAACGTCTTCATTAACGAAAACTCCATTGTCTACAGTTAAAGATATTGTGTAGAAGCCAATTAAAGACAAAAAAATCCATAGTGATTCTGGTAAAAGCAAATGTGTTGACGAAAGAGACAAAAACTTAATTCGAAGTAATATTTATGCTATATAGGAAGAGCAAACTGTGCCTACATAGCATTAATTGCAACAGCGACTAAGGAAAGATGAAACCAACATTCTTTGCCGCGGAACTCTGAAGAATATTATCTGAAATGGATTTTGCATTTCGGACCATTAATAAAAGACAAATATTAATGGAATAACAACGATTGCGATGATGTCCGTTTGACTACCTAAACTCTATAAAAATATGCAGATTAGAAAATTGTCTTATTATTTACCTGGATGAAACATGGTTCGATACACATAAGACGCCAGCAAAAGGATCGGTAGATATATCAAGAAAATGCCAAACCAAAGCCTCAGGGAACAATGGAAAAATAATTACAATTTTACATGCTGGTTCCGAGAATGGATGGGTTCCAAATTGTTTATGGCTGTCCTCCAAATATATTAAACATTCATCTTTGCACTACCATAACGACATCACAGCAGAACTTTTTGAACATTGGTATATAAAGAGACGATTGCCCAATGTGCCTAAGGAAAGCGAAATGGTAATGCACACTGCTAGTTATTATAATCGCCAAAAAAATAAAGTTCCTAATGCAAATAGCACTAAATACACGGGCGTAGCCAGGATTTAGTGGGGTGTGGGGGGGGGGGGGGTAGTTTGAAGTAAATAAAACAACAAAAATATACTTACATGAAATTTAATATCTATATATTCATCGGAAAAATTACGACATATTTATAAAGTTCTTAACTTTAAATGAAATGGTTAAATTAATTTCATTCCTCTGCGCTAAATCTAAAACCATTAAAGAAGAAATCTTCGGCTTTTTCTTTTAAATATATCCACTACTTCATCTGCATGATTCAATATATTCAATTCAAATGTAATAATTTAACTCTCTTCACTCCTCGTATTTTTTTGGTATACTATTAGGTAATATTTGGCTTATTTCGGGGGTTGAATCCCCAAAACCCCCCCCCTGGCTACGCCCGTGACTAAATATACACAGAACTATAAGGTAAAAAGACATATACTTCGAAAATACATATAAAAAAAGTGATCTAGAAATATTAAAGACATTTAAATTGAAAGGGAATTTGTATGTTATACTATTGATGCCGATATGGGACATAGAGTTTTACGCCTTCCCCCATATTACTGTATTTTTAATCCAAATTTAATGCAATTGAGCGTATCAGGTAAAATCCAATGTTAGAGCAGAAAACATTTATCCGTTTCTAAGTGCAAGTGCAAACATTAATTGGGAAGGTTTAACAATATTGATTATTTATCTTTACATTTCATCCAAAGTCCTCTCCTGTAAAACTCCTTCAAAACGTTTGTTTGTGTCATGCAACTCCATCAGCCGAAAATCTCTAACTCTGCAAGCATTTTTTTTAATCATGGAAACAAAAAATTGTCTCTAGGAACCAAATTTGGAGAATACGGTGGACGAGTGATTCTCGAGATTATCACGTGGAAGATAATCTTCCCAAAGAAAGCTGTATAAATTGTTATTAAAAACCATGTTATTAAATTTAAGTTATAATTTTTATTGTACTAATAATGACAAATTTATTTATTTATTTATTTTTATTGTACTAATAAATTTAAAATATACAAAGCAATAAACAATGTTTCAGCCATACATAATAATAATTTAATCATAATTTATCGATATTTTATTTTTACTAAAATTATTCAGAAGTTAAACCACTTTTATTGAAATTTATTGACGCAATTAACATTTTGGCGAAGGGCAACGAAATTTCTTGAAACGGACTATACCATTAAATTGAAATGCTCATCTTTGATATCGGCAGCGTTTCGCCCTAGCTTGAATTGGAACAAAAAAAACGGTGGAATTTTGCTTTTTGCCCATGTTGCATTTAACGCCCTGAAAAAATTGGGTAAAATTATTTTAGAACAAAACTAACAGAGTTAAATAGAGCGAAAAACGAGCTTTAAAATGATATGTAACGTCAAAGCAATTCTCAGAAATTTATTTGAAAATACAGCATTTAAAATTAAAATAAAAACCACAATAACTTTCTTAAGCCCCTAATAAATAATGTTTCGGTTTTGCGATGCAAAACCATCTAGCACCAAAAGCGGGACGAACTTTTGTGTTAACCCAATAAATTATAATGATTTTACAATTTCCAAACGTTTTGATTGACGACTCATTTTTATTGGACACACGCTGAACGTAAATAGTTATACTCGTAAGGTGGGACGTTGTAACACTTAAGTTGGAAAAAAATCTTGTTTCTTCCTTAACCTGAATTGCAAATTTTATGTATAAACCTGCATTTTAAAAATCCAGCTGAATAAGGCATTACGACCTATTGCGACAATTAGATTCAATCCTTGTTGACTTCAAAATTATGCAATGACTTGCAGCATCTTCGCATAATGTATTTCTTGGGAATGAATGAAAAAACACTTTATATAAAGAAAAAAACACCGCTTACATTGATATAACAACCGAATCGTTAATCTTTAAAGATTGTTATTTATTCTGATACAGGAGGTGAAACGAATTTGTAGAATAATTGACCTAAAATGTCCACTTGAGTATTTCCTATACTACAAGTTATATGTGTTAATATTTTGGATACTTAACAGACGTAAACTTAATCTTACGTAAGTTATTGATGATATTTACGTGAACGTCACTTAAAAAATCGTTGAGAATTTTTTAGAAGGGACTAGTAATTAAAATTAAATGTTGTAATAGCTCAGAATGTAGGTATGAATAGATAAAAAAACAGATTATTATACACATACAAGCAGAGGAAATTTAGTGTTCATTTAATTATATTAAATATACGAATATATTAAAATGTATGACTTTTGTTTTAACGTTGCGTGCTTTATGTATCGATACAAATGTTTAATTTTTAGGTTGGTATGACTCTCCTTGACATCTTATAGAAGTTTCATATCATTTTGCAGTATATTTGCGTCTTAGCAAACTTTTCTAATTATTAAACAATTTTATTGACGATTGTAAGATGGATACATTTATCGAGTAAATAATTTTGTCTTAAAAAATAATCTTTTGTGCTGATGCATTAAAAATATTAAGAAATTATTACGGCGATGAAGTTATGTCAAGAAAAAAATGTTTATAAGTGGTTCAAGGGCTTTAGTGATGGCAGAGAAGAAGTTGAACTTCGTTCATGAGGTCTTTCCACGCCGTGAGGAAAACATTAACATTAAGGATCTGATACTGAGTAATAACTGTTGAATTATTAGATACATACTAGATATTATTGTTAACATGACACTGGAAGAGATCATAAAATGTTTTAAAGTACCCTTAGTCTTATTTTTTGGGATCGCTTCCAAAAACGCGGTAAAATCCTGCTGGATATTTGAAAATGCGTTGAAGTGAGTTCCTTTAATCATTCGTTTCACTTTTAATAATGGATCGGTCGAAGAAGACAAATCGAACGGAGACAAATCAGGCGAACATGGAGGATGGTCGAACTTTTTTGGCCCAAGAAGTTAGGTACAATCTTGTTTTTGTGTATCTTCGTTTGTTGCATCTCTCGCTTTTTCTGAATGCTGTCACTGAACAAGAGAGGCTATCGCTTTGAACCTTCTGCTGATAAAAACCCAAATCTGTCATTTTATAATAGTTTTATTCAAACTTGGCACTGCTAGTTACTCGAATTTACAGAGCCTTTATTTAATCCGGTAATCCAACTGACTAGTGAGTTATCTAATTTAGGAACTTAAATTTTTTTATGTTGAATTATTTAAGGATATTATCATTTGTTACCAAACATATTACTAACATTTTCCCTTGAACTGTTATCGTGTGAAATTTTGTTAGTTTATATGCTTTATGAGCAATAAAATATTTTAAGAGCACGCTGTTAAATACATTTTACAATTTAAAAGATTTTTTTTTCTGGGTTATTGGTCTGCTGATTGTTTCTTGAGCCTCGCTTCTGAGCTGAGAGAACAACGAATGCTTGGACTTTATCTTCCCTGTTCTTACATAACGAACAACTAACGAACTAACGAACAACTTTTTTGGGATCTCTTCCAAAAATGCGGTAAAATCCTGCTGGATATTTGAAAATGTGTTGAAGTGAGTTCCTTTAATCGTTCGTTTCACTTTTAATAATGGATCAGTCGAAGAAGACAAATCGAACGGAGACAAATGAGGCCAACATGGAGGATGGTCGAATTTTTTTGGCCCAAGAAGTCAGGTACAATCCTGTTTTTGTGTATCTTCGTTTGCTGCCTTCGCTTTTTCTGAATTCTGTCACTGAACGAGAGAGGCTATCGCTTTGAACCTTCTACCGATAAAAACCCAAATCTGTCATTTTATAATAGTTTTATTCAAACTTGGCACTGCTAGTTACTCGAATTTACAGAGCCTTTATTTAATCCGGTAATCCAACTGACTAGTGAGTTATCTAAATTTAGGAACTTAAATTTTTTTATGTTGAATTATTTAAGGATATTATCATTTGCTAACATTTTCCCTTGATCTGTTATCGTGTTAAAGTTTTGTTAGTTTATACTCTTCTTACAAAACGAACAACTATCATCATTTGTTTTACGAATTCTTGTGAGGTAGGAACCAAAAATTCCAATGCTGTAACTATAGTCCCCATATTTCCCCATTTCTTCTCGTGTCTGCATCTGAGGTCTTTTATGAAGGTTTTCGCCCAACCTTCATAGAATGCCAATTTTTCCTGCCACTCCATTAGTAACCTTTTCCTAACATCTCTTCGGTGGTCTTTTCCATTTACAATAATTGATTTATAGATAATTTAAACAGGAATGTCCCTATGATAGGGTGGACCCAATTTTTCAATTTTGGATTTTTGTTGATATCATCCTCCAATGCTTTTTTGTACGACAAAAAAATAATACTATATAAATTTGAACGAAGTCTGTTTATAGTAACTAGTGCTTCAAAGGATTTAAAGTTTACTGAGTAATTGAACATAAGGATATAGACGACAATAAAAAATATAATATAACATATTTTTTTGAATGGAGAACTTAAATACAGTCAAAGGTCCATATTTGCGGGGGCTACGCTCCGTAAATATACCGCGAATAGAGAAATCGTGAATACGGAATGGTAATTTGTACGGGATTATAGAGGATATGTTCCAATAAACTTGAAGAGATTTACCACTAAACACCAAAACGCTTTTTTGATGAGATGATTGATGAGATGATTAAATCATCTCCTGATGATGCTAACATGGTTAGCGAAACGTGCGTCGAGCAGTTCAAAAAAGCGTTTTGGTGTTTAGTGGTAAATCTCTTCAAGTTTAGTGTTTCACACCAAAGGTTCCAACAGAAGAATTGATAGACGAATTGATATTTTCCAAGGTTACAAAATAGAAACATATATAATAAAAGCAATTTAATGAGATATTTTTTAACAATACTAATAGTTACTATCAGGCTTAGGCAATGGTTTAAAGAATGGCTTAAAGACTTCAGATTAACATCGGTTATGACATAAACAATTTGCCTTTTAAAAACAAAACTTATTTCCATAGATAATTTTTGCATACTTCAGTTTTTACAAAGAAATCACAAAGCTCATTTGCCATTCGTAAACCTTTACTCAGGTTTTTATTTCCTCTCATGTCACCGTCTGAGGTCTTTTATGAAGATTTTCGCCCAACCTTCGTAGCTCATCTTTCTTGCCACTCCATCAGTAGCCTTTTCCTAGCATCTCTTCGGTGGTTCTTTCCATTTACCATAATTGCTTTCCGTTCTTTAACAACCAGATTCGTGGATGGCATCTATGCCAGCACCTGCAGTACCTGCGTCGAGGTAGTCCTGTACGCGCCCGTAATCGTTAGGCATGTGGTTGATTTCCTCTAGGAGATTTCTATAAAATGTGAACCTCAGGGCTCCTAACCCTGTTCAGGATGACTGACATAGCTGCTAAAGCTATCACTCCTATTTCCACTTCTTGTGTCTCCGATGCTTTGCACGATTTTCTGCAAGTTGTTTAGTAGATTGAATGTTTATTTTTGTTATTAGTGCTAAACTGGGTATATAATTCAAAGAAAAAGGTTATTTATAAAAAGTGAAAAAAAGCAATAAACGTATTGCGTAGTTTAAAAATTTAGTGATGTATTAATCATTACCATCTTGTTGTGCTGGTGTCCACATTTACAGTTTTCGGGATTATATAGAGACTTTGAATACCTCCCCTTTTTTGGTTGACACTTACTGTACACAGTTTTAGAATTCTAATATATTTTTTAACTAAAATTAGGATAAGTAATGTCTGAATAATTGTGGCGTGTTCATATATTTTTTTTTGGTCTTTCGCCACGATCTAAAACTTAAAAGATCAAAAATATTTGTTCTTTTGTAAATAAAGAATCACTGGGTAAAAACAAAAAAAAAAACCAAACGGAGACACATTTCTCAGTGATTCTTTTCTGTAATAAATTTGCCTAACAAACAAAATTTTTAAAAATATGAACAAAATTTCTAAAATAAATACAAACTTTTAACGTTAACGTTTCCGAGGGTCTTCTCCCCCCGTTTTCGAAACGAATCTAAAAAATAAATTATATTAATTTCTATAGATAAAGTAAATATATTTTTTGTGTTTGTATATATATATATATATATATATATATATATATATATATATATATATATATATATATATATATATATATATATATATATATATATTATATATATATATATATTATATATATATATATATATATATATATATATATATATATATATATATATATATATATATATATATATATTATATATATATATATATATATATATATATATATATATATATATATATATATATATATATATATATATATATATATATATATATATATATATATATATATATATATATATATATATATATATATATATATATATATATATATATATAGATGTTTGTTGTGATATATAGTGATGATATAGTGATTGTTTATTGTATTGATTGTGTATTGAAACACTTACATGTGTTTAATTATATTCTTTAGAATCGGGAACCATGTTGAATTTAAATCTACTGAAGGCATAGCAATACAGTTATTTTTATTTAAATTAATTATAGCGGTTTGTTTTAATCTTCTATATTTTGTTAACGCTTCTTTTAATACCGTTTTGGAATTATTCCAATTGATTTTATGTCCCGATTCTCAGGAGTGTTAACAAATTCTAATTTATTTTTTAGATTTGTTTTGAAAACGGTGGGAGAAGACCCTCCGAAAGGTTAAAGTTAAAAGTTTGTATTTATTTTAGAAAATTTTTATATTTTTAAAAATTTTGTTCGTTAGTCAAATTTATTACAGAAAAAAATCACTGAGAAATTTGTCTCTGTTTAGTTTTTTTGTAGTGATTCTTTATTTAAATAAGAACAGATATTTTTGATATTTTTTGAGTTTTAGATCGTGGCGAAAAACCCAAAAAAGAAAAATATATACAATTAGGATTGCGAATGCACCCACGGCATTCAAACAAATTGCTTAATTGCAAAATTAAAAAAAGGGTCTAGCGTTTTGGTAATTGCTGCAATCGGCTTTGTTTAGGACGTGATTAAACTGCAAAGAGACGGCAATTAAACGAACGAAACGGTATTGACCAAACCGACACCTCTAATCTAATAAAAAACGAGGATTTTGTGTAACAGGCTCGTCAAGCGGCATATTAAGGAACGATTTTGAATTCCGACAACAAAATCGAAATTGAAAATTTGGGGATTGGTATTCGAACCTTGTAATTTATTTGTAACGAACGAATAGTAAACATATTTAAAACACTACAAGATTTGTTTCATTATAATTTGTTTATAGAAGTTAAAACATAGTTTTGTTTTTGTTATTTTGCTTTTCTTGAGTAATCCACATATTGATAAGTTGAACTGTATTATAAATACAGCCTGTTTATCGTTCTTCAACCTACAATTTAAATCCAGTTTTCTCCTCTGTGAGAAAAATATACAATTTTGCAAATGCACAAGAAAAGAATGTCGATTTTGGAAATCTCTGGATGTACAGTTAGGACATCGATACGGGATTGCTAATTTGATTAAATATCCTGAAAATCTGACAGCCTGAAAGGGTACAGAAAGAAAAGTTCTGGAAAACCCTCTGTATACAAACTAATAAAAAGGTGCAATCTGTAACGCGCTGCTTGTAATAGTACATTGACATCAGATTACGCATAAAGCAGATGTGACTATCAACATTAAAAACGTTAATATGCTTCTTTACATTTTCAGAGGAAGAAAATAAAGGGATCACTTCACTTGTTGCTTGATGTCTCTGCTTCAACGCAATAAGGCAGCACGATTTGGAGACAATCACAATGTTGTCTGCAGACATACAAAGCAGATATGTTCAACAAGCAGTTTATTCTATAGCACTGGAAGCATTCGCATTAATCTGGCCTGGTTACATCGAGCTTTATTCGGTCTGGTTACGTACGTGACGAAACGTACGTACGGGTCAAAAACTGTCTGCAGACATACAAAGCAGATGAGTTCAACAAGTAGTTTATTCTATAGCACTGGAAGCATTCGCATTAATCTGGCCTGGTTACATCGAGCTTTATTCGGTCTGGTTACGTACGTGACGAAACGTACGTACGGGTCAAAAACTGGTACCTAATACATACCCAAGGTTAGACGGACCACGAACGGTCTCCCACAGCCTGACTGTTGAGGTCGTTTACCGACGGATGGTGTAGATGCATGTGATTGCAGCCACTATTCGACAGTACATAGGCAGTTTATATGGTCAGGGATTTAGTCGTTCCTTCATCCGCTTTCCAGGCATTTAACTTGGGCCCAACTGATTATGGCGAACGGCCTGAAACCGGTCTTGGAAGATGTTTGCTGGAGCTTTGGATGGCGGATGAAGGAATGGCAAAACTTTCTGTGCTTTTTAATACTTTTCTCCACGAGTCCACTCCACTATATATATATATATATATATATATATATATATATATATATATATATATATATATATATATATATATAATATATATATATATATATATATATATATATATATATATATATATATATATATATATATATATATATCATCATCATCATCATCATCATCAGCCCGTATCGATCCACTGCAGGATGAAGGCCTCTTCAGCATGCTTCCAACCTTCACGGTCCTGGGCTTTCCTCTGCCACTCGGGTCCAATATACTTAACGATGTCATCAATCCATCGTGCTTTCGGTCTTCTTCGCGGACGCCTGCGATCAAGCGGTATCCACTCCAGGATTGCCTTGGTCCATCTGTCGTCCCATCGCCTCGCTATATGGCCTGCCCATCTCCATTTCAATTGTTTTACTCTTCCAATGATGTCAAGATTTTTGTTTGTTCCCTGATCCATGCACAGGATTTTCTGTCTCGTCTTGTAATGCCAAGCATACATCTTTCCATTCCCCTCTGTGCCACCCAAAGTTTTTGAATTGATTGCGATGTGAGTGTCCAGGTTTCACTTCCGTATGTCATAACGGGTAGAACGCACTGATCGAATACTTTTCTTTTCAGGCAAAGTGGGAGTCTGCTCTTAAATACTATGTTGAGCCTACCAAATGCCTGCCAGCCACATTTAATACGCTGTTCCACCTCCCGGGCGGTATTCCCCTCCATTAAAATCCTCTGCCCAAGATATATAAAGCTGTCCACAATCTCTAAATCTCTTCCTAAAACTGAAATTCTTCTGTCCTGAGCGAAGTTATTGAACATAACCTGACTCTTTTTCAGGTTTATTTTCAAGCCAAATGGTTCGCCAGCCCTTTGCAGTTCTTGTATGCGTCTTTGCAACTCCTCTGGGTCTTGTGAAATGAGAATAATATCATCTGCAAATCTAAGATGGTTTAAGTTTGCACCATTGATCTTTACACCACCCTGTTCCCAATCCAGTTTACGGAATACTTCTTCAAGGCTAGCCGAGAAAAGAATAGGCGATATTGCGTCACCCTGCCGTACACCTCGTTCTATATTAATTCCCACTTCAAGATCATCAAGGTGAATTGTGGCTGTAGCTCCATCATATATCGATTCTAATAGGTTTACATAGGCTCTCTCTACACCTTGGCTAAGCAGTGCATCCGTTATCGCATGCTTTGAGATGGAATCAAATGCTTTTTCGTAGTCGATAAAAGCCAAGCACAGTGGCATGGTGTATTCGTTGTGCCTTTCTATGACCTGCTGTACAACCTGGATGTGATCCATTGTACTGAATCCACTTCTGAATCCTGCTTGTTCTCTTGGTTGTGCGTCATTCAGTTTTTATAATATTCTTTTAGAAATTATCTTAGTGAAAACTTTGTACATCACTGATAGGAGGCTTATTGGACGGTAGTTCTTTAAATCTTCCTGTGCTCCCTTTTTATGTAAAAGGATTACTTCTGCATTTTTCCATAAGTCAGGTACTTTTTGTTCTTTGAGACATTTTGAGTATAATTTTGCCAGTGTTTCCGACGTCCGACGTCCGACGACGACAGTGTTTCCGACGTCCGACCACCAGCTTTTAGCATTTCGACAGTTACACTATCCTTTCCTGGAGCTTTACCGTTCTTCATCAATTCTTTAGCATTTGTTACTTCCTCCACTAGGATATCTGGCATCATATATTGTTCTTCCGTGGGTATTGCTGTCCCTGACTGGCTCTGATCTTCATATA
The DNA here is from genome assembly GCA_031761425.1 of Cosmopolites sordidus. Lineage (NCBI taxonomy): Eukaryota > Metazoa > Arthropoda > Insecta > Coleoptera > Curculionidae > Cosmopolites > Cosmopolites sordidus. The sequence goes on along the minus strand of JARFXV010000194.1, from coordinate 357,027 downwards.
ACTGGGAATAAAACCTTCTGACAATCTCTAACATTTGGGTACGCGCCCTGCACACTGTGCCATCCTCACGCTTTAAAGCATATATTTGCGTTCTTTTGTTTCTCAGCTTCTGTTTAGCTTTGTTAATTCCTTTGTTTTCTTCCAGGGTTTTTTGCACTAGCTGCATATTGAATCGGGGCGTGTCCTCTCTGATACGTTTTCTTATAGTTTTGCAGAGCTCAGTATACTCGATCCTGCCAAAAGGACTACCTGCATTTCTCATTGCTCGCCGTTTCTTCATTAAATCAATGGTCTCACTGGAGATTTTTGTTTATTTGAGACATTTTACTTCTGGTGCTATTGAAGCAGCCGTTTGAAGTACATTGTTAGCGATTTCTTCATATTGAACTGATATTTCCACCTCCTCTGGATCTTCTAACGCAGCAAACCGGTTTGACAAAGCAATCTCAAAATCGCTTCCTCTCTCCAGCAGTTTTCCAGAATCCACCTTGCCCTTCTTTGATCTTACCAGTACAATTGGTAAATATTGTTTTATCGTTGGTCATGATGTAGTCAATTTCACTTGTGAGCCCAGATGGACTTTTCCATGTCCATTTTCTGCTGATATTTTTCTTATAGAATGAATTCATAATATATAGTTCTTGTCCTTCAGCAAAATCAACTAATCTGTCACCTCTATTGTCTCGCTCACCAGTTCCATATGGGCTAGTTGCATTTTCGTCTGTTCTTGTTGTTCCAATTCTGGCATTAAAATCACCCATCAGGATTTTGTACCTACATTTCTCCTTGTATAAAAGCTGGGCCACATCATCATAAAATTCCTCAATTTCCTCATCATTATGGCTTATAGTTGGTGCATAAGCTTGGACGATTTGAAGCCTAAACTTTTTATTCAGCTGAATGACCCATTGGGCTAATCGGTCGGATGTACTTTCAAATTTTTCCACACTGTCCTTCAGCTTTCGATTGATGAGGAATCCAATTCAGCCACATCGGCCATTTTCCGTACCTCGAGTGTAGAGTACGTGTCCAGTTGGTTCCAGTTTGATTAACTCTTCACCCTTTCTTCATGTTTCACAGAGCCCAATAATATCCCAATGTATGTTGTCAAGTTCGATTAACAGTTCTTGCAATCGGGCCTCTGTTTTCATAGTCCGTATATTTAACGTTGCAATGTCAAAAGTCCAATGGCAGCCTGATCTAACCCGATGATTCTTAGCACCCTCTGCCTTGGGGCAGGTCTTCCCGCTGCCGAAGGTAGTTGCCCCTTGGCCTCCGGGGAATGAGGGCCGTGTTTGAGGTTGTACTGTCATATTTCAACATATTGAAATACCATGTTGAAGGTATGGACCGTAATCTGCCACGCTGGTCCAATGCGGGTTGGCAGATTTTGGATCATGTTAGTCTGAGGTCTCCGCCTTGACCTGTCCGCCAGGGGTGACCCTTCCAAGGAATATAGACTCCAGACGGCATAGCTCAAAGCTTCATGGCCCTACTCAAACCCCTTTACCACGTCAAGGTCTGATCCACAAAGGGGATATATATATATATATATATATATATATATATATATATATATATATATATATATATATATATATATATATATATATATCCATAATAATTACAACCGAATTCTCGTGCTCACTTTACTTATTATTCTATATATGTTAATTAATCCCGTTTTTACAAATCCTTTTTCGTTTTGTTTAAATTATTATCAGGAATCAGTTTGTGCAGTATTATAAAAAACATATATATATATATATATATATATATATATATATATATATATATATATATATATATATATATATATATTATATATATATATATATAAACGATGTGACTCTTCACAGAATGAACGGATCGACACCGAAAGCAAACATATTCACGTATATTGCGCGTCATCGTTATAGGACCGCACTAAGAACTGTCCTCTTTTTGGACGGGGTATAGCTAATACCGTCAACTTCATCATCTGTGTCCGTATCAGACATTTTATGGAAACAAAATACAAATATTAAGAAACCGAATGCAATTCAAGAAATGAAAAAAAAATAATGGCAGTGAATGAATTACTGCCGCCAACTTTGTATTTCTGTCGAACGGCAACCTGCCTATCATCTCGGTTTTCATTGGTGGTTTATATCGGCTCGACCGATTTCCGCCAATAGCAGTGGCGCTCAGCTTTTCTGGCTAAAATATCTCGTGCTGATTACTCGTTGGTCATTATTTATATCGACTATCTTTCTTTGGTAAATAGACTTTAGAAACATTATCTACCATCTGTGAAAATATTAGATGCAACATCAAATGTGTATATATATATATATATATATATATATATATATATATATATATATATATAAGGTAGGTTCATGAATAGGTTCGAGGAAGTAGAAGAGTCGCAAGTAGAGAGGTATATTTTGAGAGCCGCTCGGTGGAAAGCTGCATCACTGGAAAGAGACAAGAGAGAAAATAGTTTAGAAGAGACCTGAAAGGGAAAGTGAGAGGATCCATTCATAGAATTATCTAAAATTTTAATACCAAAAACAAAATTTATTTACGAATTCATCAGTCGACATGTAAATTTATCTTTATTAAGAACAAAACACAAGAATGCCATGTATGAAAATAAACAACTGTTAAACACCTTTCACTAAAATTGCATAAGTTTAGTCGGTCAAAAGATGTCATCATTAATAAGTCAAAATATTTAAATATTCCCATTAAGATTTTATCGTAAATCAAATAACATACCATAATTTAGTAGCCCACTTCCTAGCGAAGTTTACGACGGTTGGCTATTTGTGTATCCGGAATTAGCAACAATGGTGTTGCTAAGCGCCATCTGACATATACATTGTAAAGTTTGACAACGTTGACTGTGTACGTACTCAGAACGTTTTGTCATACGGACACTATTTCTATTGTTTAGTGACTTGAAAACATTAATCTCAGTTAAAAAATGGAATTAACTCGTGTGATGGTGTACTACGTCTTTGGACGTGGCTTATTTCAACAACAGTGTATCGTCAGTGCGACTTTTGGTGATGAAACACAATCTAAAACGACTGTATATCACTGCTTTAGTGAATTCAATCGATCGTGGTCGGCGTTCGCTCACGGACGAATTTAAGAAAGATCATCAAAAATCGGTTGTTGTGCCAGAAAACATCGATACTGAGGGCGAACTGCCGTGAGATTAAGGCATCCTTGGGCATTAGTATGACAAGCAAACACAAGATTTTACATGAACATTTAGCCGTGAAAAAGATTTCTGGGCGTTGGATTCTCCATAATTTGACAATCGCTCCAAAAATACTCGTATCGATTGGTGCAACGAAATGCTCTAAAATACAATCGTGATGCGTCAAAAGCCGTGTATAATAAATATGTAATTTTTACGTTGTATGACAAAAAGCGCTTTTTAAAATTTTCAAACCAACCCTTATTGGCTTGGAAGCTTTTCTCGAAGAGTTTCATCATCTGACTTTAGATTTTCGAAAAGACACCAAGCATTTTCTTGAATAATTCGGCTGTTAAGAGACACTCTTCTTTTTGTTTGATCTTTGATCCAAATTCTGAACGCTCTTTCCATCTTTTCCATCGTGAGACGTCGCGAGAAATATCTAACTTTATTACTGGTACTAGTACCGCACCAAACACTGGCCGAATGGATTGTTCACTCTTTTTTGTTGTTCTTACTGTGGATTCATGTACTTTAAACTTTTCGCGGCACTCCCATATGTTTCACCTACAGCAGACTCTCTTGCTGTTGAATTTTTATATTAATAGTCATTACATTTTGCTTCCTTTTAAAAAAATCTTGGGCTGAGGATCCCATTTAATTTTAAATTTTAAAATTTGTACATATACATATAACTACGTAATTAATCTCACAAAAATGACAAGATTCTCCTTAATCACCAACTTCAGCAGTTTCGGTGAATAGACTTTGGAAGCATTATCTACCATATAAAGAGTATTCCATTAAGAGGTTTCGAATGTTGGTAACGAATAAAAGAAACGTTTCATAACATACCTGAAAGTTATTTTTGGCAGTGCGAAGCTGGATAGTGTACAATTATACGTGGAATACAACATCTATCAAATGACCGCCACGACTTCTCTGGCAGTTCACAATTCTTTTGTTGAAATTCTCGATTACTGCTGAACACATTTGCGGAGTTATGTCACGAATTATTCGCCTAATTTCTTCTTTCAACTGTTGAACGGTTTGCGGATTATTTTCGTAAACTTTGCTCTTCATATAGCCCCACAAAAAATAGTCTAGCGGCGTCAAGTCGCATGACCTTGGTGGCCAATTTACATCCCCATTCCGGCAGATCAGCCTCCCTCCAAACTGTGTAAGCAATAAAGTCAATGTTTCACGTGCTGTATGACATGACGCCCCATCTTGTTGGAACCATATATTCTCTAAATCCATGTCCATTATTTGATCCTATAAAAAAACATCAATCATCGTTCGGTATCGTTCTCCGATTACTGTAACAGCTCGTTCATCTTCATCTTCAAAAAAATACCGTCCAATGATACCCTCACCCCAAAAACCGCACCAAACTGTGACACGTTGAGCATGCATCGGGATTTCGTGGATTTCTCTAGGATTTTCATTGCCCCAGATGCGACAATTTTGTTTATTTACGTAACCGTTTAAGTGGAAATGAGCCTCGTCACTGAAAATGATTTTATCTTAAGTCTATTATTATTATTTATATATATATATATATATATATATATATATATATATATATATATATATATATATATATATATATATATATATATATATACCAAACAGAATAAGATAATTTTAGTTTAGATAATAAATAAATATTGTTAGTTAGATAGATATAATCTAGTCACAATTTGTAATCTCTATACGATAGAATTAGAGAATAAAAAAAATTCTGGAGCCTCATTATTCTTTAGGATACCGATGATTTTCCTCAATTTTTATATGTTGCGAAAAGCTGGATCTTCTCCACATCTTGGGCCTGACATTTCTATTTAACCTGTTAGATGTCCACCGGAATTAAGCAACTTTCTGAAGTAGTTCCTTTGCTTGTTCGTCTACTAATTTTTTAGTTGTTGTTGATGATTTTGTTGTTTTTGTTTCTGTACAGATTGATATTAGAAACACAAAGCTATACAGATCTCTGGGTACTTAAGTTATCTCGAACAAATACACTGCTATAGGCAATAACTTCTCACGTCATATTCTTCAGAAAGAGGTTGTTGCTGGTATTCCAGGTATAATCCATCTTATATTTATAATGATAATAATAATAATAATTTATTGAATCCTATTTAAACCTACATATAAATATTTTATTCTTGATAAGGTATATAATTTAATAATTTAATAAAGTATTTATTCAATCCCCACAACAATAAAAATATCCATGATTAAGTCGGATTGACAGAATTGACAGAATGTTCAGTGACTCGACTTCAGAAATAATACATGAAATGATAATCTTGCACAAATAAACATTGTATACATAAATAAGCATTGAATCTAATTATTGATACGACATATATTCTTCTAAACTATAAAAACTTTGACTTACAACAAATTCGCGGACTAATTTTTTAAATTCGTTGTCATTCTGAACATGCTTAAATCGCTGTGGCAACTTATTATACAGCTTCACACCCCTATAGTAAACATTATGTTCAACTATCTTACATGAATGTATTAGTAAAACAAGTTCATCAGAGCCTCGTATGTCATAGTGATAAAAATCACTATTTTTTACGAATGCTACAAAATTTCGCCTAACAAAGATGATAATCTGCAAAATATATAGTGATGGTAGAGTCAAAATCCTGCATTGTTTAAAAATTAGTCGACATGTTGCCAGTAGTGACATCCCACCCATCATTCGAATTACCTTTTTTTGTATTTTGAAACCACGCATCAGATGAGGCGACCCACCCCAAAATATCAAACCGTACCTAGCGCGACTGTAAAACTCTGCATAGTAAAACGAATGCACAATATCCGTGGTACCAACCCGTTTCAACCTATAAACAGCATATGAGACAGAAGCTAATTTCTTGCATAGTTCAGCTATGTGTTCATCCCAGCAAAGTCTGTTATCGAGATGAACACCCAGAAATCTTGTACAGGATGTTTGCTGTATAGACCTACCGTTAATTTTTAGTAAATATGACTCCGTTATAGTGCGTGTTCGAGGAGTAAAAGCAATAAAACTGGTTTTGTCCACGTTAAGGGATAATTTATTATTCGTAAACCAACTATAAAATTTATTGAGCATTTCCTGTACCGTTTCAATGGCTCCCTGCATGTTTCTATTTCCTGTTAAATAGCTGCAATCATCAGCAAACATTACCATATTTCCGCTACTGCAAACATCTGGCAGATCATTAACAAACATTAAAAATAATAGTGGATCCAAAACAGACCCTTGGGACACTCCAGAAATAATCCTTAATCTTTCAGATGTTGCTTCATCAATCTGTACAACTTGGTGTCGGTCAAACAAGTAAGATTGCAACCACACTCTCACCCGAACCCTCAAGCCATAGTGATGAAGTTTGTCCAGCAGTATTGCGTGATCCACCAGATCGAAAGCCTTATTTAGATCCATAAACAGACCAACACATTTGCAATTATCGTTTATGTTTTCATATATCTTGTTTAAAAATTCACAGATTGTTGAATGTGTAGATCGACCACTTCGAAACCCGTGCTGTGATGATTTCAATATATTAAAGCGCACAAGAAAGGACATGACCTGCTCATACACTATACGCTTCAACAGTTTAGATAACATAGGCAGAATAGCTATTCTAAGACACTAACTTTAATTCTGATAACTGTGATGGATGTTTTTCCACATCCACCATTCGAACCAGATTTTACACAAGCAGTTTTGATACATTTCGTTAATTGCAGCGTTTTCCGGATTGCTCTTTTATAATTTCGTAAGGTATTTTTTCGATTGGAGTGATATAACAACTGTGTCATGTTAATTTCAAATGTCAAACAAGCAATAATAAAAATACTTGTACATATTTAGTAAATTATTTGTCATGGTAGATTTGCATTAAATGATATTTATGATGTAGCAAAAAAATATAAAATAATTTTAAAGTTTTATGTATAAATTTCTACGAAAGGTTTTGACTATAATTTAACGTATTTTTTTTCTGCAGAGAGATATTTTGCAATTTTAGTGAAAGGTGTTTAATGCATGTGGATTTTTCGTTTTTAAGTAATGCTTTTTGTTGATGAAAATTTAATGGTTGTTTTCCCATAAACTCGCAGTGTTTAATTCTACCTGTATGATTATGACATTAGCAGAAATTCTTTGAATAATAAAAATTTATTATGTGAAAAAGAAAAGTATTTTGAATTAAATATTGTAATAACAGAAATATAATTTGCTGCATTTGAGTTTACATTTGATATCTCTTGCACTCAGTGTCAAAATGTTGTGATAATACAAATTGAGTGATAATACAATTGAGTGACAAAAATGAGTGATAATACAAATTTATGAACACACAGAAGAAACATTTTAATATAACTAACTTTTATTATTCTTTTTTAGTGTTTTTTTACTTGTTTCAAAAATCAAATTAAAATATCAGAAAATGGAAAAAGTTAATTGATTTTGATCAGAATATAAAACAATTATTTCAAAAATTTTACTGACTTTTGTTGGGAGTTAAAATGTTAGACACATGTTTATATTTAAGATTTCTTAATCCTCTGGAGGTTTTACCATGTGTGGTAGTTAAGCCATCGCTAGCTGCACATTTTTCACATCGCTCTGGCAATTTGTAGATGCCCTTCTAGAAAATAATCAAGTCAGTTTTCTACATCTCCGCAATTGTTGAAGTGTTTCATGGAAAGTGCATGAGACATCAATTAAAACAAGTGGTAGTCAGAGGGGTCTAGGTCTGGTGAGTACGGAGATTTTGATAAAAGTGTACAGCCAAGTGTAGAAATGGTTTCTCTGACCGGTTTCTCTATGTGTGAGTCTTGTAGCCCATTGTGGGCGCTTTTCGATCAATGCATGGTGCAAATTGATCATTTGGTGGCGATAGCGAACGGTATTAACTGTTTCATCTGGTTTCATAAGCTCATGGTACACGATATCCTTCTGACCTTCGACACGTCAAAACCAAATGCACATCATTTTCTTCTTTCCAAAACGATTCAGTCTTTCGGTCGATGTTAATGGGGTCAACCCACTAGGTTAACCCATAATTTTATGCGTTTTAGGTTCTCGTAATATATCCCTGTTTTGTCTCCAGTCACGATCCAACGCAAAAAAGTTTTTTTCATGCTGAGAAAACAAAACTTCGCACATCGTTTTTCGCTTTTCCATCTGTCTGTTAAACTTGAAGAGATTTACCACTAAACACCAAATCACTTAAGTGACCAATAGAAGAATTGATCATCTGTTTGTTGTTCAGCATTTTCTTACCTTTTGGATCTTTCCCATGGCATGCAGATAATTACAAATGGTTCGGCAACCAACATTTAACCTCTCTGCCATGTATTTGCATCTACCTTCTTCCAACAATGGAAGCTACTGGATTGCTAGCTACCGGTAGCTCACGTGGACTATTTCAGTAGATTGGTATGCCAATTTAGGTATCTTGTACATCGAAAATGTTTTTCCATTATTGCATTAATCAAGTTTAAATAGCTCTCTCTATTTGAATATTATTAAAGTAGCTTAACACATTGAAAAGGATGACGACCCCTATTCTAAACCAACCCCCTACAAGCGTCTTGACTTGGGACATTGTCAATATAAGTTTCTACACGTATACGACGGCTTTCACTGGCGTTTTTCTTTTAATTGAACAAGAAAAGCAGTAAGTACCACAAATTCACTTTATTTGTCTCGAGATTCGACATGTTTACCACAAGAGAAAAACGACGGTGACTCAAAAGCATTTAAACATGAATAGAGTTTTGAAAGGTACTGTCAAAGCAATAAAATGACATAACAAATTGGACTGTAAACCGCGCCATCTCTTTAAAAAAATATAAATTTTAAACCTGGTATCATAATTTATCAGTTTAGTTCAGTTATTCGTCAGTTTAATCTTGTGGATTTGTATAGAAAAAATAAAAAATCTGTGATTCATTATGGAAAAAAGTAAATGTAAGAAAGAGGATTCATTTCTAAACTGATTGCGTTAGCCGTTGTGGCTTGTAGCGGGTCGATTCCGGTGCTCGCCTGGATGTTTGTATTCGTAGCTTACCCAAACCTTAAAAAGGCTAACGTTAAGATTAGTTGTTTAAGTGTTTGTGAGTCTAGCGTCACTTTAATAGGGGATTTTGTACTTATGCGAAAAAATAGGGAGATGCTAAAGGGCCTTAGTAGCCGATGTGTCTATAATTATAATATAAATAAAAAAATAAATAAACAAAAAATTTTTTTCATTACACACACACACGCCCGATGAGTTGTAGGGACATAGGACACCGAATTAAACGAAATTTTTATCGGTTGCCAAGTTGATTCAGTTCGATAATAATTACACAATTCATCGTCCCAATTTCAGCTGAGGGCAGCTGGCATTGGAAGCAGCTACAGCCAGCTGCTCTGTCAAGAAGAGAAAACATGCCCATTCTGAAAAACGTATCGAATTCCTGTAAGACTGCAAGAATAATTTTGCTGACGAAGCTAGAATGCAAACAAGAGTTAGGAATGTTTAAACATTATTAAAAAAGTCTGAAAATATTGTAAGAAAAAAATTGAGAAGCAAACCAGCATTAAATACTCGATACAAATTAGCTCGAATGGTTTGTTGCTGAAAACGTTATGTCATGGACTGATCAGAGGAATGAAATCATTTTTTTTTGACGAAAATAATTCAACTTGGACGGCTTGATGGTCTTTCCTTATATTTTAATCACCTCAGGAACGAAGAGAATATTTTATTAAGGTGTTGAATGGGACGAAGAATTATCATTGTATTGGCTACAAAAAAATGTAACTAAATATTTCTTTCTTATCGAGTTATCTGTTAAGAATATACAAATTTATTAGAATAATAAAAGTTACAAAGTTCAACAAATTTAAAGTTTCTTGAAGTAACATTGATGAAAATAGGTGTATATGAAGTCTTTTGTAGTCCTACGTCATAGAGCGACAAAAACTTTCACTTTTTCCGCGGTTGGCTCTTGGTGAAACATAGTAACAATGATAATAATTAAAACACTTGGTATTTGTTTCACAATATATTCAAGATATTCTCTAACATGTTTCGGCCTCGCGACCATTCTCAAAGAGAGTTATGTATAAACTAAACTAAAGTTTCAAAGTGCTGTCTAATGGAAGTCGGTTTTTTCATCTCGTTAAATTTATTACACTATAAATAATTGGAGTATTTCCGAAGTCTAGCTGTGTGTTTGTTAGGTTTTTGCCGTCGTATATGGCTTTTTTAATTTCGAAAATTTCCAGGTGATTTAACAGCCTGCTTTTATTGCCGCTATGTATTAATTTGGTATTATTAATGTTAAAAAAATGGTTCTGGTCTATACAATGTTCGGCAAAGCCCGTCTTTCTCTGATTGTGTAAAATTGAATATTTATGTTCTTTTAGCCTACCCTAAGAAAATGTAAATCACAAAATTTTGCTCACCTAAATTCTCATAATATCAATTCAATTAGTTCAGTAAGATTTTATGATAGAGTTGTAAATTTAACAAATGTTCAGTTTGATAATGAAGAAATTAAGTTATTAGAAAAAGGCCTCAAATACTGTCCAAACTTCGTCAAATCCACAGATATTGAAATACTCGCAGCCAATTTAGAGAATCTTATAAGTAGTTTAAATAAAAGCCAATTAGCAAAATATAACATTGCAAATATAATAGCAAACAATAAAATAAAAAATAAATATTCCAACGAACTCAGAATAATTAATAAATTACGTAACAAAATTTACCAAAACAATTTAATTCTTTGCAAAGCTGGTACTTGGCAAAGGTAATACTGTTACTATTCTAACAAAAGATGAATACCTACTAAAAATGAACACACTCATCAACACAGAAAACTGTAGAGAACTCAAGACCGATCCAACAAAAAAATATCATACCGCTGTAAAGAAAATTACAAAAACGTACAATGAAACCTTCTTAAATATATCGCAATCCAAACTAGATACCATGAACCCAAAAGCTCCAGTCTTATACGGAATACCTAAACTGCATAAAGATGGCATTCCAATGAGACCAGTCGTTTCTTATGTAAATGCTCCTGCATATAAACTTTGCAAACAACTCAACAGTGATCTACCATTATTTATCGATTTCAACTCGCCCAAAGCAATCAAAAATACAATAGAACTAACAACAAAATTAAAAAACATACAGATACCTCCCAATGCAAAGTTAGTTTCGTTCGATATAAAAAGCCTTTTTCCTCCATTCCGGTACAAGATCTTAAAAATATCCTCACTGAAAGAATTCATGAATGCAATCTTGAAATCGTACACAAAAATGCTCTCATAGAAGCTATCAATGTATGTACCGAACAAAATTATTTTCTGTTCAATTCAAAATGTTATCAACAAACGAATGGATTACCAATGGGAAGCCCCCTGAGCCCCCTCCTGGCAGAAATTTATATGGCTAATTTTGAAAACAATTTATTTAGCGACACTAATTATACAAGACACATACATTTTTGGGCCAGGTATGTCGATGATATTATTTGCATATGGACCGGTACAGAAAGACGATTGGGTCAATTTCTTGAATATTTAAACAGTGTAAACTCAAAAATCCAGTTCACAATAGAAACAGAGACGGATAATTCATTAAATTTCTTAGATTTAAAAATAATAAGAACACCGAATAAATTAGAATTCGAAATATTTAGAAAACCCACGTATACCGATACAATTATTCACGCAAGTTCAAATCAGTCATGGAATGTAAATATGTCCACTTTTCATAGTATGACCCACAGACTTCTAACGATTCCACTTAAAAAAGACAGCTATGAAAAAGAACTTAATATTATCAAAAATATCGCAAGGAATAATGGATATCAGCCAAGCATCATAGATAAAATGATAAAAAACAAGATTAAGAAAAACAACACCAAACATTTTTATGCCGCAACACCCGAAAAAGATTCTAAAAATTGGCATGCTATAAACTATATTCACAAATTAAGTTCAAGAATCACAAATCAGTTAAAGAACGAAAATATTAATATTATCTCTGTTAATAAGAATAATCTTGCATCGATGTTAAACAATAACAAAGAAAGAGCAAAATTTTGTGACAAATCTGGAGTATACGAAATTAAATGTAATATGTGTGACGCTATTTATATAGGCCAAACGGGCCGATCGCTCAATGATAGGCTAAAAGAACATAAATATTCAATTTTACACAATCAGAGAAAGACGGGCTTTGCCGAACATTGTATAGACCAGAACCATTTTTTTAACATTAATAATATCAAATTACTACATAGCGGCAATAAAAGCAGGCTGTTAAATTACCTGGAAATTTTCGAAATTAAAAAAGCCATATACGACGGCAAAAACCTAACAAACACACAGCTAGACTTCGGAAATACTCCAATTATTGATAGTGTAATAAATTTAACGAGATGAAAAAAACCGACTTCCATTAGACAGCACTTTGAAACTTTAGTTTAGTTTATACATAACTCTCTTTGAGAATGGTCGCGAGGCCGAAACATGTTAGAGAATATCTTGAATATATTGTGAAACAAATACCAAGTGTCTTAATTATTATCAAAATTGATTATTGTTTCCATTTTCAAGCAGAATTAATTTCAGAATAAGTTCCATATTAAGACACTTGGTGATCCTTCCATCTTATGAAAACTTGACAACCCTACATTCCGTTTTCGATGAAGTGAAGTACTTGCGTTTTTTTCTAACAGGTTCCACTGTTGAAATTTGGAACCAAGAATTTCCGATTTTTGTATCGATAATTCCAGGTCACGTATCAAGTCATTTAGTTTATTCTGAGTTATTAAGTAAGGTTCACTGGTAGTTGTTAAAAATGTTGGGTCACAACTGGTGTTCTCAGGAAGTTGTGGATCAGATCCTGATGAAGAATTAGAATCACCGGGAAACAAGTTGTCCAGGTTTAAAGGTGCAATCGGTACTGGTAGTTCCTGGTTATGAAGAACTGGCCTAAGGATAGAACGTAAATTTTGATACTGAATTTTGTCTCTTTGCTTCTTTGAATTAATAAAAAATACTAATTTGAAATACTAAATTTACGTGACAATTCACTCAGCAAACAAGAGGAGCACAACTTTAATCTTGATATCTAATTTGGCGCTTAAAATATAAAAGATAGGCTTTTTTGACTTCCTCGGATACAGCTCTAGCTAGTAACTTTAAAATATATTGTCTGCATATATAACAAAACTTATCGGTAGGATTTTTTCAAAATCGATAACTAGAACTTGCTATTTTATATAAAATCGATTTAAATACCTGACTGTACTGTAAACGAGACAGAAACAAACTAAACTATAGAAAACAATAAAACTGCCCTTCAAAGTTTGTAGAATACTGTGGAAATACCTTCTCTACGATCTTGTGGTAATTCTTACATTGTCCAGTTCAAAGTCAGGAATAAATAGTTTCAATGAACCCGCAATATTCTCACCAATTTATTCTCATCAATGTTACAAAAATCATGTCGATTTGTGCTACCTTTTATGATGAATTTTTTGATTTATAAGATTTATTAAATACAGCAGGGGTCATAAGAAACGGGACAGTCGGAAATTTGAAATATAATTGTTTATAAAATTGGTATCATGTATTTTTTTGCTGGTTCTTTATTTTTTGTTTGATTGGGAATTTTGTTTTTTATTCGATGTTTAATCGGTTTTTTATTTGAAGGGTCAAAGTAAAAAAAAAATTTTATCTGGCTTTTTGTAAAATATGCCAGGATTTTCTGAGACGACAACGACCCGAAACATGCATCGAGGCCCGTCAAGCAGTGACTTCAGCAAAAACAAATCACGAAACTGGTGTAGCCTTTCCAAACTCCTGATTTGAACCTTATTGAGAACCCTGGGAAGAATTGGATCGACGAATTCGTACGCGCACGTTCTCCAAAACTGGTCAATTAATGGAAACGTTGTAACAAGAGTGGAATCGGCTTCCGTTGGCCATTTTGGTCAATTTACTCGATTCCATGCCCCGTAGATGTGAGGCCGTGATTAAAGCCAAAAGTTATTGTACGAAATATTAATGTTTAAAGTGTCCCATTTTTATGACCCCTTCAATTTCTAGCATATTTTACAAAAAACCACATAACATTTCTTTGTCTCATCCAAATAAAAAACCGATTAAAACATCGAATAAAGAACAAAATTCCCAATCAAACAAAAAAAAAAGAATCAGCAAAAAATACATGAAGTTTTGGTATCAAACTTTTTAATTTGATTTTTAAAAACTATTTATTTAACACTGTTGTACAGTATTAAATAATTTTACAATACAACACTTATGTTGAAACGTTCTACAACTGAATTGAAAGTCGAAGATGGTTATATTTATATAAAATGAGTTGCTGACTAATCAAAAGCAAACGTTCTAGAACGTTTAGATCGTGAGAACCACACTACGCAAAGAAATATGTTGACGGTGCTGTTCTTGATTGCTTGGAGAATCATCAATGCAGCTGGTTGTAATTGATATGTTGATTCTGCCTACGTTGTATTATGTGGGATGTAACTCCTCCCACCATAGATGAAACATATCCTGTGGTTGTTGTTTCATCCATCTATAAGTCAATTTCATTTACGGGGGTAGCTTGATTGTTGCGCCTTTTCTGTTTAAACTTCTGAATGCAATATCTATATATAAAATAAAAAATATAAATTATCAAACGTATTTAGATCAATATGGTCCAGAAGCTGGTTCGATTTACATAGATGGTATCGGAGAGCTCGATAAGCTCTTCTCTTTGTTTCTTTAGTTTGGTTTGTATTTCGTAATTGGCTTTTAAATTGATTGAATTTAGGTGGGTTGAATACTGATATTTGTTCTTTAGCCAATGTCCAGTTTAGCTTTGGTAAATTGATTTGTTGGTATGACAGGTAATTTGGTTTATAGGTTTCAAATTTGATTGATCCTATATGGATTTTGCAGTTGAGTTGCATTTCTATAAGGTATGAACCATATAGAGCGTAGTAGTTTTCAGTGTTTTCAAACATCACTTTGGATAGCGTTTCTTAAGGAAGGGTAACTATCCATTGGTTCTTCATGATTCTGTGTTACTTGTACATCGTAGATTTTGGTGTTAAAGGGGTGGCAGAATCTAATGTTCTTCTGATGATTTAGCAATTACATGGCACAAGGGTTCACTGTTTCTAGTGGCTTACTTAGGGCATTTTTACAAAAGAACTGTTTTGTTAAAGTTTCTTCACGTGGCTTATTCTGCTGGAATACTTCTTACTGCTGAGTGCTAGGTAAGGTTTTAAAGGGATATTAACTAGGAAGGTTCCATTGTTGGGAATTGGTGAAGGGTAGAGGTGATAATATTGTTATATTTCAGACTCTACTAATTAAAGTTCTAATATGAATGTTATTTCGTATTCTTTTGAGAAACTTTTAATTTCAATTATTTTTTCAAGTTCGAGGATATTCTGCAATTTACTGGGTAAGGGTAGTTTATCTGTGTTTAAATGTTTTTCTAGATTTTTTACTTCCGAAAGTAATTCGTTAGGGTTTACGATTGAATTATGTATTATATTGATTTTAGAAAACGTAATTGCTGTTTCGATATTGCTAAGCAAGTTATATATTGATTGATATAACATTGGGATTTGCCTTATCGTTGTGTGAATTTACATATATTGATGTTGGTTTGCTTCGTGAATAGTGATCGTTTGAATTGTTTCTTCGATACGTGAAAGTCGAATTTTTAGTATCTGCTGATTATGTGTTAAGTTAGCCATTGTCTTTTTTATATCTTTAGAGATTTTGCCTAATAAGGTCATATGGTCAAATAGGCTTATTTTTAGTTTATTTTTCAGTGCTTTTATTTTACTATCTATTAATTCTGCATCATTTTGATATAGATTTTCCGTGATACACTTGATGACTGATCCCAAGGGGTTAAATAATCCTCTTTTATTTCTTTTTGTTGTTTTATAAGGGATTATTTGATTTACCAGGTTTTTAATTCATTCTTCGAGGGTACGAGTTGATACAAATGAACAACAAATTTTGAGTTGTAGTCGCTATTTTTGTACAATGCGTTGAGAAGAATTCTTGCGTTCAATTTTAATGATTTAAATTCTGTTATTATTGGATTTAAGTTGACGTTTTGAATTAATGTCCAATAGTTTGACACGATTTTAGCAGTACCTTTTTGGATGGGTAGTATCCCTGGGTAGTTATTAAGGTTGCTTATTTTTATTCCGACTCCGACTATGAGGACAGTAGAGGTCGATAGAACGTTGATGATGGTTTTCATTCTTTGTGGATTTGTTGCTTTGTTTTTTTCTTAGCATAGGTTCCACTAGGAGTAGCGACTGTTGTCTCTTCCCTGGAGGTGAATTGCTGCGGAGTTGGGCGATGCTTGTCTCTGCTCTCGACGTTCAAACGGTGCTAGGTTAAGCGATGCTTGTCTCTTCCTTGGCTGTGCTACTTCCCATCACTTATGGTTCTCTCTCACCGTAAATCGTTGAGAAGAAACACATTATGTGCGATACAATATCTGTTGGCAAGATCCTACCGACTGCGCCAGTTTTGGCATCAAATTTTTCAATTTGATCTTTAAAAACTCTTTATTTAACACTGTTGTACAATATTAAATGATTTTACAAATGACAGAAAATACAATACTTATGTTCAAACGTTCTACAACAACTGACTTGAAAGTCGAAGATGGTTATATTTATAAAAAATGAGTTGCTCACTAATCAAAAGCAAACGTTCTAGAATGTTTAGATCGTGAGAACAACACAACGTGACTAAATATGTTGACGGCGCTGTTCTTGGTTGCAGATGGTTGTAACCTGATATATTTGTTGTGCTAACTTGTCGAATCATCCATGCAGGTGGTTGTAATTGATATAGTGATTCGGCTAACGTTGCATTATGTGGGATGTAACTATGATACGAATTTTATAAACAATTATATTTAAAATTTAAGACTGTTCCGTTTGTATGACCCCTACTCTATATACTTCTCTAAATACAGTGTTATAATCGATATACATATTTTCGGATTAGACGCATTTAAATATGCAAATCAGTTTCTTATTATACCATAGACCATATTTATATAATACGTTGGCAAATTTAAGTAATACTTAAAGGAAGAAGGAACGAATTGGAAATCGAATGGATTATTGTAAATAATAAATGTTTTTGTAATTATTTTCGCTAATTGAGCTGCTAACGAATCGTAAAATTTAGCTTTAACAAATGAGCCATTACGTTTACATTATACAACGTACAGCATATCCTTAATGCAGTTTAAAAGTTCAAATAAATATTTTTCCTTTCTCTATTAACTATTTGTATGGAAGATATTTTTTTTATTGTGTTACTAGTGAAGTTATTCAATATTAGACAGTTTTTCTATTTATTTTATATTCATTTCAATAACATTTTGTGAATAAAAAAATAAACAGTCAAGTCGCTGCAACTATGGTTGTACGGGTTTTTAGAGTATTCGCATCTTTGAATAAAAAACGACAGGAAAAAACACATGATTCTGTAAGTGCGACCAGAATAGTATCTGCATATGGCCGATTACTGTTTCCGGTTTGAAAGTGGCGTAGGACAGTATGAATAAAAGCAAGAGACTGATAAAAGCTTAGAGTTATTTAAAACAATAAATTATTGTATAATCAGTTGATGGTGTTGATTTCTGTCCTGCCAAAAAGGTAAAACTATAAATTTATTAAAAAAATCATTTTTTTTTTAAAGATTAAAGTGTCTTTTATGTAGTCAATATGACAAAAAGTTATTAAGAAATTTGACCCTCTTGTCATAAAATCATCATTTGCAAAAATTGGTTAGGTAATCAGTGAGTTGATGTTCATATTTAAATTAGGGTTATATAATATATATATATATATATATATATATATATATATATATATATATATATATATATATATATATATATATATATATATATATATATATATATAGTTTTTTTCTTGGGGAAATTGGTTGGTTTCGGGCTAGCGGTCAACAGTAAAACAAGTATTTAATCGTCTCAATATTTCGTCATTCTTTTGATGACTTCATCAGGAGACTCTAAAATTATTTTTTTCTTTTTTTATTTAATAAACAATGAAATAGTATAGAACACCGACATGTTAAAATATAAATTCACATAACAATAAATATATAAACTTACAATTAATGACTATGGTTTAAAACGTATGTATCTAAATAACGTTCTTGAACGATACGGGCCCCAACCAGGAATTAACAATCTTTTTTAAACACTAAGGTATTTCAACCTGCAACCATCGAGGTTGAAGGTTGCAGGTTGAAATACAACTCGATGGTTGCAGGTTGAAATACCTTAGTGTTTAAAAAAGATTGTTAATTCCTGGTTGGGGCCCGTATCGTTCAAGAACGTTATTTAGATACATACGTTTTAAACCATAGTCATTAATTGTAAGTTTATATATTTATTGTTATGTGAATTTATATTTTAACATGTCGGTGTTCTATACTATTTCATTGTTTATTAAATAAAAAAAGAAAAAAATAATTTTAGAGTCTCCTGATGAAATCATCAAAAAAATGACGAAATATTGAGACGATTAAACACTTGTTTTACTACTGACCGCTAGCCCGAAACCAACCAATTTCCCCAAGAAAAAAACTATAAATTGCACTGTCGAGAAACATAACAAATTATATATATATATATATATATATATATATATATATATATATATATATATATATATATATATATATATATATATATATATATATATATATATATATATATATATATTATTATTATTATTATTCACGTATGGGCCCTGGTGGACCACGCGAAGTACAATTAGAGGCGTTTGTTGTCGTTAGCCTTCCTTTGAGCCCATACTAATTTAATTCTTTCGCTATGAGCTTTTTTCCTTTCGTCAGACCAAGTTGTTCCAGTCTTCCTACATTTTTCTCTCTGGCCAACCTTCCAAACGTTAACCTTGTGTCTGAAACAACCTCTATCCTGAATTTTACTTTGTGTAATATTTGCTGATCTTAGGTCCTCTTTAATTGCCGCAATCCATTTAATTATTTCTACTTTAGCTCTACTCCTATTTTCATAAAATTCGACTATTTGTCTAGTTAGCCTATTCGGATTCATCCGTTTGATGTGTTCGTAAAACTTAAGTCTTCTTTTTCTCATATCGCTATGTATATCTGTGTATTGTTTGATTTCTTGGTTTTCTCGAAGTCGGTATGTTGTGCTATTTATTTGTTTGGGGCCTAAAATTTTTCTTATGATTTTTCTTTCCTTCTTTTCAATGTCCTCGATGTCCCTCTTTCTAATCAAAATGAGCGTTTCTGCAGCATATATATATCTATATATATATATATATATATATATATATATATATATATATATATATATATATATATATATATATATATATATATATATATGGAGGGCACATTCGTCTCTTCTCTTGATGTTTAGATTCTTCAAGGCACTACATGTGCTCTCTCTCGTCCATACTTTTTGCCGACTTCCCATCGGATATATGTAGTGTTAGGATGGGTCCAATGAGACAACAGTGCTGAGTGTCATCAGACACTCAGCTGCTGGGTTCCAGAATCTCATGTGGAACATACAACAACCTGCGTCTCCGCTTAAATAAGCACTCTGTTGATTGTTTAAATCGGGACGGGCCCCATCCATCCCTTCCACTGGAGGGCACATGTTTAGTTTTTTGATGTTTAGATTCTTCAGGGCACCGACATGTACTCTCAAGGATCACCTGAAACTTTTACAAAACATTTAAAACTAAATTAACAGGCTATCAACCCCAAAGTCTTTGCCTCCAAAAGGAAAATGGGCAATTAGCTCTAAATAACCAAGACAATTGAAAAGAACTTGCGAAATATTTTGAACAACTACTAAACTATCCTGAGCCCTTAAACAAATTACCAATACTAAATCCTAAATAAACAAACCCAGATTCATTACCACCAAATGAAGATGAAATAATTAGGCAAATCAAGCGATTTAAAAATAACAAAGCATCTGGTGAAGATGGAATCACTGCCAAATTTTTGAAATCCGCTGGATCAAGGAAATAACCAAAATTCTACAAGAAGTTTGGCGAACCGAACAGATTTCGGAAGATTGGAAAGATGCTCTAATCTATCCACTACATAAGAAAGGAGATAGAATGGATGTAAACAACAACAGAGGGATATCTCTTCTCCCAGTTTGTTACAAGATTCTATCTCAATGTCTACTAGACAGAGCCCAGGGACAGTTAGAACCTAAAATTGGTGAATATCAAGCAGGTTTTCGATCGGGCAGATCCAGCGCTAAACAGATCCTGAATCTAAAGTTCATCCTAAGACATCAAAAACTGTACAATAAAAATCTCGTCTGTACATTTGGATTTCAAAAAAGCATATGATTCTATTGACCGCGAATCTTTATTCTAAATCTTGAAAGAACAAGGACTAGATCTGAAAACGCTGGCAATTATTAAAGCAATACTAACTAACACAAGGTCAAAAGTTAAATTCATGGGTGACATCCCTGAGCCCTTCGAAATTAAAACTGGAGTAAGACAAGAGAATGGACTCTCGTCACTCTTATTTAACTGTGTTCTAGAAAAAGTAATACAGGAGTGACGTGAAAAAAAATCGGCCCTGAATATTGACCAGCCCATTAAGCTGGGGAGAACCAACATCAAAATTGATTGTCTGGCGTTTGCTGATGATCTAGCAATTTTGGCTTAAGATATATTAACGCCACAAAAACAGATTAAAATCCTAAAAGAAATATCAGAAAAGGTAGGACTTCAAATTTTGTTTGAAAAGATACAATACATGACCTGCAGCAGACTAAGAACACAATTTCTAAAAACAAAATATGGTAACATCAGACGAGTCTCTCAATTCAAATATTTGGGTGAAATAATCATTGAAAATAGGTTGGCAAAAGCGGCCAATAATGGTAGATGTAAAAAAATGGAAAAGGCATTGAGACTTACACAAAATATTTACAACAAAAAATGCATATCTTAAAACACAAAACTGAAACATTACAAGACAGTTATTAAGCCAGAATCTCTATATGGGGCAGAAACGCTCATTTTGAATAGGAAGAGAAACATCCAGGACATTGAAAAGAAGGAAAGAAAAATCATAAGAAAAATCTTAGGCCCCAAACAAATAAATAGCACAACATACCGACTTCGAGAAAACCAAGAAATCAAACAGTACACAGAAATACATAGCAATATGAAAAAA
Source organism: Cosmopolites sordidus (assembly GCA_031761425.1). NCBI lineage: Eukaryota > Metazoa > Arthropoda > Insecta > Coleoptera > Curculionidae > Cosmopolites > Cosmopolites sordidus. Next base: position 335,506 of record JARFXV010000194.1, on the reverse strand, counting down.
AAAGACTTAAGATTTACGGACACATAAAACTGATGAATCCGAGTAGGCTAACTAGACAAATAGTCGAATTTTATGAAAATAGGAGTAGAGCTAAAGTAGAAATAATTAAATGGATTGCTGCAATTAAAGAGGACCTAAGATCAGTAAATATTACACAAAGTAAAATTCAGTATAGAGGCTGTTTCAGACACAAAGTTAACGTATGGAAGGTTGGTCAGAGAGAAAAATGTAGGAAGACTGGAACAACTTGGTCTGACGAAAGGAAAAAAGTTCATAGCGAAAGAATGAAATTAGTATGGGCACAAAGGAAGGCTAACGCCTCTAGTTACTCTAGTACTTTGCGTGGTCCACCAGGGCCCATACGTGAATAATATATTTGCAGCTTCATCAATTGCATTATATTTAAAAGTAAGAATGTCGTTGATCTAAATATACCGAATGGTAAGGTGAGAAGCATTGAAAGATTAAAAAAAAATCCTTAAAAATTATGTGGTTTCTTTGTCAGGTTGAGAACGGCCCTTGTATATATTATACACCAATTATATCAATTATATCAATTGCTTTACATTGTAACACTGATCAAATACTGATGAAAATTGAATGATACAATTGCGAAGAAAAAAAAAGATTATTTGTGAAATATATCTAAGACAAAATTTTACGTTTTCCATCACGATTCCACTTTCCGATACGAACACTTGAAAATAATTGCCAGAATAAAACTTTTCTTTCTTAAGATTATCAAGAATAATTGAATTGTGCAAGTTTTAAAATAGCATTTCGGTGAGGTTGTTATCTAAACAGAATTATCATCATCTTTAGAGTTGTTGTAAGGCTGTTAATTATGAGATGGCTTTGTAGATATAAAAGAAAACCAATTTTCAATCACATATGATGAATTATTATTAATCTTTGAAAGTATTCCTTTACGTCTTCATAACAATTACAAATAACAAAATATTTATTATTGAGCGTGAGACATTTTTGTCGTAACATCTATCGTGGAAGCATTTTCACGTTCTTAAAGTTACATAAATATATTTCACTAAATGGTATGTAAAACAATAATTAATATTTTGCTGTTGCAAGTTAAGTCATTCTCTACGATATGTCGGTATGAATATAAAACACCATTAAATAATTATAATTATCTTTTGTATTGTGTAGGCTTCTACTTGATGAAAATCCATCACAAATAATTATTGTGATGGTTTAAGTTTAATGAAAGACTTTCGAGTTTAATTTCTACTTAATTTAAGTTTATTCCACCACAAAAATGGAAATTACACGTAGAAAATTCTCTCGTTAAACAATTACTATTAACTTTGGATATTTACTTATACCTAATACTAATTATATCTTTTAGTATTCTCAATTCTTCTATTGGAACTTTAAACTAAACTCAAAGAGATTTACCATTAAACACCAAAAGTTCTCAACGCACGTTTTGCTAACCATGTCATCATCATCAGGAGATGATTTAATTTCCTAGATAGATGATTTAATCTGGATCTAGATTAAAACTATGTTCGCAGTTTAATCCAAAAATAATGTCAACCCATTTTAAGAAGAGAATAACAAAACAAAAGGCCTGGAGGTACCCAAACACGTACATGGGTGAATTTCAAATTGACCATGTTGCCATTTCGTACCCCAGTTATAAAGAGATTTTGAATGTTTAAGTCAGGAAAGGAGCTAACCTAGACACGGATCACTACTTGACTGGAATCAAACTTAGCTTAAAACCTCGATAACTTATTCAAAAGAGACTGCTAATACCAAATTTCGACAATATAAAAATAAAACCAACCCTAACAGAAGAGCTTGATAAACAACCACTACAGCACTGGCAAGAATTGAAACAAAAATTTATTAAAACTGCCTTTAAGTTGGCCCCTTTACAAAAACGAAGAAAACATCTGTGATGGGATGAAGTTTGCGACCAAGCAGTATTAAGCCAAAGTAAAGCATTCAAAGATTGGAACAGTCAAAAAACAGCAATAAACTATAACATCTTTTTGGAAGTAAGAAAAGAAACATCGAAGCTAATTAGACAAACTAAAAGAAAATATGAAAATAATCAACTTAATAAAATAGAAAAAGATTTCCAAAAAAATAATACCCGAAACTTTTACAAAACATTTAAAACTAAATTAACAGGCTATTAACCCCAAAGTCTTTGCTTAAAAAACGAAAACGGACAATTAGCTCTAAATAACTAAAACAACTGCAAAGAATTTGCGAAATATTTTGAACAAAACTGTCCTAAGCCCTTAAACAAATAACCAACACTAAACCCTAAACAAACAAACCCAGATTCATTACCACCGAATGAAGATGAAATAATAGGCAAATCAAGCAGCTTAAAAATAACAAAGCTTCTGGTGAAGGTGAAGGTGAAGGTGCTTCTGGTGAAACACCATTAAATAATTATAATTATCCTTTTGAAAAAAGTGTTCGCTTCTACTTGATGGAAATCCATCACAAATAATTATTGTGATGGTTTAAGTTTAATGAAAGACTTTCGAGTTTAATTTCTACTTAATTTAAGTTTATTCCACCCATATAATGGAAATAACACAAGAAAATTCTCTCGTTAAACAATTACTATTAACTTTGGATATTTACTTGTAACTAATACTAATTTCATCTTTTAGTATTCTCAATTCTTTTATTGGAACCTTAAACTAAACTCAAAGAGATTTACCATTAAACACCAAATAATTTTTCCCACCATTTATCCACCAACACCATTAAACACCAAAAGTTCTCGACACATGTTTCGCTAACCATGTTATCATCATCAGGAGATGATTTAATCTTCTACATAGATGATTTAATCTGGATCTAGATTAAATCATCTCCGGATAATGCTAACATGGTTGGCGAAACCTGCGTCGAGTGGTAAATCTCTTTGAGTTTAGTTTTAGTGTTCTATTTATTTATTTTATGTATTTCTGATTGTCCTGCGATATATTTCATTCCTCTTTCATTCCTCTTTCATTCCTATCTTGTGTAAGCTGCTTAATACCTTCCCACTCTATTCTTCTACTTTTTGATCCTTCCTCAATCTCTTCGATTAATCTTTTTTTCGGCTTTCTGTAATTTTTTCGGTTGCTCTCCTTTCGTACAGGTTGCTCTTCTTCTCCATGTTTCATCGTTCTTTCAGCTACAATGCTGCTAAATTGTATATCTCTTTAAGTAGATATTTGAGATGTTATTTAATGTTCTTTCTATTTAAATCTAATGAAAGCACATTAGATTTAAATTTAAAAAATATCTGCTACCAGCTGAGAGATAGAGCTTTGCATATTATTTTATGATTATCTTTATTTTTCAATTATCTACTTGAACCCCCAAAACCCCCCTCTTGGCTACGCCCGTGGCAGATATGGATGTATCTTCATGGCGTACAGGAACACCAAAATAATCTAAATAATGTTTGGTTATTAATGGTATGAAATTTCGATGGTATGACGACGACGTAAAAGTTAATTCTGCATATACATAACAAAAACTATCCAGGTGATTGAAACACTTTCGTGACATAATTGCGGCCTCAACGAATATCAATAAATTTAAATTTGTTGACTCTGATAACTATTTAACTTCTGAAATGAAATTCGTTCGTTAATTCGAAATAATACGTTATTCAAATATAAACACGTATATGAGGTGAAATTGAATATGTAGTTATCACAAAAAAGGGAGGGTGACTGGAAAAAAAACATTATTTTTGTAATGAAAGTAGACAAGTACAATCAAATACCATTACAAAATTCGTGTGACAAAGACAGTGTTTATCGGTATTATCGTTCCTAAATACTTTTTAATCTGTTGTATTTCTTTACCTTTCAATAGTATTTTGTGTTCTCTTGACATAATTAATCATGCTTTTTCTTGTATTTACATTTATTTTCATGTTTATTTTTTCTAAGGCTTTTGTTGATTATGTTGTAGTCTGTATTAAGTGAATTAAGAGCAATAATAACCTCTAATAATAATTCCATTACTGAACGAGGTGTGGCTATTAAATAACGAAACTGACGCTGCTTCAGAAGAAGTACGCATGCGCCAAATGCCAGCGATCAACAGCTTTTCGAATGCAGTAACTCTCGCTTCTGTAAACAAATCCGTATAACCGTAGCCTTCGTTCGTATTAGGCCCCTTTCACACTATCCACTCCACGTCACGCCATGCCACACCAAGTACACAGGAGTAGATGGAGGTTTACACACCTATCCATGCCACGCCACGCCACACAATTATACTCAGCCACAAGGGTTCCACTCGAGATCAACAGCAGGCGGGCGCCACATACACGCAATTTCCATCCACGCCACACCATCTCTTGTCAACAGACGGCCTGAAAGACCCAGTGGGCTCTTTCATACTATGCCACGCTCCAGCCACTCCACAGCCACAATACACACGTGATTAATCATATCAGTTATCAGTGCTTATTTGACCCCAAGTTGTTTTTTGTTTTTTTAAAATTTTGATTACCTTTTTTTGTAATTCTCATTATTTTTTTTGTAATTTTGATTACATGTTTGTTCAGTTTTTTGATACTGAAAAGTTAATAGACGAAGTAAAGAAAAATTAATGTTTATGGAACGTACAACTCGGTGATTATTTAAATAAACAAACAAAATAGTTTGCTTGGTCTGAAGTTGCAAATGCATTGTTTTCTGAGTATGCAGAAATGACCCAATGTTACAATCAGCATTGCTGGAGAGTAATAATCTTCCTCAAGACAGTGTCTTGTTTGCGCAAACTTTCTTTTAAAATTGTAGACAGTTCTTGAAATGATTCCACGCTCCACGTAAAAAGGACCTTAGAGTTGTTTTTGCAACTTGGAAAAACCGCTACTGAAACTTATAATTTATTGAAAGAAGTGTATTGCAATGAATGTTATCGCGTGCATGTGTTTTTGAGTGGTCTAAGCGTTTTCAAGATGGCCGAGAAGACGTTGAAAATGATCCACGCCCGGTTTGCCCTTCCACGTCGTCCTTCCATTCGTGCGATTACCGAAACTGTAAGAATTGGCAAAGAATGAGTACCGCAAATTTTACATAACAATTTTAACATGCAAAAAGTGTGTCCCAAAATGGTGCCTAAAATTCTCACGTTTGAATAACAAGAATCTCGCAAAAATTTTTGTATTGACATTTTAAATGCCGTTGAAATTGACCCAAACTTATTGGAAAGGATAATAACATGTGATGAATCGTGGTTTTTTTATTATGATCCTGAAACGAAGCGCCAATCCATTCACTGGAAGTCCCTAAAGTCACCGAGAACCAAAAAAGCTCGAATGATCAAAATTCAAAGCAATGATGATTGTTTTTTTCGATATTCATGGGATTGTGTACCTTTACTGGGTCCCTCAAGGTCAAACTATTAATCAAAATTACTACATTCACGTTCTACATTCAATTCGTAAAATAATAAGAAAAAACGACTTTAATTGTGGAAGGAGAATGCGTCAGCTCATTTTGCATTGTCTGTCAAGATGTTTCTAGCCAAGGACAGCATCCAAGCGTTAGACCATCCGCCTTATTCGCCGGATCTTGCGCCGTGCGATTTCTATCCGTTTCCTAAGGTGAAATCTGCATGAAAAGGAACAATATTGAGTCCGTTGAAGCTGTGAAAAAGAAAGTGGCTTGTGTTCTGAAGGAGCTGACGGAAGAAGACTTTCAGCTGTTTCGAACAATGGATGATTCGCATGGAGCGTGGTAGGGATAGAGGAAAGGTGCATATTGAAGGTAATAATAAGTAAATATGCATGAAATCAAAATAAAATGTTTTACAATGTCAGTCTCGTTATTTAATAGTTACACCTCGTATTTCATTCAATTTCCAATATCCCAACTTCAATCGTCTCATTCCTTTTCTCACTTCTTTTACGGCTGCGTCTTCTAATACTGAAAATAATACGGGGCTTAAAACGCATTCTTGTTTCACTCCTATTTTCACATACATTTTATCAGTTTTTCAGAAAATGCCTGAGCTTGTTAGCTTAACGTCTAAAACTTTGCGACCCGTCACGTAACGAATCATACTTGACAAATATCATGGTGATTTGATTATACTTGAACCATCTCGATGTAGAGAGACAGAGAGGTACTTTTTTCTGGTACCCTGTATATCTATATCTTAATAATCAAACTGCCGAATCAGGAACGACCGTTTCAGAAACAGGAAATAAATTTTGAAGCTCGCCTCGATCGTGGCTTTGCATAAAGTTGCCCGAGGCTACGAGCAAGAATGCAATGGAAATCCGGAAGCGCCGCCTGAATTTTACTGGTCGGCGTTTGCCATCTGAGCGGCCAGCATGTGTATGTCATGTTCGAAATGTACGTTGAAAAATCATCGAAATCCTTTCACTGACATGGTGTTCATAAATCAAGCAAGATTTAATCAAGCTCCAGTGTTGCCAGATTTGTTAATCATCATCACTATTTATTTTTTTTTTATTTATATTCTTACAAAGGTCGTTCGAAACAGATGGCGTACGTATGATCAAATGATTATGATATTTGTCAAGTAGGATTCCTAAGATGACGTGCTGCGAAGTTACAGACCCGTGTGCTTTTTTTACGGCAGTTTTTCTGTAACATGCATAAAATTAAAGTTCGAACTCTTATAAAGTACTTTGTTTTATGAGATTTGAAAAAGTTTTCCTTTTATATTCGATGGTAAACATGTGGGCTGAATTGAACATCCATAGCTTTACATCAATTGAAGATGATGAGCGCTCAGAATCACCAAAAACCACTATGATCGACAAAATCGTCATAAAAATCCGCAATGGCGAATTAAATTATAGCCGACTGAAGATTCGCGACTTTGTTCACTACATTTTACACGATGTTTTCGGTTTGAAAAACTTTTAGCTTGACGGGCATCGTGTTTGTTAATAGTCGATCAAAGAACCTTCGAATTAACACTTGCCGAGAGTGTTAAAACTTACTTGTTCTTGTGCTGATAGAATGTGGATTAACCATTAAAGATAAGAGATGAATCAGCAGTTCTAGCCGTGGATAGGAACAGAAATGCACGAAACATAACGAAAACGGTTCCATCTTCAGGAAAAATCATTTCTTTGCTTTTCTGATAATGTGCTACTTAAAGACTACTGGGCAAAAGGCGGGATCATCATCGGGGAGTATTACGCTGATGTGTTATTCAGGCTAAATCTCCACTTTAGACCAAAAAGAAACTGCTCATTTACCATAATAATGCCCCTGTTCATACTTTTCGGGGTTTTGCCTCAAAACACCATGATATACGCTTTAAAGTATTTCCACATGCCCCATATTCACCTGAATTGAACCTGAATTCACCTGAAACTAACTCGTTGGACGAAGATTCACTTCAAATGATGAGACAAAGGCATAGTTGGACAAATTGCCTTATATCGAGGGTGTTAAGAAGTTGGGACATCGTTAATCTAAATATATTACGCTAAAAAATAAAAAAAACTTGTTTTCTTTGGGATTTTGAGAATTTTTCGAGTAACAGTCCTATGACTACTTTATGTAAAAAAAAATCAAGAAACATTTGCGGAATTCGATGTATGTTTTCATTCTGTTTCAAGAATTTTTATGTAAAGCACGCTGTTGTGTTCAAATCACAATAACTCGGTGCCAAATCTGGAGGATACGGTGAACGATCCACAATTTGTTTTTTCGTTGGGAAACTGTGATTTCTAAAATTAGCCGTCTTTTTTTAATGCTTGACATGTTATAAAAAATTTTTTCCAAAAAATATGGTATGTATTTTTAAAAGAAATATGAAAAAGAAAAAACGAGAAATCTTCAAATCATTTTTCATCATCTTAGAATTCCCAAAAACTCCGTTTTACAGCAAGGACATCCAATAAAGTCAAAGAGATTTACCGTCAAACATCAAATCGCTTGCTTTTAATTGTTCGACACTCATTTCGCTAATTATGTAATGAATGGCCAACCAGATGATTCAGTCTATTAAAATGATTCAATCGGTTCAGATTGAATTGTCTCCCGATGATGCTAACATGGTTAGCAAAAAACGCATTGAATATTAACAAGTAATTTGGTAGTTTTGTGGTAAATCACTTTTTAGTTTAGTGTTTTCTTACCAATGATTCCAATATATAATTAAAGATAATATACGTTCAAAGAGAAAAGATAGTTTTAGATTTCTTAGAGGTCTTCAGAGTCTAGTTTTTCTTAATTAATCGTTTATTCCTTATTTGTTGTTAAGTTTGTTAATTTTTTGAAACCGTTGCTTTTTGCCACTACTTTGTTTAATGGTATAGAGGTTTTTATTAAAATTATCTTCGTTTAGAGAAAAACTAATTAACCTACTTAAATTATTGATTGATCTGTCCGTTACTTTGTGATAGATCAATTTTTAAAAAAGGAATCAAACAATTTTTTACTTTGTTATCTATAACATTATTATTATTTTTTTATTATATGTTTTTTATTAATTTATTATTTTTTATTATTAATAAAAGTGACAGATAAAGTAAAAAATTGTTTTATTCCTTTTTAATTAATTTACGTATTAGGCTATGAAAAGGAGATAGTTTGACTTGTCAAGATTGTTTAGAACTAAAGTGTATAACCGTGTCTGTTGTAGTCGGTTTTCTGTAAATATCAAATTGTAATTTATTAGATATTTTCTTTATCTTTATGTCTAGGAAGTTAATTTCATCATTAAGTCCAATCTGCATAGTGAATTGAATATTTTTGTTTATGGAATTTAAATGGCCTAAAAAGGTTTGTAAATTTCTTTCCGTATCATTGCAAATGCATAGAAAACTTCGTATCATTGCAAATGCAAAAGCACAAGATGTCAACTACTATTTGGGCGGATTACAGAGACGAAAGCATCACTGGAAAAAGTGTATAAAATTACACTAAAACTGAATTTGTTAAAAAAAAATGTTTCTCTGTTAGGCTAGATATTTTTCATATCATCTTCGTAGCTGAAGATGAACCTTGTTGAGCAAGACCTTTTATGTCAACCAATGAAGAAAACATTACCAAAATCAAGGATTTTATACTGAGTAATTGTTGACTAAAAATTAGGTATATTGTAGATAACACATCACTCAATAAGTTCGTAGGATGACATATAGATGGCCCCACTATTGTCAATCCATATAATTTTAGGAAGTTCCCGCCTTCTAATGATACGTGTCAAAATTTCATGACAATCTGACGTTTAGTTCATAAGTTACAGTGATTTTAGTGACGCTACTCTTGTAATTTTGAAAGCAATTGAAATATCCTGTGTTAATAAGGTTTTATTTTAATCTGATTTCCTTTTACCGCTAAGTGTCGTTTTTTTTGTATTATTGTCGACCATTCGACCACGATCGGCGTCGCTTAACCTCAATTAGTTCTGAGAGAACTGGAGCTCGAAGTGATGTCGCTGGCCTTGGCCATCATTGTTAATAAAGTATTGCTTTTCAATGGGAAGAAATACTGCTCACACGAGCAATGGCTTGACAAGTGTTACTTGGATTCTGCTCTACCGAGACAAACAATAGAGAAGTGGTTTGCTAATTTTAAATCGGGCTGTACAAATACCGATGATGCTGAAGGCTCTGGTAGCCTAAATTGAAGAAGTAAGTAAATTGAAGTTATGTGATATAGCTGACACTTAAAAGATATCAAAAGGAAGTGTTTCACCATTTTGCATGAACATTTGTCCATGAAAAAGCTCTGCTCGAAGTGGATACCGCGTTTGTTCACTGTCTATCAAAAATAGTAACGCGTCGACGATTCAGCGCGCTGTTTCAGCGCTATTAAAAGAATTTTTTCATGCAGTATGTGACAATGGATGAAACGTGGATCCATCACTACCTCCATAGTCAAATCGGTAGTCAGCTGAGTGGACAACTAACGAAAACGGCCTAAAGGGACCAAAAACACAAATGTCAGCTGGTAAGGTTTTGGCGTCTGTATTTTGGGATTCCCCATGGCATCTGTATATTCGGGATGATGTATTTTATTCATTGATTACCTTGACAAAGGAAAAACCATCAATAGCGAATCTTATATGGCGTTAATGGTGCATTTGAAATTGGAAGAAATTGCCAAAAAATTACCCCAAATGACGAAAAAAAGTGTTCTTTCATCAGGATAATGGACCGTGTCACAAGTTGCTCGTAACAATGGCAAAATTTCATAAATTGCACTATATAATTGCTTCCCCATCCACCGTATTCTCCGGATCTGTCTCCCAGAAACTATTGCCAGTTTGCAGACCTAAAAAGAAAACTCCAGGGAAAGAAATTTGGCTGCAATTTAGAAATGATTGCCGAAACTGAAGCCTATTTTGTGACCAAAGATAAATCGTTCTTTAAAAAAAGGCATCGAATTGTTAAAGAAGCGTTGGAATCAATGTATCACTCTGGAAGGAGACTATGTAGATGAACAAAGTCAAATTTTGCCTAAATGTTGTTGTATTAGGCATCCTACGAACTTATTGAGTAATGTGTTATATCATCCAGATTTGCGACAGAACATTTCATTTTTTTTTTAACAGGAGAATGTACCATAGCACTATTTGTTTATCAGATATCAAACAAATGCCGTTCCACAAACAATACATTTACCAGATATGACACGAGGTGACTCTAACCTGTTTCTTCGATTGAAGAAACAACTTCGTAGATGTTGCTTTGAGTCCATACAACTTATTCCAGAGAGCTCGATGGCCGGTTGGATGGAAATTTGAATATAAATATCATTTAAAGAACTTTAAAAAAACATTGAAACAAGTGTATTGTAGCGAGAGAGGTTTACTTTGAATAGGACAAAATAAATTTGGATTACTAACTAAATTCTTCGAGTTCTATTTAAAAAATTATCTTACTCTTTGGTCATAATATGTGAGACATGTAATTTATTTAATATTGGGTTACCGTGTACACAAGACAAGGATAGAATACAAAAACACGTCTGCATTAGATAAGCAATCAAAAATCGTAAAATCATACGTGATCTTTTTGATATTCTTGATCGTTTTCTACACGGTTGTAATTATTTTCGAACATTGATTACCTGCCCATAAAAAAGACCCATAACCATTAACAGTTACGATTTCTCCTTTTACGTTAATAAAAATGCGAAATTATTGAATTTTAAGTGAACTGGACGCGACACACCCCAAAAATTTACATATACAACTAAATATACACAACTTTGCATGCATTTTTTATTTACTTTCCTTCTGTTATCCCTATTTAAAGATAAATGTTACAATTAAAGTTGTCGATTGTTTAAAATACGGTAACATAAATAAATTAACTATATAAACAGGAAACTGCATAAAAGTTAAGTCACGTAAACTCGGTACGGATCGAAAATTCACCGGAACTAGCATCATGCGACCTTTTACAGCACAATAAGATTTGTCTACATCGTAAGCATTCATGTCTGTTGGGAAAAAAAGAGTGAAAGTGATGACCTACAATTAGTTTCCACCCACAAAAAAAAAGAAAAACGTCTTCAATCTTTGACCTGCGTGTTACCAAATCAGAATGTATTCCTTTATTTTTGTTTTATTGTTATTTGATGATATGCTATTATTTTCACTTACGTAATTGTCTTTTTTTTTTGTTCCTATTAGGTCTTTAACTTAATTCTAGGCCTTTTTTACCGTTAAACAAATAAAACAAATTTAATTTTCGAACTAATCCCTCATTTTCTACGTACTTTTTCCATCTTTCAGACAACTGTGGAATACCAGATTTTCTTGGTGGGTTTGATGTGATAAAGCGATCTGAAGCGGTTATCAATTAGGTGATGTTGCAGGGCTCGGAAGAGATGAAAGTCTGAAGAGGCCAAGTCTGGAGAATACGCTGGGTACGATGAAATCTCCTTACAGCCGCTCAAATCTTTCAAAGCCGTACAAATTATGTTTTGGCCTTCTGCAGTATTTTTTTTTCACCTGAATGGCGAGAATAATGTAGTATTAGAGACCTTCAAAGAGTAAAATAACTAATTTGCCCTTTCTTTGACTGTGAACGCCACTCTAATACTTTATTATGTTTCCTTTTGAATCGTTGCTTTACCACTTGAGCCGTATGTTTGGGATCAATATCTTGTTGGCAGACTCACAGTAAAGGCATTGTCTCGTCAGTGTAAAGTAGCATAATTGTTTATAAGATTAGTAAGTCAATTTCTTTTGTCATATTTTCTTTTATCCAAAATATTAGTCCTTTGTTATATGAAAGGTACCCTTTTATTTTGATGTTACCATGACCATACTTCACTGTCCCAAAATATTACTTGGATTGAATTCTTCATTAATACGTCTTCTCGCATACAATTTTCCATCAGAACGAAATAAATTAATTTTGGTTTCATGGCTGAAAAATGTTTTTTTCAATTACGTTAAAAATCTTCAACAGTTTCTTTTTTGCAAATTTTAACTGCTGCTTTATTTTATTATATTCTGTTTACGTAAGAACGGAACCTATACTATACCATATAAGTTCTTCTGTTGCAAACGACTGGCCGCGGTGGTTTGGTGGGTTAGTTGCCTGCCTGGCAATCCAGGTAGCTGGTTCGATTCCACCGCTCGGATGGGTGTTTTTCTTTAATTCTTCTGTCCTTCTAACTTCCTACCTTACACACACATATTTATACACACACATGCACACACACGCCCACACATATCCACAACTAAATGTCTGTGATTTTTTCTAGGCAAGAGTGGAAAATCCGGGTAAGGCCGGATGCCTTCTGAGAAGGGTTCTACGTTGGTCACACGCCAGTCGGTAGGCTTCCTGATAGACTTATGGGTAGGCAGATAACCACGGGTTTATAGCCTGAGGTGGGTGCTGGCCTGGGTGAGTAGTTCGGAACCAGTAGGTCCAGTCGCTAAATAGCCTAAGATGCTGATGCGCCTCTAACCGTTTCGTAATCAATTTTTTACTTGTTTTTATTGCATGGACTGTATTTTCTAATTATTTTTTGGTCACATATGATTATTTCAAAGATAAACATTATTTCTTGTTTTATTCTTTTCAATAATAACTTTAGTAATTACACATGGTGGCCGTTTGTTTGTATTCGTAGTTTATAAGATTTGTTTTGGCTTATCAATTGTAAAATTAATGATTTTTTCTTTTCACCAGGAATTTTTCAGATTATTATAAATATTCCATAATTTTTTCGCTTCCAATTTGAAAATGACAGAAAGGGTATACACCTAGGTATGCCACTGTATTTTTTTATTAATAATAATTGTTATTGATTATAATTATAAAAATTAATTATTTATTATTAATAAAATGGTTAAAAACAATTAAAAAAATAATTTTACAGCTACACATGAAATTTATAGAAACAATTTTTTTTGCGTGGGAACAAAGATTCAAGTTGCATTTTTGTACATACATTAGTGTTGCCAAGTCATTTGGTATTTTGCACTGGTTTCTTTCAGTTTTCCAGTTAGGCCAATGATCTGTTTTATACTTTACGACTGGTAAAGTTTTTTTGGTGGAATAATATTTTCTAGAGACGTTGACCTTCCTCTCTTAGGTGTCTCTCTAGTGCCTATCATACACAAACATTGTGCAAGTTCAATTCGGATTTTGTTTTGAAATAATCTGAAGTATCATTTTTGCTTGTCGTTCGAATTCTATGCCTTCCTATGTCACTGGTTTCTTTCAGTTTTCCAGTTAGGCCAATGATCTGTTTTATCCTTTATGACTGGTAAAGTTTTTTTGGTGGAATAACATTTTCTAGAGACGTTGACCTTCCTCTTTTAGGTATCTCTCTAGTGCCTATCATACACAAACATTGTGCAAGTTCAATTCTGATTTTGTTTTGAAATAATCTGAAGTACCATTTTTTGCTTGTCGTTCGAATTCTATGCCTTCCTATGTCAATGTCCTATCAAGTTTCTATGTCCATCATGTCAACTCCAATCATGTGTCTATTCTACACTTTTACTACTCGTGGGCACTTGATCAGTTGGTATCGTATATTTTTCTTTTCCCACTTTAAATTTCCTTTTGAGTAAACTCCGCACAAAGTTGAGCCCAGCTATACGGAGTTACTCATTGAACTAATGTTATAGTATACCGCTCAACGGAAGTGGTATAGTCATCAACTGATCGCCTATCTTTTTTATCGTTAGTATTTTACGATTTTTTTCTTGGTATTTCTCTTGCCAGTCTAATTACCTTGTCTTGGAATGAACAGATTTCGAATTTGTGTGAGAATCCTTTATCATTATATATATATATGTATATATATATATATATATATATATATATATATATATATATATATATATATATATATATATATATATATATATATATATATAAATAGTTTAAAGTGCCACTTATGAGGCTTCCTCGGGTTGTCTTGGCTCATGAAGTGATGGGTCTTCATAGCGCATACTTATTCATCTACCGATAAGGTTTCATTCATTGGTACTGATAAAAATTTAGCATTCAGGCTGTCTATAATTAGAAGCAATTTGAACAGCCTGTCGTGTTCCGTATCGTCTCTCGGTTTAATTTTTAAATTATCGTCAAAATGAATTGTAGAACAAAAAATTTCAAAATTATTTACAGTAACAGTTTCTTTTACTATTGGAATGCCAAGCACTGCGTTTCACATGTCCGTTACATTGGTAGCTCTTGAGGCCGATGAAAATAGAAAGATTTCTTTACTTGTCACTATTCTGGACTTAGAAGGGTTCTTCTGAGTTAAGTAATTACTACTTTCTGAAGCAATTTTACTTACTAGGTCGTCGTCAAAAAAATATTTGAAAATTTGGTATGGATTGTCGAGGTCCATGATCGCAGAAGGAAGCAAGACGTTTCCCTTGAATTCTGTCTGAGACTTATCAAATTTCAAATTATTGTGATTCCACTTAACTTTTAACTTGTTCGACTTACCCGGATTTAATTTTTGAGTGGAGCTCATTGGTGGATCACGAACTACTTTACAAGTACTTGGTGTCATAAGGGAACGTTTCTTCCTACTCTGACCAATATTTTTTTCCTGAGTGGGACCCTGTGTGATTGTCGAAGTTCCAGGAAGAGGTTCACCTGCTGATACAGAAGATTCCTTCATAATCAAAGGTGGATAATCACCACTTTTGTGGAAGTTTTATGAGAACGGCATTATCCAATCTTTGGAACAACTCCTTATCGTCAGCTATATATTCAAATTCATCCTCTGTCAACATTAATTCATTTTCACTTGCGATTTGGATGTCCAAACGAGCTACAACCTCCTCGCTTCTCATTGTTTACTCTATCAATAACAAAATAGTCTTCTGAATCCATTTCTGTAAAGCATAACACAAAAAATTAACAAAAAATCATGAAAACATTGCAATCTAAACACGACTTATGTTGCATGAAGTAACTCAGAAGTTATACATACAAACACTCATATTGTAAGTACATAAATACATGCATACTTCCTTTGAAATATTAAAATTATGTCTAAGACGATAAAAGAAGCCAGCAATATTTCTTTTTCAAAAATAAATACTTGCTAAACATAAAAACAACACGTCATACCAATCGACTTTTATATTAAATTAGATTATACAGTTGGTAGTTTTGATTGGCTGAAGGCTTTTTCTGCATGTGCTGAGTTATATAAATTTGTTTCTAAAATGCTCAATCGATGTCTCTTGCAGGCTAATATTTGATATGTAACTCATGAGTGACGCTATGCACTAAAAGGTTAAACGCCTTTCTTCAGCTGTACAATGTCTAGCGTGGTATATGTTTACTTTAATGTAGTGAGAAACGGACTAACTTTTGCTGTACCAACAAATTATATACCAGGTGTCCAAGGATGGATCGCGGCCGTATCTTGAAAACTATTTATCCCACAGCTTTGGGGAAAAAAATATTATACTAAAACTGACCGTGAGAAATTCACCAAAAATATTTTTAAGCTTCTAAAACGACCGCAAGCTAAACATTTTTAAAAATAATTTTTTTTGTGTATTTTCAAGTATTAACCGAGTAAGAAAAATTCTCAGTTATAATTAGCAAACTGTCTCCTACAACTTTGTTTTATGACATTTTGTCGTAACTTCGCGAATAAAGAAGTGGGGGGGGGGGGGGGGGGGTTACCTATTTAGATAAAAAGTCGTATAATGTCCGTTTGACTAAACCGATTTTCCTCAACTTGGATTAATTTAAAAGGCAATTGCTGGGACAATCAGATAATCTGGGAGATAAATTATTTAGTTTATAAATGAAATCGCGAGGTGGCGTTGCATTCAACAATAGTTTTTTTGAAGTTTTGTTCAGTTTTTTCAAATGGAATGGTACAGCTTTTATTACATGGCTAGAAAGGTAATTTAAAGAGGAATCATCCAGTGAAAATCCGAAATCGATATCTCTGACATGTCAAGAGATATTTCGATTTTTCTGAAGAAAATCATTTTCTATCAGAAACATATTCTATCAGAATTGGAAGCGATAACGTCTATAAAAATAGAACCCTTTTTTCTCCGCTGAATTACGAACCATTAGGAGGAAATACATTTTTTAAGAAGATAAGCAGCAATAAAATGCGCTGGTTATCTTGCTGGTTATGTTTAAGGGTTAGTTATTTAAAGCCGGTCGCGTTAGTGGGGACGGTAAGATTCTTCGGTAATTTCTCGCCAGAAAAGGGAAAAAATCGCTAAAGAGATGGAAAGTAATGGTAAGTAAATACATTCCTATACTTGAATTTATTTTTTCTACGACGGTACTCTAAAATGTCATTTCACACATTTATCATATATTACATATACATATTATATTGGAATTGTACTTCGCCATAGGGGTTGCAAAAGTAATTCTTGAAAACATCTCGTATTTCACTGGCTCTTGCTCCATAATGGTTGTAGGGCCGTGAAACAGTTATTTCATCGTTGCATATATTTTGTTCGGGCTGTGTTGGAGCTCCTTCAATGTCAATTACTATATTGTGCAGCAGACATGCAGTTTGAACTAAAATATCTGCTTTCTCGGGATCGACTTGCAATTCGGTTTTTAAAAATCTCCACTTAGCAACTAGTATACCAAATGCGCATTCAATGCAGCGTCAAGCCCTAGACAGGCGGTAGTTAAAAATCCGCTCTTCATTTGTAAGATTTTGTCTAGAATATGGCCTAAGTAAATATGGCTTCAGTGGGTACGCTTCATCACCCAATATTACAAAAGGAGCTTTGACTTCTGTTGAGGGTAAATATTCAGAAGTTGGCATATTGAATTTCTTCGTCTGTAAGCATTTGTAGACATTAGAGAGGGAAAATATTCCTCCATCGCTTTGCTTCCCATAACCTCCAACATCAATAGTAACAAACTTGTAATTTGCATCAGCTATGCCTTGCAACACAATTGAAAAAATATTGTTTATAGTTATAGTATATCGATCCTGAGTTCTGTGGACATGTTATTCTAACATGTTTTCCGTCAATGGTGCCGACACAATTAGGAAAATTCCATTGATTGAAGTAGTCTTTTGCATTCTTTTGTAACAAATCGGTTGTAGGTACTGGCATATGTTTCCCTTGATAAGTATTCCATATTGAAAGACATGTTTCATAAACTATCTGTCGTATGGCAGTATGTGAAACTCTGTATGAAAAGCTTAACGATCTAAATGACATCCCAGTAGAAAGATACCTGAAATAAAAGAAATTTAAATTAATGGTTATTAAAAAAAAAATACAATGTGTCTCGTGTGCATTTTTAAGCATTGTTTTTGTTTCAGTCGAAGCCGTAAAAAATAAGTGGCGTGGTTTGCGAGACACCTTTCGTAAAGAGCTTCAGAAGCTACCGAAACCACGTTCTGGACAAGGAGGACCAACCAAGGAGTTCAAATGGCCATATTTTAAAAACATGCTGTTTTTAAAAGATCAATTCGTAGGTAGAAAATTACAGAGCAGCACTTTGGAGCCAGTGGTGGATACTCAATCGCAAAATGACGATCAAGAGCCTGATGAATTACGAGAAGGTGATTTTGTTGAAACTCCTGACAACGTCATTGTCGGCCAAAACGCAGCACAAAAAGCAGGAATGGAAAGAAATATCGAATCACCGGATTCACCGGCGAGGCCTCCCGAGTTTGTCCCATCTCAAAACAATCAACAAATCAAATGCAATTCAACAACTTTTAATAATCGAGCAGAAAAAGTTAAAACAATTTAAGCGAAAAGGTGAAGTATGCCATCAAGCAAAAATTCAAGATGATAGTGACTATTATTTTCTGATGAGCTTATTACCTTATTTAAGAAAAGTTTCCGAAGACAGAAAACTAGATGTGAGAGCAAGGCTACAACAGGTGTTTGTTGGCGAGAAGAAATACCAACCATCATATTGTGGCAATGAGAATTCATGTCCACAGCAAGCATCTTCACTAGAGTTTAGAATGCATCAACATCCAATGGAAACTTATGCTAGGGCTCCAGACTTCCAAAGCCCTTCTAGGGCCAGTAGCGAAGAAACTTGGAGATATTCTGAACAAACTAATTCTAGTTCTTCACAATTAAGGATCCCTTCTGGCCCAAGTAGTGGAGAAACTTCTGATCAACAGCAGTTTGGTGAAGACTTAGCTTCATATTTTTAACGTACCAACCCACTTAATGAGTAAATAAGTATCTGTTAAGTGTTTTGAAAGAGCTTTATAACTATGTTAAAATAACAATAAATTAATATAAAAAAATTGCAGTCTTACCTTAATGTTAACGACAGTCTTTCTTTAGCAGATATACAATCACAAAAATTTGATTGCTTGGTGATACTTTCTTCGATTCCTTCAAAAATATAATGAAATGTTTCTGGTAACATCCTGAAGTACCCAAAAAATTTGTTTGGTTGCTCTAACAGCTCTTTAAATAATGTATGGTATTCCCCATTAATTGGTCTTGAAGAAAATATTTTATTGACGTGTTCCGTTCTGCCCATAAGAAGAATTTTTAATAATGGGCTCTCCAAAAATTGGCATTCATATGCTAAATTTTCATTGTCATCCATCTTGAATATCTTGACATAACTGAAATTATTAGCATGCACTATAACCACTGACACCTGAACAACAATTCGGACGTGGTCGTCTGAACAATAGTTCGTCAGAATACGCATCCACTATAATCTTAGGCTTATGGGTAGGCACATAATCAAGGGTTCATAGCCCGAGGGGGGTGCTGGCCTGGGTTTGTCGGAAGCTGATGACCGTGGTTCGGAACCCACGTTAAGCTGTAGATCTAGTCGCTAAATGACCTAGTTGCTGATGCGCCTCTCGCCCTAACACTTTACTTTACCTTTTTAGTTATTTAAATAAATTAGAAAAGTAAACTTAGGTTTTAAATTTATTTATCTATCATTCTTATTTTATTGGCCACTACCACTTTTGTAATTAAAATTGACCAGACTAAAATAATCTTTAAATCTGATTATTATTAAGAAACTGAAAAAATATTGTTCAACTGCATTCTATAAAACAATGATAACATTTTCTTCAGTTGCCAAATTATAGAATTGCTACATTTTAAATGAAATGACACCAAAAGTAAGTCTAGTATAATGTTATTATTGTCGCATCCATAAAAGGAAAACTACTACTTCCTTTTTAACAATGTTTTTCGGTCTTTTATCCTGTGTTGATGTTGCTAAATATATTAAATACGTTTTTAAAAAGCTGCATTTCGTTGCAATAAAAGGTTTACCTCGATTTCTTCGAGGTAATTTTGTTCACAATGTTTATTCTGATTATTAAAGAAGATAATTTGGGCGATGTTGATATATACAAGGTGTTTTTTAAAGTTGAGTCATTTATTTTAACAGGTTGTGGAACTAGTAAAAATAATTCATTTTACCAAAAATCATTTATATAAACGTTGCAAAACAATTAAGTTATTAACAGTTACGAAATTTGAAAACAGACTTGACTTTTTGTTATTCTCGACAACTGCGTTGTAAACACATAAAGTATTTGTTTATTGCTGATGCTAAGTATGACTAGTTTTTTGTAAATAGAGGGTGTTAGGTAAACATGCGGGGTTATTTCTTGACTTATTTTAAGAATATTTTGTTGTATGATGATTTTTGAAAAACCCCTTTGTTTCGAAGATACAGGGTGAACAAAATTTACGGCATTAACAACATTTTATTATCAAAAAGTACATGTAAAGTTGCTCAATCTACAATAAATGTTCGAAATGACTTCCTCCAGCCTTGATACAAGCATTCAATCTTCTCGTCATTGACTGCCGAACTCTTTCGAACACACTGGGGTCGTTTCTAATTGAGTTACACCCAGCAATTATCCGATTTCGCAAATCATCCAAATTCTTCAATGGAGTAGCGTAAACTAATGACTTCAGATATCCCCAGAAGAAATAATCCAGGGGGTTTAAGTCTGGGGATCAAGCAGGCCATGCGTGTGGTCCACACCACGACCAATCCAGCGATATCCGTATGTTGCTGTTAAAAAATCACGAGCAACCAAACTGAAATGTGGTGGTGCACCATCGTGCATAAACCACATTTCATGCCTTGTTGCTAATGGTACATCTTCTAGAAACTCAGGCAGCGTTGCTTCCAAAAAGTTGCGATACACCTCGCCAGTAAGTCTTTGTGATAGAAATACCGGTCCAATTAGATAGTCACCTACAATTCCAATCCAAACATTCAACGAGAACTGATGTTGAAAACGATTTTCGCATACCTCATGCGGATTTTCATCTGCCCACACATGGTTATTATAAAAGTTCCTTATTGCGTTTCTTGCGAAAGTGGCTACATCGATGAAAATAATTTGTGTCAGGAATAGAGAGATGCGAAGTAAAGTTTGCGAAATCCATTGACATAATGCAATACGTGGATGTAATACGTATGGATACAACAAATTGTCCTTAAGAATTTTCTAAACTGTCCAGTGACTCATTCAAAGTATTTGCAATTTTTCGAGTAGAACTACCAGGCTCTTCCGCTATCATGTCCAGCACATTCTGTTCCAATTGTACCGTTCTTACAGTCAGTGATCTTCCTGACCCTCCAGTTCGTTTCAATGTGCTCACTATTTAACTCACTCACTATTTAAGACACGTCAAACAGCCAAACGTCACTCAATCTATGTAAACAAATGCGACCGATGAAATCAACTTACTAGGTAAAACAGCCGTTCCAAGTGATCGAGATCGAAAACATTTTTTGTACTTGATAAACTCATTGACGTACACCCTACTTTTATTTACATTAATGATTTCAACAAATATCGAATATGGTTGTCGCAAATTTTGTTCGCCCTGTATCTTCGAAACAAAGGGTTTTTTAAAAAATCATCATAGGACACAATATTCTTAGAATAGGATAAGGAATAACCCCTTGCATTTTTGCCGCATGTTTACCTAACACCCTGTATATGGCGATGTTCGATTTGATCATGCGTTTTTGATGCGTGTTTAATTTTTGTGTACATTCTGCGATTAAAATGTCACACGTTTATGAAAACAATGAACTAGTGAGCATAATATTAACTTATTTCGTTTGTACGCGGAAAGGTTTCCTTTAAGAAATCTTTCGGCTTCGCGGATGTTTGTAAATTTAGTTACAAGACTTCGCGACACAGGTACAATGAGGAGGTCCCACTGGAAGACCTGTGGCTTTTACATCAGTATGACAGAAATGAAAATTTTAGCGAATTTACTTTGGCTACCGACGAGGTCACATTTAGAAAAAAAAGGAGTAAATAATTTCCACAACAACCATGTTTGGCCAGTAGAAGATCCGCATGCTGGAAAGAGAACCCATTTTCCGCACAGATTTTCATTAAATGTTTGGGTTGATGTAGTAAATGTTATGCTTGTTGGACCTCCAGGTCGACTGATAGGTGAAAATTCTTTAACCTTTCTTCAAAACAATCTGCCACAATTATTACAAGATGTTCCTTTAAATGTTAATTCTACATGATGGAGCTCCGCCGCATTTTAGACGAGAAGTTCACGAACATTTAAATAATGTGTTTTCTAATAGATAAACAGGGCGCAATGACCCATTTCTTGGCCTGCATGCTCCCCGGATTTAACGCCCTGCGATTTCTTTCTGAGGGGCTATTTAAAAAAGTTAGTTTATCACGAAATACTGTGGAAGAACTACAACAGCACATCGAAAACGCTTGCGATGTTATTCGTGGACACCGGGATCTATTTTTGATGCGTCTAGTAACGCATGAGTACGCCGACCAAAATTTTGTGCTAAACGAACAAATGGTAACAATTTTGAACAATTTTTGTAACATGTAACATTTCTGGTTTTGTTATTAACTTTTACATAAATTATTTTTACTAAATTGACTTCTCTTTGCGAGTTATACAACGCAGTGGTCGATGATATCAAAAATGTAAGTCTGTTTTCAAATTTTGTAAATTCTCTTGATTGATTATTTATATAGCTATGCTATTGCAAGCCCATAAGAATAAATAATAAATACAAATAACATAAATATGTATAAATATAATGAAAATAGTGAAACAAGGATGTGTTTTGAGCCTCTTATTAGTTTCAAAAAGATATGTTAAAGGTGGAAAATTGGAAAATGGAAGAAACACAGCTGAAGGAAGTAATATTAGCAGATGACATGGCAATAGTTGTCAATTAGGTAGAGTCTTTAGAGTCCTAGAAAAATATATTAAAATGAGAATGAAATATAAATAAAAACTATTAAGCTTAAAAATTATAAATATTTAAGAACGATAATAGAAAGTAATGACAAATAAAAATAATGAGGAACATATTTTTAAACAGGAGATAAATACCAAAGAATTTAACACCAGAAGTACCGAAAAAAATAGTAAGATCAACGAAATACGGTAGTGAGACATAAATATTGACCAAAACGCATTCGAAACGAATCAATGCGTTAGATCGGGAATAAAACAATGAAAGACAGAATAAGAAATGAAATTCACCTACAAAATCTACAATTTAATTAGTAGGCTTACAATGGCAGTGTACGAAACGAAAACCACCGGGAAAATTTACAGAGGAAGGTCTAGAAAATGATGGATTGATGAAGGCGCAGTTTAAATAAAAGCCTCACATCAGAAGGTAGATAGGAATAGCATAAACAACAGGGCATTTTGTTTCAGGATCATGACCCGGCTCAGAGAAGTTTCTTCATGTACAAATCTGGGCTAGAAATGTATAAACAGCCTCCGTACTATGCACATCTGGCTCACATAACTCATTTTTAATCCCCTAGATGAAAACATTTACGGGGAATTGTTTTTTTTTGGCGACAAAGATGAAATCACCGTTCTGAAGCCAAAGAAATTAAAGCTCTTTGTCATTGACACATTAAATGTATTAATATTTTTAAACTTTTGTTTTCTTCTTTATTAAGGACATTTATTCGAGAAATCTCCTCGTATCTGATGATCGATCGTTCAGGTACCCCATCTAGTTCATTATCGTTACCATTACCACGGTAAATTTAACATTGAATCGATCTTACTTCTACTTCACAGTCTAATAAACAAAGCCAGTCTCATTTTCAGTCTCGCCAACTTTTTCCAACAAAACAACCATCGTTTTCGTCTATTTATATTCAAGAACATATTTCGCACTATTTGAAATACTACGCTATCATTACTCGACAATCGACGACCTCTCAATTTAACGCTATCAATACACTTTTTCTGTAGATTTATTGATTAGACACAATAGAAAGGCGGTTCGTGTTATTGAAATTTCACTTTAACTTAACGATTATTTTTTAATTTTTTCAATTTCTATTATTGATCAAAAACCATCTCTGTTTCATAATGGTAACTAAAGATAGATATAGTTCTTAGATTTTCCAACAATCAATGTTGGCTCAATCCAACATTTTCTGCATTTTGGGTTTTCGAAATATATTCATTTTTATCGCCAGTTACGATCCGATGCAAAAAAGGCTTTTTTTCATGCCGAGAAAGCAAAACTTCGCACACCGTTTTTCGCTTTTCCATCTGTCTGTCGTTCAGCTGATGTGTTACCCATATTGTTGCCTTCTGGATATTTCCCAATATTTAACCTCTCTGCCATTTGTTGTTGCGTTTGCATATCGTTTTCTTCCAACAATGCTTGAAATTCGGCATCTTTAATTTTTTCGGTTGAGCTGGGCCTTCTTTGCCTTTCAAGTTGCCGAATTCACCACTTTTGAATTACCTAAACCAAAGGTCTCCAAACTACGGCCCTCAGGCCAAACCAGGGACACCAGTGTTAGCAATCCGGCAAGCGCATGCTCGTTTAGAGTGCGTACTCGGCGACTAGTTTAGAAATTATAGATAATGAGAGGAAAATTAAAATGGTTTTAGCCCTTCGTACTTACTGCAATAATCAGTACTCTAAGGCTGGAAAGTTTGGAAACCCCTGATCTAAACCAACGTCCACAAGCGTCTTTCGTTGGGACATTGAAAAATAACTTTTCATGTACCTCGTTTGGAGTGTATAGAAGTCATTCAATAAAATTCGCTGGACGCTTTGAAGGCAATACCAGAAGTCCAGCATAAGAACTGTTTCGAAGACGTATATAATGACAAAAGCGTTGAAATAAGTGTGTTGTGACAGAATTACTTTGAACTAGATAAAACAAATTTGGACGAAAAAATAAATATTTTGTTTAAAAATACATTTCAAGATATATCGTTAACCGATTGGCTGCAATAAACTCTTAACAATCCCTGCCGTAATGAAACCCGGCAAAGTTGCAAGAAACGTAAACAGGACCAGACCTGATAAAATACAGGTAAAAAAATAATTTTATATCTGGTTTAGTAGTTTCGAAATATTTTAGTTTAGTTGGTTTTTGCTTTTCTTAAACAGAGCAGTTTTATAATTTCGATCGTATTCTTTGTTATTCCAAGACTGACAAAAATTTAGTGTTCTTGGTAAGATAATGATCATTGTGCCTTCGGTAGTGCTAATTTTAAAAGAAAACATTTATCGCCCGATGCTAAGCAAATTGATAAAAATGTGTATGTTTCTTTACTGAATTGGGGGGTTTAATGTAAATGCAACGGAAGCAGAAGCGTCTTCATTAACGAAAACTTCATTTTCTAGAGTTAAAGATATTGTGACGAAGCCAATTAAAGCCAAAATAGTCCGTAGTGATTCTGATAAAAGCAAATGTGGTGACGAAAGTGCTCAATACTTAATTCAAATCAAAATTTATGCTATGCATGAAGAGCAAATTGGACCTACATTGCATTCATTGCAACAGCGACTAAGAAAAGATGAAACCAATATTCCTTGCAGCAGAACTAGCCTCCGGAGAATATTATCTTAAATTGGTTTTGTATATCGGATCATTAATAAAAGACAAATTTTAATGCAATCATGACGATGATGGCTTGACAACTTAAACACTATAAAAAATACAATTTAGAAAATCGCTCCATTATCAACATTGATGAAACATTTTTCGATGCACATGACAGGCCAGCAAAATGATGGATAGATACATCAAGAAAATGTCAAACCAAAGCCCTAGCGAATAAGGGAAAAATAATTACAATTTTACGTGCTGGTTCTGAGGATGGATGGGTTCCAAATTGTTTACGGTTGTACTCCAAAAATATTAAACATTCATCTTTAGACTACCATGATGATACCACAGCAGATTTTTTTCAAGATTGGTTTAAATTGGGCCTTTTGCCCAATGTGCCTAAAGAAAGCGTAATTGTAATGGACAATGGTAGTTATCATAAAAATAAAGTTCCTAACGTAGATATTAAAGACATTTAATATTAAAAAGTAATATGCATGTGATACCATTGCTGTCGATATGGGACATACAGTTTTATGCCTTCCATCGTATTACTGTATTTTTAATCCATTTAAGCATATGTGGCATCAGGTAAAGTTCAATGTTAGAGCAAAAAACATTTTTCCGATTCTCCGAAGTGCTGCAACATTAATTAGGAAAGTTGTAAATAGTATTCCCAAAGAAAGTTGTATAAATTCGATTAACCATGTTATTAAAATAGAAGATTCCTATGTATTATTTACTAATAATATAGAATACCTTATTATTAATGTAGATAAAAGTAACAGTGAGACCGAAACCAAATTAAATGTATAATTAAATTTAAGTTATAATTTTTCTTGTGCTAATAAATACATTTATTTATTTTTATTGTACTAATAAATTCAAAATACACAAACCAATAAACAATGTTTTAGTTGTACTAAATAATAATAATAATTTTATCATAATTTAACAATATTTAATTTTTCCCAAAATATTCAGAAAATTAAATCACTCTGGCGCCGTTGAAGAAATTAGGAATATTTTTATTGAGATTTATTGGGGCAATTCATATCTTGCCGAAGGGCAACGCAATATCTTGAAACGGAGTATATTTAAAAACTTGTCTTACTTTTTGATCATAGTAGTAATAGTTTCCGCAATAGTTTTAGCAATATAAATAGTTTTAATTATTCGCCACTTAAAAACGAACCAACCAAAGCAATAAAACAAAAATGCGGTTAATTGGACAGTTATAAGCAACCTTACCAAAAACCAATATTTAAATAATATAATAATTCTTTTACACGCCGAAGACCATTGAAGAAGTTAAATTTATTTAGTGGCAAAACAAATTTATCTTTGCGATCACCGTAGTACCCGTGACAGTGGAAAAAATACAGTGGAAAGTAACAATTACCTGAGATACGAAGACGCTACCTAAATTATCTATTTTCTCACGTTAAATATGTGCATTTCCTTATTATAGTTCAATTTTACTCTTACAACACATACGTTTGATGTTTAAATTGAGTTATTATTTTACCAGTTTCGAGAGATGTCTGATCTTTTGCTGCTGAAGTAAATAATGGTCTGACGGTGCATTTACAAGACTATATGGTGGATGTAATAGTAATTTTAACTAAACTTGAAGAGATTTACCACTAAACACCAAAACACTTTTTTAAACTGCTCAACGCACCTTTCGCTAACCATGCTAGCATCATCAGGAGATGATTTAATCTAATTCTAAAACTAAACTATGTTCTATTTATATGAAAACCATACCTAACCAAGCGTGTAAAAATCATGAACCGTGAAGGGTACGAAGCCTTACATTAATAATTGAAAAAGTTGACTGAAAGGAATCGGTCCTTTATCTCGGTATCTCAATCTTACATTTTTCTATTTGAATGGTTTCATATGCATCCAAAGCTCTATTATTATTAACACTTTTACTTAGTCTTAAATTACTAATATCTATACTGTGGTCATGTTCGATTGCATGTTGGGTAACACAAGATTTTTCATTTCTCCCATATCTAATGTGGGCAATATGTTCCTTATATCTTGTCAATATGGATTTTTTTGTTTGCCCAATATACCTTCGATCACAATCTTGACAACTAATTTCGTAAATCCCCGACTTTTCATGCTGCTCTACTTTATCCTTTGAATTACCCAGAACTTCTCTTAATTTATTATATGGTTTGTACACAACCTAAACGATGACATTGAGGGATCGTGGGCGAACTAATCTTCTCCTATCTTCAAGATCACACCGTGAAAATTACGCCGTGAAGAATCGGTTTTAGGCCCAAAACTTTTTGAATGATCCTCTTACGACTAAACATTTTTTTTCTGTTATATATATTATTGATAATATGGTGAATGCAATTATTTATACCAAAAAAAACTTTATATTTAACTTAGACTGAAATAATAAACATTGTATGACATGATGTTTATGGATTGTTGAATGTATGAACTTAAAATAGAGATTTTATTTTATTTTTCTTAATTTCCATATTACCAGTGTTTTGCAAATGGTGAATGCGAAAGGTTTCAAAAAATCTCTTTAATATAGAATTTATAAACTTTTAAGTACACACAAAAAATAACCGAAATTAATTTATCAACATTTAGGCGATATTGATATTTTCATAAATTGAAGTGATGGCGAACGCCATTGCATGAAACGATTTATTTACTTATCTTATTTAACAAGTTTAGTTTCTAGCTATAATTTAATTACTGCTATAGCTACATAACGAGCTACATTTATAATCATAGTCCCTGCATATCATAAGCCCTGGAGTGATAGCTATATGCCTTTCTAATACAAAAGTTAAATTTTGCCTGTCACTTCTAAAACGTTTGATCTTTCTGCGTTCATCATGACCAATTAAACAAGGTTAAGATTCATTCTTAAAGCAAATGCAGTTTGCAGTCTCGTTTTCGAGGTCCCATTGAACTCTAGCTCAGACAACAGACGTGTCTTGAGGGACGCTGAAGAAAAATACCAATCGAAAATGTTGATTAACAGTCATCCTCGAAACAGTCCTACAGTCCTATTTTTTTCGTACAGTAATAGGTCTTCTATGTTGATCTCGTAAAACAAGCACTAAGATGCTGTTCTTCATATCATTTGACACTTTTTGAATGACCGAGACCTGTATTAAAATCTATGTGTATATGTCGGTCGGACGATACATAAAACACCGGCAAAATTATACTCAAAATGCCTCAAAGAACAAAAAATACCTGACTTATGGAAAAATGCAGAAGTAATCCTTTAACATAAAAAGGGAGCAGAAGAAGTTTTAAATTTAATTTTAATTTAAATTTAATTTAAATTACCGTCCAATAAGTCTCCTATCAGTAATGTACAAAGTTTTCACTAAGATAATTTCCAAAAGAATATTAAAAAAACTGAATGACGCACAACCAAGAAGCAGGATTCAAAAGTGGATTCAGTATAATGGATCACATCCAGGTTGTACAGCAGGTCATAGAAAGGCACAACGAATACACCATGCCACTATACTTGGCTTTTATCGACTACGAAAAAGCATTTGACTCCATCTCAAAGCATGCGATAATGGAGGCACTGCTTAGCCAAGGGATAGATAAAGCATATGTAAACCTATTAGGACCGACATATGATGGAGCCACAGCCACAGCCACAATTCACCTTGATGATCTTGAAATGGAAATTAATGTAGAACGAGATGTACGGCAGGGTGACGCAATATCCTGAAAAAGTATTCGCTGGCCTTGAAGAAGTATTCCGTAAACTGGATTGGGAACAGGATGGTGTAAACATCAATGGTGCAAACTTAAACCATCTTAGACTTGCAGATGATATCGTTCTCCTTTCACAAGACCCAGAGGAGCTGCAAAGACGCATACAAGAACTGCAAAGGGCTGGCAAACTATTTGGCTTGAAAATAAACCTGAAAAAGAGTCAGGTTATGTTCAATAACTTGGCTCAGGACAGAAGAATTTCAGTTTTAGGAAGGGATTTGGGGATTGTGGACAGCTTTATATATCTTGGGCAGAGGATTTCAATGGAGGGAAATACCGCCCGGGAGGTGGAACGGCGGGTTAAATGTGGTTGACAGGCATTTGGCAGGCTCAACATTGTATTTAAGAGCAGACTCCCACTTTGCCTGAAAATAAAAGTCTGCGGTCAGTGCGTTCTAACCGTTATGACATACGGAAGTGAAACCTGGACGCTCATATTGCAATCAATTAAAAAACTTCGGGCAGCCCAGAGGGGAATGGAAAGATATATGCTTGGCATTACAAGACGAGACAGAAAATCCTGCGCATGGATCAGGGAACAAACGAGAGTCTGTGACATCATTGAAAGAGTAAAGCAATTGAAATTGAGATGGCCAGGCCATATAGCGAGGCGATGGGATGACAGATAGACCAAGGCAACCCACAGATAGACCCCGGTTTGATCCCAAATATCCGCGAAGAAGACCGAAAGCACGATGGATTGATGACATCGTTAAGTATATTGGACCAGTGGCAGAGGAAAACTCAGGACCGTGAGAGTTGGAAACATGCTGAAGAGGCCTTTATTCTGCAGATCGACACAGGCTGATGATATATATATATATATATATATATATATATATATATATATATATATATATATATATAATTATATATATATATATATATATATATATATATATATATATATATATATATATATATATATATATATATATATATATATATATATATATATATATATATATATATCTTTTGTATTCTATTGGATCCTTTAACGTGAAAAAAACACTATGTGAAAGTATTGTAATGTCGAAATTACGTTACTGTATCACTGTGTATTTTCCTTGCTTAGATGTCATTGGCCACTTCTGTCTCCAGAAGATACAACATTCTTGTTGCCGCTTTATATATGGTTTGCGCAAGTATGATCACGTTTCGGAAAAAATAACTGATTTGGGGTGGTTAAAGATGGACTGTTGATTTAAATAGCGCTTACTGGCGAGTATTGAACGCATAATGATTACGTCCTCTCCACTTTGCTTTAGGAATAAATTGAGTTTTCGACGAATTATTCACGATTCATGCCTTCGTCACAGTGCCTTTCTTATGGTGGCACGTTATATCACATCCGTGTTTCATCGTTCTTTCAGCTACAATTCTGCTATATTATTTAACTGTTTAAATAGAGCGAATTGATGACGAATGAATTCATAAGAGAAGTGTGCTAATAAATTGACAATTATAAAAACCTGTGTGCCAAAGTGGGCTTGACTATAGAAACAAAACTACAGGCTCTAATGCTGTAAATAAATGCTGATTGCAGGCAATTTGAGTACTTAAGAGATTATACGGAATTGTAATTTGTATGTCACAGTGGTGGTTCGTTAGGACGTTGGGGCGCCGCCCCTCCAGGATTTATCACAGTAAACAATTTTTCAGAGCAAAACACCATATTTTATTTCCGTTCAGTTTCTTTTCTTTAACTCATTTTAAAATATTTTTAAAAATTTAAATAAATAAACAGAGATTAATATCTAAAAATTTCCACTATATTTAAAATTGTATGTATGACAATTGTTTCGACACACAGTGCCTTTTTTAAATACAAAATGTACTAAACTAACAGTGACTGTTAGTTTAAAATTAATTTCCATCATGTATCAGCTGCCTCAGTTAAAAATTAAAATCTCCAAAAGTAGAAGAACATCTGTCGACCCATCACACCAAATAATTCGGAAAAAAATTCTATCCTCTCGCCACAATATTTACATCGTTGGTCGGGCATTTACCTCCAGCGACCGTACGCAGCATCGTCTTATCTGACGTTGGTGTTACATGTTTTGTTGGTTGCCATAATTCGGGGGTTTAGCTGTTTTCTAAAAACATGCGAGTTGGACGTAGATTCCCTGCGACCGAGCGTATCGGTAATTAGTGTTAAACGCTGATTTGACGGGCACGGAGCGTCTCGCGTCGCATATTTCATCACCCTCGCAAATACTTCTTTTGATTTGGGATTTGCTACGTGTGTACACACTGAATTGTACTTTCTAAATAAAAGTAATCAACTTTTAATTGCAAACATGAAGGTGTCTGATTTAAAACAGTTAATAATGACTAATTTAAGTTTGGAGAAAAAAGTTGAAATAACAACTAACCCCCGCCCGTGTTGAGTTTGAGTCAAGTTTAAAGGAAATCTAAAAATAGGGCAAGTTTTACACGAAAATTTGAACAATAAACTTTAGAATAGTATTTTGTGGCTATGTGGTTGTGAAGACTCTTCTGAAGAATTCTCTGCTTTGTTTCGTGTGTTTATTGTTTGATGGTGAGCAGCAATGGAAGGAGTGAAGGATCTAAATGAAGATATTAAAGGCTGTTTAAAGACATTAAATTTTATTTTCAATATGGGAGTGCTTTTAAAGAAATCACTAAGGCATTGAAAATACTAGTGACTATGCTGATGACCACAGCCAAAGCGGAAAGTTGCTCTTCGACTTTGAACTTGATTAAAATATATTTAAGAAATTTAATGGTGGAAGATGGACTAAATGCTTTAGGCATGTTAAATATTGAAAGTGCTGTGGTCGAATTAATTCCGGACTTTAATGAAAAAGTTATTGAAAAATTTATTTTGGACAAAAACAGGCGAAAATCACCGACAAAAATGTGTACAATAACCATTTTTTGTCATAAAACGTTGATATTTTTAAAACATTTCGAACTTCTCATGAACGTTTTCGAATTTTCTCTATTGATTTGCAGTTACTATAAACTGTTAGAATGGTTTACTCTTCGGGAAACGGTAAGTTCCTACTTATTCATTCTTTTATCTGCGCAACAAGCAACAACCCATCCTCCAATGTCTTTTAAGTAAATAAAAAGGAGGAGGGAAAAGCAAAAAAATCTTCAGCAGCACCATTTTCTTCTATGCCCTTCCATTTTATAAAACCCACGAGCCGCTACTGGTATGTCATCTTTATTGTGACTTAATAAAGCTATTGTTTTTTCATAATTACTACTACTTTACCTACCTACCTACTTTTACACCTCTCTGAATAATAAAAAAAATTACTAGACTTAATATGATGAAAATGAAGGAAATTTGCTTCTTTTTTCATGTTTATTTTGATTGATTTGGTGTTTACTTTTAATTCTTGGTGTTTATTCATTTCTTTTTTGATTTGGTGTCGTTTAGTTGAAAGTATATCTTAAAATGAAAATTTGGATTAACCGTTTGAATATTTGCAGTTAATAACGACATTCTGGAGAAGCTGTTTCGTTTAGCCACTGATCTGTCATATACTATTGTGATCAAAAAGTAACGCGACTTTTTTTTTTTTAAATCTTGGGCTTTACGTATGGATACAATCATTTGTTTTTTTTTAAGTTGGTTTGGCTTGGTTTATTGGGTTGCCGATATTAAGGTCGCCTATCGAGATATCGCGCACCTGACGTCGCTTAACTTCAGTTATCGAGAACTTTGCAATTTGTATTAATTTTATATAATAAAATTATTTTAAACACATAATAATCAGACAATTTAAGTCTTGGAGTTTTTAAACAAATTCGAAATCAGAAAATTGCTTATAAACAATTCTTCAAAAGTCGAGAGCAACCAAGCTACATTTTTAATCTTCGTCAATATTTCATTTAAATAAACAACAGTTGGAATGGTGTTTTTTATATTTGGTAACTTACATAAAGTGTTTCAACAATGATTCTTATTTAATAACAACTTTTAATAACTATAACAGTATTTTGGAACTACACAGACTGACGCCTAGGATATTTCCAGGGATGTCTTGCACTTTCCTCACTGGTTGTACAGGTAACTGAAACAAACAAAAACATGTCTAAACTTCGTCTTGTTCTCTAGATTCTGTTTTGATGTTGATTTATAATTGAAATGTAAAATATATAAAAATAACCCCAGACCTAATTCACAATTCTTTAACAGATTCAAAACTTCCCCCTTTAACGTCAAAATTTGGGTAAAAAAAAATAAAAAAAACTTTTAATTGTGATTTCACGGATTTTCTGTCTAGAATGTGCCATACATTGTCTATGTGATTGAGATCCGGTGAGTGGGATGGTGTGAACAATCTTCTAGGTGCATTATAGAAGAGCCACTTCTTGGTTACGCTAGCTCTAGGTTTAGGATCGTTATTCCGTTGGAAATAGAAAGTTCCTTCCAGCCCTAATTTTACAGAATTGAGTCGCAGCACTTTCACATAAGAACGGGCTGTTATGTTACCGTTTATCATCTAAATATTTCCTGCTTCATTGCAAGATATGCACCTCCAAACTATAACATTACCACAACCCAAATTAAAATCACTTGTTAAGCGAATTTGGTTGTAAACTGAATGAAACCTGAACTATCTACTGAAAGGACTGACTGGATTAGTAAGTTCAATAGGCCACATTAATCATCTTGTTTTCAGTGTCTGTGTTTACATTGAAGCAGTCTCTATACCGACTGTGTAAGTAGTTTATTTGCAGTCCAAATTGCAGTGCAAATAAAAAAATTAGTGATTTGTGATAGATCTCTAAAAATCAGAAGCTGTAAATGTGAAAGTTTTATAAACAGTTAATGACATATTTAAAAGAAAATTGTATTTAATGAACTAACAATTAAATAAACTCATTTATTACCTTATTGGTAGTGACTATTTACAGGTACTTTTGTAGAGGGATTACCATAAAGACTCATGATGCAAATCGTGATGTAGATCGTGATGCAGATCATGATGTACATCATGATGTAATACATTGTGGGTTTCAACGGGAACGATAACTTTCTTCACCACTGGGACTGGTACGGGGACGTGGACTGGTTCCACATGATGATGATGAACGGGAACGTGAATTTTTTCCACGTGGTGATGATGAACTGGGACGTGGACTTTTTGCACATGGTGGTGGTGAACGGTATGAATGTGATGTGGAACAATTATTTTTACATGTTTGCTGTGAAAGAAAGTAATGTGTATAGTTTATATATATATATATATATATATATATATATATATATATATATATATATATATATATATATATATATATATATGTAATGGGTTTTTTTCCGGGAGTACATCCGGTTGTCGAGTTGGGAGTTTGCAGACGTTTCGCCAAAATCTCATTTGGCATCTTCGGTGCTTACTGTCGCGAGGTTCGTGACAGAGATCCCTCTGAGAGAGATCGCTTTGCCGTGTAATATTTATGCCTTCTGGCCTCGGTCTTAGTCGGTAGCGATTGGCTGGCACTGGCGCTAGCTCCGCCCCCTGAGGCACTTTCTTTCAGGCGCTAGCTCCGCCCCTTGAGAAACCCGAAAGACAAGGTCAGACTAGAAAATCAAGGAGTTTACCGCATCCCGTGCTCAGGCTGTAACAAAATCTACATCGGACAAACAAACCGAAAAATATCTGCCAGAATCGAGGAACACAAAACAAACATACGGAATAAGCAAACAACGTCGGCATTATTCCAACACCCACTAGAAACAGGCCACAAAATTAACATTGATGATTGCAACGAGATAGCTAACATAAACCATTTTCAGACATGCCTGATCAGAGAAGCTATAGACATCGAAAAACAAGGAAGTCTAAACAAGAGGGACGACGCTCTATACTTGCCGCCAACGTGGAAAAGTATTCTTAGACCAGGAGACCTGGATAGAGCGACATCAAGAGCACGACTGAAAACAAGGACGTCGAAGGCGCCTCAGGGGGTGGAGCTAGCTCCAGTGACAGACAATCGCTACCGACTAAGATCGAGGTCAGAAAATATAAATATTTCAGGGCAAACCGATCTCTCTTAGATAGTCACGAACCTCCGGAAAAAACCCAATAAGGGGAAATTTTTCCAAAAATCATTCATATAAAAGTTCCAGAATAATAAAAACAAAAATTGTCACCATTTGTTCGGTTAGCACAAGTTTTTTTTGAGGCACTGTGGTAGTTCTTCCACGGTATTTATTTATCTTTTGAGTAGCTGTTTGTCTTATTTGAGTAGCTGTTTTATTTTAGAGTGTTCGTTATGTTGTTGAGTTCTACTTGCTGTGCATCGTTGTCTGTAAGGCGGATGGATTTTGAGACTAGGGTGTTTGCTACTGCCTGGATTCGTCTGGAGTGGTGGTGTGACTGTGCGTTGATATATCTGTTTGTGTGTGTTGATTTTCTGTATACCGTGTGTTGTAGGCGCCCTTCTGCTATTTTTGTGACTAGAACGTTCAGGAACGGTACCTTGTTTTGTTCTTCAATTTCGAATGTGAACTGCATTTTTGAATATTGGGAGTTCAGATGTTCTAGGAAGTTGTAGAGCTCCGTTTTTACGAAAGGCCATATGACAAATATTTCATCGACATATCTTGTCATAAAATTGTCACCATTTGTTCGGTTAGCACAAGTTTTTTTCGAGGCACTGTAGTAGTTTTTCCACAGTATTTATTTATCTTTTTTGAGTAGCTGTTGTATTTTTTGAGTAGATGTTTTATTTTAGAGTGTTTGTTATGTTGTTGAGTTCTACTTGCTGTGCATCGTTGTCTGTAAGGCGGATGGATTTTGAGACTAGGGTGTTTGCTACTGCCTGGATTCGTCTGGAGTGGTGGTGTGACTGTGCGTTGATATATCTGTTTGTGTGTTGATTTTCTGTATACCGTGTGTTGTAGGCGCCCTTCTGTTGTTTTTGTGACTAGAACGTTCAGGAACGGTAGCTTGTTTTGTTCTTCAATTTCGAATGTGAACTGCATTTTTGAATATTGGGAGTTCAGATGTTCTAGGAAGTTGTAGAGCTCCGTTTTTACGAAAGGCCATATGACAAATATTTCATCGACATATCTTGTCATAAAATTGTCATCATTTGTTCGGTTAGCACAAGTTTTTTTCGAGGCACTGTAGTAGTTCTTCCACAGTATTTATTTATCTTTTTTGAGTAGCTGTTGTCTTTTTTGAGTAGATGTTTTATTTTAGAGTGTTCGTTATGTTGTTGAGTTCTGCCTGCTGTGCATCGTTGTCTGTAAGGCGGATGGATTTTGAGATTAGGGTGTTTGCTACTGCCTGGATTTGTCTGGAGTGGTGGTGTGACTGTGCGTTGAGATATCTGTTTGTGTGTGTTGGTTTTCTGTATACCGTGTATTGTAGGCGCCCTTCTGTTGTTTTTTTGACTAGAACGTTTAGGAACAGTAGCTTGTTTTGTTCTTCAATTTCGAATGTGAACTGCATTTTTGAATATTGGGAGTTCAGATGTTCTAGGAAGTTGTAGAGCTCCGTTTTTACGAAAGGCCATATGACAAATATTTCATCGACATATCTTGTCATAAAATTGTCACCATTTGTTCGGTTAGCACAAGTTTTTTTCGAGGCACTGTAGTAGTTCTTCCACAGTATTTATTTATCTATCGTGATAATCTAATTTTTAAATAGGAAGGAATCGCAGGGCATTAAATTCGGGGAGCATTTAGGACAAGAAATGGGTTCATTGAACTCTATCCATCTGTTAGGAAATTTATTATTTAAATGTTTGTGAACTTCTTGTATAAAATGTGACAGAGTTCCATCATGTAGAAACTACATATTCTGTCTAACATTTAAAGGAACATCTTGTAATAATTGTAACAGATTGTTTTGAAGAAAGCCTAAATAATCTTCACCCGTCAGTCGACCTGGAAGATAGGTCCAATAAGCATGCCATTTACCACGCCAGCCCAAACAATTATTGAAAATCTGTACTGAAAATGGGTTCTTTTCACAGCATGAGCGTTTTCTACTGCTCAAACATGGTTATTGTGGAAATTATTTACTTTATTTCTTGTAAATATCACCTCGTCTGTAGCCAAAATAAATTGGGTAAAATTTTCATTTCTGTTGTACTGATGTAAAAGCCACTGACAAAATTCAATTCTCCTAGGACAATCTTCGGGTTGTAACAGTTGTACCCGTTGATAGTGATAAGAATAAAAGTGTTCTTGTATAGTTTTCCACACTTTACTTTGACCAACTTTAACTTGACCTGTTATAGACCTAGTGCTCGTAGTTGGCTCGTTTTCAACAATTTCTAAAATTTCTTTCTCAATCTTTACCCTTTCGCGTGGAGGAGGTTTTCCAGCATGACCTCCTCGTTGCGCATTTAAGTACCCTGCATCGCAAAGTCTTAAGGAATTATCACGTAAAATTAAAGAATTATTTATTAATTAAAATTAGGAATTATTACCACTCGTCAAATCGAACATCGCACTCAAAAGAAATAACGTACAAGAATACAAAGAACTGGTTATACTTAGTATCAGCAGGAAACAAATACTTTATGTGTTTACAACGTAGTGGTCGAGAATAACAAAAAGTCAGGTCTGTTTTCAAATTTTGTAACTGTTAATAACTTCCTTATTTTGAAACTTTTATATAAATGATTTTTGGTAAATTTCTCATTTTTGTTAAAACAAAATGACTCAACTTTGAGAACACCCTTTGTATATTGTAAGATTATAGATATATTATGAGAGCCTATTAATTAACAAAGTTGCATGGAGTATCAAAGACGTTATTCGTTTGTAAAATTTAAAAAAATCTTTAGAGAGTAGTTGTTCGTAACAGTTTCAGTTTATTGTTCAACCGTCCCGTAGGATACTTTGAATAGTTAAGTAGAATAGTTCTCAAAAAATTAAAGAGAAATCCAATGTTTACACAAAAAAGCCTTGCTGGATCATGAGCAATATGATGCGTTAGAGGTTGATGCAGTATAATATCGCTCTTGAACATGTATTAATCTTTCAAAAAATTTGATTAACTTGAAGTGATGAACCAGTCACGTTAGATCAAACTGATGTTCTGAACTGTTCTGTATCAGAATAAATAGAAGGAAATCTAGTATTCTAAAACATATAATGTGTTTATTTATATCTGAAGTATGAAATTTTAAATATAAAGACTAAAAATTACTATATATCATCTAAATTCTTTCAGATTGTGATGTTAATAAATGGTTTAAGATTGTTATATAAATCGATATTTAAGCTGTCTTATGGAATAATAGTAACAGAAGTTGAGAAATTGCCATAAAATCTACATAAAGTGAAAAGATTAATTCATACGATAATATATTTTAATTGTTTCTGGTTCAGACAGTGTTTATGTAACACATTTTTTTTTAACAGTTAAAGTAGTCTAGTGGAGAAAGTAAAGAAAAGTTTGCTTTTGTTTTTATGATCGTTTGAAATCACCCACATACATATTAATAGTTGTCTTTGTTTACTTACTGAAGATGTTTTTTTTTTAGTACTTACTGTGAATAACCATAACCTGGCGCACACACTGCCACTCCTACGACAAACATGAAGACAAAAGTCTGAAACAATGGTTAATGGTCACTAAAATAATTTTAATTTGAATTATGAATGTTTTAAAAATAAATAAATTGCAATATTATATATATATATATATATATATATATATATATATATATATATATATATATATATATATATATATATATATATATATATATATATATGCTTTGAAAATGATGGATGAGATTCCATCGAAACGTCAGCGAAACCGTCCACCAGTGGACATTCAGCTAACACGGGATACCCGAGAAACTATCATTACATATATATATATATATATATATATATATATATATATATATATATATATATATATATATATATATATATATATATATATATATATATATATATATATAGGGAGTGTGAGAAAATCAGCGATCGGGTAATTGGACCGATGACGGTTGGATGGACCCTGTGCTTTTTCACGCCCCCTTGGGCATTCGGGTGTGTTCGTCAACCATCCAAGTTCACCTAATGCGCCAGTACCCCGCGTATAGTCATAAGGGATGTTTGTTGATTTTTCCCTCGCGCTTATAAACAATTACGGAGAGTCAGCGTACAGGTAAGCATGAAGATATATGCTTATGCTAATTACATACCTAAATCTGTTTTCTAAGTGCCATTCGATAAATTGTGATCGAAAGTAGAATGAAATATTTGTGTTATTAATTTTCAATATAGTGGTTTGCTAGTAATTGGAGCCTACATGGCTCTCATTACCCACCATAGCACCCATTACCCCGTGACAGTTTATGATGTATTTTTAGTAGATTTTTATGTTTAAGTGTTTTTATTTATATATGTTTCAGATAACCACAAAATCTTCTTGGACTGTAGATTCATTGTAAAATGTAATCAAAACCCTTAGAAGGGGAGGCAGTTCTCAGGAAACTGATATACCTTACAGTACCTTGAAGAAGAGATACAATTTAGCTAAAGCTAATGATGGTAGTTATAAATGTTCTCCAAAGTTGGGGAGACATCTGGTTTTATCGAGCAAGAAAGGGTTCAGGCTAATCACCTACGTACGATGTCAAATAAATTTTATGGTCTTACTAAAGAACAATTTCGTAAAATATGTTACACCATAGCTGAAATACTAGGTTTTCCAGAAAGGTTTAATAAAGTCCACTGTAAGCCCAATGCTACAACCCCACATCTCTAATAAAAACAAAATCTTGAAAAACAAACAATATTCTGATCAATTTAAAAAGCACACCAATGAAAAACGGATTCGAAGAAAAAAAGAAGAAACGTATTGAAAAAGAGAGTAAGAAAAGAGTGAATTAAAATAACAAAGGAAGGTAACTGAAATAAAGAACCTGGTATCAAAGGAAATTGTATCAAAGAGAATTATACCAAAAAAAAAGGTGTTAAACGATGACACAACCAAAAAACAAAAGAGTAAAGCAAAATGTATTTAAAAGTGATGATGACTATGACGACGTCTACTGAAGATCTAAATAAAAATTCAATTTACGATAATGAGTCACAATACTTAGAAGAAGAAACTCTATGTGCGATTTGTATAGACAAGGGGCAAAAGTGGAGAGATGTGGTACTGTGGCAAAAGTTGCGGAAACTGGTCGCATAGAGAATGTTCTGGCATTGATAATATAACTTCTTATATTTGTGCTTTTTGTTTGGATTCTTCAAAATATCTATTTCTTTGTTTTGTTTAATAATTTGATTTCTATATTTAGGTTACAAATAGTTCTCTATATTAACTACTAAGATTTGCTTGATTTGATTATATTAAGCTTCATATTTGAGACAGATTAAACACTATGGCTCCCATTTCACATTTCACATTCATATGAGCATTAAATGGGCTCTTATTTCCCGAAGAATGGGGCAATGAGAGCGAATGACTTTCACTGAAAAATCTCTTATTTTACCGAAATATACTGCTACAGTTGATATAAACTGTGATTATCTGATACTCAAATAAAAAAAGTTCATGTTTCTAATTAAATGTTATAATAATTGAAACAAATCTGACTTTTATTAACAGTAGTCACCTTAGTAGTCACTAATTCCCCGTGCTCCTCTATATATATATATATATATATATATATATATATATATATATATATATATATATATATATATATATATATATATATATAATTAAAAATGGCAAACTTGGAAAAATTTATAATTTTTTCAGATTAACTCAATAATTTATAGAAGATGAATTGAAATATTTTTGTTATAATTTTTTTGAAAAGATCATTCAAAAACAAATAATTCAAAAAAAAACTTCTTATTTGGTCAATTTTTGGAACAGTTATGACTACTTAAAAAAAAACGCCAGTTTGTTGAAAAATTCATCATTTATTTCCGGTTGAGAAAAAATTGTAAAAAATCACAGACCAGTATTTAGAGGGGTGCTATATCCTATACAAATTTCAGCAAAATCAAAAGGGGTCGGGTTCAAAAGCAGTATGGTATCGAAAGTTGGTATGGTACGATTTGGTATGGAATTTGGTATAGAACTAGTATTCAAAATCAGTTTTTTATGCTGCAAACTTAATGCGAATGGTTATTGTAGACATAATCGCTTAACCGAGCAATGTATTCACCGAATTAGCGACGAATTTCGAAAACATTTCACGGTGATAGATGTTAAAGCAAAAACATGACAAAAAATTGTTAATTCCAAAGAATATATCGCCGTTGTTGCTGGCAGTGTTGATGAAGATCCAAATTTATCTATTCGTTGTCGTTCGCTTCAAGGTGGGCTTTGTTATTTAACTACATGTCAAATTTTGCGTAAAGATCTTGGTTTGGTGCCTTACAACTTTATTCAGCGACAAAGCTCATTTTTGGCTAAATGATTACATTAATAAACAAAATTGCCACATTTAGAGTGAAAATAATCCGTAAATAATCTAACAATTTTCCTTGCACCCAGAAAAAAGCATCGTATGGCGTGGATTGTAAACCGGTGGCATCATTGGACCATATTCCTTTAAAAATCAAGCTGGAACGCACGTTATCGTTAATGGGGATCGTTACAGAGCGAAGATCAATGATTCTTTATTTCCGAATTTGAATGGTATTGATCTGGAAGAGATATTATATTGAGAAACGGACCTGTTAATTGCCCACTATGGTCAAGTGATTAACGCCCTTAGATTATTTTCTTTAATGTTATGTTAAATCTTATGCCGTTAAACCAACAACAATTGACACCTTGAAGGCCCACATAACTCGGAAAATTGCGGACGTAAAATCCCGATTACTTGAAAAAGTGGTCGGAAATTGAACTGACAGAATGCGCTTTTTCAGAAGTGAAGTCGGGGCAAACATTTGGTGAATGCTTGGTGTATACTTGAACTATGTTAGATTCGTAGATGATATCGTGCTCATTTCACAAGACACATATGAGCTACAAAACACATATAAGAGCTGCAAAGAGCGGGAGAACCATTAGGCTTGAGAATAAACCTGATTTAACAAAATTTTTATATATGGCTCAAAAACAAATTAAATAAATTTGGCTGAAAGTAAGATGTATAAAAAAATATATTTTGTAACTTAGATTTGATGCGGAGAGGAAAAATTTTAATTATTACTGAAGATCAATTTGTAATATTGCATTTGGTAAATTATATGTTCAATCTTATAATTATACACAAAGAAAAATGAAAACAAACTCAAGCTTTCCCGCATGACGCAAAATATCCTGTTGGTCATCGTTTCTACAATCAATATAATCAATGAAAATCACTAGTATCGACTTACAACTGCACGCACGGAGACCATATCGGAAAACAGCGGTAAACTCTACAAAAGTAGATCACAACACCCAAACGTTATACGGCCTTTATCACGAGACAGTTTCTTTATATATGACACACAACCCCACTCCGCCCTCCATTAGTCCGACTGATTACATAAAATCATATAAAAAATTCGTCGGCATCGAAAGAAATGAAAATTGCACAAGGGAATCATCGGATAACAGCCCAAATGTGGCAATTGGCGGTGTTTATTTTATATGTATCGCCGATTCGATATCGATTGCTTGACAGTCATACATTTTTCTTTGATAATTAACATTTGTAAGTCGTATTTATTTCACATTATGCTTCTAATAACGTTATTTGCATTCATAAAGAGTTTTCATTAGTGTGTTGATTAGTATTAGAATTTGTCCATTGCGCTTTTTTGTTTCTTTTAACTGTCTACCGGACAAGTTTTATACAAATTGGTCAATAAAGAAATTATAATGATACATTTGCATTCAAAAATTGTTCTGTAGGAATTAGTTCAACGATGAAAATTGCCATCAGGTTTTACTAAGGATACAAGTTTGGTTTAAACATCAATTTAAAGAAAAACTAATGATATTAGAAGGCACTCAAGAAAAAGTCCCGAAAGTTGAAATTGATACAGAACTAGGAAGAATGACTTTTGAAAGCTTAGAAGAATTTATCAATTTAAGGGTCAGGGCAACAATCACGGGCAAAGGAGGGAAGGAGGTAGACTTACAATTGACTAAAGCAAAAATATTTGCAGGAACCTTGAACTATCTAGTAAGATCGAGACTTATATCCAGGAACACCAAATTAATATTATATTAGATAGCATTGAGACCAAATGCATTGTATGGATATGAAACATGGGTTTTAAACAAGAAAGAAGAAGAAAAACTCTTAAGATGGGTACGCAAAACAATCAAAAGGATAGCAGGAGGAAATAAAGTTGACGGTTTGAATATGAAACGAAAAAAATGAGGAAATTTGAAATATTTTCAGAGATCCAAGTATAAATACGATAAAATTGGGAAGACTGTTATGATGGTCCTCATAGAGTGCTGCTGGAAGACAATAGAGTAGTGAGGAAGACCGCATGGAGAAGACTACAAAGTAAAAAAAAACAAGGAAGACCAAGGAGGCGATGGAGAGAGGCTCCGATGAAAGATCTGCTAGAAAAAGGAATAAAGGACTGGATTATAATGACTAGAATCGGGAAAACATTGAGGAGAATTACAAAGCTGTGGCCCTAAAATCTTGAATATTTACAAATATGATATCTACGCCTAGGGTGGTAGTGTAAAAATTGTGATGGATAATTATTATAAATCGTTTTAAATTCAAATAACAATAACAGAGGTTTTTCGATTTATGCACATTCCGCTGATACTGGTATTTACACATTATTTCAGTTCTTGAGAACTCAAGAGAAACATTATATATATTTTAATAGAGAAGGAGTAATTGCTTTGTTACAACAGGGCTTAAATCAAAGTGATATCGCCGAAATTGTAAATGTTTTTCAAAGGGCTGTATCGAAAATTCATAAAAAATTCCAAGAGACTAATGACGTAGAGGATCGCTCCAGCAGTGGTAGAAAATTATGTGCAGCAGCTGCATAATATCGGGAGATATCAATGTTTTACGACAAACGTAACACGCAGACTGAAATCGGTAAATTTACATCGCAAAATACCTTTACGTATTCTCAAACTAACCCTTCAACAAAAAAAGTAAGATTGCAATGAGCTCGAGGAATGGTGGATCATAATCCTAACTGAAATAACGTAATGTTTTCCGATGAGACGAGAATTGGCTTGGTTTCTGATTCACGAAGAACATCAGCTTGGAGAGCTCTAGGTCGACAAGCTCGACTAGAAACAGCTCAACCACGTATCCCATTTGAAGATGGGAGCGTGATGTTTAGGGTGGTATTATGAGGGGTAGACGGACACCTCTACTGGTCCTGGAGAGAAGAGTTACTAGTGCTGTGTACATCAAGGAAATTCTGTTGGCGACAAATTTGTTTTCATGGATGAAAACGCACCTCCTCATCGAACAACAGCAGTACAAAATTTTCTTGA
Source organism: Cosmopolites sordidus (assembly GCA_031761425.1). Classification (NCBI taxonomy): domain Eukaryota; kingdom Metazoa; phylum Arthropoda; class Insecta; order Coleoptera; family Curculionidae; genus Cosmopolites; species Cosmopolites sordidus. The sequence continues at coordinate 291,006 of JARFXV010000194.1, read as the reverse complement.
AGAGGTGTCCAGAAAATTCCCCGCGCATCAAGAAACGAAACAATCCTCCTCTTACCCTGCAAGAATTAAAAGATGCTGCTCGTGAAGAATGGAAGAGAATTCCACAAGCTCAAATTGATGATTTAATCGAGAGCATGCTAAATCGCCTACAGGTATAAAGGTATAAAGGCCCATGGTGGAACTACTGTTTATTAGTTTTATTGAAAATTTTCCTTTTCATTTTTAAATTACTTTGAAGACAATTGGTACATTACAATTTTTTTACTCTAAGATAATAAATCAAGTATATTGGGCCCAAATAAAGGGTATTCCATTAAGAGGTTTCGAATGTAGGTAACGAATAAAAGAAACGTTTCATAACATACCTGAAAGTTATTTATGGCGGTGCGAAGCTGGATAGTGTACAATTATACGTGGAATACAACATCTGTCAAATGACCGCCACGACTTCTCTGGGAGCTCACAATTCTTTTGTTGAAATTCTCGATTACTGCTGAACACATTTGCGGAGTTATGTCACGAATTGTTCGCCTAATTTCTTCTTTCAACTGTTGAATGGTTTGCGGATTATTTTCGTAAGTTTTGCTCTTCACATAGCCCCACAAAAAATAGTCTAGCGGCGTCAAGTCGCATGATCTTGGTAGCCAATTTACGTCCCCATTCCGGGAGATCAGCCTCCCTCCAAACTGTGTACGCAACAAAGTCAATATTTCAGGTGCTGTATGACATGTCGCACCATCTTGTTGGAACCACATATTCTCTAAATCCATGTCCATTATTTGATCCTATAAAAAAACATCAATCATCGTTCGGTATCGTTCTCCGTTTACTGTAACAGCTCGTTCATCTTCATCTTCAAAAAAATACGGTCCAATGATACCCTCAGCCCAAAAAACGCACCAAACTGAGACACGTTGAGCATGTATCGGGATTTCGTGGATTTCTCTAGGATTATAATTGCCCCAGATGCGACAATTTTGTTTATTTACGTAACCGTTTAAGTGGAAATGAGCCTCGTCACTGAAAATGATTTTATCGCAAAAATTATTGTCATTTGCCTTCATCTGTGGGATCCAATTGGCAAATGCACGGCGTTGCCCATGGTCGGCTGGCTTTAGCTCCTGTGTTAGCTGAATTTTGTAAGGATGTAGACTTAAGTTATTTTTTGAAAATTCGCCACGTTGAAGTTCTGCTGATATCCAAATGTTGCGCACGCCTGTTAACAGACATTTGGGAATTTTCAGTAACACTTTCACGAACCGCCTGAATATTTTCAACCGAACGAGCAGTGCGTTCCCGGACTTTTGTTTCGATATCTTTCACAGATCCGGTAGTTTCGAATCTACGCACTATTTTGCGAATGGTTGCTTCTGACGGACGATTGCACACACCAAAGTATTCACGAATTCGCCGAAATGTGGCTCTCACAGAACACCCATTTTGAAAATACGATTTAACAATGTAAACACGTTGTTCTACTGTGTAGCGCTCCATTGCTGAAATTGTACTGAATTCCACAATGAAACCGAATAACAGAAACAAAGTTTGAGATAAGAAGACTAGCAAAACAAAACATTCGAAACCTGACATTGACATTGACAGATGTTGTATTCCACGTATAATTGTACACTGTCCAGCTTCACACTGCCATAAATAACTTTCAGGTATGTTATGAAACGTTTCTTTTATTAATTTCCAACATTCGAAACCTCTTAATGGAATACCCTTTAGTTGGAGGCATTCATCCTGCAGTAAATGGACAATGGCTGAGTGATGATCATAAATATTTGAATCAAACTAAAAATATTCACTTTACGAAAAATTGATAATGCTGTTTCCTTATTTACCTTAACGTATACGTCGATTCCTCGGCTAAATTCTATGTATGGGCCTGATTTGGCCCCATGTGACTTCAACAGGATTAAGGCACTTCTCTCCAGTAACAGACTTTATTGTTAATATCTTTACAATTTGTTAATACAGATGTATTTTCCGTTTTACTCGTATCCATCAGAATGAATCAGAGAATTCAAATAATAAGAACGTGATATATGCATCAATAATTAAAAATTTGGTAATTTTTACCTGAAAAATAACCTTTTCTTGGTTTACATCTCTCTTCCTGGTTTACTAATTAATTTTTGTACTCATTAATCTTCCAGCTCGTCCTCTTTTGCTTATTTCCAATCATAATTCTTATTTTTCAATAAGAAAATAATAAAGTCTTCCTGGAAATAAAAAAAAATGTTATATGCATTATTTGGATTATTCGTGTTACTGGGTAATAAAAAGATAATACTGCAAAATACTAAATAGAAATTAATTTATTAGAAAGTAATTAATTTATTTCAATAAGTACTGTTCCTTTTGCGTGTTCGTCGAAATTTTCTAATACGGAAATAATCTATTTTGAGTGAAATTTCTTTAAAATAAATGATGTTTGCAATGAAAGTTTAAATTTCTCGATTTACTTGAAATTAACTTCCCCTCTCTACAGTAAACTTATTTCAACATTTATAAAGTAATTTTTCTCAGACTCAAAATGGCGTTCACGAAGTGTTTTCTTCCATCAAGGTATTAGAAAAAGGTCACACGGTGCTATATAAGGTAAATATGGTGATTGTGGAACAGTATTTGTTTGATTTTTAGTCAGAAATCGACAAATAGTTATTGAAATGTTCAGTGGTACTTTATCATGATGCAAAAACCGTGAATTGACACAAATCTAGGCGTTTTTTTTTCTAATAGAACCACGCAAATGACACATAATGTTAAAACAATATTCTAGACTAGTTGGAAGGCACTTTCGTGGATAATACCAAGGAAATTCAACAGAACAGAAAAAATTGATTTGATGACTGACTTTGACTTGATTTTTTCAGCAGGTTTATTTTTAGCACGACGCTCACTTGATTGTTGAGCTGTTTCTGGGTCATAAGCATAAGACCCATGTCTCACCACCAGTAATTATGTATTTCAGGATGTCATCATACAAAAAAGTATCTAAAAATATTCAAAAATAAGGATTTTGTCCCGGGCTTTACATAAAAATTGCCCAGTGGTTCAGTCACTATCAAACATCAACAAGACTCTTACGAGACCAGTTTCGAGCCTTAAGCGGTCATCAGTCGGGTTCTAGTTGAACATTCGAAAACAATTGAGGATTGAGGACCAAGGGACCTGACCATATATATAGGCCAAATTGGCTGAAGTTTAATGGCGACTGAGGGATTGGGAAATATTTAAGTAAACTACGGGAAAAATATTCCTTGTTTATTTTTTTGAATATTTTTATATGCTCCATGAGTCTAGAATGTGTAACTTTTCATGCATACCTGGGACGGATCACGAATTGTTTCAAACAGTTGTACTGTTATGAACAACCGGATGGCGTAAACTGCATTTCAATGCTGCTTTACATCCGCTTTGACCGACATATATGGTTAGGACTCTTGGACAATCCTTCAGTTGCTTTCAAACATTTAACTGTTGCCCGATTGATGATGGGTTAAGGCCAGAAACCGGTTTGGAGAGCACGAAAAAAATGTCTTGTTTTTTTTTGAATATTTTTAATATTCTCCACGAGTTTACTGGGCAAGTTTTCAAAAAAGTATCTTTTTAGCAACTCCAATACAAAATAAATCCGTATTTTCAGAACAAGATGAGAAGAAACATGAGACAAGCCTTAAATATCTTTCATCATTGATTGAGTTGATCTAGATAATATATTCCAGTAATATCTACAAATATGTCTCAAATTCTTAATAAGCGATTACTCAGAATATGATTTTTGATGTTGGTAATGTTTACTTCATTGCTTGACGTGGAAGGCCTTGACGAGGTTCATCTCCAACTGCTTCACTACCAACACTAATATCTTGTAAACATTTTTCTTTGATATTTCTTGGCTTCCTTAACATTTTTATGCATCACCAAAATAAATTTCATTTTACACAAAATTTAACGTAAATTCTTTGCTCGATAAATTTATCAAAAGTTTTTAATAATTACAAAAGACGAGATAATTTGCAAATTAATAAGCAAAATGATATAACACTTCTATAATACCAACTTAAAAGATAAATGATAGTATCAATAAGCAAAGCGCGCGAATTTTTAAAAGAAAAGTCTTACTTTTTTATCATGCATCAATATTTCAATCACATTGTATAAAAATTAAATTAAATTAAATTCATTTTACCTCAAACAAAAGAATATTTCTTCGTTCCATGCCACAAAGTAGTATAACAACTTCGATTTCTACAAATAAAAAGGAAGTGAAAAGCTCGACAACAATTTTCCACGCAATTTACAGTGTATGATTTATAAATTGAAATGTCAGTTTTTCTGAAAATTAAATAATATACCTCCGTATTTTTTGAATAGATTCATGGAAAACTTCATTTGAAATAAATTAAAGAAGTAGTCTTGACTTTTAATTATTTTGTAACGTGACATGGAGAAACTTTGCTCCAATTTTTAGATTTATTTTGGACTTATCTATAGGGTGCGATGTCAAAATTCAGACAAATTAAACATTTTTTTCAAACATAATTATTTCCATTGTAAAAATGGAAAAGTTTATACATTTCTTTTTACTAAATTGTTTGTAAGGTCATAAAGAATACATTTACTCTATATACCCTTCTCTTGCTTGAATGACCGCCTCCATTCTCGGTCTGAAGCGCTCACAGTGACCTTGATCGCTTGGTGACCCTTTCAACCACGCTCCATACATAGAAGTGCAAATTATTTAAATCTGGGCTTTTGGAAGGCCACAATTTTTTGGATCAAAACAAGTTGACTTTGTTCGATAACTAATTTTGAACCAAATGACTTGTTTGAGCGGTTGTACCATCCTTCTGGGAAACATACGCCTTTTCAGACGACACAGTTTCCATCCACGCCTTCATTACATTTGTCAGAACACGGAAATAAACTTCTTTTATAACATTTTCCCCTTTGTTAAAGAAAAGCAGGGGCATCATATCACCTTCACTGGACACAATACTTAGCACGTGATCATTCGCCGAAAATTTTGTTCTGGAAACAACAGGTTATGACTGTTTAGTACATGCGCCAGGCTATTTGGACGCCAATGGCGACCTCTACAAGTGGTATAGAACGGCGGAAAATTCAAATTGAATTTTGTCTCGATGTACATTAGCTTGATTGTAATACCCAAAAAAAAAATTTAGATATTCACTAAGATTTTTACTAACATTCCTTTAAATTCGATACTCAAAGAGATTTACCACTAAACACCAAATCAGTTTTTTTAAAGTTCTCGACGCACGTTTTGCTAACCATGTTAGCATCATCAGAGGATGATTTAATCTGATTAAAAAAACGGATTCGGTGTTTAGTAGTAAATCTCTTTGAGTTTAGTGTTACTCACCGAAGGTTCCAATAGAAGAATTGATTGAAATCCTATGTTTAAGACAATAATTGTAACGATTTTTTAAAATATGAAGCAATGTTTGCCTATCTTAGTTTTGGAAACCTTGTGCCATTGTGAAAATTTTAGTAAAAACACCTGTATAAAAACGTTTAGAGCAAAGTTATGCCTTTGTAAGGACGAAAATACACCATGACCTTTTATATAAACAAAATTCCGTCCAAAAATCATTTTTAATGTCCTAAACAGAATTTATTTTTTTTTAAATGAACAAAAAAAATCATGATTCTTTTAGTAACCGACAAGGAAGAGTTTCTTATGTGCTTACGATACATGTTAATAAGATGAACAAATTTAAGTTTCGGATGATTGCTTCCACCAACAAGATTTTTCCAATCATAATCAATAATATCTGGTAAACTTGAAGACCACCACTTTACCATTAAACACCAAAACACTTTTTTGAACTGCTCGACGCACGTTTCGCTAACCATGTTAACATCATCAGGAAATGATTTAATCTCAGATTAAATCATTTAAACAGATTAAATCATCTCCTGATGATGCTGACATGGTTAGCGAAACGTGCGTCGAGCAGTTCATAAACGTTGTTTTGGTGTTTAGTGGTAAATCTCTTCAAGTTTAGTGTTTCACACCAAAGGTTCCAATAGAAGAATTGAATTGAATTAATTTCTCGATTGAGAGGTCATTTCTGCGATTTAACACTCCTTTGCATCGTAGAGACTTGAACCGATGCAGCATACAGCACTACACACAATTTGTCGGCTTCTTTTTCGACACTTAAACCTAAGCAAACTTTTCCATGCAATTTTGGATTTGGATTGTATTGAATCTCATCTCATTTAGAGAGGAACTGATCTAAAATTTCTTGTTTCTTTCTTTTCTCCAGTACTAACACTTTACGATTACGAACTGAAACTTTTACCAATGGCCACCTTTATTAATTTTTTTTTTTGCAATCCTCTTTTTTCCAGTGAATTCTTTTCTAGATTTTTGTAGACTTTCAAGGAAGGAAAGTTCGATTGCACCTGCTGAAGTTTCGTAATATTCGTTTCGATAACGGTTCGGAGTCACCTACCTGGAAACCTGATATAAGGTTGTTTTGTATTTTTTTTATGCTTTCTTTACAAGTATTCTCAATAGAGTCGGGAAATTGTTCTTTCCGAAGTTAGGATTACCGTCTTTCCACTCTCCCAAAATTGTCCGCCACTTAGATTTAACTCTCCTGAAGACGCTTACATCTATAAGCTGAGCGAGATGGGTGCTATTAGAAGGCAGGCATATAAATTTGCTCCACACCGCAGTAGAACCTTCAAGAAAATGTGGGAGATTTAATTGTTACATATTACAATTTTTTTCCGTCCAATTTCCTAATCGCTGGAATGATGACGGATCGAAATCCATGAAGAAAAATGTTGGAATCGGATATCTACTTTAAGATTATTAATGAAATCTTTTCTTTTTAAAAAAGCAACAACCCACTTCTTTCCTGGAATATTTTCTTTAAATAGAGAAACTGAGCGACCTGTTTGGTCCAGATAGCTTTTAGTCATCTTGAAGTTTCTTTCTGTACCTGGAAATCCATACTGCACCATCTTGACATTGTACCCTGAAAATTTCTTATCTTCAATAATAGAACATATTGAGGATACTCCGGGTTATTTCCTGTGCTTGCTCCCAAGTTTGTTTACTGTAATTCTTCTTGGAATTCTATAGACTTCTTCGACCCTTCTTTGAGACATCTGGCAACTTCATGAACGTGACATTAATACACTCCGTGAACGTTTTATCATCGTAATTCTTATAGGGGTGAGTACCAAGCTTTTTCTTTGGCCTGGTCGCTGTATTTTCAGCGAAACTGTAAATGTATATAATTCTGAATAATTATTTATTCTGGAGAATTCAGAAGAAGAAGGGAATAATTGCGATTTTAATAAGTTCTACGGACGATGAAAGGTAGAGGCCGAAAATTAAGTTCAAGAATATAAACGCTTTTAGGTAATTGTTCTCAAAGATAGAGGCCATTCCTTGCCCAGAAAAATCACCAGATTTAACAACCTGTGATTTTTAATTATAATGTTATTTAAATATCAAACAAGAGCATAAAATATAGTATCGACTGTTGAGATTGGAAGAGTTTTTACGAAGAGCCAGAGGTCACCTTTAAAATATATTTTCTAATAATAATTTCGAAAATGAAAGGATTATTTTGAATATTCTCGCATCACGACTGCAGTATTATTTCTTAATTATGTGAATATTAACATAAATTTTAATTTGAAATGTAAACATTACATAAAAAGCGTTTGCCTTAAATTTGATATTTTGGTTAAGGGTTATTTCGAGACGTATCTCAAATAAATGTTGTAAGATTTCCAAATTAAAATTGGGTAAATTAATAAAATCATATTTACGTTTGGTAGCACGTCGATGATGTTATGAGTATTATAATATAAATTATCATTTCTTTTCACAAAAATGAAAGGAGTGTCATTGAGCTGACGAGCCAAGTTTGTTCGGTATATTTTTCTCTAGGCTCTGTGATTATTATGAAATTCGATTGTATAAAAAGATTCGATTTTAAATAAAGCCCGATTTAAAAATATTAATACGACGGACGCCTTCATTCGGCTTTTCGTGATGAAGCACTATCCAAATCTTCTATAGCTTTTGATCGAAACTTTGGTAATTTTGTTATTATAATATTCAGAGACTCTAATCGTCTCATATTTGTATATGTGTTAAGTAATAAGACCCGTTCAAAAAGTAATTAGTTCGATAAAGAAAACTCAACATTTTTAACCCTTACCTGGTTTGGTGCCTTTTTTGTCATTACGCGACTTCAGTGTCTGTCAGACACCTAGTTTTAAACTTTGTTTTTTTTACGTTTGATCATTAATATACCCCGGCGGTGCGGCGTGGTGAAAAAATACTCTAGTTGATTAAAAATATTTATTTTGTTTTATTACAACAAAAACGAACGCCTGCCAGACTAAAAACACATGTAAAGTGAAAAAGTGTTCACTAATTTGTGAAAAAAATATAATATAAAATGTCACAAAAATTAGGGAGCAAAAATACAAGTATTACAATTTTTTTTGAGCATTGTTGTAGACAAATCGGTTTTTGACATTTTATACACATATAAGCTGGAACGCGGTTCGCTGTGTACGGGCACAAAAAGCATTTTCTTTTCCTGTCTAGTTTGTTACTCATTTGTAGACAAATTCTTCCAGTAGCAGTGGGCCCTTTTGGAACAATGCAAGTTTTTATGACTTGTTTCAGATTATTATTTAGATAGGGGGAAGATTCTCGGCGTATCTGCTCCGGTCTTATCAGTGTCAAAGCAGTTTGCTTTATAAAGTCAAATCTCTCTATATGTTCCGCATTTTTACAACAATTGTATAAAATATAGGTGTTGGCTATAGCGATGTGGACTATTTGGAAAAATATAGCAAGAGGCCATCTATAACATTTTCTGTTACAGCTATAGGTGACACATTTTTGGTCCATTGAATCGACCCCACCTTTCGTATTGTTGTAAAAGTCTATAATTTCTGGTAAACTTTTGCCTCGTTTGTTTGTAATTTAAAAAACTTCATGGTGCATTGAATTCGCGCCCTCCATCCACCCGAGATTATTTTCTAAAATAATCCCGAAACTTCACTGCTGGTTAGATGGGATATGGTTTCCGTAGTCGTAACGCTACTCACAAAACCATTATCTTCTCTTCCATTGGTGTTTACGCTGCTTGGCCGCCGGACGGGGTGGGTAAAGCGCTTCGCACCACTCCGATCTTGGGGACAAGTACCAGAGGGGGGTGTAGTCTTAAGACATTATTTTATTTGCCGATGACACTGAAGGTGTTTCGGCATAAATTATCTTTTTTACCTTTGTACCTGTAAGAGAAAACTTTCACTACACATTTCACCAATTTCCTTTTTTTCCAAACCGGGACGTGGCGTCCCTTTCCCTCGATGTTGATCCCTCGTTGGGCAGCAGTCAACCTAGTCCTCCAAAAGTAGGAGTTTCGGTCTTTTGTGACGTCTGCCACCCAAAGCTGCGAAGTCTTCCGGACGATAGTCCGTTAACCTTCACAGTTCTTGATTTGGGTGGTCGCGTATCTTCAGGAAGGCTTTCTCTGCCTTTTCTTGCATGCACTGCCTAGAGGGAGTCCACTTCATCTCTCTGTGTATCTGCACATTGGAGATGTACCAGGGGGCATCGAGAGCTAGTCTCACTAGCTTGTTCTCGTAGCTTTCCAGTTTCTTGATGTAGGATTTTGCCGCGTATTAGGATCTTCCAGCTTCACGTCTAATTTGCTGGTCCTGCAAATTAGAGGGTAAGCTATCTTCGCAACTGCCACAGCTTTACACCGTGCGTTCTTTGCATGTTGTCTCCATGACATCCTCTTGTCGATGGTGATACCTAGATACTTTACAGTATCTTTCCATGTCACTCTTTCATCTTCTATTTCCAGTTGATGACCGGATCTGCACATTCTCTGCGTGACGTAGATAGGCTGTGTCTTGGCGATGATCACCTTGATCTCCAGGCTATCAACCATTCCGTCAGATCGTCTAGGTGCTCCTGGACGTATCTGACGGCCTGGTCCGGTCTCTTGTGCCTGGCTATGATGGCCGTGTCGTCTGCATACAGTGCTACCCTAGTGCTATTCCTCTTCGGAATATCACTAGTGTATATGTTGTAGAGGTGGGGCGCTAGCACCGCTCCCTGCGGCACTCCAGCCTCCACCCATCTTCTGGCCGATTTGACTTCACCCATTTTCACAGAGAAACTTCGTTCTCTTAGGTATGAGTCAATCAGCTCGACGATCAACTGCGGGAATCCCATCTCGATCATCTTGTGGATCAGGCCATCGTGCCATACCCTGTCGAAAGTCCTTTCGACATCGAGTAGGGCGATAGCCGCGCCGTGTCTCCTGTCGGTGCATTGAAGAAATCAAAATCGCATATTTATCTTTTTTCGGCACATGGCTTATGAGGGTAAAATTATTGTAGTCAAATCCATATAAGGTGGACTTCCTTTCTTAGTACTTTTTCTTTATTTTTTCTTTTTGATGAAGGGGGCGGGGGCAAAAATTCTTCTGGAATTTCTTGTTTATTTTTTTTCATTGTCCCGACGTAGATTATTTTTCTCTTCTTCAATTCTCTTACAAGCTCAACAGATGAAAAGTAGTTGTCGGCAGAGACATTTCTATTTGAGTTTTTAATGCATTTTGTAAGCTTCAGCACAGACTGAGTTGGTATCAACATTTTTTTTTTCTTTAGCAGTTAGCCCTTCGCCATCAGCACCTCTTCCGGTATACACATATGCATCATAAAAATAACTCGTTTGACCATCTGTTAGTGCCATTACTTTGATGCCATATTTGTTAGGTTTGTTGGGCGAATACCTCCTAAATTTACACCGGCCTCGAAAGGGGATAAGCATTTCATCAACGCAAGTGTACTCCCCTAAACAATACAGCTCTTTACAGTTGCTTACAAACTTGTTAAAAATGAAAGAGATGGCTGCAAGGACATCAGTTTTTTTTCTTTCTGTTCTGGTAGTGTTATCATCAAACTGAGGACTTTGAAGAAGTACTTCAAACCTTCTTTTAGCAATAGTTGCGCGGTAAATTGGCCGCCCTGTCTCGTCACTTTTGAAGAGGGACGACACGGCTTCACTATTTGATGTGAATATTGATGTTAATAAACACAAACCAATAAATGCTTTCATTTCAATAGTATCGATATCTCTAAAACGATAACGGTTTTTTTGTGGCAATGACTCTTTTACACTCCGCATTTTTTGGTTTGTTCGTAGAATGATGTCATCCAACATGTTTTTATTTATGAGCAATAAGAAAATATCTTCAAGTTTAGGATTGTCCCCTAATAAACGCACTGGGTTCAGTGCACCCTGGACTTTTCTAACTACATTATGACTCAAAGTTCTCCTGTTCAGGGGAGGAGGAGTCTTGCTCCACGTATAACAATTTCTTTTCCGATGGTAAAGTTGACTTACTGGTTGTTGCTGTTGAGGAGGGGAAGGAGACTGTGCAGAGGGTGGTTGTACAACAACTCTCGCAACATCAGATCTGACAGAATCATCATCTGAAACGTCAGAGCCACTTTCCTCGGAATATATTTCGTGTATTACCTCCTCTGTGTCAAGGGGTTGAAAATCGGGATCTTCATCTGAATCATCAATTGAAAAGTCCCCATCAGAAAGTTCATCGTCAACAATTATATTTTCAAGTTCTGGGTCATCGAAACGAACTCGTTTACTAGGCTCAGGTTCATCCATGGCTCCTATAAAAGTTAAAAATTATTTATAAAATAAGCATTACCAATAATAAAAGCCTACTAAAAAGATTATACGAACCAAAGAAAAAGTTGATGTGGTGAACTCTTGGCGTCTGTGTCCGGTGGACACCTAAATATATACCTCGTATGGAGCGTCCGAGTCTGTGAGACACGGTAAGTTTAAAATATGAATAAAATTGAATGAAAACCAATCAAAACAAAGGTAAAATGACCAGACAAGAGCACGGTGGGTCTCAATAAGTAATAGAAAGGTACTGAGACGCTAGATCAGGTTGGCCAAACAGTGTTGTCAACACAATAATTAAAATTATCGTAGGTATCTGTCAGACACTGAAGATCAGGTAAGGGTTAATATATTTTTATATTTCTCAATGAAGACATTTTGCTATTCAGTACATTTAGACTAACGATTATCCAATGTTTGAATGATTGTGGCGTGTTCATATATTTTTTTCTTTATTTGGGTTTTTTCCTTATGATCTAAAACTCAAAAAATATCAAGAATATTTGTTCTTACGTAAATAAAGGATCACTGGGTAAAAAACAAAAAACCAAACGGAGACAAATTTCTCAGTGATTATTTTTTGTAATAAATTTGCCTAACGAACAAAATTTTAAAAATATAAAAATGTTCTAAAAAAATATACAAACTTTTAACTTAACGTTTCAGGAAGTATTCTCCTCCCGTTTTCAAAACAAATCTAAAAATAAATTATATTAATTTCTATAAATTATGAAAAGATAGGAAGTAAATATATTTTTTTGTGTATGTCAATGATACTTACATTTTTGAAAAATTTGTCTTTGTTTGGTTTTTTGTTTTTTACCCAGTGATTTTTTATTTACATAAGAACATATATATTTGATATTTTTTGAGTTTTAGATCGTGGCACAAAACCCAAATAGAGAAAAAAATATAATGCGACTTGTTCAACTGTGCAAAATAGGCGGTTGTTTCAGGTTTAATCTGATTCTTTGAAATGCATCCTTTGAATTATATTTGAATTGCATTTTTATTTTCACAAGACTTTTAGTCGGAATAGCATCCTTCTGTTAGTCCAGTAACGAATCGTAACACTCTCCGGTGATTGTTCTGTCTTTTACCGGATAGTCTATGGGCATTACATCAAGAGAATCCCAGAAACCCTAGTCATAATTTTAATGATGAATTCACGTTTTATCTATCTATTATTAAAGAATGTCAAAGATATTCAGCAAAATTGCATTTCAATAAGTCTAAACACTCTAGAAAACTGTTCATTTGAATGCGTCTTTATTCGATTATTGACAAATAGTGCACTAATCGAAGGGAAAGGTTTTTCATACCTAAAACATATTCGAGAACGTGGCGAACACGATCTATCGAGATGTCTACAATGTCAGTTAGCACACGTTCTTTCAGTAGGCGATCATGTGGATCACCATCACCACAACATTGTGGATTGTTGTGACGGCTTTGTCAGTTGTAACAGTTTTTGATCTTGGACATTCCGAGCGTTATCTTAAACGCTTTTTTTGTCATCGAAAAGAAAAAGAAGGAATCTTTTAACTATTCCATTATGTTTTACTTCCTTTTTTTACTGCACACCAGTATCATAGAGGATTAAACGAAACATACCGATCGCTGGCTCATATATCTCTCGTCAATAGATACTAGAAACGAATCTCTGATACCAGCTACTAGCCTTTGCAGAACATGGGAAAGTCGTTTCAAATTACAACGGTCAGTCAACCTGATAGAGATGACCTCGTCGTTTAAAAAAATGGTAGTCTCGAAAACTAAACATCCTGTTTATGTTTCGTTTTGTCAGAGTCATAAAAAAATGGGAGGAACATGCGACAAAATATTCCCAATGAACTCAAAATTGTCATTCAGATTAAAATTAATCTAAAAAATACGACTTTTTAACCGATAATTTCCCAATATATCGAGAATATTTCTTAAATTTAAATATTAAACTATTATGGAAAAATACGATATATTTGTAATATCTTATGTTTATCAGAATAACATATATTTTAGGTGACGTAATAGAAACATTTCCAAGCCATCTGCGATTAATTTTGTTTCACCTTTTAAGGTGATCCTTCTAAGAACAAAAACTCTATTTTATTGAAATTGGAGCCCATTATTGCGGTTGTATAAAAAATCGGCACATAAAAGATTTTTCTTTAATTTGTTCCCTGTTAAAATATTTAGGAATGAACGAAAGAAGTGAAAATTCGAGTGTCTCAAGTTTGTTAAATTTGGAGGATGAGGTAAAATAACTTATAGCTAATTGTCTGAGCATGAACAATCTTATGCATATTAATTAGTTATTAAGTTAGCAAATTAGTGAAGTTAGTAAAATGTTTTTATGGCAAGAATGCATACCGTTAGAAAGAGGATAAACCAGAGATTTTTTTAAAGAATTCGAAGAACATGATACCTTTATGTTTTTTTATATGCAATTTAAAGTTGGGCTTTAAATTTATTTTTACTTCTTCCACAAACTTTGCGAGTCCATAAAAAAAAACTGGATGTCGCTTGCATGTAATTTTGATTTTCATAGAACCCTACAACATTACACATTGGAATAAAAAAATAATTTGGAAAATATACCAATAATTTTTTTTTTTAATTCAAGTTTCAATGCTGACTTTTGGAATTTTTCAAATAAAGAATTAAATAATTAACATAAAAAAACCTGTGGGCCCAATAATGTTTTATGGAGGTTGGGGAGATAACAAAAGACCCCTCCTATCGGCCATTTTAATTTGACAGCAATGCACCAAACACCCTGTATAATAAATTCGAGCTATTATTTTAAAAATAATGTGGTCAAAAAATGACTTTGATGACAAATTGATGGCTTTGGTTCACATTTTATCAGAAATTGGTTTTTGTTGTTTGATTGGCGTTGTTTGTGTAAGACGTCTGTGTATAAAAGCATTTTAAAAACAATGGGTCGTATTAAACATTGTACTGACGAAGAACGCCGGCTAATTTTGTAATTGTGAGAACTGAAAAAATTTTGTCAAGCTTTGTTAAACTTTGAAAAGATCTCCTTGCGTTGCTTCAAAAGTATTAAAAGAAAAATACATGGAGCAAAAACCAGAGTTTCGAGGTCGGAAACGAATAACTTCTGGTCGAGGAGATGTTCATTGAATTTTTGAAGTGTGTAAAAATCTTTTTTGACTTCGAGGTTTGCCAAACGGGAATTGCAATAATTTGGCTGTAATAGAAAAATTGCAAGGAACGTTCCCTATTAAAAAAAAAAGCATTTAAAATAACGTATGAAGTTTGCAAATGATTTATATAGAGAATATTGGAAAAAAGTTCTTTTTTTTCCGACGAAACTAAAATAAATTTATTTGGTAATGAAGAGTACGTGTTCGGCGTCGAGTGAATGAACATTTGAATCTAAAAAATTTATTGGTTGTGTCAAACATGGTGATGGCAGTATTAAAATTGGCGGCGAAAAAATCATTTTCATATGTAGTTGTTGGTCCAATTTATGGATACAACAAAACATGACAAAAGAATTTACTTAAACATTTTATAGAATATTGTTGCCTTATGCCGAAGGACATATACCGTTACGGTGGAACTTCCAGCACGACAATGGTCCCAAACACATCGCCAAAAGTGTGAAAACATGGTTGGATATCCACAATATTGTTTGTTTGCCTTGAACATCCCGGACATGAATCCCATAGAAAAATTGAGGAAAATTTTGAAAACGCGTGTAAAGTAAGTAAAACATCAAATACCAAAAAATTATGGGAAACTGTTCAAGAAATCTGGTATTCCATTTCGGTTGAAGTTAGTTAAGTGCAACAATCTTATAGACTCCATGCCTAGATGACTTTTTAGGATGTTTGCGACAGTTTTGTGCGGCTTATAGACTGTTCTGATCTTATGTTTTCTTAGTAGTCTGTCTATCCTATCAGTGTTTCCTGTAACGTAGGGTAGCTGGACCTTTAGTGCATTGGGTCTAGGAACGACGATCCATCTAAATCGTAATGTCTGATACCAGGCGGACGAAACTAATTTTAGAGTAGAGACCAAAACATGGACACAAAAGTATAGGTAACCAAAACACGACATATGACATAAAGAAAAAATAGGAAAATTCTAGTAAAGCAGTGAATCGATAGAAGATTGTGATTGTGATATATAAAGAGAAAAAAATAACAATATGAAGAACTAAATCATATATTTCAGTACTATTACTATACAAAACTCAACGATAAAAGTTAATCTAAGTAAAAAATAAATTATTTGTTTGTTTTATGCATGTAGACATATTCGATAAACATTATTTTCATCATTTCTGAACATTTTGAAATTTTCAAATTAGAAACGTTGAAAATCAAATGTTAGTTAGCAGTTTTTCTGCGATGTACCACTCTGCGCTTTTTAAATTTGCTGATTTTCGAACCTCGCGCTGGTGGTCTGATGTTCCTTTTCTTCTTGTAGATGTTTTTGCTTTCAAATCCGGCAAAGTCGTATTCGTCGTCGTCTTTCAGAGAAATCGGATGATGATGGTGATACTCTTCTTTCGGTTCCTCCTTTTCGATGATTATTTTTTCCTTTTCATGGAAGTGGTGATGATGTTCGGGCACTTTGATGATTTTCGTGTGATAGACTGTTTTTATTTTCTGCGGTACATGGATTCTATGATGAACACTAAAAAAAATAAACAGTATTTAGAACATAACATAACATGATCCAAAATCTGCCAACCCGCATTGGACCAGCGTGGCAGATTACGGCCCATGCCTTCAACATGACAGTACAACTTCAAACACGTCCTTCATTCCCCGGAGGCCAAGTGGCAACTACCTACGGCAGCGGGAAGATCTGCCCCAAGACAGAGGGTGCTAAGAATCACCGGGTTAGATCAGGCTGCCATTGGAATTTTGAATCGAACTTGACAACATACATTGGGATATTATTGGGCTATGTGAAATACGAAGAAAGGGCGAAGAGTTAATCCAATTAGAACCAACTAGTCACGTACTCTACACCCGGGGTACGGAGAATGGACGATGTGGTGGAATTGGATTCCTCATCAATCGAAAACTGAAAGACAGTGTAGTCAAATTTGAAAGTATATCCGACAGATTAGTCCAATGCGCCATTCAGCTGAAGAAAAAATTTAAGCTACAAATCGTCCAAGCTTATGCACCAACTAGCAGCCATAGAGATGAGGAAATTGAGGAATTTTATGACGGTGTGGCCCAATTTTTAGACAAAGAGAAGTGTAGGTATAAAATCCTGATGGGTGATTTTAATGCCAGAATCGGAAAAGCAAGAACTGGTGAAAATGCAACTGGCCTATATGGAAATGGTGAGCGGAACAATAGAGGTGACAGGCTAGTTGACTTTGCTGAAGGACAAGAACTCTATATTATGAATTCGTTTTACAAGAAAAAGATCAACAGAAAATGGACAAGGAAAAGTCTATCTGGACTCACAAGTAAAATTGATTACATCATTTCAAACGACAAAGCAATATTTTGCAATTGTACTTAACCACTTTAATGTGCACAAACCGAATGGCACGAGCAAAGATTAGGATAAACTGCCCAAAAGTGGGCGAAAGAATGATAAAATCAAAAAGGGTCAAAGTGGATTCTCGGAAGCTGCTGGAGAGGCGCAGAGATTTTGAAATTGCTCTGTCGAATCGCTTTGCGGTGTTACAAAACCCGGAGGAGATGGAAATTACAGCCCAATATAAAGAAATCCCGAACAATGTGCTTAAAACGGCGGCTTCAATAACACCAGAAGATAATTGTTTCAAAGAGTCAAAAATTTCCAATGAGATCATTAATTTAATGAAAAAACGACGGACAATGAAGAATGCAGACAGCCCTTTTGGCAGGGTCTAGTACGTTGAGCTTTGCAAAACTATAAAAAAACGTATTCGAGAGGAAACGCGGCGATTCAACATGCAGCTTGTACAAAAGACTCTGGAAGAAAACAGGGGAATTAACAAAGCTAAGCAGAAGCTAAGAAAGAAAAGGATACGAATGTTTTCCTTATTGCATGAGGATGGTACAATTTGCAGCGAACGGACGGAAATGTTAGAGGTTGTCCAAAGATTTTATTCAAAGTTATATGATGACCAGAATCAAGCAAGAACAGCAATACCCACTGAAGAACAAGTGCCAGATATCTTGGTGGAGGAAGTGACAAAGGCTATATACTCGATGAAAAATGGCAAGGTTTCAGGAAAGGATAGTATAACTGTGGAGATGTTAAAAGCTGGTGGTCAGACTTTACATAAAACAGTAGTAAAATTATATTCAAAATGTCTCAAACAACAAGAAGTACCCAGCTTATGGAAAAATGCAGAAGTGATTATTTTACATAAGAAAGGAGCACGGGAAGATTTAAAGAACTACCGTCCAATAAGTCTCCTGTCAGTGGGGTACAAACTTTTCACCAAGATAATATCCAAAAGAATACTAAAAAAACTTAATGACGCACAACCAAGGGAGCAAGCAGGATCCAGAAGTGGATTCTGTACAATGGATCACATCCAGGTCCTGCAGCAGGTCATAAAAAGACACAACGAATACACTATGCCACTGTGCTTGGCTTTTATCGATTATGAAAAAGCATTTGATTCAATCTCAAAGCGGGCCAAAATGGATGCATTGCTTAATCAAGGTGTAGAGAAAGCCTATGTAAATCTACTAGGATCGATATATGATGAAGCTATAGCGACAGTCCACCTTGACGATCTTGAGGTTGGAATAAATGTAGAGCGGAGCGTGCGGCAGGGTGACGCAATATCGCCTTTTCTTTTCTCAGCCTGCCTGGAAGAAGTGTTCCGTAATCTGGATTGGGAACAGGATGGAATAAGGATTAATGGTGCATACTTAAATCATCTTCGATTCGCGGATGATATCGTTCTTCTTTCACAAGACCCAGACGAGCTGCAAAGACACATACAAGAGCTGCAAAGGGCTGGGGAACCATTTGGCTTGAAAATAAACCAGAAGAAGAGTCAGGTCATGTTCAATAAATTTGCTGCAGACAAAAGAATTTCTATTTTAGGAACGGATTTGGAAATTATGGATCTCTATATATATCTTGGGCAGAGGGTTTCAATGGAGGGAGATACCGCCCGGGAGGTGGAACTACCCGTTAAATGTGGCTGGCAGGCATTTGGCAGGCTCAACATTTGTTACAGTGTTTGTTACAACATTTCAACAGTGTTTAAGAGCAAACTACCACTTTGCCTGAAAAGGAAAGTCTTTGATCAGTGTGTCCTGCCCGTTATGACATACGGAAGTGAGACCTGGACACTCACATCACAGTCAGTTCAAAAACTTCGAATAGTACAGAGGGAAATGGAAAGATGTATGCTTGGCATTACTAGACAGGATAGAAAGACCTGCACATGGAACAGAGAGCAAACGCAAGTGAGTGACATCATTGGAAGAATGAAGCAATTGAAATGGAAGTGGGTAGGCCATGTAGCGAGGCGATATATATATATATATATATATATATATATATATATATATATATATATATATATATATATATATATATATATATATATATATATATGTAATTAATTTCTAGAAAGCTGAACAGTTATAAAACAGAAAATAGATAAAGATAAAGTGATAAAGAATGCTAATGAAGGAAAATAATACAGAATAAAGAAGAAATATATCAAAATATTCGGATACGCAGGCGATGCAATGCTGATAGCTCAAAATCAAGATGAATGGTAAAGATTGATTCACAAATTTAATATCATATCAATCAAGTTTAATATGATCATCCCACCTGAAAAAATTAAATCATTAATTATTAACAAAGAACCTATTACATGTAAGATAGAAATTGACGCCACAAGAATAGAATGAATAGAGCAATTATAAACCACGAGAATAGAGCGAGAATAAGCGAAATACTTAAGCATCACGTTGGTCAGTTACCAAAATGTAGAAAATGAAGTCAAAAACTAAATAGAGAAAGCTAATAAAGTAGCAGGATGTATAAACTATACTATCTGGAGAAATAAACCCAAAGCAAGGGTCTATATAGCTACCGTAAGACCAATAATGACATACACATCAGAAACTAGACCTAATAGAATTGAGAATATCATGAAGAATTACTGGAACCACATTGAGGAATTGAATTAGAAGTGCGGAACTTGGGAAATGAGGAAATGAAACGAGGAAGATAAATGAAAGATAGTGGACACTAAAAAGGACAAAGGGATAAAGAGAGTAGTTAAGACAGCTAGAAACAAATTTTCTATAGACAGATGAAAGGTAGACCGACCACATAAACGATCGAGTGATAACATTACATAAGGGCATAAAACAATGAAATAATTGGCAAATTGCCTAACAGAAACGCATAATAAGAAGAACATAATTGTTTAAAGGTTAACGTATATTCTGTATCGACGATTTAAGAAAATGGTGAGTGAATTCTTCTATGGGAACCTTCAGTGTAAAACACCAAGCTTGCAAACTAAACACCAAACATCATATCTTTTTGTCAACGGGTGGACGCGCATAATCACATTAGCATCATCAGGACATGATTTAATCTAAATCAAATTGTGAGTTATGAAAAATGAGTTTTGGGAATAGAATAATTTGCTGGAGACTACATCTTGACGGTAAGAAGGGCGCTCAATGGCCGCCTTCTTAACTTTGTAATTCCCCAGTCATCTGAACCTCATTTAGTCACTCAACCTGAATTTAATGACTTGGTTACAGACCTAAACTTATTAAAAGCACAAGCAGAGCTACTTAGCTCACATCTGAGGTACTGGAATCTTTCAGCAAATAGCACAAAGATTATTATTGTTGTTCGAAACCGTTACTGTGATCTTGTACAATTTTTTAGTGCTGATAGCGATCTCCTTTATTGTAACAACATCGATGCACTGTTTAAAGCTTTCGGTATTAATCACAAACCACACGTTTGGGGATTATTCATAAATTTGTCTAAAATTAGTCTGAAAGTACTACCGTTACACAATGGTATGGTAATCTGAAGCTTTTACTTGAAAATATACTATATGAGAAATATTCTTGGAAGATCCGCGCAGGTTTTAAAGTTATTAATGTCTAAATGATTGTTGCGTGTTCATATATAGTTTTCTTTTTTTGGGTTTTTCGCCACGATCTAAAACTCAAAAAAATGTTAAAACTTTTATTTTAGAACATTTTAATACTTTTAAAAATTTTGTTTGTCACACAAAAGAATCACTGAGAATTTTGTCTCCGTTTAGTTTTTTGTTTTTTACCCAATGGTTCATTATTTATATAAGAACAGATATTTTTGATACTTTTTTGAGTTTTAGATCGTGGCAAAAAAACCAAAAAAAAAGAGCTGTAATTTTGAGTATGTAACAGGGTTGTATTAAATACTGTTGCCTTTGCAATCGATAGGGAAAATCAATACGTCAGAAAAGTCTGACCATTTAGGAAAAGTTTCACTCCAGGATCAGAAAACATCATCCCCGGCTAGTGTCACAACAAAACATTATTATGCCGCCTTTGCATCTAAAATTAGGAATAATGAAACACTTTGCGGAATCTGTTAACCGCGAAGGTGAAGCTTATCTATATCTTAAAGAAGAGTTTCCAAAAATTGCAGATGCAAAGTTAAATGAAGGGATTTTTATAGAACCTCAAATACGAGGGAACTGAAACTATAAAACACAAGTAAAAAATATACAAGCCTTGCATGCTACTGGCTGTAAAATGTAACAAAAAAAATATGTTTTTGACTCACATTTAAATATTTTACCTTAAAATATGGGAGACGTTAGTGATGATCACTGTGAGTGGTTCTGCTGGGCTATATTAGGTATAGAACGTCGTTATCAAGGAAGGTGGAGTCCTGCTATGTTAGCAGATTATTGTTGGACAGTAAGAAGAGAAACTGTAGAGATTCATTATAAAAGAAGAATCACTTCAACTGTACATTTTTAAAGTTATTAAAATTCATTAATCTAAATAACTGGGTTATAAATCTTGTTATTGATATCCACAAAAACCTGAGCTAACCAGAGCATGAAATTAGTACCACTGTGAATGTTTTTTTAATGCTTTCTCAAAATTAGTTTAAGATATTTCATGGACTTACAGAAGTCGGTAGTATCATTGACCACTGTAATTATTCATCAAATTTTCGTTAAAAATCAAATATTGTCCCACAAGCACCATATTCAGCAGATATCGCACCGTGTGACTATTTCCTGTACTGTCGATTGAAGAAACCACTTCGAAGACGTCGTGTTGAGCTCATAATGTTATTCAGTAGAGTTATCTGTTCGTTTTGAACGAAATACCAAAAGTCTAGAATAAAAATGGCTTCGAAAACTGGAAAATATGTCGAATCAAGTGAATTGGAGTGAAATGAGATGAAATTGAAAGAGACAAAATAAATTTGCATAAATTAATAATTTAACAACAATAAATACGTTGTGTTTTATTTTAAAAGCCTTTTTTATCGTAGAAGCATTTATTTTACATGTAGCTTTTCTCCTATGTTAATAATTAGGTATTTTAATTAGTTTTAAGAAGAAGAAGAGCGACGGTTCTTAACATAAATATTTTCGATGAGTTGTTGATGGTAATTACACTTTCAAAAACGACTAAAAAATATTATGAAGTCGAAGATATTTATACTTTTTTTTATCGGAACATATTCGCGTACCATATGGCGAGTTTTTTGTTAATTTATGATCTCGGTATTGAATATAAATAGCTGGCTTAATCTCGCCGGGATCTCCGCAAGTTGCGTAACCAGGAAACTACTTTCTCTCGGCAGTTTTATGCACTTGGGTCTCCGGTGATTGTTAAGCGAATGTCAAGTATCAAGATGTTGTTTAGTACTGTTTTTATACGGTCAAATTGAATGTCAATTAGTTGAATGGTTCAATGGCATTTACAAAATTAGTATTCATCACGCCAAAAAGATTATGATATGTTTTGAATCAATTCTTTTCGATAGGATCTTATGTCATATGATTAGGTTAGCTAATAAAATAATGTAGGTTAATTAAGTCAGAAAAAATCAGTTTCGACAAATTTAATCTTCTGATTGATTAATGATTTATTTTCATCAATACCTATTTTTTCCCTACGTTCACAATATTCCCTTTTTTATTCACCATTTAAATCCATCATATAAAGAAAAATGCTGCTGAAATCAGTGAAATTAATCGATAAGTAAACACATCGATGTCTTGAGAAGATTTTTTAATCCCTTCATAAAATTGGGAATTTTTAAATCTTTTTTTTCTCGCATATTTCAAAAATGCCAAAAAGTCACAAATTGACGTTACCAGTTGTCAAGTGTAATGAAATATTTTATCTGGCATGCATTGTTTCATAGCCTACTAAATGAAAAATATATTTACCCTAAAACCAACATACTTTAAAGGCATTTTTTTAAATCTATTTTGAAAAAAACCATGCGTACAATATTACTTGGTTGAATTCAGAAAAAAAGCTCTTTTCAATGATGTTACGTTTAAATACTGTTGTCATTAAAGAAAATCAAGTTAATTGGATTTTAAATATTTGTCGCATATGAAAAAACGAAAATATATCCAAAAAGTGGCAAATATTTCCTGATGTTTGTAATTTCATTAAGAAATCTCAAAGCGTTCTCGAGATATTTGACCGTTTTCATTATATATATATATATATATATATATATATATATATATATATATATATATATATATATATATATATATTTGTGTGTGTGTGTGTGTGTGGAATACACATGTGGTATGTAGGACTCGTCCCCAGACAAGCACTTAACAAAATGTTCATTTGGGCGGAGACGCAGGTTGTTGTGTGTTCCGCATGAGATTATGAAACCCAGCGGTTGGGTGTATGTGACACTCAACTACCGTGGTCTCCTTGGACGCTCTCCAAAGAAGTCTTACATTACATATATACGCCATCCGACGGGAAGTCGGCGAAAGTATGGGTGGTTGACTGAGGATAGGGACTCCCTATTCTTGACAAGAGAGCATATGTCGGTATCCTGAAGAGCCTAAACATCGAGAGGCAAAACATATGCCCTCCCATTGAAGGGGTGGGTAGGGCTCGTCCCCAGTCAAGCACCTATATATATATATATATATATATATATATATATATATATATATATATATATATATATATATATATATATATATATATATCATCATCAGCCCGTATCAATTCACTGCAGGATGAAGGCCTCTTCAGCCTGTTTTCAACTTTCACGGTCTTGGGCTTTCCTCTGCCACTCGGGTCTGATATTCTCAACGATGTCATCAGTTCTTCGTGTTTTCGGTCTTCTTCGCAGATATTTGCGATCAAGCGGTATACACTTCGAGATTGCCTTGGTCCATCTGTCGTCCCATCGCCTTGCTATATGGCCTCCCCATCTCAATTTTAATTAATTTACTCTTCCAATGATGTCAAGCATCTTCGTTTGTTCCCTGATCTATGTGCAGGGTTTTTTGCCTCGTCTTATAATGTTCATCTTTCAGTCGTACAAGCATACATCTTTCCATTCCCTTCTGTGCTGTCTGAAGTTTTTGAATTGCATTTTTTGGATTTTTTTTTGAATTCATTGCGATGTAAGTGTCTAGGTTTCACTTTTCGTATGTCATGGCCGATAGGACGCACTGATCGAAAACTTTTTTTTTCAGGCAAAATGGGAGTCAGTTGCCAACATAGGTCCATCTTCAAAATCTCCACTATCCTTAGCGACATTCTTGATATCATGTTCGGAAAGGCTTCCGCGGTCAGTAATGTTAGAATTGCTAAGTTCTTGGGTAGAACCGCGTTTTAGATTTGACGTCATTAAACTTTGAAGTCATTTTCAAGAGAACCTAGTTGATTTACTCAGAGGCCTCAATCTGCCTACTCCCCAGAGTTCACTTTTCTAGTTGTTCTTTTTTTTCTAGTTGTGAACTCTGGGGGGTAGGCAGATTGAGACCTCGGTCTAAATAATGGGCCCCACCCATCCCTGCAATTGGAGGTCATATGTTTCATCTCTTGATGTTCCAGACTCTTCTGGGTACCGACATATGCTCTCTCGTCAAGACTAGGGAGTCCCTATCCACAATCAATAACTCATACTTTCACCGACCTCCCGTCGGATGACAATTGGAGAGATGGGTGGGGCCCAATCCCGGTCAAGTGATAAGTAAAATGCTCATTTAGGCGAAGACGCAGGTTGTTGTGTGTTCCACATGAAATTGTGGAACTCAGCAGTTGGGTGTATAATTACACTCCGCACTGTTGTCTCATTGGATGCAGTCCAAAGGATTCTAACACTGCATATATATTTATAAAGCTGTATAAAGTAAATATTTTTAAATTTCAAAATAAATATATTCATTTATATCTTAAATCGAATTAAACAAGTTTATACTTTGTTATCTATCACTTTTATATAATAAATATATAAACAATAAAACTGATAGATAGCAAAGTATAAAATTGTTTTATTCGATTTAAAAAATGAAATCACAAAGTAACGGACAAATCAATGAATAATTTTCATCTTGTTTATACATTTAGGTAGAAATTTTATTAAAAACTATACTTACTGATGATGATTTCCTCCTGGATATGGAAAACATTCCATCACGACCAAGGTACTTGTCAAAAAAACAAAAACAACCTAGAAAAATGTTTTATTAATGAACTAGTATTAATACCACCCTGAATTATGTTATTTGGGATTTTACAATCAAGAACATAAAGAGAAAAGCTAAATGCTTCAGTATTTTGTCATACTTTTGTTAGTTATCTTAAGATACTAATAAAATTGGATATTTCGGTAAGTACATCGTTATTTACAGAAAACGATATTGGAAACTTTCTGAGGAAATTGTTCCTCATCTGGCGTAGTTTAATAAAAGCTATGATTAATAGTGGTTGTTAAATTACCACAGGTGCCATTATTATAATATTACTTATTATATCATTTTGAAACATATAGTGCTAAATTTCCAATTTAGTGTTATTTGTATTAGGAACTTTATTTTTTTGCGGTTAAAACTAGCATTGTCCATTACAATTAAGCTTTTCTTAGGCACGTTGGACAAAAGGCTATTTATAAACCAATCTTCAAGAAGTTCTGCTGTGGTGTCGTCATGTAGTCCAAAAATCAATGTTCAATATTTTTGGGGGACAATCGTATACAATTTGAAACCCATCCATCCTCGGAACCAGCATGTAAAATTGTAATTATTTTTCTTTTGTTCACTGAGGCTTTGATTTGGCTTTTTTTTATGTATCTAAGTAGTCAAACCGCCATCGTCGCAATCGTTGTGATACCATTAATATTTGTTTTTTATTAATGGTCGAATATGCAAAACCCATTTGATATAAGATTTTCCCGAGGCTAGTTCTGCTGAAAAGAAAGGTGGTTTCATCTTTCCTTAGTTGCTGTTGCAATGAACGCAATGAAGGCACAGTTTGCTCTTCATACATAACATTAACTTAAATCTTTATCGCTTTCGACAACACATTTGCTTTTATCAGTCCATAGTAATGAACTTTTTTGTCTTTAATTGGTTTCGTCACAATATCTTTAACTGTAAAGACCGGAGTTTTCGTTAATGAAGACGTTTCTGCTGGGGCTGCATTTATATTAAGCCCCCTATCCAATAAAGAAACATACACATTTTCAGCAATATGCTTAGCATCGGGCGATAAATGTTTTTTTTTAAATTAACACTACTGGATCCACAATGATCATTATCCAAGAACGCCACATTTTCGCACGTTTGGTATAATAAAAAATACGATCGAAATTATAGAACTGTACTGTTTAAGAAGAGAATGCAAACTAAACTAAAATATTTCGAATCTACTAAACGAGGTATAAAATTAGTTCTTTTTTTACCTGTTATTTTATTAGGCTCGGCCCTGTTTATGTTTCTCGCAACTTTGCCGGCTTTCGTTAAGGTAGGGGTTGTAAGAGTTTATAAACGCACTTTATTAATATATTAGCGTATCATTGGATTGTCAGGCGAGTGACTAGTCCACTTGATCACCGCAGGCCAATTTTTTTATTATTAATATTGAAAATACCGAGAGAAAGTAGTAACGCGTACTAATTAAGCAATATTTCGAGATTCCGTTCGCAGGATGCCTGTATTTATTATACAAAAATGTAGATATTCCTTACTTCAGCCAGATTACAGTGTGGCTTAGAGACAAGTTTCACCCTTCCACGTAATGCGAAGGCAGATTGGTCTTAATAGAAGTGTTAAGACAAACATTCACTCTTTATTTTCCTTCAGCTATTCTCCATGCAATATTTTTAACAATCTTGTCCTATTTGTTCTTCTCGTGGTCTAACTAACGTATAGATATTACTATAATAACTTTTGTTTTAAACATTTTTGCGCTTCACATATAGATACAACCATTTGTTTTTTAAGTTGATATGACTGTCTCTGACATCTGACATAAGTTTCATGTCATTTTACATGTTAAGTTAGAAATTATAGCTTCTTTTGTAATTTAAAAAAAAATTGTTTGCGATTTATTAAAATGGATAAATGCAACCAGCAAATAATTTGCATTAAACTTTCTATAAATACGAAATTTTTTATGCGGTTGCATTATGAATATTAAGAAAATACGGTGGCGATGCCAAACTATGCCAAAAAATTGTTTACAGATGTACAAGAGTTTTTTTTGGTACAACCAGTGATGAAAACATTGCCAAAATCAAGAATCTTGTACTAATTATAATATTATTAATTTAAATAATAATATAATAATTATAATATTTAATAACTGTATTAATTATAATCTTGTAGTAATTATTAATTATTGGCTATGAGACATGTGTCTATGCTTATGACTCAGAAACAGTTCAACAATCAATCAGGTATCGTGCTAAAGATGAGCCAAAGCCGAAAAGAAAACACGCCTAAACTGGTCAAAAATCAGCCATGTTTACTTAGATTACCCGGATATTGCCTACAAAGAATTCTCCTTCAACTGATCAAACAATTAATAAAGAATATTATTTAAAAATTATGCGTCATAGGTGTGAGTATACTTGAAAACAAAACGTTCAGCTTTTGTGGCAAAAATTGTGTGCATGGTTTTTACATCACGATTCTGTGCCATTCCACACCGCAATAATTTGTTCACAATTTTTTGCTAATAATCAAATCAGTACCATTCCATAAGTATCATATTCACCAGATATGGAACCATGTGACATTTTTCTGTTCCCACTAAAAAGAAACCACTTCTGAACTTTCGATAGGGATCGCTGCCACATGAATTGTGAGGTTGCCTCAATCATCTGGAAAATATATCCCAACCGAGCGATGTATTTCCCGAATTATCGACAAATTCCGAACGCATTTCACGCTGCTAGATATTAAAACAAAAACAAGAAAACTGTGCGCTCCGAAGGAAATATTGCCGATGTTGATTCTAAATTATGTTTGTCGCCGTTCGTAGAAAGTTGGGCTTTGTTGTTCGACTACGTGGAAACAGGAGGGCTCCACATGTCATAGAGCCAGAGCAACAATCGATTTATTGAGGGAACAATTCTTCGAGAAAAAATTACTTCGAGGAACAGACCTGATGAACATCGAGGTCATGTCGATGCAGTATCAGTTCTTAAGATATATCTCAGCTACAAGTCGCGCCATCTACTTACGAGCGGCGTCGTTTCAAAGCATGAACATTCCTGGACCTAACGAAACCTATTTTATCGCGATCGGTTGACATTTGTTGATTTTATGACTTCTTGTTTACAAACCAAAAAAGTTTGATGTACAAATAAAATTATGGAAAAAGAGCTATTATAAAATGTAACGCAAAACTCGGTAAAACTGCGTCGAAAACATTCAGGTTGATGCAGTGTAATGATTGTTTAAGCAGAACAAATATTTTTCTGTGGTATAAACGTTTTTTGGATGGCAGAGTATTGCTAGAAGATGACAAACGTGATGGGGATCAATTTCAGCTAGCACTCTCGAAATAATCGAAAAAGTTCGCGATATTGTAGCAAACGACCGCAATGCTTTACTAAAAATGATGGAAAAAGCTTTGATTATCGGCAAAGAAATGATTCGACTCAATCTTCACAAGGATTTGGGTTAAAAAAAGGTGTGGGCAAAGTTTGTTCCACACACGTTGACGGAGGATTAGAAATCACTTCAAGATTAAACATGGTGCTTTCAATACAATCACTCACCAAATCAAAACTCACCACTGGCAAAAAGAAACACGAAAAACTCCTTCAAAAATTAGGACAATGTTTTCTTCGATAGCAAAGGCATCATCCATAAAGAGTCCGTTCCAACTGGTCAAACTGTCACTGGGCAGTTTTACTTAGAAGTCCTGAAACGATTGATGCACATAATTCGTCGCATTCGTCCAGAATATCGCGATCCAGACAGTAGCACAATAATGCGCCAAGTCACACATCGTTAATTGTGCGTCAGTTTTGTGTGATCAACCACCCACCGTATTCACCTGATTTAGCCCCTTGTGACCTTTCCTTGTTCTCAAGTTGAAATTAAAGGTCAAAGAGTGTTTAAATCTTAATTACTGACCGAAAGTCCCAATAAATAAAAATAATATATATATATATATATATATATATATATATATATATATATATATATATATATATATATATATATATAATTAATAATAAACAGGAAATCAACAAAAGGAACATAAAATTATTGTTTTTGAATTGAAAATATTCTACATTTTGCTTCAAAAGAAATATATCTAGACATATACCAGAAGAATATTTAGAGCGAGGCTAGTTTTTTTTCTGTTTACTTAAAAGAAAGTAAAAGTTTAAGGTCAATGTTAAGGCCAAGGTCAATTTTTCCAATTAGATTTTATATTTCTTTAACAATATAATGATTTACTCACTTTACAAAATGCCATTTCTTGAAATATTTCCACGAAAAAAGAACCAACGATATAATATTAGCTGACACTGACGATTTCTATCTGTTATCAGGAGAAATGTTCTCTTACACTTTCCTATATATCTTTTCGGAAGTAGTATATAGTGGGGTGAAACGAAACACAGACTAACTGCATCTATTTCCTATACTTGACTACATATAATGTTCTTATTATAAGTGATTTGAAAATGAATTGAACTTACGTACTATGAACGTTTGTTTGGTACGATATTTTGCGAGAAAGCGGAAGTAAAATTATATCTAATACCGTTTAAGAAAATCATTCTCCGATTCTTTGTTTATGCTTTCATCTATGAAAAACGGTCTGTTCTTCGAGAGAATTTCACTTTAAAAAATTATATAGTCACTTGGCGCTACATCAGGCTAATATGGGGTTTTTTCGTGTAATATTTGTTGAACTCTTACACTATATTGTATGTTTGAGAGTTTTCCTCATATGTCATCTGTTTTCTTGCTTCCAGAAATTGTCTATAAGAATTTATTTTTTCAAATTGTTAATTTTAATTGGTTTTTACATGACAATGTTCGTGTTTTCATAAAATATGTTGAAAATAAAAAAATATGTTGCTCTTGTACACAAATACTAGAAGAATACAAATACTAGATCCTAGTACATAAATACTAGAAGAATCCAAAAACATGGCGAAGAGCATTTTATGCTTTTTGATGTATGAAGTCCATATGAAAATATGCGGGAAATAATATTATTTCAAGGTTCACTGGTAATCGAGATTTACTAGCAATGAGGATGCGTACTTATCGTCTTTACTGGGTGATGCATTTTCGCGCATGACAAGATGTTTGGAATAGTATGGAGCTGAAAGTAAAGGGAACTCTATTTGCTTTAGTAATGAGTCTAGATTATGTACAGATGATAATGATGGATGTGTAAGGGTCAGACGTTTTTAGGGAAACTAAATTCAACTTACGCATGAGAATGGTTAACGGTTATCACACCTGGAATTATGCTATGCATTAATCATCGCAAATTTGATACTTTCTAAGTCTTAGATTCTATTCTCTATAAGAAAATTGAAAAGTGATGCGAGTTTTGGTATTATTAATTTCTTTAAGATTAATAGCTATTTAGGAGTTTCTTATTTTTTTTTCTTAATTTTAGTTTATTGATAGCACCATAGACCATTACAATATGTCTTTTAACATTTCTTCCTCACATTATCTATGAGTAGTACGAGGACGGTTGATATTTATGTAGGCGCCATTTGACATATATTATGTCAAAAAAGTATCGGGAATTGATCATTTGAAAAACTCGCTTAAAGGGATTGTCAAAATTCTTTTTATTGCTAAGTTAACACAACTGTCCTTTATAATGACGCGGAGTTTGAACGTCATCTGTCATTTAGTTTATTTACAGTGCTCGATGTTGTCAGTGCGATTTTTACAATTGATAAAAACATCGAACAAAGAATTTGTTTTAAATTTTACATTGTAAATGGAATTTCGTGTGCCTATCTTAGCCTTTTATCGTGCCTCTTATCAAAAACATGTGCATATGAGTGGTAGAGTGCATTCAAAAGTGGTCGAGATATAATCAGGAGTTAAACATCTCTAAAGCGAAGGAAATGGTGACTGAAAATCGCCATTTAAGTTTGAGAGAGATAGCCGCTGATCTTTCTCTATCTCACGAATCTATTCGTACCATTTTAAGCTAATGTTTGAGCATGAAATGCGGTGCCGCTCGACTAGTGACGAAATACCTTTCCTTCAGAAACTCAATTGCGTTAAGATCGATGAAGACATGTTAGAACGAGTCAATTTCGACCCCACATTCATAAAACGCATTGTAACTAGTGATAAAATATGTTTTATACGAGTTTGATATGCAAACCAGTCAACCAGCTTGGGAATGGCCTTCCAACTGAGCCGAATCCGTCAAAGTCGATTAAAAGTTATGGTAATGTTGTCTGTTTCCTTTGATTATCGAGGTGTTGTGCATTCGAAATTTTTGCCAGAAGGTCAGACGGTAAATAAAAATTATTATCTGAGCGTCATGCGGCGTTTGAGCGAGCAAATTTGAATTTTGCATTACGATAACGCACCATCTCAGAAAACTATCATTGTGAACGAATTTCTAGCCAAAAACTCAACAAATACCATCGAACAACCACCATATTTACCTTATATGGGTCCGGCCGACTCAAAACTCAAAACTTCAAAACTCAAATGACCACTTCGAGTAACTCGTTTTCAGTCGATACTTCTATCGATTATGGCGATGTTGATGTTTGTGTTTCATGGTATCATGGTGATGTTGACTATTTCCTTACATAAAAGAGAATTCGCGGCGAAAACTAAAGCCGATTTCGGAAAATTCATTTAAAAATGTTTTGCCAATTGGATTAGTCATTGGCGTAAGTGCATTATTTTCGAAGGGGCCTACTTTGAAGGCGATACAATAAATTTGGATAAATAATAAACATTATGTTTTATTGACCACTTAAGAAAAAACAACCAGCGAGGCAGGATCATTTTTTACCATGACAGCACGAGCTCTTACACATCGGATAGAACAACTACTAAAACATCGAATTGATGGGCCATCCATCGTACAGTCCTGATTTGGCACCCAATGATGTCTTTTTGTTCCCGTCCGTAAAGATGATTAATGATTTTCGACCGAGAAGAAGCGATTGATGCGTTGAAAATGCATGTTTTAGAGATACCTCAATCGGAATGGAAAAAGTGCTATGAAAATTAATTCAGACAAATGCAAAAGTATATCGATCATCGTGGAAAATATTTAAAAAAACAATAAAACCATTTTCAATGATAAATATTTGTTTTTATTTATTATTCCGGATACATAAATAGCAACCCTAGTAGTAAGATACCTTAAGACACAAAGTAATGCCTGAATGATTGTGGCGTGTTCATATATTGTTTTCCTTTATTTGGGTTTTATTATTTATTTATTGAGGTTTAGATAGTGGCGAAAAAACCCAAATAAAGGAAAAAAACCTCAAGACACTCATTCACGTTCTTCAAGTAACAATGACACTTATTGAAAGTACTGAAAAGTACTTGGATTTTCACGGCCTTTCGACGAGAATACACCTTTTTTCAGTGCTGAAAATCTGTATTGAAATAACCTTTTTCCTATGACGGTATGAAAAAGTGCACTAGAGGCCCTCCTGGTAGGGGAACAAACAGTTTCATTCTGCTATCTAAATTAATGTTAAAACAACATTTTTAAAATAAAATTAATAGAAAACGATGTGCCTGGTGTTGAATTAAAATTTTCTAAAGTCCAAGACCATAAAGTTGCGCGATCTATAACGATGGTTGGCATGTCGCAAAATGCCTGTTTCCGGTAATAAAAGCGTTTTTAGTCGAGAGGTTAGTTGTTGACGAATTTTTGTTATTGACAGGACGTTATACTATCACGATTATTTCAATAATTTGCACAAATTTTGTTATTTGTGTTTTTTTTTTAAGTTGAAGAATATATCTCGTAAGGTAATCACAAAAAAAAATGTTGGAATTGATTATAATATTTTTTTCATACCTTCCGACGAAAAAAGATAATTGATCCGAATATTTAATATTTTGCTTAGATAGGAAATATTCCTGGACATATTCCGGTATTTTTTCTTTAACTATACTTATTTCTTTTTTCTTCCTTCTTTTATTGATAAAGTTTTAAGGAATAATTATTCATCCAGAACTTTAAAAATGTTTTACTTCCTCCTTTCTACTTCAATTATGTTCGGTTTTCTGGATTCTGTTTGTAACAGATCTCTATTGATTGTTAATCTCTATTTTTTTTTTGGGTCGCCTATATAAATGTATGAACGAATAAACATTTTTCATTGTTACTTTTTTGCTTTAAATTTATTGAAGAACGAAAGTTTTTCTTTTATTCTTTTTATAGAAATTTAATGCACTTAATAGCAAAATGAAAACGAGAGTTTTCCATGAAATCGATCCTACAATGTCGAGTTGCTTGAAATTTTTGTCATTATTTGTAATTTGATTCTTTAAGGAAAAGAGAAAGCTTCTGTTCTTCTTATTCAGGTTTTATAGTTCTCCCTAAAACAACTAGTTTATCGTATCTATAAAATTATAGATTTTATATATATATATATATATATATATATATATATATATATATATATATATATATATATATATCATCATCATCAGCCCGTATCGATCCACTGCAGGATGAAGGCCTCTTCAGCATGCTTCCAACCCTCACGGTCCTGGGCTTTCCTCTGCCACTCGGGTCCAATATACTTAACGATGTCATCAATCCATCGTGCTTTCGGTCTTCTTCGGGGACGTTTGCGATCAAGCGGTATCCACTCCAGGATTGCCTTGGTCCATCTGTCGTCCCATCGCCTCGCTATATGGCCCATCTCCATTTCAATTGTTTTACTCTTCCAATGATGTCACAGACTTTTATTTGTTCCCTGATCCATGCGCAGGACTTTCTGTTTCGTCTTGTAATGCCAAGCATACATCTTTCCATTCCCCTCTGTGCCACCCGAAATTTTTGAATTGATTGCGATGTGAGTGTCCAGGTTTCACTTCCGTATGTCATAACGGGTAGAACGCACTGATCGAATACTTTTCTTTTCAGGCAAAGTGGGAGTCTGCTCTTAAACACTATGTTGAGCCTACCAAATGCCTGCCAGCCACATTTAACACGCCGTTCCACCTCCCGGGCGGTATTCCCCTCCATTGAAATCCTCTGCCCAAGATATATAAAGCTGTCCACAATCTCTAAATCCCTTCCTAAAACTGAAATTCTTCTGTCCTGAGCGAAGATATTGAACATAACCTGACTCTTTTCCAAGTTTATTTTCAAGCCAAATGGTTCACCAGCCCTTTGCAGTTCTTGTATGCGTCTTTGCAACTCCTCTGGGTCTTGTGAAATGAGAATAATATCATCCGCAAATCTAAGATGGTTTAAGTTTGCACCATTGATCTTTACACCATCCTGTTCCCAATATATATATATATATATATATATATATATATATATATATATATATATATATATATATATATATATATATATAAATATATATATATATATATATATATATATATATATATATATATATATATATATATATATATATATATTTATATATATATATATATATATATATATATATATATATATATATATATATATATATATATATATATATATATATGAACTGAAAACATTGAACTGAACGTACTGAAATACAAAGCTATCAGGAACGTCTCAATCATCTACACGTTCGTTGACTTCAAGAAAGCATACGACAGCATTGACCGAAAATCTCTGTTCAATATCCTAGAAGAATAAGGACTCGATCCCAAAACACTACCATTGATCAAGCAGACACTGACTGACACAACCTCTAAAGTGAAATTTATTGGAGAAATTTCCGAACCCTTCCTGATTAAAATCGGAATACGCCAAGGAGATGGGTTATCCCTACTCTTCTTCAACCTGGTCCTGCACAAAGTCATAAGGGAATGGGAAAAGGAACTAAAAAATCAAGGACACTGGAAACCAATCCGACTCGGACGAATCAAAAACAACATAGAAATACCATGCCTAGCCTTTGCAGACGACCTAGCCATACCCGTAGACAATGAAAAAAGGGCAACCAAAGAGATCGAAGTCCTCAAGGAATGTGCAGAGAAAGTTGGCCTACAAATATCCTTTCAAAAAACCGAATTCTTCTGCTCAAAATTAAATGTCCAAAATTTGAACTCCAAATACGGCAAAATAAATAGGGTCACTCACTTCAAATACCTGGGCGAGATCCTCGAACCCACAGTACGAGAGAAGATAGCACAGAAAACTCGATTGCAGAAGATGAAGGGGGCATACGGCAAGACACACAATATTGTTGAGTATCTACAACTACTGCTGTCTCAATGGACGCAGTCCAAGAAATTCTAACCCTACATATATATGCCATCCGACGGGAGGTCGGCGAAAAACGTCAATACCAAACCGTCAACGGTGTACGTCAATGAGTTTATCAAGTACAAAATTTTTGTACTTTTTGATAATTAAATGTTGTTAAATGTATATATATATATATATATATATATATATATATATATATATATATATATATATATATATATATATATATATATATATATATATATATATATATATATATATATATATTTATATATTGATATATTTCCTTTGGTTTTTTTTGGATTTTTGGTCAATTAGTAATAGATTATTCTTTTGTTACTATTTTATTAACGTTTTGGTTTATTTTATAAAACCATCCTCAGATCAATTCAACATGTTTTTTTAATTTTTGCTGGTAAAATAAAAAATTATATGAGTTTTGGGTTTTCCACTGATATCGCATGGAAATTTGCTAGACGCGCGTTTCGCTAAGCAAGTTAGCATCATTAGGATGTCGTTAAAACTGCCTTACGAATCATCTGTTGAACAAAATCATCTGTTTTTACAAAATGGTGGTTCTGAGCCCAAGGTCGAGTTGCACTAATTTGAACATTAGTTCTCTGTATAACTGAAGGCGACTTAAGCGACGTTGGTCGCAGTGGATATCTGCATGGATGACTCTAATTAAAGCAAAACAATAAACCTCCCAATACTTAAAGATAAAAGAAATATCCGATTAAGACAACTTACTACTTCTGAATATTGTAGAGTTGGAGTAAATGCATTTCCAGTTAACTTGTATATATAAATATGTACATTAATGATTCAATGACGAAATTGCAGAAACAAGATTAAAACAAGGTCAATTAAGATTATCAAGTTAACGCCTGGTTAAAGAAAACAATTAAAAACTGGACACGGCTGTTAAAATGCGAAGCAGAAAACTTTCTCTTAAATGTGTTTTTTTATGTTGCCTTGCATTATTTTATCAAGTGTATTAGTTTGCATAAATCGATGATGTAATAGATTTTATTTTTTTTTTCTGCTGTTA
This sequence comes from Cosmopolites sordidus, assembly GCA_031761425.1. Lineage (NCBI taxonomy): Eukaryota > Metazoa > Arthropoda > Insecta > Coleoptera > Curculionidae > Cosmopolites > Cosmopolites sordidus. The sequence continues at coordinate 254,318 of JARFXV010000194.1, read as the reverse complement.
GGTGTAGTGGTATTCTGTTATACAGATATATACTTCTATCATTTCTTTCTATTCCTGGCAAATCTTACAGCTTCATTCCAAGGGTTGATCCTTGCCGTTAGAAGATGCCAATTTTTTAGTTTCAGGATTTTCTTGGTTTTTCTCTTCATATCTACCTACCCCAAACGGATTTCCTTCTCTGGGATCCCTTCCTTCATTCAAGTAATGAGCTCCAATCAATCTCTCCGGCGTTTCCTCGGTAAAGTGTTTTCTATATATTAAATATAGAAAAAAAAAATTATATATTTAATCTAAAATAACACATCGGTCAATAAGTCCCTCGTCTGACAAATAAAACACATTTTTTTGTAAATTTCGACTTTATTCATCAATGTATTCTCGTTGAAGAATAATTCAATCATCGCAACGCTTTTCTGACATTTGTACCCCTTTTTTATAGAACGATTTCTGAAAATATCCTTCATTCGTGTGAAATTTATTTTCAGCAAGCATATTTTTGAAGTGAAAATTGGAAATAGTGGCTAGGGGCCAAATCTGGGGAATACAATGTATGAGGAAGCAATTCGAAGTGCAATTTATGTTATTTAGTCAGCGTTGCCAACGGTTTCTGACGCGATACATTGTCTTGGTGAAACCGCACTTTTATTTTCATTTGGAGCCTTTTTTTACTATCTCGTCTTTCCAATGCATCAATAACGCTATGTAGTATTTGCTATTGATGAGTTTACCTTTCTCGAGATAATCGATGAACAATATCCCATGCGCATTCCAAAATACAGAGACCATAATCTTGCCTGCCGATCGTTGCATTTTTGGTCGCTTTAGAGCCGGTTCTACAATGCAAGAATATACCAGGAATAAGCGATACTTAGAATAACGCGTTGCCAGGTCCATTCTGTAGAACGGGCGTTTCAAATTTTATTCCAAGTATAGCTTATATCTGGTATATGCTTGCATTGTAGAACCGACCCTTTTTTCCTTTTTTATGTCTCTAGCTGGCATTGCATACAACAACTTTTGGGTTATGTAATTTAATGTACTTTTTTTATCAATTTCTTTGCTAAATTAATACTAGTGCCTCGTTTATGTCGTGTAAATTAGTCTCGGCCCTATAAAAACGACGAACCATAATGATCGACTTGTTATTTTGATAATACACCCGAATACATAAAGCACGTTGCTGTTCGGTGACACGCTCCATGGCAACTAATTTTCCCTGAATCAAGCTTTACATTGAAAAGCTAGCACGACCAGGGCATTCTGCGCTACCTAGGAGCAAACAAGTAATTAAATATGAACGACATATCTGTACACCTGATAGTATTAAAAATAAATGCAATATTTTATTGGGTTATCCGGAAAGTTCGTAGGGATTTTTTTAAGAGAAACAGAAATAGAGAAATTTATATAGTATATGTAAATATTTTTTAGTCTATTATTTAATTACTACTAATATTTAAAACTTTTGCCAATGTAGTGGTAGGTCCATCATTCCTTTTTACCAAAAATTAGCTTTTTTATTAAAAACAGGTTGTTTTTTTATCTCCTCTTCCGTTTTAAAAGATTTTCCATTTAAACAATTTTGGAGAGAGTGGAATAGATTTAGAAGGTACGATGTCCGGTTAGTAAGATGGATGGGACATAATATCCCAACTGAAGCTCAACAATTTTTGTCTTTCACTTTCAAACGACTTTCAGTGGCTACTGTCTACTCAGTTGACTGTCGATTTTATTCCGGAATATAATCATGGATATGTTTCATCTGTTGCTACATACCGCATATAAATTCTTTTTATTTCGCTCAAACAGCTCTAAACATTGCTCAGAATCATTAATACGTTGTTGTTTTTGGTCCGCTGTAAGCAAACGCGATACCCGTTTCGACAGGAATTTACGCGTTCCCAATATTCATGCAATTCCCATGTTCATGCAAAATAAAGTCAACTTTTCCTTTCAATATCTTCCTGATCAGCTATCTCTTGCAGCTTTACTTTACGGTTTTCCGAAATAATTCAGTGCAACTCAAATTAGAGCACAACTCAGAAACTAGTGACAGATTGTCTTGTAATTTTGACACATGACGTTTGAAGGTTGGAACAATGGATCACTGGTAAGAATTTTTCATAAGTGATTTGTAGATAATTGATCTGGATATTTAATATTTTGCTTAGGTAGGAAATATTCCTGTACATATTCCGGTATTTTTTCATTAACTGTACTTATTTCTTTTTTCTTCCTTCTTTTATTGTCAAACTTTTAAGGAATAATTATTTAACCAAAACTTTAAAAATGTTTTACTTCCTCTTTTCTACTTCAATTATGTTCGGTTTTCTGGATTTTGTTTGTAACAGATCTCCATTGATTGTTGATCTCTATTTTGTTTTGGATCGCCTATATAAATGTATGAACGAATAAACATTTTTCATTGATACATTTTTGCTTTAAAATTTTATTCTTTTTATATAAATTTAATATACTTAATAGCAAAATGACTCAGTTGACTGTCGATTTTATTCCGGAATGTAATGATGGATATCTGTTTCATCCTTTGCTACATACCGCATAAAAATCCTTTTTATTTCACTCAAACATCTTTAAACATTGCTCAGAATCATTAATACGTTGTTTTTTTGTGGTCCGCTGTAAGCAAACGCGATACCCGTTTCGACAGGAATTTACGCGTTCCCAATGTTCATGCAATTCCCATGTTCATGTATGTAAAAACTTAAATAAGAACACAATTCAAAAACTAGTGATAGATTGTTATGTAATTTTGACACATGACGTTTGAAGGTTGGCACAATCGATCACTGGTAAGAATTTTTCGTAAGTGACGCCATCTAGGTGTCAGACCAGGGATTAATTGACCGATATATTATTTTAAAATAGTGTTTTATTTAAAAAAGTCAACTTATTTTTTGATCCTGGTATTAAAGCGCGATCTTTTACTGTGTCCGAACTTCCGATAGGGGTCGGTGTTAGACAAACTGTAAGTTTGTGTGCCTTTAGTGTCAAAAATATTCAGTATAATCAAAAAGGCTTATTAATTAGCCACTAAGGTCATGTAATTTAAAATCACCTTATTTAACAAACTATAAGGGTTGCTATTTATGTATACGGAATTGGCGACAATAGTGTTGCTAGGCGCCATCTGATATATAAATCGCAAAGTTTGACATGGTTGACTGTATACGTACTCAGAACGTTTTGTCATACACACGCTATTTCTGTTGTTTAGTGACTTAAAAATTTCATCTCAGTCAAAAAAATGGAATTAACTCATAAGAATTTTCGTGCGATGTTTTATTACGACTTTCGACGCGGATTATCTCAACAACAGTGTATGTTGCACTGTATCTAAAACTACTGTATATCACTAGTTTAGTGAATTCAGTCGTGGTCGTTGTTCATTCACGGACGAGTTTAAAGAAGATCATCCAAAATTGGTTGTTGTGCGAGAAAACCTCGATACTGTACACGAATTGATAAAACAAGATCGTCATGTGGCATATCGTGAGATCCCTGGGCATTAGTATGACAAGCATACACAAGCTTTTACATGAAGATTTAGCTGAGAAAAAGACTTGTACGCGTTGGATTCCGCATAATTTGACAATCGCTCCAAAAAAAGGCTCGTATCGATTGGTGTAAAGGAATGGTGAAACAATACAATTGTGGTACGTCAAAAGCCGTGTATAACATGTACATTGGTGACGAATTTTGGATCTATGTGTATGACCCCGAAAGTTAACAGCAGTTGACTGTATGAGTCTTTCAAAATGAGCCAAACCCAACAAAAGTTGTTCGCATAAGAAGCATATCGAAGCTAATGATTGCCTGTTTTTTTTGGGATAAATGGACATGTGGTTGTAGTGTCACTAGAGAATCATAGAACGGTCAGACTATCCATCGATACGTTGGAGGGTACAGGCGTGTTCTCTAGCTCCTGAAAAGTGAGGTTAAGTGCAAGTAAACGTTTAGTGCAATTTTTGTGAAAATTGTGAATTAGTGCCGTTCACGATGAGCAAAACAAGCAACAGAAACAATTACCTGAAGCAGGTAAAAGACGCGTGTTATACTTATGATGACTTAGTGCGTTGCCATGCCGAATGCTTGGAGCATCATAGAGATGCTCTAGCCAGTGTTAATAAACAATTAGTGGAAGTTGCCGCAACAAATGCAGTGCTTCTTTCTAAGAAAGCAATTCTCCAAGTCGCAGTAGACTACCTAGAAGACAGAAATCCAAAAAGTTGGCGGAAGTATCGATGCAAATGGTACTGTTACTTTTCCTACAGCTTCGAAAAAAGAAAAAGGTCCACAAAATTTAGTCTCACAACAAATCACCAAGGCCCAGTCGGACCGAAGTGAACCAGAAGGAGACTCGAAGAAAGCCCCCACAGACAAAGAAAGATTTCAACAGGTTTCCTCCAAAACAAAGAGAAGCAAAGGGCATAAAGCAGCACGGGCCCCTGAGGTAAGTCATCCCCAGGTAGCACCGACTGCTCCTTCTTCCTCAAAGGCTGCAACCGAAAAGTTTACGACCGAAAAGCCAATCGCACCGTCCACGATGGAAAAACCTCCAACAAAAAAGTCGGTACCAAAACCTGACGACAAAAAACCACAAGCCATTATCCTGACGGACAAAGCCAAATTCATGGTGGTGATGAGCCTCCTAAAGAAAAACAAAGTGGCAGTCGGGCCTGCCATAAATAAGCCAAACGGGGTTTTAATACCTCCGCAGACAGAAAAGGACCGAGGCCGTTTGCAAGATGCTCGATGAAAGGAGCTATGCCTACGACACACCAAAATCAAATAAAAAATGTCTACGAGTCTTATTGAAAGGCATGCTAGAAACAATCAAAACTGAAGAAATAAAAGAAGAACTCCAAAATTTGGCGATCCAACCAACCAACGTAACCAGATGGCTAACCAAAGAAAAGAAACCCATCGCAATAGTACAAGTTACCGTACCGAGCGAAGGGAGAAAAATCATGAGAATCACCCAACTCTGCCACCAGCCCGTTAGGGTGGAGAAACAGAGAAACAAAAAATCAGTGAACCATCAGAATCAAACGAAGAAATCTCAACATGAAGAAAAAACCGATGCACATCGACAAAACCCAAATGGAACTGGAAATCAAGCAGTTCGAAATATCCAACAATTTTCGACACTATCGCAAATTGTCACCAACCTTCAGAGAATCCTAGCCGCGATTCAGTCGAATCAAGACCTGAATTCTCAAATCAGATCATCGAATTAAAGCCGACGCAGCAGTTGCAATGTCAAGAACCTTGCCCGCCCTCGACTACGCCCACCATGGACATGCATCAAGATACGCGTTTTTCATTCGTATCATCCGCGGAATCGGACCTTGCGGTCCGTTTCCGAAACAGAAAAGAAGCACTTTCATCAACATGAATAAAAATACGACTAGGTTTTACCTAGCCGCTACCTCCCGGGCTAGATAGAAGCACCCAACTCCGTGTTAGCTTACTGACACACACCGGTAAGACCGGAAAGCTTAATAGAAACTGGTAAGAGTTTGGCTCTTACCTTTTGTTTGGGCTAACCGAAAAACCTGGTATCAAGAAATAGAACGGTCAATACTGAATGGTAAACAATTATTGGTATTTGGCCGGTCAAAACATCAAATTGATTGGTCATCCGCCGTACAGTCCTCATTTGGCACCTAACGATTTACTTTTTGATTCCGTCCGAGAAGAATAAACTACGCGGTCACCGATTTTCGATGCCAGAAGATAAAACCTTTTTCAATGACAAATATTTTATTGTATTTATTATTCCGGATACATCAATAGCAACCTTCGTATAAAGAATGCTTTCTGAATAAGCCAAAAGAAATTATTTTCCAAAACTTTCATTGAGTTATATACTCTGAATCTAAGATCATGTTTAAAAAGACACTTGTACCATTTTTATATGCAATTAGAGATCACTTTCACACATGCAGTTTTTTTTGTTAATTGAGAAGATCGTCCCACTGAATTATAACAACAGATGTTAAACTTTCGTAAGTGAAATTAATTGAGAAAAAATTATAGTCTGTTGATAATTTTATGGTCTCATCTAAATTTAATGAGGTTTGTGTTAAAATCATAAAATTAGTGAAAACAGATGATATGTTTTTTATTTAAAGAGTAAACAACTTTGGAATTCGATTGCTAGGTATTGGCAAATATAACAAAATGTAGATATTTGCAGTATTGGACACAATCACGAATTAAATCAGTTGAGAATAATATGTCTATCATAATAGTTGGTTAGTGTTTTGTGTCAATTCAATGTTGTTGCGTTTATTTTAAACTTTGGGTTACTATTCTAGTTCACAAGTTTAAAAATATGTTAATTCGCTCATAAACAATTGGAGAAGTTATTAACAAATAAAGATTCGCAAAAAATGGACTTTGTTTTTCGCAAATAACTTGAAAACTATTAACATTAGAAGAATTAAAAAAATGATTCTTAAAAAGGGGAAGAAATTTCCATTAAAAATTCCTGAAGCTCTGAACTAACTTTATTATTAATACCTTTAATTTAAAAAGGAATAGAATAATTTTTTATTTTATTATCTATCGCTTTTATTTTTAAACAAAATTTGTGTGACTATGTTTCGTAAAACGACTTTTCATTCTCAAACACTACTTTAAAACTAATAAAAAACATAAATCTGCATACATATTAAAGAAACAACACTCTAATTTTGCGAACCATTTCATAGATACCGGACATATATTTCCCGAGATTACAAATTTGAAAATTTTTCATACAGCGCCCAAAAGCAACAAATTAAACATTTTAGAAGCTATTGAAATTTATAAATATAATAAGATGCGTCTAGACAGCTATTAAACGATCCGAAATTCCCCACTATTTAAAATATTGTAAAAAATTAACTCCAATAAAAGCATAAAATTAGATACATAGATAAACAGCTGTAAAACCTTAGTTTTAAAGTAGTGTTTGAGAATGAAAAGTCGTTTTACGAAACTATAGTCACACAAATTTTGTTTAAAAATAAAAGCGATAGATAATAAAATAAAAAATTGTTTTATTCCATTTTAAAAAATGAACTATCACAAAGTAACGGACAAATCAATCAATAACCTTTAATTTAATGTTACAATTATACCACGGCGTAGCGAATGCTAAGCCGTTTCGCTGCCTCGAAACTGGCCCTAGCAGCGATACTCCATTCATTCATCTCTGAAGTGATTTTCTGGAAGTCCTTCTACGGCTGCTATAACTACTTCATTTGATAAAAAAACGCTTGCCACATATGAATTTTTTAGAGTTTGGGAACAGATGAAAGTCAGAGGGCCCAAATCTGGTAAATTGTTGATGCTCCAACAATTCGTAGTGTAATTCCTTCAATTGGGCCATTGCAAGAACACTTCTGCGAGACGGTGCATTGTTTTGATGAAAAAATATTTTTTTCTTTGCTATACCAAGTCTTTTCTCACGAACTTTTGCATTCAATTGATCCAAAAGGTTTGAGTAATACTGCCTGGTTATTATCTTACCGGTTTGAATGTAATCAATTAACAAAATGACCACTTTGGCTGCTTCGGAGCTGAACAAGCGGGCTCAGTCCACCCTGGAGTTTGTTGTCCCAGTTCAGAATCACAGTGGTAAACCCCAGTCTCATCCATGGTTACAAAACGACATTTTATTCTTTCGAAAAAGATCCAAATATTGGTTAGAAAGTTTTACTCGAAGTCGTTTTTGATCAGAATTTAAAAAGGGCGGCACCCGTCTTACTCGTAGCTTTCTGAAACCCAATTCTTTTTTCAAAATATGAAACAACCAGATATCCATGACCTTAGCAATTTCACTCAAAGTCAATTGTCTGTCATCCATAACCATATCATGTATAGAATTAATTATTGGTTCAGTAGTTGCACTTATTGGACGTCCAGAACGAGGAAACTCACCTGTCCACTTACAAACTATTGTTTTTGAAGGACTGATTCCTTGATAGACTCCCCTGATACATTCACCATTTCACTATGAATTTCCATTGCCTTTAAACCTTATTTTACACTGATGTAAATCACGGCATTATCAATATTTTTCATTTTAAAAAATAACATTGATACGTTTACTTTAAGCTTCTGTTTTTGTACGAATGAATTGACAGATCGACTTGAAACTTAATAAGAAGGATGAAAGTTCAAAATGTATTAGATTATATAGTTCTTTTATTGTTCTATAGGTGTCGTTCCGCAAAATTTTCAGTTAGCCTAGTAAATTAAAGTTTTTATTACGGTCTGAATTGCAGCATGACATAAATGTACTGTGCAGTTTCATTATAAAATTTTCCTTCACTTCGTAATTTTACAATTAAATTTCGAATTCGAACAGAAATTTCATTTCTAACTTATACTGGTTACAAAAATAATATACTTAAAAAAACTAAATATTACTCTTCCGTTGAGGTGGATGCCTAAAATGAATTAAAATATAATTTGTAATTCTGGTATGAATACTAGATATTTTTACTTTAAGTTGGTGTATTTCTTGCTGTATGTTTGTGAGATATTATTCAGGACTATTTATTTATTTTGAATATAATTTGCAATTCAAAATTTAGTTCCGTGCTTATTTTTGTTTATTTGTATTGGAAATGTAATTTGGAAAAATTAAAGCAATTAATTAATTAACCAATTAAATCGTTTTAAAAATGTAAGTAATTTACATGGTGTATGTATACTTTTGTAATTAGCTGTAGCTGGAACCAGGTCTATAAATTTGAAACCGGAATTTGCCCATAGATGGTCCTAGCTGTGTCAGTTACAGCGTCATTAGCGCCATTTCCTTGTTGACATCTAACAAAAGTTTTCAACGCACAACAATATAATAATTCATACAATAATTCAACAAATGCGTTGAACATGTCGAATTTTGTGCCTGGAAACTACGATTTGCGGACACCATTGCTTTTCTGTTACCATTTGAAGAAAATTGCTGCAGAATCGCATCGAATGCTTGTCGAAGCTTACGGTGATGCATACTCTTGGTAAATCACAATGCTTTAAGTAGTTTAAAAAATTTAAAAGTGGCAATTTTGACGTGAGAAACGAAGAACGTGGAAGACGAACGAAAAAGCTTGAAAACAGCAAATTGCAAGTATCGTTGCATGAGGATGACTCTCAAACACAACAACAGCTCGCAAATCAATTAAGTGTGATACGAAACCGAAACCGTCTCTATACGTTTGAAAAGTATGGAAAAGATTTAAAAGATGGGCAAATGGGTTCCACATAATGAATGAAAGACAGCAAGAAAACCGAAAGGCCACTTGCGAAATGTTGTTCACCAGGTACAAAAAAAAAATCATTTCTCTATCGAACTGCATCTGGCGATAGAAATTGAGAATTTTGAGAATCCTAAGCGTAAAAAATCATGGGTAACCCCAGGCGAACCATCGACGTCAACTGCAACGCCAAATCGCTATGGATGGAAGCCAATGCTCTGGGTTTGGTGGGATCTACTCGCATCGAATTATTAATAAGTTATTAAAATCTACATCTGATAAAGGAATATTAGTCAATCTATGTATGAACCTATGATAAGCTGGTAATTTATGTTGTTGTGGCTATAACGTGGTGATAGTTTTGCCTAATATCATGGATTTTATTGGTCATCTCCTTGGTCACGAGCACGGAGAGTAATTGAAGTAATTGTCATAAAATATTGTGTTTAATCAACACACGAAATTCGAACCTCTTCTACTTTCGACTGTCGAAAGAAAACTAAATGTTATATCGGTTTGAAATTGCTGAAGCGTTATTAAAAAGGAATCTACGTTTCAAAACTGTCGAAAAAATATCTGACTTTTCACTCTAACCTTATTTTGTACAATTTTTTAACTTTATGGCGAAGGTGCTTATAATGATTTTTTCCTTGACATTATATTGAATGCTATTTATAATCAAATATTTTAAGTTTATTAAATAAAAAACCTACAAGTTTAGACGAAAATAATATATTTTCCTTATATAAACATCACATACAATATAATAACAATATTTACAGTTCATTTTACAAATATGTAACATAATGTACATAGAAAAATACTATTTACATGGGATTTGAAATGAGACAAGAGGTAAGAACAATTATATTCTTCAAGTTAAAAAGGAGATACTAAAAGAGAGTAGTAAAAAGGTAGATTTAAATGGAGCAGAAAAATTGGAAATAAGGTATAGGATAATGTAAGAGCTTGGAAAAACTATTTGGAAAAAACAGGAAGAAATACTGGCGTGGTAGATTTAGTTTTGTTTGTACAATTTAAGTCATGTTCAATCCCAACCTCCATGACCGCCTCCATATCCACCGCCTCCTCCAAAACCTCCACCACCACCGTGGTCTCCTCCTCCTCCATAGCCACCACCTCCACCATATCCACCGCCTCCTCCGAAACCTCCCCCGCCACCATATCCTCCTCCGCCTCCGCCGCCGTGATGATCATCGTGACTTCCTCCAAATCCACCTCCTAAAAAAATTTAACGAAATACTAATTATCAGGAATATTTTGTCAAGTTAAATAATGAATAAAGTGAATCAAGAATATAACGACCAAAAAGATAAAGAAGTTATAAGTTATATTCGCTTATTTACCTCCTCCAAAACCGCCTCCACCTCCGTATCCTCCACCGCCGCCTCCGTGATGGTCGTCATGGCCTCCTCCAAATCCACCTCCTAAAACATATCGGTTTGTTTTATCTCACTAGTTATTCTAATTATATTTAATATTGCAATGTTGATTATTGAAAAGTGTGTGTAGACAAAAATAAAAATCATTGAATGTAAAAGGAGAAAGCGAAAAAAGCAGAATAAGTAATTGGGAAATTGCTTTACCTCCTCCGAAACCGCCTCCGCCTCCATATCCCCCGCCAAATCCTCCACCACCACCTCCCCCAACGCCGTGGTGGTCTTCTATGATGACATCGCCTCCATGTCCACCTCCACCTCCTCCTCCATATCCACCGCCTCCTCCATATCCGCCTCCTCCGCCATATCCACCGCCCCCTCCAAATCCACCTCCACCACCACCATGGTGATCGTCACCTCCAAATCCACCTGCAATTTTAATTATATCAAAAAATTTAATAACATTATTTTTGCATTAGCTTATAATTTTTATCTGAAAAATGTATTATTACAAACAAACTATATGAATTATTTGGATTTAAGATAAATAATCTCTCAAATTGTTTTGTGCCATGTAAAAACAGAAAAATTGAATTTAATGACAATTTGAATTATTGTAAAAACTATGTTTTCTTTTGATTTTCTATATAGTCTTAATATTATTCAAAATAAAAACAGAAAAATACTTGTTGTGTATTGTTGTATAATATATCTTTTGGAACTTAAAAGTAAAATAAAATAATTTTTCGGATTATATTATGGGAAAATAAACGAATGAATACGGAACAAAAATAACGAATCAATAAAGACCTAATGACAATATATTTTTTAATTACCTCCGTAACCACCACCGCCGCCTCCTCCGTAGCCGCCACCACCGCCTCCTCCGCCGTGATGATCATCAAAACCTCCTCCAAATCCACCGCCTCCTCCATAACCACCTCCTCCTCCATATCCACCTCCTAGAATAATTGTTTCCTAGTTATTAAGGATGTCAAATATTTTTAAATCTTCATACCTCCAGATGGCAAGGGATCTCCACCGTGTAGTTTGATAATCTTTATCGCACTGCCTCCACCTCCGCCGCCATGTCCTCCGCCACCACCGTATCCTCCTCCGTGGCCGCCTCCATATCCACCGCCACCTCCATGACCTCCACCTCCACCATAACCGCCGCCTCCGCCATAACCGCCGCCGCCTCCGCCATAACCTCCGCCATAACCTCCGCCTCCTCCTAAACCACCACCTCCGTGGTCTTTGATAATAATAGTATGAGAAACACCACCTCCTACAAAAAAGTCAGTTGAAATAATTGATTGAGTGGAATACAACATTTCAGTTACCTCCTCCTCCATATCCACCGCCTCCGCCAAATCCTCCACCTCCGCCTCCATGGTGGTCATCGAATCCACCTCCAAAACCGCCTCCTCCTCCATATCCACCGCCTCCACCACCTCCACCGTGGTGGTCATCAAAACCTCCTCCAAATCCTCCTGTAATGGTAGTAGGTTTTAGATTTTTTTTCATCATACATTCCGAAGAATGATTTAAAACTTTTTTCTCTCATTACAGAGAAAAAGATGATATCGAACTTCAAAAATAACAGTAGCAAAATGACCAAAGAATTATCGGACATTTTATATCAGTTTTCTTAGAGAAACAACAACATTCAATGAATTCCAACAAACAATGGATTCCACACCACCTGGTGAAATCCTTCATTGTGCCCATTTAAACATCAGCTGAAGATGCTACCGAATTAAATTAGAAATACATATAGTAACCAAAAACGATTAAAATTGAATGGAATACAATTCTGGCTACATAAAAGTGACTTACACTTTATATCTTCAGATTATATAGCACTGTTTTTTCAGTAGATTGACTATTAACATAATTAATTATCTCACCTCCAAATCCGCCTCCTCCACCGCCGCCGTGGTGGTCTTCTATGATGGCACCTCCTCCATGTCCACCTCCTCCTCCAAATCCGCCTCCTCCACCGTATCCACCCCCTCCTCCTCCATATCCACCTCCACCTCCACCTCCGTGACCCCCTCCACCCCCATGGTCATGGATTACTACCTGCTTCACAGCTTTGTGATGGTCGGTAGGTTCAGGCAGGTGAACTTTAATGTGGACACTAAAAATATGTTAGAACTTTTGGTGTGAAACATTAAACCATTATATTTAATTTCTCCACGCTCGTTTACCTAACCAACATGGTCAGGAGATAATTCAATCTCAATAATATTCATGCAAAGGCTATGTATTCATTATCTATTCATTATAATTCAATTTCAATCGTATTTATTAAATTGAATCATCTCTCGATGATGCTGACATGGTTAGCGAAACATGTGTAAAGAAGTAAAAGGTGAATAGTTATAGAGGTTACATTTAAAACAGAAACGGCAACCACTCACTTTTCAAATTAAATCAAATATAATTTTAAGTAAACATTTTCTTTAATTAAATTATTAAAAAAGACTTCTTGAAACACCCTGTATATGTTTCTTTCAACAAATCAGTATTTATTATTAAAAATAAAAAGAAAGTGTAGTAAATATTTGTAGGAAATTTTCATTGCATAAATAGTACATTTATCCATATAAATTTAACCATATGTTTTGATGTGAAAGCAACAATATTCTTTCGATATTCCATGGATTATAAATTGTTGTAACTTGATTTATGGGTTTGCAATTACGCAGTCGGGGTGTATACAGGAAATGTTAATAAGATATATTACAAGAAATTATTGGACTATAATATATTGACCTTACAAAAGCAGGTGATAATGAAAACCGACAATATTAAAGGTAAATAACCTTTTAATTTGAATAATATTTAGATTATAGCATTAGATTCTTTAGATAACTATACCAACAGTTTAGAATTATTTATTGTGGAGTCACAATATGTTTATTATTAACAGATAAGACATGTTGTTAATGTGTTCATTTTGTTAAAAGTTTGAAAACAGCAAATTTTCCTAATGACACTAGATGGAGACTTAAACTGAAACTTTGTTCAAAATTAAAAAAATCAATCAATTGCAATTTTTAACTACCAATAAGAGATGTTAATTTTGAGTTTAAGATGTGTAGGTGATTGAAAGCCTAAATAACATCAGCATATATCAGATTAAACTAGAATGCATAAAGATCAGGTTGTAGCTAATTAGAATCAAGCTCTTCTGAGAGATTAATGGAGATATAAGGATATAAGGATAATGGAGAGATTAAGGACATTTGGTTCTTTAGTCATACTTAATTCTCGTAATCTTATTGGCGGCAAAAAAATGATGACTTACACCATTCACCTTAGCTCAAAATTAGAAGATGATCATTCCCATCATTTGGTCTTTTTCCCATCGAACTAATCTAGAACAAACTAGGCAGAAATAAGAAATTATTGACCTTGATTCAATCGAATGTTCGCTTATGTTCCGATATTTGGAAAGGCCAATTCAAATATCGTCTGGAAGATCATTTAAAAAATACATTATAAAATATTCTACATCGAAATCGTGTACAATTATGGTATACAATGGTATGAAGATGCTGCTAGTAAAAATGACAGTTCAGGTGGAGAAATATTTGGTAATTTTGAAGTGGACCCATTATCAGCACTATTATTTATCTTGTCTTAGAAGATATCATTGAAAATTGTAAACTCAATAGATAAGGAACTTTACTGCAGTATCTGGTACAAAAGATCTGGTAGCTGCAGTAGAAAAGTTAGGTTTAAAAATTTGAATATGATGGAAAAAGTTAATATATGTAACATAAAAACAAACAGTCCTTTTTGGGAATGGAAAATTTAAAGGTCCAGACACAAAACGGTACAGAAGGTACCAACTGTAACGGTAGGAATAAATAAACCTGAGACTTATGAAAAGCAACAGGATTGTACAGGATATTTAAATCCAAAAACATATCACAGAACACGATAAGCAAATGTACAAGATCGTTATTAGACAACCAACGTTATGTGGATATGGGGCGATAAAAAAAGAACTTAAAATCAGAAAGAATACTAAGGATAATCTATGAAGAAAGAAAAACAAATAAAATGAGTTTATAATTGCTAGAACATCTCTAAGGAATGAATGACAGATGACTAAAAGAAATTGTTGTGTATGAGAAACACCACCTCCTACAAAAAAGTCAAAACACTTAAAAAACTTACCAATAGGAATCAAAATAAGCGCATGACCGAAAAATTATATAAGAGAAAAGAATACGATAGTCGAAAATGACAATGAAAGACAAACAGAAATGGACCAAGGTTACAAACCCATAATGCTAAATTGTCTAGGGGATATATATACATATATATATATATATATATATATATATATATATATATATATATATATATATATATATATATATATATATACATATATATATATGTATATATATGGGGCATTCCATGCCAAATCGACCACTTTTAAACCAGACCCTTTTCGATTTCGAGTCTTTCTCTACCCCTTAATAGACGTTTCTCAGAAAGTTTTAAAATTCTTTTACCCAACGCAAAAAAAATTATGGGTTTTTTAAAAAAATTGCTCTTTTTTTTTCAAATAGCCATAACTTTTTCAAAAATTCACCAGTTGAGACGTATTTTTTAATTTTTGTGTTAAATTAACTTTTTAGAAAAAAGGTTCAAAAATCAGATTCTATGAAATGTTTCAGTTTTTTGGAACAAACCGCCATTTTTCCGAGATCCGACATTACTTTTTTCTTAAAAAAAACTTTGATTTTTGTCTGTAAATATTCCCGTGGGCCAACTTTTCCTTCTTTTATTTTTATTACCTTTCAAAAAAACTGAAAAATTTCATAGAACTTGATTTCTGTTTTTTTTGGGTTGGGTAAAATTTTTTTTAAAAAGTCCGAGAAACGTCGGGAGGGGGGGGGGGTACAAAAGGACACAAAAGTTTCAGAGAAATCGAACGGGGTCGGGTTCTAAAGTGGTCGATTTGCCATGAAATGCCCCATATATATATATATATATATATATATATATATATATATATATATATATATATATATATATATATATATATATATATATATATATATATATATATATATAATAATAACAAAATAAATTAAACATGTTATTCTTCAAATACTCACTGTTCTTTACCAAACGTTGCTTGGCTTCCAGAAATTAGTGGCAATAACACCAATAAAACCTAAAATCGATTAATTGAATGTATAGATAATATGCTCTAAACTTTTTTTGAAATATTGATTTAAAAAAAAATACTTACTGTAACCTTTGAAGTCATAATGCGTATGACTTCAAAGCTAGTTTTCTTCAAATCGAATATTGAATCGCTACGATATCGCCATGGTTTTATAGCGACGTATCATTCTTTGGATGATACCCCGTAAAACTGCCGCTTAGTATGGGGGGACGCGACACGTGGACTCGATGGGGATCACGGAATTTTCGTTTTCTTCTTCGGTAGTCCAGCGTTGTTGTCGATATCATTTTAAATTTTATCTTAAACAGAAAAGAAAATGTTTTGTTATATGGTTGTTGTATGTCGACATAATATGAATCAGACAGGTTCAAATATTTTGTGTTAATTTGGAAATAGAAATCTGTGGTCGTTTTTTGGACATATCCAAAAAAGGAAAATTACATCTATATCGTCTTGTCGTTAAATAACTCTTTGGAAACAGCTTAAATATTGTTACTGGGGTATTTGCAAAATACTTTTTGTTGTGACAAATAGATGGTGCTAGTTGGATTGTTATATATTTATACGTTTTTGAAATGTCAAAACGTTTACATTGTTTGGTGATTGGTGCTTGAAATGTCATGATTATTCCCGCAAAAGAAAAAGAACATGTAAAGTTTTGTTTATTGAGTTCTATTTAGAATATTTTACCACGTCCACCAAATAATCCTGACATTAAACCTTCAGATCAGATGTTTATTTATTTTCTTTATTCCAAAACTTTTTATGAGGTATGGTGGTATGAAATCGTACTTCCAACAGTATTTTTTTGAAAAAGCTTTGTGAAGGGCATGAAATCAGAAAATTTACAAAAAACGACAAACTATTTTAAACAAATTGATCAATACGTTAACAAAATTAATTTTATTACATGAAAAAGTCTGCCTATTTTTTTCATGTTAAAAAATCAAATGATTAAATTTTATTTAATGAAAATTCAATTAATAAAAAGTAAAGTGTTTGGGTTAGAGGCGCATCAGCAACTAGGCTATTTAGCGACTGGACCTACAGCTTAACGTGGGTTCCGAACCACGGTCATCAGCTTCCGACAAACCCAGGCCAGCACCCCCCTCGGGCTATAAACCCTTGGTTATGTGCCTACCCATAAGTCTATCAGGAAACCTACCGACTGGCGAGTGACCAACGCAGAACACTTCTCAGAAGGCATCCGGCCTTACCCAGCCTTTAACTGGCGTGACTGAGGGGTAATTCGTAGTCGGATTTTAGACTCTTGCCTAGAAACAATCACAAACATTTAGGAAAGATAAACGGACAGAAGAAAGAAAAATAACCATCCGAGCGCTGGAATCGAACCAGCTACCGCTCCAGCGCGGATTCGGCAAAGCAGACGCTCATACCGCCGCACCAACGCGACCGGCCAATTAATAAGATTATAAAAGGAAATAAGACATAAAATAAGATCAATATTATATATTGTACGGCATATATCAATGTTGTATTGACGATACTGAAATGTTATGAACCACCTGACAATGGTTTTCCCAATAAACGAAATTTTAAGACAACCAAGGTTATAACATATTTTGGACCTTTATCTTTGGAAGACATTGAAGAAAGCAGCAATTGTCACTCCAGAATCGAATAATGATATTATCGAGAATATTTTTTATACACAAACTCAATAACCACTTTAGAAACCTTAGAAACTTTTGGAAACATTATCTGGTCACCAATATCACCTGATTTGATAACCTCTAACTTTTTCTTGTAGAGTTATTTTTGAAAATGAGTGTTATGTTACTATAATGTTATAATAAGGACAAACTTATTCATTTTTATCATCATATAGAAAATATGAATCATACTTGAAAAATAGCATAGTCTTTTATTTGGTTGTACTTGTACCATATCTAAAATAAAACATATATTGATTATTTATTATGTTGATATACAATATATAGATAATGGAAAAATGAAAAATTACTCATATTTATAAGATTTTATTATTTTTATTATTATAAATGGATACTATTGAGAAAAAATTCGGACAACACTGGTACTCGAACCCCGATCGTCGAGGGCTGTCCAGCTAAACTAACCCCCCCCCCCCCCCCCCCCAATTTTCTTTCACTTTTATCTATATCCATTGAGCCACATTGTCTCTCATACGATAGCATTTTAAAATTTAAATACTGTAAGCAGGAAAAGATGTAGTTAAGGTATAGAATTTGATGCGCTACAGCCCCATCTAGTGACGAGATACAACAAAGTGGATAGCGCAAAAATATTCACCGTGTTCAAATACCTATGTATACCAATTTTCATAGTGATCGGTTATTCACGGAATCGGTTATTCATTATTTAAGGTGATCGGTTATTCATTATTTAAGGAAGTTCACCCGTGCTCCACGTCGTCCCCAGCAAGTGTCTCCCAAGACCGGTTTCTGGTCTTAAGCCTTCATCAGTTGGGCTCAAGCTGAACACCTGAAAAGTGGATATATATATATATATATATATATATATATATATATATATATATATATATATATATATATATATATATATATATATATATATATATAGAACAAAATTATTTTACAACATTTTATTGATGATTTGGCAATGCTGTATCCGCCCCTGACCTAGAGAAGTGATGACCACCGAACGAGAGTGAAAGGGTTAACCTAAGACCGACGAGAAGTTCGTCTCGACAAGGTGCAAGAGCTTTCTTTGGAACCGTTAGCGAAATGAGAAAAGTGTCATTTATCGAAAGTAGAGAAAAAACTGGTCGTGTGTTATTAAATTGCAACGATAATAGTTTTTATTTAATTAAGTTTGTTGCAAGTAAACACGGAAAATATATTTGCCAGATGTTGGAGAGATGGGAAGTAGCTATTGTATTAATATTATTTTTTGGTTATATAATACGTATTTCGGTTCACAATTTTTTTATTTCTTTCAGTCACAATAGATTTGGGAAACCAAGGGTTATCATTGATCTAGAATACATAATTAAAAAGTATGGGATGACGGTGTACGGATTCTACATCTCCGTGAAAATCTCCAGAGACGTTTTTCACCAGTAGTTCTGTGTTGATTATTTAGATTATTTCTTGCTTGGCTATTACTTGGATTATTTACTATAATCCAACTTTTTTTCAGTCTTTGAAACTGTTTTTATACTTGACTGCTGGTATTTTCTTCAATTGGGGTAACAGGAAAAAGTTCAGATGGGCCTGTGGAATGGCGTTGAAACGGTTTGATTTTTAGAGAAAAACTGACGAATTATTTTTACGGTGTATGATCGCGCGGTATCGTTATATAAAACCATGATTTTTATTCCTACAAATACATTTCTTAATTTTCAGCTGGCGATTACTTAGTACAAGATCCTTGATTTTGGAAATCTTTTAATCAGTGCCATCACTAAAGACATTGCAGAACTTGTAAACAATATTTATTGACAACATCAACATTTTTAATGCATCAGCTCAATACATTGTCTTATTTAAAGACAATTTAATAAAGGGTGTTACAATAGAAATGCAAGATGTGAATTTTAAATAAAACATGGTTTTTTGTAGCAACATATTAAAATACTTATTGATTTTTAATATAGACATTCACAAGTTATGTATAGAACAACACATTTAGTAAAAGGTCACAACGGCTTTGGTGGCACACGCGTATTCTTCTGACGAAATTTTCAATAACAGTTTTGCATAAACGGGGCGATCTTTCGTTGACACGGCGTTCAATCTTGGTGGTCGTGAGCTTGTTAGTAGTCGTAAACCTGACCCCTCAAAAAAAGTCTATAGGAGTCAATTTGCAAGATCGTGGCAGCCAAACCACGATCAGAATCAATGGAAATGACTCGCGCAAGACCGTCAATGTTTCATGGGCGGTATGGCAAGTGGCATGGTACTGTTGAAACTACATTCCTTAAAGAGCAATTTCTTCGAATTGAAAGACAAATATGTGACATGATAACTTGGTTATCATTTATTATGTCACATATTTATGTCACATCTTTCGCCATTTACCATTAATGCATTACCTTCCTCGTTTTCAAATAAAAATAGTTCCTTCAGACCACAATCCACACCAAACCACCATCCACTACCAATTTATTCATTTGGTTCACTAGTCTATGTACTTGCTCTATTGTTCCATGTTTATTTCGAAAGCCAAACTGATGCTTCGGGATTATGGGATGCTATGAGATCAAGTCTGTTATTATTATGTTGAGCATCTTGACAAACAACTTTTAGAAGACTAGAAATATTTGACAGCAAGATAATGGGCCTGCCTGTTTTTTTCCTGGTTTTTGGATCATGATGATTTGTGCCCAGTCAGGTCAGGAAGGGAAGGGTATTTTGAATACATTTTCGAAGTGTTTCGAGAAAGCTCTGGCTTTTTCTTTGTCATTTCTAGCGCAGGTATTGTCCTCTTATTTAAATGGAGGATTGAGTTGTTGAGATCTTTTTAACCTTCTTGTGGTTTTCCAGAGCGAGTACACTGTGGTTTCTGGTGGCGTAAGATTTTCCGTACTCTTGCAAGTACTCTTACATGCCTTGATTCTGTTCTTTCTGTATTAAGTCTTTCAGTTCCTTAGTAGCTTTATTTAATTTTCTTTTGTTTTCAGTCTTTCTGGTTTGCTGCCATTTCTTCCGTAGTTGTGTAGGGGGAAATTAGATTTTCCTTAGCAGTATTTAATACTTAGGAGTGGGACGCCAAGCTGCCTTTTGTATATTTTTGTTGATCTAGCAAGATTAGATAGTCTGGTGTAATGAGGATTGTTTTTCTTTGTTCAGTATTTGTGAATAAACAGTTAGCATTACTATTGATTGGTCTGATGACACGTCAAAGCAAGTTTGGGCCTTATATTTCTTAATGTCAATTCCTTTTGTAATGCAGAAGCCTATTGTATCTAAAGTTTTGTTTCTGTCTGTCTGAGTAGCTAGTTGTTGTAAATTATTGGCTTTCATTTCAAGTTGAATGTTTTGCATTGTATTCTCCGCCTGCGAAGAACTTATTGCCTAATGTTTTGAATGAATGCTTCAAAGTGCCCTTTTTTGCTGAGGTGTTTGGGTAGGCAGTAGATTGCCCACATAGCAAACTTTTCGGTTTCACGATGTTTTTCCTATCTCGTATAATAATGGCAGTTCATCCATGTGCTCTGTCGCTTGGATGTTTTGTATGGTATAGTAAGTAAAATGATATGAAACTTGTGTCAGATGTCGAGGTCAGTCATAAGGAATAAAGAAAAACATATTAACAATAACTTCATAGGTTTTTAACGTTGTTGTCATAAATTTTCTGAATTCCTTGACATTTTTGAACAATTCGATTGAGAGTGCTTTCAGATGGACGGAAAATTATTCAACAATTTTAACGCGTTGTTCTATTGTGTACGACTCTATATTTATGCATATTAGACATTACACTTCTGAAATGAGACTAGACACAACGCCATCTGTGCCGATTCGTTTAAAGATCCCATATTATCGATATGATTAATTAAAGTTATATTTCACACAGATACCGATAACATTGATCACGTTTGATTCTTGTTTAATTCTACGAATGCGTTTGTTCGAATGTGATTGATACATGGACATTTCTCTTTTTTCATTCGGACGCCAAACAAGTAAACACAATAATGGTTAATGGTTTTGATGTGTTTTAATGTCAACTTTTACTTTTATTGGATTCTGTTTCAGAATTCACACGAGGCGAAAAGGTATAATGTTAAGTAAATAAAAAGTTCATCGTGAAGGGAGAAAATAAACATTAGAAAACACGCTTACATCTCAAATGATAATTTTTGCGAATACTTTTTACCGTTGATTTCTTTCGTCAAGCATTAGGAGGAACATAAATGAATTTATACAATTGGCTTTGTTGTTTTTTAAGGTAATAATAAAATCAGTGAATATAAGAATTATCTTCTAATTTTGTTTCGCATTCTTTTTAACAGAATAATCGTGACCTACGAAAATTGCCTTTGCATATTATTCCGACTACTTCTTTTCCACCATTCTGTGTTTTTGTTTCCTTGGATATATATATATATATATATATATATATATATATATATATATATATATATATATATATATATATATATATATAGCGGCTGTTTCAGACACAATATTAACGTTTGGATGGTTGGCCAGAGAGAAAAATGTACGAAGACTGGAACAACTTGGTCTGACTAAAGGAAAAAAGCTCATAGTTAAAAAATGAAATTACAAACGCTTCTAGTTGTACCTCGCGTGGTCAACCACGGCCCATACGTGAATAATAAATATATATATATATATATATATATATATATATATATATATATATATATATATATATATATATATATATATAAATATTCCCAGTTATACGAAGATCAGAACCAATCAAAGACAACAATACCCACGGAGGAACAAATGCTAGATATCCTAGTGGATGAGGTGACAAATGCTATAGAATTGATCAAAAACGGCAAAGTTCCAGGAAGGGACGTAAATGGGACGTGTAAATGTCAAAATGCTAAAAGCTGGTGATTGGACGTTACATAAAACACTGGCAAAATTATATTCAAAATGCCTCAAAGAACAAAAAGTACTTATGAAAAAATACAGAAGTGATCCTTTTACATAAAAAGGGAGCACAGGAAGATTTAAAGAACTGCCGTCCAATAAGCCTCCTATCAATAATGTACAAAGTTTTCACTAAGATAATTTCTAAAAGAATATTAAAAAAAACTGAATGACGCACCACCAAGAGAGCAAGTAGGATTCAGAAGTGGATTCAGTACAATAAATCACATCCAGGTTGTATAGCAGGCCCTAGAAAGGCACAGCGAATGTGCTTGGCTTTTATCGACCACGAAAAAACATTTGACTTCACCTCAAAACATGCAATAATGGATGCACTGCTTAGCCAATGGCTAGATAAAGCATATGTAAACTTACTAGGATCGATATATGTTGGAGCTACAGCCACAATTCACCTTGATGATCTTGAAGTGGGAATTAATGTAGAACGAGGTGTACGGCATGGTGACGCAATATCGCCTATTCTTTTCTCGGCTGGCCTTGCAGAAGTATTCCAAAACTGGATTGGGAACAGGATGGTGTAAAGAGCAATGGTGCAAACTTAAACCATCTTAGATTTGCAGATGACATCGTTCTCCTTTCACAAGACCTAGAGGAGCTGTAAAGACGCATACAAGAACTGCAAAGGGCTAGCAAACCATTTGGCTTGCAAATAAATCAGAAAAAGAGTTAGGTTATGTTCAATAACCTCGCTCAGGACAGAATTTCAGTTATAGGAAGGGATTTGGAGATTGTGGACAGCTTTATATAACTTGGGCAGATGATTTCAATGGGGGGGAATACCGCCCAGGATGTGGAACGGCGTGTTAAATGTGGCTGGCAGGCATTTGGCAGGCTCAACATTGTGTTTAAGAGCAGACTTCCACTTTGCCTGAAAAGAGAAGTCTTCGATCAGTGCTTTCTACCCATTATGACATACGGAAGTGAAACCTCGACACTCACATAGCAATCAATTTAAAAAGTTCGGGTAGCACAGAGGGGAATAGAAAGGTGTATACGTGACATTACAAGACGAGACAGAAAGTCCTGCGCATGGATCAGGGAACAAATGAAAGTCTGTGACATTATTGGAAGAGTAAAACAATTGAAATGGAGATGGGCAGGCCATGTAGTGAGGCGATGGGATGACAGATGGACCAAGGCAATCCTGGAGTGGATACCGTTTGATTGCAAATGCCTGCGAAGAAGACCGAAAGCACGATTGATTGGTATCGTTAAGTATATTGGACCAGAGTGGTAGAGGAAAGCCCAGGACTGTGAAAGGTTGGAAGCATGCTGAAGAGGCCTTCATCCTGCAGTGGATCGACAGGGGCTGATGATGAAATATATATATATATATATATATATATATATATATATATATATATATATATATATATATATATATATATATATATATATATATTTCTAAAACATTCTGGGTGTCGATCCGTTGATTCTGTGAAGAGTCAGGACGTTTCGCCAAAATCGCATTTGGCATTTTCAAGTGTTATCCGCTTCGACTGAAGAGTCCAACTGACGTGCACGGGTCGTTGTGCTGGCTTTTATAGCCGGTCAGGGACTGCTCAAATTATATCGGGGTAGTTCGGGACTATTTGCGGCGCTCGGCAACGCTGTCGGGCGTCCGTTTATTGATTTTTTCTACCTCGCTGCCACGTTGCCGCGTTTCTTCTATTTTCAGAAGGGATTTCCATACTTTTGGAATGTTGCGAGCGTCGTTTCGCGTATTTGCTCACCTCTTTCTTCTATTTCAAAGGCTTCTCTGATTGTTCGGACCTTGTAGTTTTCAATATTCGCTGTTTCTTTGGCTCTTTCAAAATTGATTTTATGTCCTGTTTGTAGATGGTGCTGGAACAGAGCGGAAGAGGTTTGTTTGTTTTTTAAGTCGTTTTTATGTCCTTGTATTCAGGCTGATATTTGTCTGTTTATTTGTCCTATGTATGCTCTGTTGCAGTCGGAACAAGATATACTATATACCCCATGATTTTTCAGTCTAACTTTGTCCTTGGGGTTTTTTTAGGATGTTTGCAACAGTTTTGTGCAGCTTGTAGGCTGTTCTGGTATTATGTTTCCTTAGTAGACTGTCTATCCTATCTGTGATTCCTTTTACGTATGGTAGCAGGACCTTTTGTGTATTTGGTTCATGATTCTCTATTGTTTTTCGTGTTTGTGTTTCTTGACGGTGAATGACCTTCCTGATACTATTTTCTGAATATCCATTTTGTCTAAGGGCTGTGGAAATTTTTGGTAGTTCGTCGCTTCGTGTATCTGACAGTGTCAGTCGGAAGGATCTGGAAGTCAAGGTATTCGCTACTGCTTGGATTTGAGAAGGATGATGATGGGATTTAGCGTTGAGGTATCGATCGGTGTGAGTTGGTTTCCTATACACTGTGTATTCGAGTGTTCCACAAAGTTTCCTTGTGATAAGGAGGTCTAAAAATGACAGTTTTCTATCCTGTTCGATTTCCAGAGTGAACTGTATTCTGGGGTGGATTTCGTTTAACTGGGTTAGGAAGTTCAGAAGTTCGTTTCCGTGAGGCCATATTACAAAGGTATGGCCTTGGGACGTTGGGAAAAAGAAATAGCTAACGATGGCCAATACTTTGATTATTAAAGTAATTTATTTTGCTATGGAGATAAACTCAAATTTTGCGAAAAAATCTACATTATTAACCGAAATATCTATTAATATTCGAAACATTGATATAAGTCAAAACTAGCGATCTCAGAAACTATGTTTTCGAGGCGAGAGTAAAATGTTAGATAGTTTTCTGATAGATGGCACTCCGACCATAATTGTTATTTTATTTCTGAAATATAGCTTTATTTTCAGTAATAATTAATGAATTTCAAGCCAAAATGACATTTAGTTTTGTACTGGTTGCTCCTTTACATTTCATGGTCATAAGTGGTTTACTAAGTTTCGATGTGGTAGAATCAGCACGAGTGACTCTCTGTGCTCAAGACGCTCCGTCGGACGCCACTACTGAGAAAATAGTCAGCAAAATACATGATAAAGTGCTGGCCGATTGGAGAGAAAATTGTTGAGATGATAATTATCTCGGACGAACACGTACGGATTCCCATGAGTATTGAGTTATGAGGAAATTATTAGCGCGATGGGGGGTTGCGTTTGACCAAAAATGGAATCGAGGATCATATTTCACCCATGTTTTGGCTAGTATGATCGCAATCTAAAGGAGCTGATGAAAACTTGCATACCAGAAAATCAGGGACGGTCAAAACAATGGAATTTACCTGGCGACCGTGCCTCTAAGAAGATGACCGCGCTTTATGAGAGCATTATGCCGTATTATTGGTCAAATTTCACCAAGAGTTAAGAGAAAAAACGCTATTTTACCGCTCTAATGCTCCCGTCCATTTATTCGCCATTACTACAGCGAAACTGGTCAATTTACATTGCGAATTGACGTTGCATCCACCATAATCTCCGTAGTTTACCCGCTTCGACTTCCACACCTGAAGGAATGGCTGGCTAGAAAGAAATTTACATCAAATGAAGAGATCATCACCGAAACAATGGACCATTTTGCATAGTTCGGCAAGTTTTATCTTTTGGAAGACATGAAAAAGTCGGAAAATCATTGGGCGAAGCGGATTGATCTAATATGGAGACAACGTTAAAACATTAATCGGTTTTCGATTTATAATCTAAGTATCACAAGTATCACAAGTATCACAAGTTTTCACTTTACCCTCGTATGTTACATCTAGCTGCCGTTGTTAGATGTTAAATAACGAAGTTCAATAAAACTGCCTTAAAGCTCGAAGAAAAAAGGATTATTATTATTATGGAAACCGAGCGTGACCTTTATATTGCTACGTATTTGTTATTAGTTAAACTGACTAACACAAAAGTTTTATTTCAGAATTGGCTAGTTAAAGATGCTGCAAAAAATTGTAATCATTACCTTGTAACACTAGAATTATCTCATCAAGAAAACGTGGGTGAAAGCTTCAATAGAAAATTTCATAAATGGAATTCGTTTAAAGTCTGTCCGTGTTTCTAATCAACCACATTTATTTCCTTTTGTTAACGTCGATGGGTCTTCCTCAGTTCTCACGTGGTTAAAGTTACAATAATTATATTTTCAATACTGTTCATTTTATTCACTGGCAGTAAAATAGCTTTTGTTTACAATAGTTTGTAGTTATTTATAATGAATTTGATGTAATTCGGCAATCTTGATGGTTTAGACCTTTCCTTAATAAAACAGTAAAGTGACTTTTTATGATAAATAACACTAATTGTCAAAAAAAGTACCAGGTAGTTTCAATTACATTATGTAAAATATGATTCTATAGAAAAAAAATAGAATTATCGCCTCAATAATCGTGTGTCATCATTTTAAAGATTTCAAATGTGGTAACTCAATAACAATACATATACATAGAAACTTTTAGTGTTCTTCTACAGCACGTCATAGAAAGACACAACGAATACACTATGCCACTGTGCTTGGCTTTTATCGATTATAAAAAAGCATTTAATTTAATCTCAAAGCGGGCCATAATGCATGCATTGCTTAATCAACGTGTAGAGAAAGCCTATGTAAATCTACTAGAATCGATATATGATGAAGCTACAGCGACAGTCCACCTTGACGATCTTGAGGTTGGAATAAATGTAGAGCGAGGCGTACGGCAGGGTGACGCAATATCACCTCTTCTTTTCTCAGCCTGCCTGGAAAAAGTGTTTCGTAATCTGGATTGGCAATAGGATGGAATAAGGATTAATGGTGCATACTTAAATCATCTTAAATTCGCAGATGATATCACAAGTTCCAGAGGAGCTGCAAAGACACGTACAAGAACTGCCAAGGGCTGGGGAACTATTTGGCTTGAAAATAAACTAAAAGAGTCAGGTCATGTTCAATAAATTTTGTGAGGACAAAAGGACTTCTATTTTAGGAACGGATTTGGAAATTGTGGATCACTATATATATATATATATATATATATATATTATATATATATATATATGGTAACGGAACCGTGGAGGGAAATATTACAGAAATCTTTCACTCTTTCTCCACGTGGTCCCACCGATCGCCTTCGCCGAACCGTCAACCATGCGACGTCACGTGTCTCTCGGGACCGGTTTCTAGCCTTTCAGCTGTCATCAGGCGAGCTCTAGATGAACGCAAGGAAAGCAGTTCGGAGAGACGATCGGGGCCAGACCAGATTAACTGGCCATTTTAGATTAGAGCATTCGCCGTATGATGGCGAGTTGTGTGCGATCACGACCCGTCATTAAAATGGTGCCTGGAAGGAACTCTGCCGAAGAAGTCATGAAAAAGAAGCTTTCTCACTGTTCAAAAATGTAACAAAACATTAAAAACATTAAAAAATCGTGTTTTTTCGACACATATATCTCGAAATCTACACATACATTTCAAAATATATATATATATATATATATATATATATATATATATATATATATATATATATATATATATATATATATATATATTATTAGAACCTGCATTACAAGCATATTCAAAAAAAGTTTTCCGGTACCAAATCCACTTTAGACCTGTGTAATCCAAAACTTTTTTCGCAGAAAGTTTTAAGTCCTTATTCTTAGTTTCCTAGTAAGGATTTTTTTCTTTCAAATGATGTGAAGAACCGTTCGTTAAATGTATGAAAGTTACTTCCCTTATTCCATGTATATTTACTATATTATGTTATAAAACAGGAAATAAAGTTTTAAATGATATTAGAGTACACAAAAAAAATTAATTTTATCAAAACTATATTTTTCAAAGTCGTAAAAAATGATTATTTTTACTTTAAAAAATTACATGTCCGGACAAGTCGTGAAAGCTTAATATGGTGTCGTTAAAAACCGATTCTGCACGGACGCACGGTAAATGTTTACGATATATTCGTTATCAAAATACATTGGTATTTCCACTTTCATGAAAACTCTCTCGAATTTGTAATTGAGAATTAGTTATTGTTAATAGTTAATTTATTATTATGAGGGTTACTTATTACATCTTTTGATATATTGGGTAAATTTACCAGTTAGAGATTATTGTTATTTAAAAGATGCATTCTTATTAACTGGTATATCTCGAACCATTTGCGGATATATAGAATGGCTGAGATATGACGAATGTGTAAACTGTCAAAATATATATATATATATATATATATATATATATATATATATATATATATATATATATATATATATGTATATATATATATATATATATATTATATATATATATATATATATATATATATGTATATATATATATATATATATATATATATATGTATATATATATATATATATATATATATATATATATATATATATATATATATATATATATATATATATATTGTTCGTAGTGTTTCGCGGATGGAAGAATACGCTAGACTATTAGTCCGGGAGTACATTCGATCGTTTGTGTCCCGTTTGTTGGACCACGTGCAGACGTTTCGCCAAGGTCACACAAACGTTCCACCAATGCCATGTGTGACCTTGGCGAAACTTCTGCACGTTCCCAAGAAACTGTACACAAACGATCGGATGTACTCCCGGACTAATAGTCTTATATATATATATATATATATATATATATATATATATATATATATATATATATATATATATATATTATATCTATATATATATATTATATATATATATATATATATATATATATATATATATATATATATATATATATATATATATATAATATATATATATATATATATATATATATATATATATATATATATATATATAAAGAGGCGAAACATATGCCCTCTATTTGGGGGGATGTGGGTAGCCCTACACATCCCTTAGATGTCCCTGTCGTCCCTAGTCAGGTACCTAAAAAAAATGTTCATTTAGGCGGAGACGCAGGTTGCTGTGTGTTCCACATGAGATTGTGGAAACCCAGCGCTTGGGTGATGGGACACTCAGCTACTGTTGTCTCATTGGACGCTCTCCAAAGAAATCTAACATCTCATATATGCGCTATCTGACGGTATAGACGCGAAAGTATAGTTTGTTTACTGTGGATATAGTATCCTTATTTTTTAAGGCACCTAACAAAAAATAATATATATATATATATATATATATATATATATATATATATATATATATATATATATATATATATATACGTGCTTACTTTGACGTGCTACTGATACATTTTTTGTTTGTTTATATGTGCTGGTAGCAAAGAGCGGACGGTTTCAAGGATGGCTGTTATTTGATATTTGTTTGCAATGAGGATAATTCCTTACCATTCTTATTACGTTTCTTTTATCTTACAGGCCACCTGAAGACCCATTGCTTCGAATAGAATTCAGTGGGACCAGAAAGGGAACTCTATTTTCTTTAATGATGGTACAGTATGATATATTCCTTGATAAGTCTAGAGTTTGTTTAGATGGTCTTGTTGGATGGAGAAGGATCATATATTTTTGGATTGAAAGGCTCACGTTTCGTATGTTTTTAGAACAGCATCCACTCTAGACATTAGGGCATGGGGGCTATATGCTTAGGAAACAGGTCATGCTTAATAACCATAAGACGAAGCTTAAATGCAACCTGACGATAGATCATATCTGCAAACTTCCCTAAATATCATATTTCAGCCACACAACCACAGACAGCATAAACCTGAGCAATTTATAGAAGAGTCGGCGATAGCTATACTCAGCTGGCCGGAAAAATCCCATTATTCCAGATCACCCATTTTTTAGCTGACTATATTTTAAGTTATTTTCTTCGATTGTATAACGTTTCAGTTATACTAGAAGTTAAAATGTTGACAATGAATTTTTACATGGCCATTTAGCAAAGAAATTAATTATATTGAATATAAATGGTTAAAAGAGTGGTACTTGTTTTACAACTATAACGAAATAGACCAGTTTAAAAGTATAAAATTAATTTTTACATTAACGAATGTCCACTGAACAAAGAAATCAATTAAATTGAAGTGAAATATTAAGAAAGTACTACTTCTTTTAGAACTATTATGAAATAGACTAACATATGTTTATCTGACCACATTACTTGGGTTCTTACAGAATACGCACGATTTTTTTTTTTGCATAACGTCTTCTTTTCCTTCTTAATTTAATTGCGTGACGCGTGAAAGTAGTAAAAAAGACCATTTGACATTTCCTGGACGGTTATTTTTTCGTTAACTTTCTGGTCAGGTGCAATATGATTTTATCAAATGGCCTAAGGCCAGAACAAACACTTTACCGGTACGAACTTTTTCCTGTTTATTAATGCTGCTCAGTAGAAAGTAAACTGTGATGAGGTGAAAGGTTACGTCTAATACATAACAGAAATCTTTTTTAAGTTCGTTAACATCTACTTTCAATTACTTACCAAATAATAGGGATAACCATAAATAATTTTGTTTTTTTTTCCAAATTTTAAAACCATTGCAATCTGTTGACAACAGTTTAATTTAACACGACATAAATTATATTCTAGGTAAATATCGGGTAAGTATCTAGGTAAAAAAACAACGCAAACAGTTCTAAATAAACAGTGTAAATATTTATTTAGTCCCGCTTCTAACACATTTTCTCCCATTTTAAAAGATTTCCTATTTAAACTTTTTGGAGAGTGCGATGTCTGGTAAGTAAGGTGGCTGGGGACACATCCAAATTGAAGCTCAACAATTTTTGCAGGGCCCTGATTGAAAAGTATGGTCTTTTTCCTTTCCTTAAAGCTTTCCTATTTGCTAATTCTGGCCATTTTCTTCAATTGTTGCCTTCAGCAGATTAAATTGGGAACAGTAGAAGTCAGTGTTGATGATTTGGTTGCTTGGAAGAAGATCGAAGTGTATGAGTCCCTTTCAAACCCACTAAATGCAAAGCATAATTTTCTTCGGATGGAGAACCCTGACCCTGACCATGGCAACTCTCATGATTTTTTCGTTGCACATTACTAAACACAATCCATTTTTCATCACTAATTAGGGTAAGGTTGTTTAAACCGTACCACAGCCTAAGTCGTAGCTCGGTATTATATCGTTTAAAATTTGTAAAAAACACCATCTAGTGCCGTAAGTCCGAACTATTTAGTCAAGTGAGGCAAACATAATTAAAAGGTAAATTTTTTCACAGTTTTCATTAAAATTTTTGACTCATTTGTAAGCTTTTTAAAGAAGGATTATAATTATATATATTTTTAGGTTTACTCCGACAATCATTTACGCACATTCAAACGGTAATTTTTTTTAGGTTATGTCAGTGCTTTCGTCACACACACTTAAGTCGTACCTGTAGAAAATTCCTTAATCGTACCGATACGATTTAGGTAATTGCTTATTTACAATATTTGGAAACAGGTGAATATGGACGAAGCTTTACTGAAACATCGGAATGGTGAAAATGGATTAATATAGAAGAAGCCTACACTGCGACGACATATAAAATGTTTGAATAAAACAACAAGATTTGATAGATCTAACGATATGTCATCAAGCATAGCACAGCATTTGATAAACTTCGAGTCCAGCTTCTTTGGATTAATTCTACTGAATTGCCTTCGAGTTTGCTGAAAAATTTTAATCATCGCTTTAATAGGGATGTCATAGCACACAAACCAACAATTTAGAAGCAATTCAGATAGCTCCCGATTATGGTATAATAATGATATCTTTTCCTGCTTACCCAACATATCGCCTACAACCGTTAGATCGATCATTCTTTAAATCATTGAAAAATGGTTACAATGAAGCGGCATTTTCGTGGTTACACTATAAATCCTGGCAGTGTTATAAAACAGGCTAATGTTTCAGAGCTACTTGGTAAATTGTACTCTAGATCGGTTCGTATGCATATAGTTCTAAATGATTGTAAAGCAACAGGTTTATGGGCATGTGACAGAAACGTCATTGAAGAGGAGGATTTCGTAGCTTCTGTACAAATCTCTTATTCATCAAATCAAGAACCTGCTGGTGTAGCTGGAAAAACCACATTATTAGACATCACATTGTATCACTCGCTAGAGATACGTCACCTTACATAGTCGTAACTCCAATAATCGTTGCATGACCACCAATCGTAGTATCGCTAGCAATAGTTCCATTGCTACCAAGAGTTACGTCACCAAAAGTAACTACAGCACCATTAGTACCTATATATGCAACACCACCACCCACCATTCAACTTGGAACAATATCACAAGATACTCCAAATAATAAAGTCTTACTTGAACACATTATCTCCTATCCCTTGCATATCAACTGTTATTTAAAAAAAAACTAAGAAAGGTACTAAGCCAACAATGGAATTAACTTCAAGTCCCTATAAAAACGAAGTAGAAGCTAAGGAAAATGTAAATAAGAGGAAGAAGCCTGTACTAGATTTAAAAAAAAAGTTAAAATAGAATAAATAGAAATAAAGAAAACTATAAAAATAAGGAAGACAGATGAAATATCTAAGAAAGACGAGATCTAAGAAAGAAAGACAAAGTATTCTGGTTATGCCAACTATATAAGGAAGATCGTGAAGAAAACATGATCCAATGTATGAAATGTAAAGGTTGGGTACATGAACTAGGTTCTGACGCGGTTCTGAAGTAAGATAAAATATATTTGTGATATCTGTGTTTAATATCAATAATTTTTTCAGGTGTAATTTTGTTTCTTAAGAAATTATAATTGTGGTTTTCTGTGTGTGATTTACTTGGTAATTAAGTTTGACTTTGAGACTCTGATGATTCGAAAAATTATTGATTGTAAATTGATCTTAGACTGAGTAGTTTATAGTCTTTATTTTTTAATATTATCTCTTTTTATTAAAAATGTTTCTATATATTTTATGATGTCTTCACCGAAGTCTTATTCAAAGTACGACTTAGGATATATTAAGGCGCCTGGTCACCTAATGCGAACCGAAGGTACTTTTTGAAGTACGTTAAAACACCCGTTTTGATGAAAGGTTTTTGGGTTTCTATAAATGTTCATTCAAAAAACAAATTAATAAAGATTCAGTAGATACATAACATTCTGTTTCATTTAAATTTTACTAAACATTACAGTACGATTTCCTTAGGGGGTACGACTTAAGCATGCAACATGATCCTACCAACTGCTTCATAAATGGAGTCTCAGAATTTATATTCAGCAGGAGCTATATTCGGTGCAGCAGATTTCTTTCACTAACTTTGTATTGGAAGGTGTACTTTTTTCGAGTAGTTAAAAATAGTCGATTTGTAATTGTAATTGTAATTGTTTGTAAATGTTTGTAATTGTTAATGGCTGGGTAAGGCCGGATGCCTTCTGAGAAGTGTTCTACGTTGGTCACTCGCCAGTCGGTAGGTTTCCTGATAGACTTATGGGTAGGCACATAACCAAGCGCTCATAGCCCTAGGGGGAGCTGACCTGGGTTTGTCGGAAGCTGATGACCGTGGTTCGGAACCCACGTTAAGCTGAAGGCCCAGTCGCTAAATAGCCTAGTTGCTGATGCGCCTCTAACTCAACAACTGATGCGCCTCTAACTTTAATATTTATTGATTTTTTAACTTAATTTAAATTTATAACTTTAAGTTAAACCTTTATAAATGAAATATATAAAATTTAAATTAATAAAAAGCATCGGGTAGACAGTAAATTTGAAAATTTTAGATAATTATTGTGAAAAAAAGGTATAAATAAATTTTAACATTCGAGAAACTTATAAAATAAATTGTTGACTTCAATATAAAAATTTCTCTATCTAAAAGGATCACAACAGAAGCAGAATCAAGAATGCGATGGTTGTTATTTATGTATCCGGAATAGGCAACAATGGTATTGCTAGGCGCCATCTGACATATACCAGGTGTGGCATTAAATAACGAGACTGGCGCTGCTACAGAAAAAGTACGCATGCGCCAAACGCCAGCTACCAACAGCTGTTTAGCGTGAAGCCTTGTTTGTTGTTTGTTGTTTCGCTGGAAAAATGTTAACAGTTAGAACGATGTTATTATGTTATTTAATTTTTTTTACATTATACATACATTTTACATAGTTTTTATTACATTATGTTAGAACAATGAATTGTGAAATTTCACTCGAAACTTGAACCAACTGCTACTGAAACTTATAATTTATTGAAAAAAGTGTATGGCAATGAATGTTTATTGCGTGCACGTGTTTTTGAGTGGTTCAACCGTTTTCAAGATTTTTTTTTTAATCTCCCATATAGTTGCAATCTACCCAGAGGTAATAATAAACTGTTACAACATTAAGGGCAAGGCAAAGAATTGCCAAACATCAGAGGTTATGGCGCTTACATTAAAGGCCTAACATATACAGGAACTTAGGTTCTTTATAACTAGAATAATGGAATATCTTAATCATATCTTAAATTCTATAGCTTATCTCTAAAGGATCACAGCGTTTCGGTCTCTGCGGCTTTTGGCTATTATCCAGGAGGTTGACAGCAAGGGAGTTGGGGTGCACTTCAAGTCGCGATAGATACTTCGCACTCGCGCACTTGGCTTCTTCTAGCACAGGCTTTATTTTTAGATCACGGTGTAAAGTTTGATTAGTCACGAACCAAGGAGCATCAGTAATTATTCTCAGGGTTTTGGACTGTAATCTTTGAAGTATTTCTATGTTGGATACGCTCGCGGTTCCCCACAGTTGTATGCCATAACTCCATACGGGTTTGAAGATCACTTTGTAGATGATTAACTTATTAACCAACGATAATTTGGATTTTCTACCTATTAACCAGTAGAGTTTGAATAATTTTAAGCCAAGTTGTTTCCTCTTCCTAAAAATGTGTTGTTTCCAGTTTAGTCTTCGGTCAAGTCTCATTCCAAGATATGTTGCACAGTCTGCCTGGGGGAATTGATGTCCATTAAGTGTTACACTCGGGCATGACTCCTTCCTTAAGGTAAAAGTGACTTGCTGAGATTTTGCCTCATTGATTTTTAGACGCCATTTTTTTATCCCTTCTTCTATCCCATCAAGAGCGTCCTGAAGCTTCTCAGATGCATATCTTGGTACCCTGCTTATTGCCATAACTGTGGTATCATCTGCAAAGGTGGCTATAGACGTGTTTGGCGTAGTTGGTAGGCCAGCAGTAAAGATTTGAAAAAGTATGGGACCCAAGACACTACCTTGAGGTACTACTGATTTTATCGGATATATGTTAGTTATTTCTCCTTTATATTTGACAGCAAAGTATCTGTTCGTCAAGTATGATAACAGTACCTGATAGTATGGTGTAGGAAGTTTTGATTTAAGTTTGTATAGTAAGC
Source organism: Cosmopolites sordidus (assembly GCA_031761425.1). Lineage (NCBI taxonomy): Eukaryota > Metazoa > Arthropoda > Insecta > Coleoptera > Curculionidae > Cosmopolites > Cosmopolites sordidus. The sequence continues at coordinate 218,526 of JARFXV010000194.1, read as the reverse complement.
CTGAATGCCACACTCTATCGAAGGCTTGTGTAATATCCAAAATGTAACCGAGCAGTACTTTTTATCTTCAAAGGCGTTATTAATAATTTTCACTAGCCTGTGCACTTGTTCGATTGTTGCGTGTCTTTCGCGAAATCCGAATTGGGGATCTGGAATGATATTTAGTTCATTAAGCAGTGGTTTGGTAAAATTTTACATCACAATTTTACTATGTAAAAAGTATGTGCCAAATTGAGATTCGCAAAAGTGTTGGTACCGACACTTTGAATGCCACTGAAAATGACTCAAACTTAATGGAAGGGATAACAGCATGTGACGAATCGTGATATTTTATTTATGATCCTGAAACAAAGCGCCGGTTCTTTCCGCATCGTCTGTCAAGAGGTTTCTAGACAAGTACAGCATCCCAGTCTTAGACCATCCGCCTTATTCGCCGGATTTTGCACAGTGCGACTTTTATCTGTATCCTAAGGTGAAATTTGCATTAAAAGGCACAAGATTTGAGTCTGTTGAAACTGTGAAAGAGAAAGCAACGCGCGTTCTGAAGGAGCTGACAGAAGAAGACTTCTAGACAAAGATTCCAATGGAGCGTTGTTGGAATAGAGGAGAAGCATATATTGAAGGTAATAATAAGTAAATATGTATGAAATCAAAATAAAATCTTTTACAGAATCAGTCTCGTTATTTAAAAGTCACACCGCGTAGATGCTAAATGACCAGTAGCGATCGAAATAAAAAACTATTTCTTAAAGATGTTTATTTCTTAAGCAGAATTTAAATCAATGCTAATTAAGTTTACCGAAAAAATTCAAAAGAAAATTCTAAAATTAATAAACACCTTAATTCAAATAACATTGTTTTATCGAACCATCATTAAAAAAAAATGAAAATGCTAAACCGTGGTGTAGCTTTCACCGCGATCTAATAAATCTGCGGTTATTCTCACGATGGTATTGACCATGGAGACCGTCAGACAACGCCGTAACCGGTTGCGCAACGCGATGTCGATCATTTGAAGCACATGGTGTAATCTTTGCTGTTGTTCGTACCGAGGAAGAAAGTCAATTAAGCCTTTCACTGGTGCGTGATTATTGGCCAGCGAGGATAGCCGGATGGAATTTCTTTAAAGTAACAATATTTATTTTATTCTCGAAATTACGTATTTAAAAAAATACAGAAGGAATTTGGTTTTCAAAAATCGCGAAACTTTACAGATCGATACACCCGTTTCGTTTGATTTTGTAGTTGGTATTACTGATACCTTGATATCTGACTGAAGTTCCATATCATTTTGCTCGATAAGTTAAAAAATATAGCGTTTTTTATAATTGTTAAACATTTTTGTCTGCGTTTGGATCAAATGGATACATTTATTGAGCAGAATTTATATTAATAGGTGTTTCGGTTAATAATGTCGATTTTGCTAAAAGATGGCGTTACTAGTACATTTGTTGGTAAAAATTGGTTTTTGAAAAAGTTATCGATTGTTGGTTGAAGCTTAAGGTGAACATGCTCTAATCCAAAAACCTTGTGAACGATGGTTTAACGCTTTAAACGTGGTGATTTTGATATAAAATACATGGAGCGTCCACGACATTCGAAAAAATTTGGGGATGCAGATTTGCAAGCATTTGTAACCACCATTTTTTGTTTAATTACTTAATTGAAAATTCTGGCTACAGCAATAGCAGCCGTTCGCCGGAGGCACCTAGATGTAGGTCTCGAACGGATTGATGCGGCTCGTTAAAATGGCGCCACCCAGTTCTTTAAATTATTTTATGTATTAATAAACCCTAAAACTGGGTAAAGTTCTATCGAAGATTAAAACTCTGAAATGATTTTATACATTTAATAAACACTAGTATAATCCCAAAAAAACAACACAGAACACAAAAAGATTAAGAATAAAATAGTAACAAAGTATCAAAAGGAGATCTAGTGGCGTGGTCCACTAAAACCTTACTATTCTAGACATGTCAAAGACCGTAACAATAAATTCAAAGAGATTTACCACTAAACACCAAACCAATTTTTTAAAGTTCCCGAGGCACGTTTCGCTAACCGTGTTAGCATTATCAGGAGATGATTTAGTGTTTAGTGTTCCACATCGAAGGTTCTAATAAAAAAAATAAATAGATCCTAACAAGTTTACCTAACTTAAACGAGCTCTTACCTAGTTTAGAGTTATTTTAAATTAAGTTATACTATATCTACTTAAATTATACTAATTAAATGAAGCAAAATCGAAGGTGATCAAATGAAATCACCTAAGATATGCTAAACCAAACCAAGGTCAATCAGATCAGATCGAATTGTGCACTGTTTATTTTCTGATAGTAGCAAGAGAAATTTATTAATCCTTATTCTCCTTTGTAACGCCGATTGTTTATCCAATCTCTGGCTATCCAAGGACCAATAAATTCACCTATTGGTAATTCTCTGTCCCTAATACGGAGATCCCCAAAACGTCTGGAATTTGTTTTGACCGGGTACTGTACAAAGTGTCCCCAAAAGGTCTGGGTTTGTTAATGCCTGGCCTCCGAAATGACTAGTTTCATAACGGCCTGGTCTCTCATTGACCGGGTTCTGTAAATACCGGATCATAAAATAACTCGTTTCTATAACCATCGGGCCATAAAACTCTACCTCTACAAAAATATCAAAATAATAAGCTTGAGTATGGCTTGGCTAGCTAATCTATGTACCTCTGACGGAAGGGTACGGCGTTGAGACGTCTATTCAGCTCGAGAGCTGATGTGAAGTAAGACTGTCTCGGCATTGTCCTGTACGATACAGCTGCGCTCTCAGATAAGACTCGCCCAAAATGATCTTAACTGTAGCGGCCGATAATTTGTAATCGCTACACATTATTGGATGCAGACTGAACTCATACGTTGAAACAATGGACAGAAGCATTGAATGTTGCTTAATACAACGAATTTCCGAACGTCTACACGTATTGGGAAAGATTCAGAAGAAAGGAAAATGGGTTCCATACCAATTAAAGGGAAGAGACATTGAAAGGCGAAAACCCATTTGTGAAATTTTGCTTGCCAGATAGAAAAGAAAAAGTTTTTTGCATCGAGTTGTAGCAAATTATAAAAAGTGGATCTCTTTTGACAACCCAAAGCGCACAAAGTCATAGGTAGACCCAGGCTAGCTCTCAACATCACAACCAGTGCGCAACAGTAGGGAAGCTGTGCATTATGAATTACTGAAACCTGGTGAAATAATTACTGCCCATTTTCGGAGTTTTGGATTTTCGAAATAGATCCATTTTTCGTCTCCAGTCACGCAAAAAAGTCTTTCGAAAAACAAAACCTCGCACAGCGTTTATTGTGTTTTCCATCTGTTTGTCGTTCAGTTGATGAGATACCCATTTTCCTTCTGGATCTTTCCCATGGCATGCAGATGATCACATATGGTTCGGCGACCAACATTTAACCTATCTATTGTTGTTGAGTTTGCATATCGTCTGCTTCCAACAATGTTTGCAACTCCACATCTTCACATTTTTTCGGTTGATGTGCGTTGTTTGTCATTCAAGTCGAAATCACCACTTTTGAACAGTCGAAACCAAACGATCACAAGCATTTTGCGTTGGCACATTGTCACCGTAAGTGTCCACAAGTATACGAGGGCTTTCACTTCCGTTTTCTTTTTGATTTAACAAGACAAGCAGTGCCAGCCGCAAATGCTGTTTATTTGGTACGAAACTCGACATGTTTACCACTCGAAAAAAATATGACGCTCACTCAAAATCGTTCAAACAACAATGGTATTTTGAAAGGCACTGTCGCAGCAACAAAATTAAATAAAATATTAGACTGTGAACCAATCATTGTTTCCAGCGCAATCTTTAAATAAAATAAGAATTATTAACCGCCACATATGGTAATATTTAAAAGAGGCGATATAAGTTTGGATGAATCACAATATCTTGTGTTTTATTTAAAAACTCCTTACCTTTTGATTATTGTGGTATGTTTTTTAGTCGGGATATCACTTAAGTAAGTCTAGAATCAATTTACGAAGATGGGCTGATCTTTTGGGGCTCAAAATCGCCTTTTTTTTAATATTCCCGCCTCATTGTTATACCATATTTGGAGCAGAGATTATTCTAAGCCTCTATATCTTGATACAATTGTGAATTTCCAATTTCTTCAAAATAGGCGCATTAAAGCTGACTTTTTAAACTTCATCCTACCTACTTTTTAATTCCTACTTTTCCTACTTTTTAATTCCGCCGTTGTTTCAGTTTTGATCTCATTAATTGAAGTGAATCTTCCTCCGATGGAGGAATAAAATCATTGCTGGACGTTAAATACTGCAAATATGCTCGAGACGTGGACGCAGTAGTACTATGGTGGTGAAAGAGTACTTTCCTTTTAGTCAGATGTGGATATTTAGCTTCAACACTCATAATTAACCCTCTAGTGAAGCGTAATACAGCCCGGTTATGACCATGGCTTTTGCCAGGTATTGAAGATCAAACAATGTTTGTTTTGGTACACTTTCATCTGCTCCTTCATACTATTTGGACTGCTGCTGTAGCTCTGGCGTGTAACGGTGAATTCATGTTTCATCTTCTGTTATAAAAACTCAAAAAAACGTTTGAAATAAAACTAAACTCGCTTGAGATGTGCGTATTCGTGGACGTCGACTGATGAACCTTTGTAAACAATGTGGGAGTAATTCAATTCAATTTTGCCCATTTTTCAGAAAATGGCAAATTTTGTTTGCACGACTCGATAGCTACAAATAAGCAATCACAAACCAACACGCCGCGTAACAAATCATACTTGAAAAATATCACAGTCTTTTGTTCATACTTGCGCTATCTATATATCCGGTGAAGAACTTTTCGGATTACCCTTATAATTAGGGCGTTATAGTTGATCGCTCATTTAAAGAAAAGCAAATAAAAAATAATGATCTGTTATAATTATCTAAAATTTTCATAAAAAGCCATTATTTTATAAAATTGGCGTAGTTTCGGAATCTTAATAAGGCAAGTGAAAGTTTATTATATACTTGAATATTTTATAAAACGTACCTCTTTAATATTAATAAATACTTTAAATAATCTACTATATAGTTTTTTTATTGTTGTTATTGCAATTAGTTTATGAAAATTTAAATATTTATAAAGTGTTAATACAAAATGAAATAAAACTAAAATATATAGAATAAATTTGCAGAAACCAGTTAATTTAGAAAATTGATTATTGATAATAAGGTATGTGTGAAAACAAACTTTTTAAGGCAGAAATTTCTTATTTTAAATTCTCTTCATTTTTCCCTATGTCTCTTTTTTATAACATGTTTAACTTTTCATTTGGGTACCTAAGGCAAAAAAAATGCTATAAACGTTGGATAAATATCTGGAGAATATGGAGGAAGCTACACAGAAAAAATAGTCAATAATATAGTTGCGAAAATTGCAGAAAATTGGAAGAAAACTGCAGAAAGAAAAATAGAAGCAAAAAAATATATATGAATTGTTATTATCGCCTGCATTCAAATGGTCCAAAAATTACTTAATTCGCGCCTGCTAACTATATAACAAAAACGATATTGAAGCAGGAATATAATGAGCCCAAAATTATCGACGATTTGCAGGAGCATGGCATAATAACAAACACTCTTCTTGATCTCTAATCCTGACAGTGCATCAAGAAGAGGAGAAATTGAAATAAAAAAATTATGGTATATCGTACCAAACATAACTATTTAATATACTAACTAGACCATGCAATGAATTTTATTGCATTTTATTCGTTTTGTAATAAATCTTCATGAAATGTGTGTATTGATGGTTGCCCACTTTTTATTTATACCGTTTTCGTATAGAATTCTATTAACTGTCAAGTAACTGTCGAATGGGGTACTTAAAGAATTAGGAGTCTTAAGGATATGATGCCGTAGATTGAGGAAGTGCCTGTAGGCATTTTATATCACACGGCGGGCTCTTTATTATGCGAATTAGAGAAAGTGAAATTTATTTCAAAGATTTTCGACACGGGAATCTCCCAGCGCGAGCATTGCCTCTTTTATAAATGTGGAGACAGAGGCGTAGGTATTCAAATATTCAAATAGGTTTGAAAAATAGTTTCGCTTCCCGCCGGTAGATGGCTCTATTTATGCTTCTTATGTATGTATACGTATTTGAAATGTCAATATTACATTACTGTTTGGTAGTTTATGTTTGTGTCACATACCAATTTCGTTATGTAAAAGAATTTGATGTACTACATGAGTTTAAAGAAATCCATTTGATAAACGCATCAGCATGTTTGATTTGCTTTCGTTTGATGATGATGACAGTACATTTAATACCAAATATTGAAGGGCAATGGGGACAAGTCAGCTCAAGCAGTGCGACAGTTGATATTCGTTAAAAAAATGACGTGTTATCAAATTGTATATATATATATATATATATATATATATATATATATATATATATATATATATATATATATATATATATATATATATTATATATTATATAGGATAATTAATTTTGAGGTTAAACTAAATGACATTTTGTAAATAAAAATCACCCAGGATTTCTGAATCGTAAAGGTATCATGCTTTGTCAGTTTCTGTGTTAGATACTTGGACAATCTCGCTCATACATATTTACACCACACCGTACACCACATATTACTGGGGATTTGGGAATGTGTTGTTTTATCCATCAAACACTTCTGATATTCAGATTTCTATTTATTTCGTTCCTTCAAAAATTTAGACATACAGAAAAAACAGATATTTTTTGAAAGTGAATTTCTTTGAACAATGATAACATATTTATGTTCAAAATAATCAGCACTACTCCATACAGTTTATTATGATAACGAACTATTTAAATTATGAATAACATTTTGGTTTATAAATAGTGTCATAGTGTAATAGTGTAGACAAAAAAAGTTAGTAGAGAGAAAAGAAAAGAAAAGTTAGGCCAGAGAGTAGGATTGTAGGGAACTCTAAATGAATAATTAAACATCTACTTAATTATTACTTTAAATATCGCGCAGGTAAATTTTAATGAATAATTATATATCTACATACATACAAAATTTCCACATTCGCTGTATTAATTCAAATTACATATAAAATAATATATACAATAAGTTAACTTAAAATCTTTAGGCAACCAATATTACACCAACCAATATTTTATGAATAATAAATGAAAAATAAATGTTGGGATTATGTACATATATGCATTACAGTATCAGATTTCTTTGAACTATGTCCAATAAGACCCTGCATTCATCAAAAACCTCTTAAAACTATAAAATTATTTTAAAAACATTAGTATCTTACATAGCGTGCCATCTGTGAGAATCTTTGGTAACATATCGTCGAATTCGCTATAGAATTCATTCCAATTACGCGCTCATCGTGTTCACGATTATAATAGTTATGCACAGATGGCGGTAAAGTTGAAACTAATCCCTTTTTAGTAAACCATATCTTATTTTTTAAATCAATATTCAATCAAAAAACAATATTTTTTAAATACAACTAAAAAGAAAATAAAAATTTACCTTGAATATAGCATTTTCGTAGATATATTTTTTAATAATTTACCTGTAAAACACATAGTTCACCGAAGACATCAACAGTCAATTAACTACTGAACACATGCGTGTCTATTAAACATCTTTTCTTAATATTCTAATTTATTTATTTAAAATTCCAAAAACAGAAAATTTTCACCATTATGAAACGCACGAAATTTTACACATATTGGTTTTTAATATAAAACAGATATAGAAGAAACTAAAATTTATTTCTTGGTAGTTAATGACTAGGATGATCGTCCCAGAAATACAATTGACTTTGTTAATGCGTACATTTAGAAATATTTGTATTGAATTTAGTAAATTATTAACGGTAATTTTTTTTTATTACAATGAATTTACGTGCTGCATCGATAAAAATAAGTGATAGTAACAAATATTTTTGGTTGATTGTTTAAAACGTAAAATAAGTTTGGAAAAAATTTATGCATATATATATATATATATATATATATATATATATATATATATATATATATATATATATATATATATATATATATATATATATATATATAGCCAAAATATTTATAAATTCATTTCAATTATTAGAGTAAGAGATCAAAATAAACATAACGATAAAGCTTATAATTAGTGAAGTAAATGTTCTTTAATTAAATATGTTATGTATATGATTATGACTAAGCATTAATAAGCCATGACCTTAGCGAAGTCAGGCAGGACATACCTTAAATATAATGGAAATTAAGACAAGTTTTTCAGGTTTTTATAGAAAAAGTTTAATTGGCTTTGATTGACAATTATTAGCAAATAATTCCTTTTTTTTGGGCGTCAATTAAAATGTTATCATTTATTATGGGAGAAAAATTATTGTTTTTTTCAGAGGAAGAAAGACGATTAATATAGGCCTATGATTATAAAGTGTGTCGCATTTAAGATGAATACACCCCCATATTTTCGCTATTTGAGGGAATACAGATTTAAATTTTTGCACAGTCATATAGATTGATGGGGTCACATTTTTATTTTGGTCTATACATAAAATTATTACGAGTTTATTTTTTAATTTGATAATTACCACATTGTCAAAAATTTGACACGTTGTCAATTTAATAGTGTCATGTATTCAAATATTTCAGTAAAATTAACAGCACTTACAAAGAAATACTTATTTTATTATTATTGGAAAACAATCTTCGGCCATTGACTAAATTTAGCAAATTTGATATCTCTCAACTAATCCTCCGTCTATTCGAATACATTTTTCGATTCTATTTGGCTAGTCGTTTAAGTTCTAAGTGCTGATTTCTAGACACGCTTGCCTTCAAGTTGCTAAAGTTCATCTCGATTTTTGGGCCTTGTTGGATAAACTTTATTTTTGAGCATTTTCCAGAAATAAAAATCGAGGGGTCTGATTTCGGGGGAGACCTCGGAGGCCACAAACTGACTGTTTCTTCCCATCTAGCGCATAGGAAATTTTTGGTTCAACCATTGACGGACAATCCTTGAATTGTAGGTGGATACACCACCTAGCTGCAAATACATATCCTGTCGCACATTAAGAGAAATATTTTCAATTGTATCCCAAAATTCCCCATCGAAGAAGTTAACTATATGACCAGCATTCATGTTTCATTAAATAAAAAAGGACCAGTTATTCCATTTCTTAAAATCCCACACAAGACATTGACTTTCTAAAAATATCGGTTTTTACAATTTATAAGTAAGAGAGTATATCTGGCCTAATGACTTCAGTTTTGAGACGATACAACTCCATTAGTGGTGAATGTAGCCTTAAAGTAAACATAATCTTCTTCAGAAATTGTCTGCCATTTAAAAAATTATACTGCGCCCAATAACTATAGTCTAATCTTTTATTATCATTATCTTCCCTCAATGTATGTAAGAACTTCGATTTATAGTGCTTAATTCGGTGACGAATAAAATATCTTTTGATTTTATTCTTGGCAATATTCAGTTGAGACGATAAATCTCGAAGGCTCATGTATATATTTGCTCGATTTGCCGCTAATATATCGTTATCCTCAGGATGCGGGTGTCTTCGACCAGGTTGACCTTTTTGATGGATTTTAATAACACTGCCAGTTTCATTGAATAAAGCATTTATAGCGGATGCTTTTCCATGAGTAATGGGAACACGTTGGGAATGTCTCATATTAAACTCTGCAGCAACTTCTCAACTACTTCGAGCAAAATCACCAAATAACCGGATTATTTCGATTTTTTCTCTTAAAATCAATGGCATTTTCATTGTGATCACTGGCTAGAACTTACTCAAAGTTTTATCTGACTGATATTTAACACTAGTGTCAGATTATTACTTTCCATGGCACACTAATTATCAAATTAAATATATATATATATATATATATATATATATATATATATATATATATATATATATATATATATATAACCAAAATAATAAAAAATTAAAAATGCGAATTTTATTATGAAACTCGGTATATGGAGTTAAAATAATATTCTAAGCAACTTTTTCTAATAACTTTTTTCGATATCTCTAACGTGAAGCAAAATATCTAGGATTGACCCTGTTTGTGAATTCGTAGTAGGCTAAGTTTAAAGAGTTGAGTATCTTAAAAAATGTGACCCATCAATCTCTATGTCTGTGCAAAAATTCAAATCTGCATTACTTCAAACAGCGAAACTATGGAGGTGTCTTCATCTTAAATGCTATACATTGCATATTGTTTCAATAGATGGCGCTATTAGTTTGCTGTCATACTGTGTAAGTAGGCTCTAGTTTTATGCTAGGCTCTAGATTATGCTAAGATGGTTGAAGTGCTGTATATCCCCATCAATAGCAATGATGATGTTGTAATCAACAAAATTTGCATAAACTAATACGAAATAAAAATAATGTTTGTAACATTTATTTTGATTGATTCGGTTTATAAAAAAATAAATATATATATATATATATATATATATATATATATATATATATATATATATATATATATATATATATATATATATATATATATATATATATATATAAAGCAACATCTAATACTACTGCTGATACGTATTCAAGTCTAAGCTTTTTGGTCATCGGATCGAGTGCGTCTTCGTCCTGAAGTCGTACTTGAAATCGTCTGGTTGGTCCTCAGTGACCGGTTTGACGTCGTCGGCTACGAGCTGGTACCCTCCTCGATGGTTCCAGCCGGTGGACAGCAGCGCGCCTGGTCCTGCGGCGATGGGAAGGTGCACAGCCTGAACCCGAACAAGAATGAATAAAATTAGTATTAAGAGGAATATTACGATATATTTTACTCCGCCTGGCGGAAGTTAGGAAATTTTTTATGTATCAGGGTTGTTCAAGAAATAAACAAACATTTTTATCATGTTTAGTTAGTATTCTTCGTAAGAATATAGGTGTTGTTCTTAAAGTTCGTGCTGAATTGATCGAAATAATTGGTATTTTGAAGAGTCTAAGACCGGTGAATGGAGAGGGTGGAGTAGAACGTCTCATTTAACGTTTTTCAAATAGCCTTTGGGGATATTCATGTCGTTTTTAGTTCAATGCTCTGTTCAATTTTATCAATTGTTGTAGGTTTCTATTACCAGTAATCGTTTCGTTGAGAACTGGTCTGGGTCTAACTATGATTCTTTGATAGTAATAGATCCACTTTTCATCACCTTTCACAACTCGATGGAAAAAAACATTTTCTTTTCTTTTTTCTTTCAATTCATATGCAACTCCTTCCATCTGAATCTTTCGCAATGCTTATAAATGTTCGGAAATTATAAACTGAGTAATATTCAATGCTTCTGCTAATTGTTTCAACGTATGAATTGAGTCTTCATCCAATAATGGTTGCAAATCTGAATCTTCAAATTTTTTCGGTTGTCCTGGACACTCCTTGTATTTTATATCAAAATAACCATATTTAAATCATTTAAACCATCGTTAACAAATTTTTCGTGTTAGAGCATGTTCACAATAAGCTTCAACCAACAACTGATTAACCAAGACATCTATTAATTATTTATGTTTAATAAAATACTTGTTCGTTAAAAGTTCCAGTTTATTGTATTAATTCACGTTTCGCATACCCATTTTGCTAGCACTTCGTCAGAAGAAACTGACGTGATGAATTTCCATCAAGTAGAAGCCAGCACAATCCAAAAGATAATTATTTATAACATATAAAGTGTTATCAAATAAGAGCTATATATTTTTAATTAGGAATGAAACAAAACTGTTAAGATATTAAGGTTATTTTTTTTAATTTTTAATATTGGTTCATGGCATTTTTATTTAAAAACAATTTCGTGTAAATTCTATTCTAGAATACCAATGTTTAGTATATCACTTTGACCCATAAATCGGCATTTATTTCACCAATGACGCGAATAATGTTGGTTTTAAGATCAATGAGTGTTTGTGGTATATTGGTGTAAACCAATGATTTCATACAACCCCACAGAAAATAGTCTAATGGAGTTATATCGCATGATCTTGACCAGGTATAGTGCGATTCAAGATATACCGTTGACCGAATGGCTGCAATAAACTGTTAACAACCCCTGCCGTAACGGAACCCGGCAAAGTTGCAAAAAACGTAAACAGGGCCGGGCCTAATAAAATAACAGGTAAAAAGATAAAATTAATTTTATATCTGGTTTAGTAGTTTCGAAATATTTTAGTTTAGTTCGCATTCTTTTCTTTAACAGTGCAGTTCTACAATTTCGATCGTATTTTTATTATTCTAAATGTGCTAGAAATGTGGCGTTCTTCGTAAGATAATGATCATTGTGTCTCCGGTAGTGCCAATTTTAAAAGAAAACATTTATGGTCCGATGCTAAGCAAATTGTTAAAAATGTGTATGTTTCTTTATTGAATAGGGGGCTTAATGTAAATGCAGTCGCAGTAGAAACGTCTTCATTAACGAAAGAGTTGTTGTCTATAGTTATCTATAGTTGTCTATAGTTATGTCTATAGTTGTCTATAGTCTATATTGTGAGCAAGTCAATTAAAGCCAAAAAAGTTCGTAGTGATTCTGGTAAAAGCAAATGTATTGACGAAAGCAACAAAGACTTAATTCGAAGCAGCATTTATGCTATGAATGAAAAGCAAACTGTACCTGCATTGCATTCATTGCAACAGCGAATAAGGAGAGATAAAACCGATTCTTCGGAAAATATTAGGAAAGCGTAAATGTAACGGATAATGCTACTTATCATAACCGTCAAAAACATTTCCTAATGCAAATAACACTATAGAACATACGGTTTTACGCCTTCCCCCGTATTACTGTATTTTTAATCCAATTAAGCATACGTGACATCCGGTAAAATCCAATGTTAAAGCAGAAAACATTTATCCGACTCTAAGTGCAAGTGCTGCAACATTAATTAGGAAGGTTGTAGATATTATTCCCATAGAAAGTTGGATAAATTCGATTAACCATGTTATTAAATTAAAGGAATCCTATGTATCATTTACTAATATTATAGAACCACTTATTATTAATGTAGATGAAAGTGATAGTGAGAGTGAAACCGAATTAAATGTATAATAAATTTATGTTAATAATAATTATTGGACTAATAGATAAATTTATTTATTTTTATTGTACTAATAAATTAAAAATACACAAAGCAATAAACAATGCTTTAGTCATACATAATAATAATAATATAAAGTTCAACCACTCCAACTCTGGCGCCTTTGAAGAGACTAGGAATATTTTTATTGAAATTTATTGGGGCAATTAATATTTTGCCGAAAGGCATCGAAATATCTTGAACCAGACTATAACATCGGTATTTCTTGAGATTAAACGGTTATTGAATTTTTCTCTCAATAAATTGATTGTGTCATGAGATGTATGACATATTGAAACCACCAGAAAAAATCAGTAATCATGTTTCTGTAGCGTTCTCCATTGACAGTAACTGCATTTCCATTTTCATTTTCAAACAAATCCAGTTCAATTACACCTCCAGACCATCAACAATCCGAGACTATTAATTTTTGTTGATATAAGGTATGTTTCAAGAACAGCATGTGGGTTTTCTTCACTTCAAAGGCGACGATTTTGGTTATTTACGAAGTCATTTAACCAAAACTGAGTCTCACCGCTGAAGATGATTTGTTTCATGAAATGATGGATCTGTCTTAAGCTGCTGTAAAGTTCAATCTGCAAAATTTCTACGCAACAAATGATCATTTGATTTCAGTTCTTGGGTTAACTGAATTTTATACGCTTTGAGATGCAAATTTTTATGAAGAATATTTCATGTGGTGCCATAAGAAAGTCCGAGTTCTTGAAAACGACTTGTAATTGATTGTTCTCGATTTTCGTTTACATTTTGGTTCACAATGTCGATGTTTTCAGCAATACGTTTAAGTTTTTAATGGGTAGGATTCTTAGCATCACAGACACTACCATTTGATTCGAATTTTTGAATTAAATTACGAATAGTAAGCTCTCTAGGTCGATTATATTGCCCATATATTTTCGACAAGGTGAGAAACTTTCAATAGATTCAAAATAGATTCTCAAATAGATTCATTATTTTTGTAATACAATTGAACAATTTGAATACTTTATACAGAGTGTTAGGTAAACATGCGACAAAAATTAAAGGGGTTATTCCTTGACTTATTCTAAGAATATTTTGTTGTATGATGATTTTTGAAAAACCCATTTGTTTCGAAGATACAGGGTGAACAAAATTTACGACATTAACAACATTTTATTATCAAAAAGTACATGTAAAGTTGCTCAATCTACAATAAATGTTCGAATTGACTTCCTCCAGCCTTGATACAAGCATTCAATCTTCTCGTCATTGACTGCCGAAATCTTTCAAACACACCAGGATCGTTTCTAATTGAGTTCCTCCCAGCAATTATCCGATTTCGCAAATCATCCAAATTCTTCAATGGAGTAGCGTAAGCTAATGACTTCAGATATCCCCAGAAAAAATAATCCAGGGGGTTTAAGTCCGGGGATCGAGCAGACCATGCGTGTGGCTCACTTCGACCAATCCAGCGATATCCGTATGTTGCTGTTAAAAAACCACGAGCAACCAAACTGAAATGTGGTGCTGCACCAACGTGCATAAACCACATGTTATGCCTTGTTGCTAATGGTACATCTTCCAGAAATTCAGGCAAAGTTCCTTCCAAAAAGTTGCGATACACCTCGCCAGTAAGTCTTTGTGATAGAAATACCGGTCCAATTAGATAGTCACCTACAATTCCAACCCAAATATTCAACGAGAACTGATGTTGACAACTATCTTCGTATACCTCATACGGATTTTCATCTGCCCACACATGGTTATTATGAAAATTCCTATTTGCGTTTCTTGCGAAAGTGGCTTCATCGGTGAAAAGAATTTGTATCAGGAATAGAGGGATCCGAAGTAAAGTTTGCAATATCCATTGACATAATGCAATACGTGGAGAAAAATCAACAGGTGGTAGTGCCTGAACGCGTTGAATGTGGTATGGATACAACAAATTGCCATTAAAAATTTTCCAAACTGTCCGGTGACTCACATTCAAAGTATTTAAAATTTTTCGCGTAGAACTACCAGGCTCTTCCGCTATCATGTCCAGCATATTCTGTTCCAATTGTACCGTTCTTACAGTCAGTGATCTTCCTGAGTCTTCAGTTCATTTCAATGTGCCTGTTTCACGAAGACGTCGATGAATGTTTTCGAAGATTTTTCGGTCAGGGACATTACAGGCTGGAAGTCCCGGACATTACGGGATGGCAAGTCCATACATGAAGTGCATGTCAGTCATCTCGGCGTTTGTATACATTATGATAGAGGACTTCACTCACTATTTAAGACACGTCAAACAGCCAAACGTCACTCAATCTATGTAAACAAATGCGACCGATGAAATCCACTTACTAGATAAAACAGCCGTTCCCAGTGATCGAGATCGAAAAAAATTTTTTTTTACTTGATAAACGCATTGACGTACACCCTACTTTTATTTGCATTAATGATTTCAACAAATATCGAATATGATTTTTCGCAAATTTTGTTCGCCCTGTATCTTCGAAACAAAGGGGTTTTTCAAAAATCATCATAGGACAAAATATTCTTAGAATAGGACAAGGAATAACCCCTTGTATTTTTGCCGCATGTTTACCTAACACCCTGTATATTAGCGCAATAATACGATATGTATTATGTAATACTAAAAATAAATGTCAATTTTGGCGGAAATAAGAAAAAAAAGGCTGTTATGACATTTTACAAAACTATATAGTATTAATTTGATAACTCTAGTTTACACGGTGTTAATATCCCAGCTGAAAGTTGTTAATTATTGTTTATTTAGGTAAGAGTTACCTAGAAAACATAATAAAATATTCTGTTACGTCTACTTTTAGAAATATTCGCCTTTTTTATAGTTATTTGGATCGGTTTGTCTTATAATAGACGAACAGTAATCTCTTAACATGTTTTCATGTTTCGTTCTTTGAAAACGTTTTTTGAAAACTGAAATCTTGGTGAAAACGTTCGCCTTGTTCGTCACTCCCACTTCCTAAGTTTTCAAGAAAAAAACTGAAATGAGAGTACAGGAAATCAATCTTCTATAACAGGTTCACTCAATTTTTCAATAAATCAGCAACAATATCTCTATTATTTTTCACTTTTTTTATCTCCCAAAAAAAAACAACCATTTTGAATCACTTCCAAGCAGCTTTTTCATTAACAGATAAAGTTTTTTTTTATAAGATCATTTAATTCAGCTTGGTTAATTAAAGTGGAGTATTTTCTTGAAGAAAGAAATTGTCAGAATCTCTAGAAATTATCTCGAATTACCGGGACAAATTGGATATGGAAAATCCTTCGAATACTCGCTTTGTTTTTTGTATTATATCCCACTGTTTTTGTAATACAAAAGTAACAGTCATTTTCATGATTAGTAGGTACTCTCCACAACATTGGTGAACCAAATGGAACGTATACGTTATTTCCTGATGACCACTGGAGTAAAACTATTCTACCGCTTTCACAAAACACATTAGACACCCACTTTTTATCTTGGTTCGCAAAAGGAAATCCAATATAATGAAGACATGCACTTTATAACGAATTTACAATGGGTCTTCTTTGAAAATATAAACTGTCCACAAACCTAGTAAAAAAAATTAGAACTTTATTTATACTTTCCATTCGACATTTTAATTCATTTTGAAACAATATATTTTTTATATATTTGAATTGAGGTATATTTGAATCGAATAAATAAATATTAAACTAAAGGTAGTTGAAACAAATGATTCGTCTGTAGAAAAAAAATATTTCTGCTAACATTTTTAGGTTTAAAGAAGATAGATCAACATATTTATTTACATTTCTTTCGGGTTATATAAAAAAGTTAAAATTTGTAAATTAGTGTAATCTTTAATTAAAATTTTTTGTAAAACCCCTGTACAGACGTTAAAATTTTAACGTTAGGCTAGTTTGGTACTACGCGGGATTATTTTATAGGTCAAACTCTTATTAATGATGGGAGGGTCACTGAAGAAAGATTCCTCGCCTATTATAAATGGTGTTTTAAGATTCAGGTAACCGAGTGGTTGTCGACAAAGATTATCTGAAGCCACTTTTGTTTCCCACATTTTTACAAATTATTCTTTCGATAAGTATCCGCAAATTTTTTTTTAATAATATTACTAGATTATTTTATCTTGTAAGAATTTTGTTTTTAAAAACGAAATTCTTATTTTACAAGATTGAGAATAAGTCTTTTTTTCTTTATTTGGGTTTTTCGCCACGAAAACTCAAAAAATATAAAAAATATCTGTTCCTATATAAATAAAGAATCACTGGGTAAAAACAAAAAACTTTTAACTTTAACGTTTCGGGAAGTATTCTCCCATTTTCAAAATGAATCTACAAATAAATTATATTAATTTCTATAAATTCTGAAAAGCTTTTCAGTATTTTCAGAATTTCTATAAATTCTGAAAAGTGTAATGTAAGTTTCATTGACAAACACAAAAAATATATTTACTTCCTATCTTTTCAGAATTTATAGAAATTAATATAATTGATTTTTGGATTCGTTTTGAAAACGGCAGAAAAATACTTCCCGAAACGTTAAAGTTAAAGGTTTGTATATATTTTTAGAACATTTTTATATTTTTAAAATTTTGTTCGTTATGCAAGTTTATTACAAAAAAGAATCACTGAGAAATTTGTCTCCGTTTGGTTTTTTGTTTTTACCCAGTGATTCTTTATTTACATAAGAACAGATATTTTTGATATTTTTTGAGTTTTAGATCATGCCGAAAAACCTAAATAAAAAAAAATATATGAACACGCCACAATCATTCAGACATTACTTAAGTATATGAACGATTTTAATTTGGAACATATCTGACTTAGATACAAATCTAAATATTCAATGTATAACAGAATATAACATTATTATTTTGTAGAGTGTTAATTGGGTAAAAATGAATTACATTAAAGATATGCCAGTACAAAAAGATGATAAAATTTTCTGTAGGTGAAAGTGTGAGATTAAGTGTGAGCATAATTTATTTCAACGCAAAATTACTAGACTCGATAAGAAACCTCAAATTTTATTACGGTGTTGTCAGGTCTGGTTTCAAGAAGACCCAGAACGATTTACTAGAGGTATATGACACAAGAACTACAGAACGTTCGGATGAACACAATAAACTTTTTATTATTTTAGTGTGAAACACCAAACCCAAAGAGATTTACCATTAAATCTTACTACTAACCATGTTAGCATAATGATTCAATCTAACCATGATTCAATCTCAGATTGAATAATTTCCTGATGATGCTAACATGGTTTGCAAAACGTACGAAAAAGTTAAAAACAAGTAATTTCTTACTAAGTGGTAATACTT
Source organism: Cosmopolites sordidus (assembly GCA_031761425.1). NCBI lineage: Eukaryota > Metazoa > Arthropoda > Insecta > Coleoptera > Curculionidae > Cosmopolites > Cosmopolites sordidus. The sequence goes on along the minus strand of JARFXV010000194.1, from coordinate 200,053 downwards.
TTTACTTCGATAGTGGTATTGCATTCTATGTGCACGTACAAGGGTCGTTCGAAAAGTTCTTTGCCTTGTTAGCATCATCAGAGATTATTCAATCTAATTAATTCAATTATATCATAGTGAAATACGCTTTGTGTTTATTTTTTCTATATATCTTTTCGGTATAGCAAAACCGAAGTATTATCTATTTCGCACGTGTAAAGTTTACATTGTCTGTCAGACAACAAGTCAGCTGGTTATACTTCATCATCATCCTATTTATTCATTCAGGTATCTCCGAACGTAGGTCTCTTCCAGTTTTTCCATCTTCGTTTGTCCTATGTTGTTTTTTTTTCCATGTCAATCCTCCATGTCTCTTTATGCCATCCACCCATCTCATTTGTTGTCGTCCTCTGTTCCTTTGACCTTCATATGAGTGCTAGTTTTGGATGACAAGGTTCCATCTATTGTCTGAGAACCTTTGGTTCTGTCCTGCGAATTTCCATTTAAGTTTGGCAGCTTGTTCTACTATGTCTATAATTTAGATCCTTTGTCGTATCCACGTATTTTTTTGTGGTTTTGTAGAGTTATGTTCAGCATTTCTCGCTCCATAGATCTTTATGTCTTTGTCACTTTGTCAAAGTTGGACTTAGTGAAGATCCCTGAGTTAAATATTTTGGTTTTATGTTCAACTGAACCTCTTCTGTAACACTAAAACCGTTTCGCTAACCATGTTAGCGTCATCAGGGATCAATCAAATTCAATCTAATTGGTTCAATTAGATTTTAGATTTAATCTAATTGATTCAGAAGAATCTGAAGAATTTTTCTTCTATTACAGTTAAAGGATTTTCTTGTGATTTATACCGTTGGAAAGATATTTAATAATACCGTTAGTTGCCTTTTATCAACTTTACTACAAATTGTCTTGCTCGAATCGATAAATCTTGATCTGATGAAACCAATCTTAGCATTGTTGTCAACGTCATTGAATTTCATCATTGACAATATGGTGATAGCTGGTCTATAAACTCACTAAAGCGCAACTTCCAGAAACAAGTACACCAATAATAACGTGTAATTTAAAGCAGTTAGTTATTTATCATCCGCCCTGTAGATGAAAACGGGTATTTAATTCTCATTAACAAGAGAAAATTATTGATTTATGCTTGGTGAATGGTACTTTTGTTACAGAAGTTCCGGCAAAATACGCAGAAACAGCACAAGAAAAATTTCTATTTTAATTATAAATTGTTCGATTACCATCGTTCGAAGAGTTGTCGGTTTAACACAGAGATGGCGCAAGCATCACCAAATAACTACGATATTTGTCACGTAGAATTGTTAGATGGAGTGCTTTGAAATTTCAGATGTGTTTGTAAACTTCTATAAAACATATTTAAAGGAAAATTAATCTACTCATCGAGATCATTCGGTTTATCAGCTCTAGATTTCTCTTTTTAGGATTGCTTTAAAAATACAGTGCTTAATACTTAATATTTAGGATAATTTACAGATATCCGTGTGAATAAAATAAATAACACATTAATATTCGGTTGATTCACAACTTTATCTGGTTTTTGGCGCTAGATGGCATTGTATAGCAAAACCGAAGTATTATTTATTTCGCAAGTGTAAAGTTTACATTGTCTGTCAGACAACAAGTCAGCTGGTTATACTTCATCATCATCCTATTTATTCATTCAGGTATCTCCGAACGTAGGTCTCTTCCAGTTTTTCCATCTTCGTTTGTCCTATGTTGTTTTTTTCCATGTCAATTCTCCATGTCTCTTTATGCCATCCACCCATCTCATTTGTTGTCGTCCTCTGTTCCTTTGACCTTCATATGAGTGCTAGTTTTGGATGACAAGGTTCCATCTATTGTCTGAGAACCTTTGGTTCTGTCCTGCGAATTTCCATTTAAGTTTGGCAGCTTGTTCTACTATGTCTATAATTTAGATCCTTTGTAGGTCTCCTCCAGTTCTTTCCATCGTCCTCTGTTTCTTTAACCGTCATATGGGTGCCAGTTTTGCATGACATGTTTCTGCCTACTGTCTGAGAACCTGTGGTAGTGTCCTGTGAATTTCCATTTAAGTTTGGCAGCATGTCCTACTATGTTTATAACTTTGGTCCTTTGTCGTATCCACGTATTTTTTTTGTGGTATTGTAGAGTTATATTCAGCATTCTTCGCTCCATAGCTCTATAAGTCTTCGTCACTTGTCAAGATTGGACCTAGTGAAGGTCTATAAGTTCAATATTTTCAACCCAACTTCCCGTCGGATGGCGTATTTATGCAGTGTGACATTTTCAGCCGTCAGCTTTTTTTTAAATGCTCTTTTTAACTTCATCAAGAGTCACGCTGAGGTATTTGGCATTGGCATACGGAATGGTTATACCTGGATATTTATATCTGGAGGAAGCTGCTCTGTTATTTTCTTGTTAGTAAAGTTGACATGTGTATATTTCAGATACTTCGTTGAGCTTGATTTTCTATTTTTTTTTGGTCGAATTTACAATTTCATCGCTTGCTGATGGTAGTTTTATAGTTGATGTTTCTATGTTTTGGTTCACTGTTAGTAGAACAGTATCGTCAGCAAATGTAGGTATTGCAGTGTCTTTCAGAGCTGGTAGATCGATAGTATAAAATAGATAAAGTACGTGCCCCAGAACGCTTCCTTGAGGAACTCTCGGTCGTATTTCTTTCAAGTCAGAGTATTCGTCTTCTTTGTTTTATTCTGAAAAGTCCGATATATATGATGTGAGTATCTCTACATATTCTTTAGGCAACAATTTGTTTAATTTGTATATTAGGTTTTAACAGCAGCTTTTCAAATAACTTTGAGGTAATTGGCAACAATAAAATAGGCCTACAGGATTTGATATCGTTGGGTGGTTTGTCTGGTTTTGGTATCATGATTATTTCGGCTACTTTCCAGCTTGTGGGGATATGCCTCAGTCGGAAGACTGCATTGAACAGGTATGTGAGCAGAAGTATGCCTTTTCTGAGCAGCTGTTTTAGTATTTCACCTGTGATTAAATGAAACCCAGGTGCTTTTTTGGAATTTAAATTAATCTTTATTTCTTTGCTTACTTCTTTTGGAGTAATTGAAGCATTATTTTCAGTTCTTAGGTTGTCTATTGCTTCCAGGCGTGTATCTTCGTTGATTTTGTTAGGAGTAAATATATCCACCAGATGCTCTGCAAATACTTCCGCTTTTTCTTTATTGTCACGTGCCCATGGTCTCATCTGTTTTCTGATCGGTGGGGTTGAGGTTATAGGTATTTTGATCTTATTTGTTGCTTTTCATAACGAGTAGTCAGTTTCCTGAGCCGCCGCTGGATTTTTGTAGATATATACTGACCGATTTTTCTTTGTATTTCTCTGCAAAGTTTTTGGGTTATGTAATTTAAAATGTTTTTGTCTTTTTCTTCTAGTTTTTCTTTTTTCTTTGACAATTTCTCTGATTTCTATAGGATAGTTAATTCCTTTAGTTACATGAGTAATTTCTTTTGTGTAAAAATTCAACTACCTCTGGTTGCTATTAGATCTATAAAGCAAACCTTAATAGTAAGTTTGATGAGGCTGAAACCCTTGATTAATAACGTCATCTCTTAGCAAAATAGGCATTATTAACGGAAACACTTATTATTATTTATTATTTATTCTAATATATTTAAAATCGATTAAACCGAAGAGTAAATAGAGAAGAACTTCAATCGCGTCCGCCTTATCTGGACAAACACGATACATTTTCGGAATTTCGTTATCGTCGAATCAAAATTTTTCGGTTAGTTAATGGCCAGCCGATGGTTTCTCACACGCGGTCGTTTTTGGAGTCCGCCCACACGCCCTTTTCGAGGGTTCAACGTCCGCCCAATTAAAATCTCATCTCAAACAAACCACTCGTTTTACGATCGATTTAGGCTAAATATATGCAAGGGCCGTATCAACGCGCTCGGGCTCTTCTTTCCACGAATTCCTCGAGCGCAGCGCTCGAATAGATTTTGATGGACTGGATGGTGATCACGATCACGATAATTTTCAACGATTTTACTCATCATTTGGTTGGTTTGGTAATTAAATATGTGAACATTTTCATTTTCAAGTAAACGGCCAATTTTTACGCTAGGCATTGGACAAAAACTGATAGGAATAATTTTAGAAATATTGGGGGGTGTTCTTTTGTTGATTATCACTATAAAAAATGAATTTGCAATAGACAGTTTTGATAGACAGGATGGCGTAAAAGAAGTTTATCCATTTTTAATCAATATATCTTATTTTTTATTGGTGTTTCGGTTAATAATGTCGATATTGTTAAGAGATGGTTTTACTAATACAGTTGTTGGTATAGACTAATGACGTCTATGGCGTTTTGAAGGTTGAACATGCCCCATCAAAAGCCAGTGCATTATTAATTGTAGGGATGTGACATTAAATGAAAAAAATCGATTAATTAATAATCGCTACTTATAAATAGATTTTTTTAGAGAAAATAATCTAATCTTCAGAAAATTCGATTTTTAAAGAAAATCTGGACACTTTTCTATATAATAATAAAACCAAACTAAGTGCTCGTAAGACGAATAAGGGTATTAAGAACGAATATGGGTATATATAACTGAGTATCTATCTATGATAAGATTTTCCCAGGACAAAGAAGTATTCACTTTTGCAGGATAACTTAGGAAAAGCTACCTAAGTAGTTCTTCCATACAGCGAGAGAATCTGCTTTAAGACTTGATAACGGGGCCGCAATATAAAGGTCTAATTTTGTATTTTCGGCTCTTGACGTGTTAGCTGCTGGTGAGCCTGCCATATATCTTGTTCATTGACAGCCGCTGCTGATGAAGGACATGGTTCAGAACTGGCCGCATGAGCTGGCAGATTTGGAGCATCATTTCGTTTTCGGTGTTCGAAGATTTGTTTATATAATTTTTATTAGTTTCAACAAGGCTAACGCCTGATCCAAATGCATCTTTTTGAATCTAGGATTCCAAAACATTGCAACCGAGAAAAGGTGCATTATTTGCAAAGAATTTTTTAATTGATTTGCGAAACCTCCCGTTGGAGTTATTGTGTCTAACAGAGTTCACAAACATTTGATAAAGGGGTATTGCTTTACTAGCTGTAAAATATTTTTCCGCATTCATTTCCTCGGCGACTTTTTAAAAGGCTTTAATTTGTTTTTCAATGTCTTTTAGCACAACAATATCGTTACCTTGAAGTATTTGAGGTGCATTTGGATGATGTATCAAAATAAATCCTATAGTGCTACTCATCAACATGAATCTTTCAACCATATATAATTGCGAGTTTCACCTTGTGGACACGTCCCCTGTCAAATGCGTCCCTCGGAAACATATTGACGCATTTGTGCTTGTTGCAGTTCTTCATCGCCGACCCCACTCTGGTGGAACCAAGTCACTTCATATTTAGAGTTTATGAGATCTGTAATGGTTTTATGGCACGGAACTTTGTACAAAGGAGCCACGGTCTTCAACAACGTTTTGAAACCTACTCCTTCTACCACCTTATAGGAGAGACTGTCCCGGCATATCATTTCTGCTATGTTTTGAGTTATTTTTCTTATTTTTGTTTCCATCTGAGTCATATTCTAAAATCTTCGAAAGAGAAGTTTCAATCCCTGATCTGGCACGCTTCGGCGTTGAAGTTACAGCGATTTTTGTCGCTGATGAAAATGTTATCATTGCATCAAGGGTCTGCCCGGGTTTGATGGTTGCCTATGTATAATCCTCATGGAAGTTCTACGGCAACAAAGATAATAATATTTTTAATACCTTATAATATACACTACCTATGACAACTTTATATTTTCAAAGTTATAAAAGATACGAATAATGTATCCACGAGCGGGATTTCAATCCGCGACTTGCGATAACCAGCTGCATGCTCTTCCAACTGAGGTATCGTAGGTTCTACCGGTCATGGCGAAATTTCTGTATCCCTTCTCATTTTTTTTTTAACCGCTTGAGTGGCGCTATTTGCTATTTACCTACATATTACATTATATATTTACCATCAAACTTTATATTAATAAAATATAATTTAACTAAAAACAAAACAACAAAAAAAGTTTCTAAGAATCGAACTCGCAACAGTTGACATTTGACTGACCTCTAACGATTACTCCACAGTGGACACCTAAACTGTTAGTGAAATTGAATACCATATGAAGCTGATACTCGTGGTAATGCTGTTTATCAGGAACAAAATAAACAATGAAATGAAACACAAATCAATCAAACACAATTGTTAAATGTAATAATTTTTCCTACTGTGTCATTATTATTTTTCAATACAAAATACTTCCGTCAGCCATTTTTGGGAGTTTTACCGCTAAAAGGCATTAAACTTGAAGAGATTTACCACTAAACACCAAATCACTTTTTTTGAACTGCTCGACGCACGTTTCGCCAACCATGTTAGCATCATTAGGAGATTATTTAATCTAATTCTAAAACTACACTATGTTTTATTTATATGAAAGCCTTACATTAATAATTGAAAAAGGTGACTGAACGGGATAGGTCGTTTATCTCAGTTCGTGATTTTCTTACATTTTTCTATTTGAATGCGTTCATATGCATCCAAATATTATTATTAACACTTTTAATTAGCCTTAAATTACTAATATCTATATTGTGGTCGTGTTTGACTATATTGGGGTCGTGTTGGGTAACATAAGATTTTTCATTTCTCCCATATCTAATGTGGGCAATGTGTTCTTTATATGTTATTAATATGGATCTTTTTGTTTGCCCAATATACCTTCGATCACAGTCTTGACAACTAATTTCGTAAATCCCCGACTTTTCATGTTGCTCTACTTTATTCTTTGGATTACCCAGAACTTCTTTTAATTTATTATATGGTTTGTACACAACCTTAATGTCCACTTTTTTGAAAGTTTTGCCCAGCCCTCTTGTTAACTGGGCATCAAATGGTATTACCATTTCTTTGTGTTCTGATCCTTTTGAAAAGTAGAAGATACTTTCAATAATTTTCTGAACTTATGTTTTTTAATTAATTTATCTACAATGTTCTTATTAAAACCATTCACTTCAGATATCTCTCTAATTAATTTTAATTCTTTGTTATAATTATCTTTATTTAAAGGAAAATTAATTATTCTATTTACCATAAAATTTAAACTAGCCATCTTATTTTGGAAGCTATGATTTGAATCGTTAGGAATGTATCTCGAAGTGGTGGTGTTTTTTTCTGAAAATATCAAAATCTAACCTATTTTTATTGTTTCTACTGATTAAAACATCCAGAAATAGTAAATTATCGTTGTTTTCGAGTTCATGCGTGAATATTATATTTTGGGATTTAGATTGAAATCTTGTAACAGCCTTATTTCTCCTTCTCTAAAAAGCAAACTACACGTTTCTAATCCAAAAGTGTCAAGATTGTATGCTCTACCAAAAATTCATAAACCAGAAAAATCAATGAGATCAATTGTATCAGCCATTGATTCTCTAACATACAACTTGGCAAAGTGGTTAACAAAGGAATTTGACAATCTACCGAACCTGGTATACCTTCCTGTTCTATGATAAACTCAACCAAATTCATAGAAAAGTCAAAAACACACATCTACAGGAAGGTGAAGATTTGGTTTCCTTTGACGTTTCATAGTTGTTACCTGAGGAAGTTACTAGAGTTAAACAGTTTTAATAACAAGATTGTTTCTGAGTACATCTCCTTAACAAAATTATGTATGAAGCAAAATTGTTTTCAACTTAATAACAGGGTTCATGTACAACAAGAAGGAACGGCAATGTGCAATCCTCTGTCACCGTTCTTAGCCAACTTATTTATGAGTAAATTTGAAACCGAGGTAAAAGATGAATTCAGTTACTTTCCGAAGGTATGGTTAAGATATGTGGATGACGTTTTTGCCATTTTCGATTCGAAAAATGAAAATTTAGATGATTTTATTAAGAACTTAAATAGTAAATCCCAAAATATAATATTCACGCATGAACTCGAAAACAACGATAGTTTACCATTTCTGGATGTTTTAGTCTGAAGAAACAATAAAAATAGGTTAGATTTTGATATGTTCTGAAAAAACACCACCACATCGAGATACATTCCTAACGATTCAAATCATAGCTTGCAAAATAGGATGGCTAGTTTAAATTTTATGGTAAATAGAATAATTAATTTGCCTTTAAATAAAGATATTTATAACAAAGAATTAAAATTAATTAGAGAGGTAACTGAAGTGAATGGTTATAATAAGAACATTGTAGATAAATTAATTCGAAAACATAAGTTCAGAAAATTATTGAAAGAATCTTCGACTTTTCAAAAGGATCAGAACACAAGAGGGCTAGGCATATACCATTTGATGCCCAGTTAACAAGAGGGCTGGGCAAAACTTTCAAAAAAGTGGATATTAAGGTTGTGTACAAATCATATAATAAATGAAGAGAAGTTCTGGGTAATACAAAGGATAAAGTAGAGCAACATAAAAAGTCGGGGATTTACGAAATTAGTTTGTCAAGACTGCGATCGAAGATATATTGGGCAAACAAAAAGATTCATATTGACAAGATATAAAGAACATATTGCCCACATTAGATATGGGAGAAATGAAAAATCTTGTTTTGTCCAACATGCAATCGAACACGACCACAATATAGATATTAATAATTTAAGACTAATTAAAAGTGTTAATAATAACAGGGCTTTGGATGCATATGAAAGCATACAAATAGAAAAATGTAAGAAAATCATGAACCGAGATAAAGAACCTAACCCGTTCAGTCAACTTTTTGAATTATTAATGTAAGACTTAGTAAACCTCACGGTTCGTGATTTTTACATGCTTCGTTAGGAAGGGTTTTTCATATAAATAGAACATAGTATAGTTTTAGAATTAGATTAAATCATCTCCTGATGATAACACAATTAGCGAAACGTGCGTCGAGCAGTTCAAAAAAAGTGATTTGGTGTTTAGTGGTAAATCTTTTCAAGTTTAGTGTTTCACACCAAAGGTTCCATTAGAAGAATTGTTAAAAGACATGTTTAATGTTCATCAATCATCTCTTTTCAATAAAGAGAATCAAAAATAAAGCTGTTTGAAATGACGGAATAAAAATGTTTTCTAGTCTGTAGCACTTTACCGATGGTACCTACCCCTACCTATTTCAAACATATACATACAGATGGCGTCCTTCGATCAATTCCCGTTCCCGTTCAGTGAACGGAAACAAACTTCTTCCATCAGACGCATAGATGGCGCGGTTTAGAAAAATCGATTAAAATGTACATTTTACATAATCGATTTTTTTTATTTAAAAAATCGATTAATTATCACGATTATTTTTTACATCCCTAATTAATTGTTATTGTGTAAAAACACAGTTTTTCATAGCTTTGAATATGTCGAATTATGTACCAGAAAAAGACACCAAATACACAGCAAAGTCTTCATTCCATGTATATTTCGGCACTGGATGTGATGTTGAAGACCGGGTCTGGCGCTTTGGGTTGTCAAAAAATATCCACATTTCATCTCCTGTCATAAGTCGATGTAAAAAAACTTTTTTTTATGTCTGGCAAACTAAATTTCACATGTATTTTTTCACCTTTCAATGAATCCTTCCTTCAGTTTATATGGAATCCATTTTCCTGCCTTCTGGATCTTTCCCAATGCATGTAGACGTCAGGAAATGGCGGATTGAGCAACATTCAATGCTTACAAGATTTTTGAATTAGAGCATGTTCACCATAATCTTCAACCAATAATCGATATCTTTCAGCAGCCGTTTTCTTCAAGGAGGTTCTTAAACTTTCTCGCAAAACGTCTTTTTCTGGTACATAATTCCACCTATTCAAAGCTATGAAAAACACCTATTATAAAATTTTGCATTTTTGAATTTTCTTTTAAGTAAGAAACAAAATAACCTGAATTTAATTAATTGCTCTATATTTGTTTTTCTATAAACTACACGCTTATCTGCGTCTGCGTTTTAGTGCGTTTTTAGTGCGACAACCAAATTAGCTGCCATCCATGCGACAACCATCAATAGTTGCAGGTTTATCGGCATAGACCAGAGACTTCAGAACTCCAAAGAAAATATTCTAAAGGCGTTAAATTATATGACCTTGGTGGCCAATTAACAGCTCCTTTATAGGAAGTTCGGGCATACTAAAAAATCGCCGTTTATAAGGGTCACATGGCAGGACTACTTACTATGTCATATTGTTACTATGATTAGATCGGGAATATTATAAAACAACTTACTTTTGGGGCATACACTTGGCCATAATTTTTGAGTCTTCCTCCATAAGAAGCACCAAAAATATTACCAGCATCCACAGGTGGGAAAAACTCAGTTTTCACTTTAAAATTTCCAGAATAGAAGTCTGGCAACGGTGACGAAGACAAAGGAAATCTTTTGGCGTAGTAATCTTGTCCAGCAATATTAAGCGGTTTCTTGGAAATTCTACAAAAAATTATGCAACATGATATATATCATGAATATACAGCTCCAACCAAATAAAAATGTTTAAATAAAAGAGTGATTTACAGTGAATTATGATGGTTATTTGTCGATGATTCCTTTGATGATTCACTTACTTAGCCACATAATCTGAATAAGTGGATGGTGTGTCTGATAAAAAATTTTGATCAATGTTTACTGTAGGTTCACTGTCATCTATTTGAGTATTCTCTGGAAAAATACTTTTACTATCTGGTAGTATAATGTGAAGATCTTCCGAATCAGCATCATTATTTCTATAAAACAATAGGAATAATTTAATTTTGAAAAGTATGGATTTTTTGGAATAAGTTTAAGAAAATCCGGAAAATGTATCTAACTTTAATAAACTAATACTATTTCATTCGATTAATGTATAACTGGATAAAATCTAAACGAAAATTAAAAACGAATATTTTTAACAACACATCGGTCAATAAGTCCCCCGGTATAACAAATAAAACACCCTTTTATGCAAATTTCGACTTTATTCATCAATATATCATCGATGAAGAGCAACACAATCATTTCAACACTTTTCTAACAATTCTATACCTTTTTATTTAACGATTTCTCTTTGCTTTCAAAATATCTTTCAATTTCGGCAATTACCTCTCATTGCAGCGAAATTTCTTTCCGGGGAAGATTTTTTTGAGGTCTGAGAACAGGAAATAGTCACTGGAGGCCAGATCTGGAGCATACGGTGAATGAGATAGCAATTCGAAGTGCAATTTAGTCATCGTTACCAACGATTTGTGACTCGGTTCATTTTCTTGGTGAAACAACACTTTCTTTTGTTCATTTGGAGTTTTTTTTTTGCTATCTGGTCCTTCAAACGCACCAATAACGTAATTTAATATTCGTTATTGATGGTTTTATCTCTTTCAAGATAATAGATGAACAATATCCCGTGCGCATCCCATAATACAAAGGCCATAACCTTGCCTGCCGATAGTTGCGTTTTTGGTCGGCACTCAGCTGACTACAGATTTGATCCGATTGCCACATACTTCATGAAAAATTTTTTTGTAGTTCACTTAAACAGCTCGAAGATATTGCTCATCATCATCATATTTTAGTTTCATTCATTCAAAACATTTTGGCCCTTCAGGTTGAAAGAGAGTCTATCGAATGATGCCCAACCCATTCAAATTTTTCATTTTATTTCGGTTATTTGGTTCCCTTTATTTAGTTTAATTGATTGATCCAGGTATATACCGGGTTTCTCACGGTAGCCGTTCGTTAAAAGTTTTCATAGTTAGAAAAAACCTAGAATTCTGAATTTTTGGACTTCAGAGTTATTTAAGACCTATTTTGAACTGTTTCTTAAATACATCTATACCTATTTTCAACAGTTTTTTTTTATTAATTCATATTTTCTATTTTAATGTGATTTTTGGCAGAAACCGATACATCGCAGAAAGTCACTTTAATTAGGACATGAAAACAAAACAGGAACATAACAAAATTTAGAACGTAATAACAAATGAAAAATATAAAAACATTGTAATATAATTACAAAAAATAATAAATGAATGTAAAATTACAATAATTATTCTATATGACTGCCATTTTGGTTCACTGGATAACTGGATTCACACTGGATAACTCTGTCATATACTCCTCGCAAAACAGAACTCCGAATTTCGCCTGGACTTAGATTAGTGAACGCATCGTGATCGCGATTCAATAATTCCTAGCTTGTACAGATCTACAGTATTCTAGTTCTTTTATATGGCCCCAGAGGTGAAAATCCAAGGGCGTCAAATCGGGTGATTTGGGTGGCCAGTTCCAAGGTCCCTGTGGGAACCAATCCTCGAACATCAAGGTCAACTGCTGGTGTACAGCTATAGTGGAATGTGCTGGAGCATCATCCAGTTGATAATTGTTTGCTCTGTCACGTAGAGGTAGAACATTTAAGAAATCACTAATAAACCTTCTGAGTATCTCCAGATATCTAGCCCCATTCAATTTTTTATCATACACTTGATATGTTACTCGATTGTTCATAATTAAACAAAAAAACATTCAAACTAAAGTGCTCCCGGTGATTATGTTCCCTTATGATATGTGGATTGTCTTGTGCCTTGCCTGCTGAATTTTGATTTATCAGTCCACATAATCTTATGAAGAAATCTCGCATCTTCGATTATTTTTATGCACATGAACTCGCAAATTCGTCACGTCTTGCCTCAGCACCAAGACGTAATCCGTGCACAATTATCTCAGAAAAGGGATGTATTTTATGTTTTCTTAATATTCTGTGGATTGATGATCTTGAAATACCCAAATCCAGCGCTGCTGCTGGAGTTGAACTCCGTGGATAAGCTTGAAAATAAGCCAACACATTCACCTCGTTATCTTCATTATCTATTACGAGTTTTAGATTATTTCGTGTTGCCCTTATACTCCCAGTTGCCATATTCACCAATTTGTCCACATTCACCATGCGTATAAAACCAATTTAATAAATCAGTATTGGAATATTCTTCAATATTCTCCATTATAAACTGTACTTGAAAAAATTAACAAAATCATTAAAATTGTAAGTAGATACCTCATGAATATGTGAGCTGATACTGGTTTGACATAATATCAACATTGTTTCAATTTCTGCCAAAATCAAGGCTTACATATGGATTAACAAGAAAACCGTTGGAAATAAGTATAGGGAAATAAGTATCATTTTTAACTTCGAAAATAATGCCAAATGATCAAATTTTGGTCACCCTGTATGCGAAAAATTAATTATCAATGTGAATTTCGAAAGTATCATTCTTGTTCTTCCGTCTACCCCAGAAGCGCTTAGCACCAGTCGAAAATGGATAAAAAACGCAGTGTTGAAATTTTCCAAAAGGAAATCCAAAAATGAAATACTATACCGGGTGTTTCATTTAAAATAATTATCAATTCATTTTTAATTAAATAATAATTAATAATAATTATTAATTCATTTTAAAATAATGTCACTGGCGACTTCCAGGATAACCGAAAGTGCCATGATCTTAAAAATATTTCTCTGAAAACTCTGAAGTCCAAAAAGTTAGTATTCTAAGTTTTTTCTAACTACAAAAACTTCTAACGAACGGCTACCGTAAGAAGCCCGGTATATATTTGTCGACCGGGTCTAGCTGAGTGCCGCCCACATTGACATGCCTGTGATCATCTGTGTTGGTCATGGCTTTTATTTTCGTTAGGTTCATTCTGAGACCTTTGTTGACTGACACGTCGTGGAGCTTATCAAGCATTTTTTGAATATCTTCATGATTGTTTGATATTATTATGACATCGTCCACAAATTTCAGATGGTTTAAACGAGTGGCGGCTCGTGGGTTTTTAAAGTTGAAGGGCATAGAAGAAAATAGTGCTGCTGAAGTTTTTTTTTTGCTTTCTCCTTCCTCCGTTTTACTTTTCGTACTATTGAAACCCTATACAAGAGGTAAACCAGAAAAATGAGTTAAAGGAAATAAACTGAACGTAAATAAAATATGGTGTTTTGCTCTGAAAAATTGTTTGCTGTGATAAATGCTGGAGGGGCGGCGCCCCAACGTCCTCCCTCAAGAGCCGCCACTGGTTTAAACGTTTGCCATTTATATTCATTCCCATATCTTCCCAGTTTAGTTCTTTCAAAACGTCTTCTAAGGTCAACGTGAATAACTTAGGAGACTCTGTGTCACCTTGCCTTACCCCACTTATTGACCTTAATGGGTTTAGTATGAGTATCCATTTGTACTGTCATTTCAGATTTTCTGTTAATATTCTGTAGATTTATTCTGCGTTTGACACGGCTCACTTCTATTGCCCAGACCTCAATACTGTCAAAATCTTTTTCTTAATCCACAAATGCACAATAGAGGGGTTATATGCATTGGACTTCTCTATCAATATTTTAAAGGTCAGTAATGGTTTCTTTGTGCTGTACCCTCGTCGGAATCCAACTTGCTCAACTGGTTTGTAACTGGAGAAAAAAAAATCGACGATATTGCGTCATCCTGCCGAACAGCCCTATGTTAATTTTAAATATAACTAACATAAACCACGTTAGGTATAACAATGAGTATTATAGCTGCTATAATTGAAAAAAGATATGTAAAACGATCAAAATTTTATGTGTATCAATGTTGGTGGCCCTCATGACATATGGATGAGAATTTCTAAGAGTAAGAAATTTAGTCAATTGAAGTGAATGTTTTTAAAAGAAAATGGAGGTGTTTAAGGATAGAAAAACGGACGCTATAAAAATATTGGAAATTATTCTGGTAGGAAGCCAAATTAAATGCAGACAAAGAATTGAGTGAAAGATATTTTTTTACCAGAATCTTGTTAAGAATAAGACCCTCCTGAAAATAAGTAAAAATACGAAATCGCTTATAGTAGAAAACGGCATGCGATATGAATGACTTTATCAACAAATAATGACATAAAACACATCATTGAAAATCACGTCACATGAAGGAGACACTGCCCTTCAGATATCTTAATTTTTTTTTTTTTGTGATGACACTATAATTACCCAGTGATTCACGAGCAGGTAAAAGCAACAAGAACAAGATCGGTAAAAGCAGAGCTTTTTATACTCTCGTTAAGTTAATCTTTCATCGTAAATGTCTACTTCCTGACTTCACCAAACCCATTACTTTAAGTACGGGTTCGCGTGTAATAATCAGTCGATAGTCTGCTTCGAAACTTTGAGAAAAAATCGAGAAAATTATAGGAAATGAAAGCGGATATGTGTATATGTGTAAGAGAGTCTTAAAAACAATATTTTCGTTTTAAATGATTCAATATAACCCAACCGGTTGGGCATATGGTGTTTGGTATTTGCGTAACATTACGGAAGATATTTGGTTTTTCTGTTAAGTAATAATTTGGCAATTTGAAGTTGATACTCACCCGAAGCGATAGATCGCCAACGATAGTTGATATTGTAAGAAGAATATTGTAATCTGAAATTAAATCTTGCATAAAAATCATTTAAGACATATATTACAACAAGGTTTTATTCCCATTCAACAATGATTAATTGAAGTGTGAGACTAACATATAATAATTTTTTAGTGCGTCCGAAATTTAAATTCAAATAAACATCATCTCACTCATCATCACATCACTCAATAAGTTCGTAGGATGACTAATAAAACAATAACTTTCAGGCTTATAGTTATACATTGATTCTAATGCTTCTCTAACATGTTTGTAGAAACATTTTCTTTTTATATATCTATCTTTTATATATCTTGTAGAAAAAATTATCTTTGACCCAAAAATAGGCTACGATTTCGGCAATCACTTCTTCATTGGAGTCAAATTTCTTTCCTTGGACCTTTATTTTTATGTTTACAAACAGGTAGTTGTCATTGGGAGCCAGATCCGGAGAATACGGTGGATGGGGAAGCAATTCAAAGTGCAATTTATGCAATTTTACCATTGTTGCGAGCGACTTGGTAGACGATGCATTATTCTGATGAAAGAACATTTTTTTTCTTTATTTGGGGTAATTTTTTCGCAATTTCTTCCTTCAAGCGTACCAATAACGCCATATAATGTTATCTATTGATGGTTCGTCCTCTATAAAGATAATCAATGAACAAAATACATTGCGCATTCCAAAATACCAATGCCAAAACCTTACCAGCTGACATTAGCGGTTGTAGTCGCTTTGGGTGACTTTCGCCGATTGCTGTCCACTCAGCTCCCTTCCAATTTGACTGTGGAGTGTAGTGATGGATCCACGTTTCATCCATTGTCACATACCGCATGAAAAAATCCTTTTTATCACGCTGAAAACCTCCAAACAGAGCGCTGAATCGTCGACGCGTTGCTGTTTTTGATCGACTGTGAGCAAATACGGTATCCACACCAAACCGAGCTTTCTTATGGACAGATGTTCATGCAAAATGGTGAATGTACTGCCTTCTGATATCTTTAAAGTGTCAGCTATCTAACGTAACTTCAATTTACGATCAGCCAAAATTATTTTGTGGACTGTTTTTATGTTTTCTGGAATGACTGCCGAATTTGGGCGTCTAGAGCGTTCAACGTCATCGGTATTTGTACGGCCGCATTTAAAATCAGCAAATGATTTGTGTTTTTTCATAGTTTTGTTCATAGTTTTCATGTTTACATAGTCTCCCTCAAGAGTTATACATTGATTCCAATGCTTCTCTAACATGAGCATGCCTTTTTTTGTAGAAAGATTTATCTTTGGGTCAAAAATAGGCTTCGATTTCGGCAATCACTTCTTCATTGGAGCCAAATCTCTTTCCCTGGAGCTTTATTTTTTAGTTTAGAAACAAGTAGTAGTCGTTGGGAGCCAGATACGGAGAATACGGTGGATGGGGAAGCAATTCAAAGTGCAATTGATGCAATTTTACCATTGTTGCGAGCGACTTGGTAGACGATGCATTATTCTGATGAAAGAACATTTTTTTTCTTTATTTGGGGTAATGTTTTCGCAATTTCTTCCTTCAAGCGTACCAATAACGCCATATAATGTTATGTATTGATGGTTCGTCCTCTATAAAGATAATCAATGAATAAAATACCTTGCGCATTCCAAAATACCAATGCCAAAACCTTACCAGCTGACATTAGCGGTTGTAGTCGCTTTGGGTGACTTTCGCCGATTGCTGTCCACACAGCTGCCTTCCAATTTGACTGTGGAGTGTAGTGATGGATCCACGTTTCATCCATTGTCACATACCGCATGAAAAAATCCTTTTTATCACGCTGAAAATCTTCAAACAGAGCGCTGAATCGTCGCGCGTTGCTGTTTTTGATCGGCTGTGAGCAAATACGGTATCCACTCCGAATCGAGCTTTCTTATGGACAGATGTTCATGCAAAATGGTGAATGTACTGCCTTCTGATATCTTTAAAGTGTCAGCTATCTAACATAACTCTCTAACATAACTAATTTACGATCAGCCAAAACTATTTTGTGGACTGTTTTTATGTTTTCTGGAATGACTGCCGAATTTGGGCGACTAGAGCGTTCAACGTCATCGGTATTTGTACGGCCACATTTAAAATCAGCAAATGATTTGTGTTTTTTCCATTAAAAAGCAATGTTTTATTAACACGCGAAATTCAGATATTTCTATTGTTTTCAAAATTACAAGAGTCACTAAAACCACTGTAACTTGTGAACTAAACTTCAGATTATCATGAAATTTTGACAAGTATCATTTGAAGGTTAGTATATCCTAAAAATCATATGGCTTTTGCAATAGTGGTGCCATCTATATGTTATCCTACGAATTTATTGAGTGATGTGTTATTTTATGTGAAGTAATATTGAATGATATTAATGTTTGAAAATAATATGGAACAAAAAGCACATTCTGTCAATACAATTTCCGATCACATTTTCAAGCAGTCGGGGTCTTATGTTCGCAATTGTCCGAGTTATGTTGGCTTCTATAGCGTCAATAGTGGCTGTTTTATCAACATAGTCTAAAGATTTAACATAACCCTAATGAAATAATTTAAAGGCGTTAAATCACATGGCCATGGTGGTT
Organism: Cosmopolites sordidus; assembly: GCA_031761425.1. Lineage (NCBI taxonomy): Eukaryota > Metazoa > Arthropoda > Insecta > Coleoptera > Curculionidae > Cosmopolites > Cosmopolites sordidus. The sequence continues at coordinate 182,034 of JARFXV010000194.1, read as the reverse complement.
AATTAACTGGCCCGTTCGCCGAAAAAAATTCCCACCGAATTATTCTCTCGATAAATCGATTGTTGCATTGTCTGGATGACATGTGGAGCCGTCCTGTTGGAACTATATCTCCTCCAGATCAATACTATTCAAATTTGAAATTAAATAATCATTGATCGTTTTGTAATGATCCCCATTAACGAATTGAAAAATTTGGATCTTCATCAACACTGTCAGCAACAGCGACAAATTTTTTTCGGAACGCGCAGTTTTTTATTTTGTTTTTGTTTCAACATCGAGCAGCGCGAAATACATCGCTCGGTTAGGCGATTATGTACACCATAATCGAAAAGTGAAGTGCTCTATAAGTTTGACGCACAGAATATTGATTTTGATAACAAGATCATAGCTCTGATGTAAAAGGTGCCAACAGCTGCAGAGCTTCAGACCCCTGCGGACCCCCAAAAAAATTATAATAGTAATAGTAATAATTAAATATATTACATAACATTTAATTGTAGGGACTTTTTACTTGCTTACTAAATCCGGTAAGTTTATATTTCTTAGTTTCAAACCAAACCTCCATATTTCAAACCATGATGATGTGCCATGATGATTAGACAGCGACCCTTATCTTAAATTCGGACACACTTAAAAAATCAGCCTTTACATTTTCAAGCTACGACAGAGAAAAGGACGATTATGAAAATTTAGTAACCAAAAAAATATAATGGCTGAAGCAAACTATTTTATTTTTTACTTTTTCCTAATAAAATACATAGTTAATAATAATAAATTAAATTGTTGTAATTTTCACTAAAAAAATAATTCAAGTATTGCAACTAAACGCGAATTTAAGCGAAAATATTCTAATCATCCGCACCTTATAAAACGACCATTTATAAGGAAAAAAGCTTGTCAGTAGATTCTTGAAGGATATTAAAAATATTACTTAGGACCAGAGACTGGTATCGGGAGACGCTTGCTGACGGTTGGGGGAGGGTCTACTGAAGAAATGATCGATCAGTTATTAAGTAGAGCACAGAAAAAGGTTCCTTGTTTTTTAATATTGACAATTTATCCGCCGCAGAGGTTCAAGAACGTTGCGAAGCGTTGAAAATTTTGCAAGTGTGAAAATCTAGCAAAGTGTGGAGGAGTCTCCAGAAACGTCGATTCGATGACGTGGTGTACAACTGGCAATTTGTTCACATAGATTACGCCGAATTTTCCGAAGTGACTTTCGCATGTTCCTATAAAATTCAAACTGTTGAAGACCTGTTGCCTACAGACAATAAAAATCGATTAGAATACTGACTTTAAGGAAAAGGTAAAAGAAGTCCAAATCATACAAGGACAACATCCGTGCTGAAACAGCTGTATTAACACCAGATATGTTGACAAAGTGTATGGAAAATGTTGTTAAAAACGGCGAACAAAAATCTCTATTGTTGTTAATGGCTCAAATTTAATTGACATGATTTCCAAAAATTAATTAACACAAAAATTAATTAAGAGTTTTTTTAAGTTAAAATAAATAATTAAAATGGTGGGTGACACTTGCCTTTCCTTTTATGATCAAAAAGTAAGGTGATTTCGTTACGGCAACGAAGCTATGTCAAACATTTTTTGTGTGTGGTACAGGAGTGGTACAAGGAGTTTAGTAATAATAGAGACGTAGATGAAGATGAATTTCGTTCAGGAAGACTTTCCAAGTCAACCAGTAAAGAACATATTACCAAAATTGAGGATCCTGTGCTGAACAATCGCCGACTAAGTATTAGAGATATTGTAGATATTACTGGAATATTTGTGCCAAAACGATTCATGACTTTTTATGAGCGATATTTACGAGTGAAAATAATGATGATTTTTTTTGTTTTCCTTAAACATAAAATAATTCACAATTTGTATTTATACTACTAAAACAAACTTATTTATAATTATTAATAATTTATTATTTATATATCAGTGTATATTGTAAATATGTATGAGAATTTTGATGCTGATATTAAAAAAAATGAATTCTAGACGCAAAGATAAATTCTGTACGAAAAATGACTTTTTTAACCTCAAATTCAGAAATGTCATACATAGTAAAATCTCTTTGTAGCTATAACTCTATCTTTTGTCTCAGTTAATTGCACGACCTTGCCAGACCTTTAGTCCAGGAGTGTTTGGTCCAGGTTATTAGTAGTCGGGAGTTGAAAAAAGTTTGACTTAAATTATTTAAATAATTATATCGATAAACTGATATTATTCATATAATAACATTCTACAAATATTCAACTTTATCATGTGATATTATGTGTTCTATAAAGTTGGAAGATTACTAGTGAAAAACTAGAAAAATTTGTGGCGAAAATACACAGTGAGTAATTTTTAAATTTTGAGCATAGTTCAATTACATATCCTTAGTTACAATTGGCGAATTTCAAGTCTTAGACTTGGAAACTCGTTTTGTCCATAGATTTTTCCATATGTATTTTTTTATTTTTTTTTTATTTTATGGAAATGTCTGCTCAACAATTACAATTGTTCTACAAGACAGTGTTGTAATAAAAGTTTTAACATTAACATCACAAATCTATTCTAAATACATATCTTGAGGTAGTTTCCTCTTCAGTCTTGTATGTATGTTTCTGCGTCCTAGTAGATAATGTTCAGTGCTAGGAGATTGCTCTAGCCTCTGATGAAAGATGATCGTTCGTTTTTTAATATACTCTGACACTGTTAGTAGACCGAGTTCTTGGTGCAGTTGTCGATTAGTTACGTACCATTCAGTTGCTGCAGTTGCCCCAGATAACGCATGCATAAAGGATTAAAGGCCGAATTAGTGATTTGTATAGCAATAAGGTACATTCTGTTTTTAATGAGGATCTCCTGTTGATAAGCGGGTAGAGTTGAGAGAGTCTGGCATACCCTTAGTTGAGTTTGCGAATTATGTGTATTCTCCACGTTAATCTGGTATCCAGGTGTACACCCAGATATTTAACATATTCTTCGTTTGTTTTCCAAGCGACTGGGTGTTGATTTATGTGAATAATCGGAGGGTTATTGATTGTCCTTAAAGTAAAAATTTTTGCTGCGCACTTTTCTGTATTGATTTTTAAATTCCATTTATTGAGCCATTTTACAATGGTATTTGTAGCTTCTTGAAGTTTGGTTACCCCAAGTTCAAGATTCTGTTCCTTGATTAGAATAGCTGTGTCATCTGCAAACATTAGAAGAGAGGCTTCTGTTTCTGGTATGTCGTGTGTATCTAGGTTAAAAAGAATTGGGCCAAGTATACTCCCCTGTGGCACGCCGGTTTTAATTTTTCTAATAGTTGATGTTGCGTTGTGTATGGATGTTTGGAAGGATCTGTCGTTTATATATGAAAAAAGGATGCCTTTTAAATATTCTGGAATCTTAGCCGATGTTATTTTATGTTTTAATCCGTCATGCCATACACTATCAAAGGCTTGGGCCAAATCTAGTAATATGCTTAGAGTGTACTCCTTGTTCTCAAACTCTATAGTTTCTGTTAAGCATTGGAGTTGATGACACGTAGAATGCCCTTGTTTGAAACCAAATTGGAAGGCTGGAATTATGTTCTCGTTGACAATCGCTTGGTTTAATCGGTCGTATATAATTTTTTCAAAGAGTTTAGCCATTGTAGATAGGAGGCTTATTGGCCTATAACTTGAAATAAGTTTGTGATCTTTTCCTGGCTTTGGGAAAAGCAAAATGTATGAGTGCTTCCATGTTTGTGGAAAATATCCCAATTTTAGACAAGAGTTAAAAAGTGAACTTAGGTAGGCAATCAGCTTTTTGCTTGCATTTTTGAGTATTAAATTCGGTATTTGGTCATGGCCCGGTGCTTTTTTAATCGATAGGGTTTTAATTACTGACATTATCTCCTGTGGCGATGTAGGTTTGATGTCTACACCAGCTAGTGGTCTGTGGGTTTTCACTTCATTTTGTACCAAATTTGCAAAGGCCTGTTGTGTATGCTGTTGATCAAACAGTGTTTCCAAGTGGTCACCAAAAGCAGTACATTTCTCTTCATCGCTATGTAGTAATGTATTATTAACCAGAAGAGATGGGATTTCTTCCGATTTTCGTAGGATTTTCTTAGTAGATCTCCACAATCCTGGATCTTGCGGCTCTAGATCACTTATGCGTTTTTGGTATTCAATATTCTAAGAGTATCTAGTTCTCGCTTAATGCGATGCGATAAGTTATTAACTAGATTTTTGGTTGCAGGATCCCTTGTTCTCTGCCATTCTCGTCTGGCCCGATTCTTTTGCTTAATTAGTTGATTTGTAGAGGTAGGAGGGGTATTGTTTTTAAATGTTTTTCTTGTTTTTCGTGGCGTTGTTGAGAGGCGTATGTTTTCTTGAATTGTTGTTGTAATATGTGTAACTTGTTTATCGATATTTGTTTTCGTTGTGAGAGGTATTTGTACCAGTTTGGAGTCAATTCTGTTCTTGAAGAGTTCCCAGTTTATCTTGCCATTGATGAGTTTTGCCCTAGGAGAATTTTTAACAGGTTCGGCTTGAAATGTAATTATAACTGGCAGATGATCTGAATCGAGCTCTATATGCACTGTTTGATGAAGTTCTTTTCTTACATTTTTTTGTACGATTATGTCCAAAATATCAGGTTTGTGATCTTTCCTGTATGGGTAATATGTGTGATCATCCGGTGCGAGTACATGTAGGTTGTACTTTGCAGCAATTTCATTTAGCTTTACCCCATTTGGGTTGGTTTGGCGACAGCCCCACACAGTGTTTTTGGAGTTAAGATCTCCAATTAACAATGTTGCCTCTGTGGTATTAAAAATTGTCTGTAAGCCGTTGTCCATTAATTTTTTGTTGGGTTGTTTGTAGACAGTGTATAACTGGATGCTGGTGCTATTGAGAAAGTTTACTTTGATTGATACAATTTCTAAGCTTGTAACTTTTGGCATATCGACTGGTGTGTGAGATATTTTGTTTTTGATTAAGATGGCGACTCCGCCCGAGGCTACCCTAGCTTCTCTATCGGTTCGATATATTTTATAACCTGATATTTTCAATTTCTCTTTATTAGCAAGATGGGTTTCGCTGATGCAGGCTATGTCAATGTTGTGACGGGCTAAGAAGGCTATAAAGATGAATCGTTGAGCCTGAATTCCATTGGCATTCCAACTGAGTATCTTAGGGCCGTTGAAGGTTTGTTGATAATTGTTAATTAGTTTTTAATTATGGGCCATTTAACAGTATTGGGAAAAGGTTTGTTAAAAGGAAATTTTTAATTTGTGTGATATACGGTTTCAGAAAGTCAAGGAGAGTCGAGAGAATATTGTTGAGGAATGATGGAGAGAGATTTTCTTGTGAAGGGCGTGTTAGGATTTCTGCTTAGGTTTTCTTTTGGCTTGAAGTTGCTGTCTGAGTGGTGTAAGTATTGTGGGTTGATGTATAGTGTTGATTTATTCTTGGGGTTCTTCTGAATTCAGTACTCTCGAGGTAATAGCTGCATCCCTTGTAGTTTGCGGGGTGTTCGCCGTTACAGTTTACACAAGTTGGCGGGTCTGCTATTTTTTTAACACAGTCGATATAATAGTGATCACCTGCACATTTAACACATTTTGGATCAAGCTTACAGTAATTTTTAGTATGCCCTGTCTGTTGACACCGGTGGCATTGAGGAATGTTTTTGGCTAGTCTTCTTGATTCAACTGTGATTACAGAGTTTTCCAGTCTGTTTACTTTATAAATCTCTTCAGCTTTCTCATTTGCTGTTAATTCGACAATAACTACCGGCATTGGAGTTCTGTCTTTGTAGTAGAGTCTATTAATTTTTAATATAGGCAGATCATATTGTTTTAAAAGTGCTTTAATATCCTCTGTAGTTAAAGAGAGAGGAACATTTTTTAATGCTACTGCTAGTGGTTTAGTTTTTGGATCCTGATATGCGTGAAATTGAATTTTATTGTCTAGATAATGTTTAGCTAAAGCACGATAATCATTGTCAGAGGTTAAATTGATCTTTAACGACTTACTTGTGGCTACTGTGGTAAATTCACTGCTGGTTATTTTTTTTATATCGTTTACAACTTCTTTGTGATTGTGTTGACCGTGTAGAAAAATTGGAGGGATTTTCGGTATTTTTACTTTAGTATAAGAAGTTCCTGGCTGGCTGCTATCATCTGATGGTTCTAGCTCTGGTGGTAAATAATATCTATTTTGGGTTAACATATTTTTAGGATCCCACTGGTATCGTTTTTGTATATCGTTTATCGGTGGAGATAAGTGGTCACTGTTACATTTTTGAACATTGTCATTATTCCATTTGCCAGCCCCGACGGGCAGGCAATATTAAAATGTGAATTTGTACCGCACTTGTGATTTTAAATATTGTCCCGTTCAACGTTAGTTTCTATTTTTATTCATAGCATTTTATCGCACTCTTTTTGCCGCTGTAAAACCGATAACGGAGCGAAGGAATACGTCCGCACTGTTTCACTGCTCGCAGAGTTCTTCCATAGGTATTAAATATAATTTAAAAAAAACTTTTAAATGGTTGTTTTTGTGATTTTTTTTATCATTTGTGATGCGGTGCAATTTCTCTTAAACTGATACATAAAGATATGTCAACAAACCATCATTATATCAACAACAAGTTATTATTTATCTAAATTATTATCTAAAGCTACAAGAACAGCACAATTAGTTGAAATTGTTTTCAAAACATAAACGGCAGCTTCACAAATTCAAATTCCAATATAGAAAAAAAGTTTAAGTAAACAGTTGGTTTAATTTTTTATTTAAAAATATCTTGAAAGACCCCATATAAAAGTATGTCTTCACCCTAACATAAAAGTTAACATTATACCATCACCAGATCCCCATTTAAAACAACAATAATAAACCTGTGCTTACCTTTAAAAAACACACGATCTTCATTTTATTTTTATTTAATGACGACTGAGAGCGCTATTCAATAGACCACCGTTTTATTTCACTTGCGTTGTGATGAAATTGTTCGACGATTTCAGTATTAGATTTACCGACGCCGACTTTGGCGACAACGATTGTACTAACTGACGGATCCGTACCGTAATGGTGAATGTTTTTGATAATTTTCCATTATGTTTATCACTATTTACTACTGATAAAGTTACGTTACAAGATTATTGGTTCTTATAGCTACAATATCTTGTTAACTTCATATAAATGTATATTAGGGTGTTCGTTATTTACCGAGTTGATTTTTTTTTAACAGGGCTTCCTAAATTTTTAGTTTATGTCCTAATATCAGATAAAAAAGTCCTGGCGGCATGCAGAACCTGAGCCACCTTCCACCCGAGGTTATTTTCTAAAATAACCCCGAAACTACACATCAGGTAGATAGGGCAATGGTTGTCTTCCCTTCCTTGGTATTTCCGCAGTTCGATCCACGATAACGATTTCGGATGGAACGCTTCGCAACACTCTCATCTGGAGGACCAGTAAACAGAGGAGAGTCAATCTTAAGATATTATTTTATGTATGTCATTTGCCGAACTCGCTTAAGGTGGTTCAGCTGTATATTATCACCTATTGTATTTTGTTGTTAATCTTCTTCCTGTGAAAGAAAAAGTCACTTTATTTAGTCACTTTATCATTTCTTAATTTTCTCCAAGCACGGGACATGGTAGTTCCATGTGGAACGAACGAAATGATCCCTCGGTGGACGTAGTCAGCTTAGTCCCCCAATAAATGGAGTTTCGGCCTTCTGCCACTCCGTTCTGCGATTTCATCTGGACGATAGTCCCTCAGTTGTCGCAGTTCTTGATTGGTGCAAAAAAAGGTTTCCTATTTAAAATAAAATATCTATTTTTTTTTTCTTTTTTATTTCAGATTATGCTGAAGACTGAGACATCTTTAATGTGGGACCGTATTCATTTGCGGAATGAACACAAATTATCAATAATTCATTTGCGGAATCAACACAAATATTTAACCTTTAGAAGCTCCTTTTCAGCGTACATTATGGAATAGGTGTCTCGGTTAATAATGTCGATTTTTTTCGCAAAATTTGAGCATTTATTTCCATAACAAAATAAATTATTGTTATAATCAAAGTATTGACTATCGTTAGCTACTACTTTTTTTCATCTTTCTGTCAAAGAATTAATTCCGCACCAAAAGAACTCTTGTTTTTTTGAAGCCAACCATTTATCAAGCCAAATTTTGACTTCTTTGTAAGAATATTACTATTGTTCTGAAAGTCCGTGATAAATCGCTCAAAATAAGTCGAAGTCTGAAGGGGATAAGTCCGAGAAATACCGCGGGCTAGGTAGGACGTCCGATTTAACGTTCTCCAAATATTACATATTTTGCAACATGGGGCCGAGCATTGTCATATTAAAAATAGCCTTATCGTGTCTTTGGGCTTATTCTGGTCGTTTTTTCTTCAATGCTCGGTTCAATTTTACCAATTGTCATTGGTATCGATCGCCAGTAATCATTTCTCCACGTTTCAGTAGTTTGTAATATATATTTTTCCTACTATCCCACCAAATGTACAAAGCCTTTTTTCCATGTATATTTCGCACTGGTTGTGATAGGGCTGACCTGGGTGTACCCATGATTTTTTGCACTTTGAGTTGTCAAAATAGATACACTTTTCATCACCTGACAAAACTCGACTATCCTTTTCTGCCTGGCAAGCAAAATTTCACAAGTGGATTTCCGCCTTTCAATGTCCCTTTCCTTCAATTCATAGGGAACCTATTTTCCTCCCTCTGCATCTTTCCCAATAAGTGTAGACATGCGGAAATGGTGTATTGGGAAACATTCAATGCTCTTCCCAATTGTTTCAAGGTGTGAGTTAAGTCTTTATACAATAACGTTTGCAAATCTAACGCTAGCTAATCGATTCGAATCACTACTGCTTTAATAACTCAATGCACATAAAAATTTTGTCTAAAAATAGTGGATATCTAATGAGACCCATTTTCAACTAAATGTATTTGTTAATAAACAAATTACTGGGGCACACAAAATCTACAGCTGATTCATGAAATATCTTTCCAATATTTGTTGCGTCTGCAGTACGAGTTTGAACACCCCAGAGTCGCTTGCTGCTTCCTAGTGATTCTTTTCGTAAACCGAATTTTTCAAGTGCGTTTTGAAAATGAGTGACAGCTATTTCGAGAGATGGTGCGTTTTTGTTTTAGACTTGGACGCAGGACGACGGAAGCATTGTAAAACTCAACAGGCCTATGGAAACAGTGTTTCGTCAATGATTCAGATTTTTAGCTGGTTTAAGGTATTCTCAGATTATCGATAGAAAATGAATCTCTCATCGGAAGGCCTTCAACACCAATAAGTGAAAAGTTAAGGTTCATATTCAATCGAATCTTTTGAGAATGCCTACTAAAAACTTGAGCCTTTCACAAAACGTTTTGCAAAAGCTTGCACCACACTGTGTCTAAGCCTGGAACAAAACTTGATGGAGCACCATTGCTCGAAATTGTTGTTTCTCGTTTCCAAAACCCACTCGAAAAATCTGGTTAACCAAAAGAATTGTCATGAAGCACCAAGTCGTTACTGAACTCGTACTGAAGACGCATCAAATGTTGTCATGTCTCCCCCTTCAAAAGAATATTTACCAATGTTGCCAGATCGAAAGATATACTATACGCCACTCTCATTACTTTACTTTGCACACACCTCCTATAGTTCAAATCCTTCACGCATAATAATTTTCGGGAGAAATTTATTAACTTATTGTATTAGTTAATTAAAGAGCATACGAACAAAGAAACTCGCCTTTTTCGTCGAATAACTGAAGTGTAAAATAACAATGTTCCTATTTCGTACGTGTTCTAGGTTTCAGGTCGCTTAACTTCCCCAAAATCCTACTTAATTTCTATTAGTTAACTTGCAAAACTAATCACTGATATTTCACAAATGGGAAATCACCAATTAAGCGTACAATAAATGGTTGGCAAATAAATTCATTCGTGTTTTTTTTTGTTGTAATGAAATATAATTAAATTTATATATATATATATATATATATATATATATATATATATATATATATATATATATATATATATATATATATAATTTCATAAATTTCACTATATTTCACTTTGTTTAATATTTGCTGAACTTAGGTTCTCTTTAATTGCAGCAATTCATTTAATCATTTCTACTTTAGCTCTACTCCTATTTTCATAAAATTCAACCTGTTCAACCTAGTTCGCCTGCTCGGATTCATTCCTTATATATATATATATATATATATATATATATATATATATATATATATATATATATATATATATATATATGGTTCGCTGAGGGCAGGAGAATTTCAGTTTTTTTCAAGGGATTTGGAGATTGTGGACCACTTTATATATCTTGGGCAGAGGATGTCTATGGAGGGGGATACTACACGGGAGGTGAAATGGCGTGTTAAATGTGGCTGGCAGGCTCAACATATTGTTTAAGAGCAGACTTCCACTTTGAAAGAAAAGTTTTCGATCAGTGTGTCCTACTCGTTATGTCATACGGAAGTGAAACCTGGACACTCACATCGCAATCTATTCAGAAACTTGATTTAGCACAGATAATGGAAATATGTATGCTTGACATTACAAGACGAGACAGAAAGCCCTGCGCATGGATTAGGGACGACGATCAAACGAAAGTGATGATAGCAAACCGCTTGATAGCAAACCGCTTGATAGCAAACGTCCGCGAAGAAGATCGAAAGCTCGATGGACTGATATCATCGTTAAGTATATAAGACTCGAGTGGCAGAGGAAAGCTTAGGACCGTGGATATTGGAAGCATGCTGAAGAAACCTTCATCCTGTAGTTGATCGACACGGGCTGATGATGAATATATATATATATATATATATATATATATATATATATATATATATATATATATATATATATATATATATATTTTAATATGTAATTCAAAATTAAACTTTATATTTATTTTAATTTTTTTTTACTTCTTTCCAATAATGCTTTATGGAGACTGAGAGAATAGCAAAATACCCCTCCTATCGGCTATTTTAATCATTATTTACTTGGGAATCGGCTCCTGCAGGTCACGAAGCGACTAATCGGTATCCGACTGAATTCAAACAATTGATTAAATTCAAGGCTTATCAATCAGATTAGGTATTTAATGCCGATGAGACAGGTTTATTTTGAAACAGATCTCTTTACCCACTTGCTCTAAAAAATAAAACCAAACATGATCTGCTGGTATTTTGGAGAGCAAATTAAACGGGTTGGGTGACTGTAACATTATTTGCAGATTGGTTTCTGAACTGCTTCGTACCTGGTGTTAGGCAATATTTGGCATCAAAATCGTTGCCATTCAAAGCCTTACTTCTTATTGATAATGCTCCCGGCCATTCTGAATCCCTAAAGTTTGTTGATCGAAACATAGAAGTTTGCTTCCTATATCCTAATGCTACATCACTGACACAACTATTAGATCAGGGATTTAAAAATATTATGTCAAGAGAACTTTCAGTTATGTATTGAATAGCATGGAACAAAATCCTGTTTTCACTGTTACTAAAGTAGAGAGTTTCTAAAGCTATTAATATCGCCGATTGTATAACATTTATCAAAGAACTAGTGGATGAGCTATGCTAATCAACATTGAATTCCTGTTGGAGATGTTATGGCCAGAGGTTGTGGCAGAGAAAGCAACTAAAATTGAAAACATTGTAAAGATCTTACACCAAATTCATGGCGATGGTTGTGACGAGTTGCAACCAAGCGACGTTGAAGAAGATCCTCGACGAAGCAACCACTTCTAAGATGACTACTACATCTCTAACGTTAAGTAGTAAAAAAAAAAAAGAATAGTACAATAGTTGCAAGATTTGGTCTATGATGAAGATCCTTTACTAGAAAGAAGCCTAAAGTTTTTAAATGGTTTGAATGGGCTACTGCAGCCTTATAGGGAGGTTCAAAAGAAGCTCACAAAAAAATGAACAGCCAACAATTTTACATTATTTTCAAAAATAAGTGTTACTTTTATAACAAAATTAATATGTACCTCCATATGTACCTCCATATATATATATATATATATATATATATATATATATATATATATATATATATATATATATATATATATATATATATATATATATATATATATATATATATAGTGTCTTAATTATTTTCTATTACATATATATGTACATATTTTCCATTTTTCTGTAGTTAAGGGTAACCACAGAAAATCTCGGCCCTCCATCCGGAACGGAACCCCCGCGGTTGACGATGGATTACTGTATTAAAATTTAATTAATAAACAAGTAGAATATTAAATAAACAAAATAAATGGTTATTATCTTACCAAGTAAAATTATGATTTATTTTAGTTTAAGAAAACTTGATCTAGAACATCTAATGTTAACTTAAATCAATTGAAAACCTTTTCTCAAAGGTAAAAAATATTATGAAACTGATGATTAGAAGATGAATTGGATCATTTTTGTTAAATATTACAAAACATAGATGTAAATTATCGTCTTACCAAATAAATTTTGTGTACAGACATTTTAACAGACACAGCACAATTAAGTCTTTTTTTGAAGCAGCATAGAACCGATCACAATACCAAATTGTTTATAGAACTGATCTAGTTCAGTTTCATTCATTTTTTTTTATTTGTCTTTTATCTAATATATGTTTTCTATAAATACATGAAGAAAATCGCGTTAAAGATACGTAAATAAATAACAAAACCGAAAAGGAATATTCAAACCAGCGAACTGAACCATGGTCGTGATTATTCCAAGCCGTACGGTCATCCCTTTTTTTTTCTGCCGCATTCGCTTTCAACGAAAGTTCGTTGCACATCAGTTTCTGAAAAAAAAACCATCGTTATTAAAGTGATAGTTTCGTAAAGTTGTTACGATTTCGTCGGTGAAGGTGAAGGTACGCACGAGGTTGGTCAAAGTCAGAGAAAGGCTGTGCAGCGGACTGAACGAATTTAAAATTATTCATCTACAGGTTTTTTTTTTATTAATGCGATGTAGTTTTTTTACTTAGCTGATTAAAATTAAATTATATAAAAGGAATAAAAAATACTTTAAATGACTCAAAAACGACATATACATGGGCTGAAAAGTCCCGGGCCTAACAAAGAAAACACAGTTTTTTGGTTCAAAATTAGCTTTATTCATCAACGTAATCTCCATCAAGAGCAACGCAATCATTCCAGCGCCGCTCTAACATTTCAATACCACTTTTGTAAAATGATTTATCTTTTGCCTCAAAATAGGAAATGCAATTTCAGCGATAACTTCTTCATTCGTGCGAAATTTCTTACCGGCGAGCATTTTTTCAGGTCTGCGAACAGCCAGTAGTCGCTGGGAGCCAAATCTGGCGAATACGGTGGATATGGGAGCAATTCGAAGTTCAATTCATGTAGTTTTGCCATTGTTTTGATTGACTTGTGACACGGTGCGTTGTCTAGATGAAACAAAATTTTTTTCTTTGCCATATGCGGTCGTTTCTTTGCAATTTCGGCCTTCAAACGCTCCAATAACGCTATATAATATTCACTGTTAATGGTATTTCCTTTCTCAAGATAGTCGATGAATATTACACCACGCACATCCCAAAATACCGAAGCCATAACCTTTCCAGCCGATTGTTGTGCTTTCGGGCGCTTTGGACGAGGTTCACCAGTTGCTGTCCACTCAGATGACGATCGTTTTGATTCCGGAGTGAAATGATGGATCCATGTTTCATCCATTGTCACATATCGACGCAAAAATTCCGGTTTGTTACGTTTAAACATGGCCAAACACTGCTCAGAATCATCAACACGTTCTCGTTTTTGGTCAACAGTGAGCAAACGCGACACCCACTTTGAACAGAGCTTTCTCATAGTCAAATGCTTATGTAATATAAAGCCAACACGTTCTCTTGATATATTTACGATGTCAGCTAACTCACGCAACTTCACTTTTCGATTATTCAAAACGATTTTGTGGATTTTTTTTATGTTTTCTGGTGTTACCGCCTCATTTGGACGTCCACTGCGTTCTGCATCATCGGTGTCTCTACGACCACGTTTGAAGTCAGCAAACCAACGTTTTATTGTTGTTTCTGATGGAGCGGAGTCCCCATAACACTTTTCAAGCCATTGCTTCGCTTGAACGGTATTTTTTCCCATCAAGAAGCAGTGTAAAATTAAAACACGAAATTGTTTTTGATCCATTGTTTTGAAAATAACAAAAGTAGCGTCACTCTTAGCACGCACAATAACTCACAAACTAATGAATAGAATATCATGAAATTTTAACAGCTGTCTTTTGAAGGTTAGTATTAACTGAAAAAAAGGTCACTGCAATAAAAATACCTTAAAGGACAAAAACTATCTAACATGAAAGTAATTATTTTACTTAAAAAAGGGAGCACAAGATTTAAAGAACTACTGTTCAATAGGACTTCTATCAGTAACGTACAAAGTTTTCACTAAGACAATATCTAAAAGAATATTTAAAAAACTGACTGACGCACAACCAAAAGAGCAAGCAGGATTCAGAAGTGATTCAGTTGGATGTAACCAACACGCCTTAGAAAGGTACAACGAATACACCATACCACTGTTCTTGGCTTTTATCTATGAGAAAGCATTTGACACAATGTTAAAGCAGGTGACAATATGAAAGATCAATAGTGCATATTTGCACTCATAGATAGAATCATTTGACTTAAAAAATTTGAAAAAGAGTTCAGAGTAATTTCAATTTTAGGTAATTTAGGATTTGGAGGTTGTGGTCCACTTTATATATCCTGGATAGAGGATCTCAAAGGAAGCGATATCGCCCAGGAGAAAGAACGGCGTATTAAATGTAGCAGTCATTTATAAGTGCCTGTAACATAGTGTTAACTTAAAGAATAGTCTTCGATCAGTGCGACGTGACTGTAATGACATACGGAAGTGAAACCTGGACATCGTAATCAATTCAAAAACTTCGGGTAGCCCAGAGGCGAATGGAAATATATATGCTGCGCATTACAATACGGGACAGAAAACCGTGCATGGATAAGGGAAATTATGAAACGAAGGTATGTGTTATCATTGGAAGACTAAAGAAATTGAGGTGGAGATAGGCAGGCCATATAGCAATGCAATAGGATGACAGATGGACCAAAGCAATCCTGGAGTGGATACCGCTTGATCACAAACAATTAGAGAAAGAAGACCGAAAGCACCATGGATTGACGATTGCACGGTAGTTAAGTCTGTTGGATCCGAATGGCAGCGGAAAGTTCATGACCGCGAAAGTTGGAAGCATGACATATATATAATAATTTAATTTATTGAATCCTCAAGACAATACAAATATGCATGGATCAAGTCAAAACAAGAGCATGCACATTGCCACACTTCTGTGCATACAAAGAATATATAACATTTAAACCTACATATAAATATTTTATTCTTGATAAGGTAATAATTAATAATTTAATAAAGTATTTATTCAATCCCCACAACAATAAAAATATCCAAGATTAAGTCGGATTGACAGAATTGACAGAATGTTCAGTGACTCGACCTCAGAAATAATACATGAAATGATAATCTTGCACAAATAAACATTGTATACGTAAATAAGCATTGAATCGAATCATTGATACGACATATATTCTTCTAAACTACAAAAACTTTGACTTATAAGAAATTCGCGGACTAATTTTTTAAATTCGTTGTCATTCTGAACATGCTTAAATCGCTGTGGCAACTTATTATACAGCTTCACATCCCTATAGTAAACATTATGTTCAACTATCTTACATGAATGTATTGGTAAAACAAGTTCATCAGAGCCTCGTGTGTCATAGTGATGAAAATCACTATTTTTAACGAATGCTACAAAATTTCGCCTAACAAAGATGATAATCTCTAAAATATCTAGTGATGGTAAAGTCAAAATCCTGCATTGTTTAAAAATTGGTCGACATGTTGCCAGTAGTGACACCCCACCCATCATTCGAATTATCTTTTTTTGTATTTTGAAAACACGCATCAGATGAGGCGACTCACCCCAAAATATCAAACCGTACCTAGCGCGACTGTAAAACTCTGCATAGTAATATGAATGCACAATACCCGTGGTACCAATCCGTTTCAACCTATAAACAGCATATGCATATATGCAAACAACATATAAATATATATATATATATATATATATATATATATATATATATATATATATATATATATATATATATATATATACACACATACGGAAGTGAAACCTTAGGAAGTGAAACGGTTCAGAGATTAAATCATCTCCTGATGATGCTAACATGGTTGGTTAGCGAAACGTGCGTCGAAAAGTTCAAAAAAAGTGATTTGGTGTTTAGTGAAAAATCTCTTTAAGTTTAGTGTTTCACACCAAAGGTTCCAATAGAAGAGTTGATCTACGAAAAATAATATCTGACAAATTATATTTTTGTAAAAATTTTGGATGACATTTCGGCATAACCGTGGGTCTTTCTCACCAATTACTCGAATAATTTTATCCTTTAGTACAAAATAATCTAACGGTGTCAAATCACAGTCATCTTGGTGGCCAGTTAACATGAATTCTTACAATAACTCGTCTAGGAAATGTTTCTGTCAGTAAATCAATCGTTTCATTAGCACAGTGTGATGTAGTGCCATCCTGTTGAAACCAGATATTCCAAAGATTAATATCATTCAATTCAGTCCACAAAAATTATGTTATCGACTCGCGATATCGAACACCATTTACAACTACAACTTACCCAGCAGCATTCTGAAAGAAATACGACCCAGTTACACGTTCTGACCATAATGCACACCAAACAGTGACTCCAATCCACCACAGTCCACTCCAAATGCGGGAATTTTGTTTATTAACGCTGCCACCAATTTGAATTCTTCATAATGCTTCCTAAAAAAAAAGACGATTTTTTTGAGAAAAATAATCTGTTTGTTCTTTGATCCAATTGATAAATGCACGACATTTTGAATGATCCAGTGGCTTTAGTTCCTGAATTTTAGTTATTTGAACTTGGCTTTAATTATTTGAAGCTTGTATGACTTCAGAGCTATATCCGTTCGTCAAATAAACCTTTTTGTGGATTTACTTTGTTGTAGACTAATGGAAATTTCCGGGTCTTCACCAACACTTTCACGTTGCAAATCAAATCTTCTTTTATTTCCCACCGAAACAGTTTCTTGAAATTTTTGAACAATTCGATTGGTATTGCTTTCAGATAGACGATTGTGCAAACCATAAATATCACGTAATTTTCTAAAAACATTTTTCACCGAACGCCCAATTTCAGAAAATAATTCAACAATTTTAACGCAATGTTTGTTGTATTATGTACAACTAAATTTTTATAACTGTCACACATTACACTTCTAAATTTGTAGTGTTTCTTCGTTATTTGTAGTTTTTCTATTAAATTAGCGATCCATATAAAAACTAAATGTTGTAAAAGGTATGTAAAGATTTCTTTATAACTTTGTCTCTGTTAATATTATGTTGTCCCAATATGTAAATGCAAAAGCATACAAACTGAAGCACTACGAGCTATAAGGCGAGGCACTTCCATCTCCTGTTTTCATTTTCATAACCGGAAATAGAACCGTTCACATATTTGCAGCGCTTTCTTCGACAATTATCAAATTCGATGTGTATCGAAAACTTTCTGTTGCGTAAGGCAATCCTTTTATTTGAAAAAAAAAATTCAAACACCCGTTAGGTTATCAATCTTTAATTAATTTGTCTAATCAAAATAGTCGCAGATTTAATTATTATTCTAACATGAGCTCGCCAGTTAAGTATAATGCGATCCTCGCTTTCGCTAAAATCTTACCTTGTTAAAGTGTACTTTACATAATGAACGACACTTTACATTTTTTATATAATAATGTACAGTAATTATGCAGAGATGGAGAAATTTGCTACAGAGATGACAGCTGAAATAGTTAAGATAGTAATTTTTTTTTAACTTCTTAGTTTTAAATAATTACAAAATATTCACATTTTTAAATAGATCTAATAATAATGTATTATATACAACAATATATAATATATACTAGGGTTAAAAAAAAGACTCTTTAGATAAAAGGCAAATCGAAAAGTTTGCGGGGCGACATCTATAGAGCAGCAAAAGAACTATAACATTTTGAAGTTTCATCCTTCATACGAACATATGTGAAGTTTCAAGTCGATCTGCCAATTCATTCGTACAAAAACAGCAGTTTAAAGAAAACAGCAGCTTAAATAGATCTAATAATAATGTATTATATACAACAATATGTAATATATACTAGGCTTAAAAAATAAGACTCTTTATATAAAACACAAATTACCAGGCTAATCGAAAAGTTCGCGGAGCGACACCTATAGAACAACAAAAGAACTGTAACATTTTGAAGTTTCATCCTTCATATGAACATATGTGAAGTTTCAAGTCGATCTGCCAATTCATTCGTACAAAAACAGCAGCTTAAAGAAAACAGCAGCTTAAATAGATCTAATGATAATGTATTATATACAACAATATGTAATATATACTAGGCTCAAAAAATAAGACTCTTTAAATAAAACACAAATTACCAGGCTAATCGAAAAGTTCGCGGAGCGACACCTATAGAACAACAAAAGAACTGTAACATTTTGAAGTTTCATCCGTCATATGAACATATATGAAGTTTCAAGTCGAGCTGCCAATTTATTCGTTCAAAAACAGCAGCTTAAAGAAAACAGCAGCTTAAATAGATCTAATAATAATGTATTATATACAACAATATGTAATATATACTAGGCTTAAAAAATAAGACTCTTTATATAAAACACAAATTACCAGGCTAATCGAAAAGTTCGCGGAGCGACACCTATAGAACAACAAAAGAACTGTAACATTTTGAAGTTTCATCCTTCATATGAACATATGTGAAGTTTCAAGTCGATCTGCCAATTCATTCGTACAAAAACAGCAGCTTAAAGAAAACAGCAGCTTAAATAGATCTAATGATAATGTATTATATACAACAATATGTAATATATACTAGGCTCAAAAAATAAGACTCTTTAAATAAAACACAAATTACCAGGCTAATCGAAAAGTTCGCGGAGCGACACCTATAGAACAACAAAAGAACTGTAACATTTTGAAGTTTCATCCGTCATATGAACATATGTGAAGTTTCAAGTCGAGCTGCCAATTCATTCGTTCAAAAACAGCAGCTTAAAGAAAACAGCAGCTTAAATAGATCTAATAATAATGTATTATATACAACAATATGTAATATATACTAGGCTTAAAAAATAAGACTCTAAATAAAACACAAATTATAAGGCTAATCGAAACGCTCGCGGAGCCACACCTATAGAACAACAAAAGAACTATAACATTTTCAAGTTTCATCCTTCATATGAACATATGTGAAGTTTCAAGTCGATCTGCCAATTCATTCGTACAAAAACAGCAGCTTAAAGAAAACAGCAGCTTAAATCGATCTAATGATAATGTATTATATACAACAGTATGTAATATATACTAGGCTTAAAAAATAAGACTCTTTAAATAAAACACAAATTATTAGACTAATCGAAAAAGTTCGCGGAGCGACACCTATAGAGCAGCAAAAGAACTGTTAACATTTTGAAGTTTCATCCTTCATATGAACATACGTGAAGTTTCAAGTCGATCTGCCAATTCATTCGTTCAAAAACAGCAGCTTAAAGAAAACAGCAGCTTAAATAGATCTAATAATAATGTATTATATACAACAATATGT
The DNA here is from genome assembly GCA_031761425.1 of Cosmopolites sordidus. Lineage (NCBI taxonomy): Eukaryota > Metazoa > Arthropoda > Insecta > Coleoptera > Curculionidae > Cosmopolites > Cosmopolites sordidus. Next base: position 162,238 of record JARFXV010000194.1, on the reverse strand, counting down.
AATATATACTAGGCTTAAAAAATAAGACTCTTTAAATAAAACACAAATTACCAGGCTAATCGAAAAGTTTGCGGAGCGACACCTATAGAGCAGCAAAATAACTATAACATTTTGAAGTTTCATCCGTCATATGAACATATGTGGAGTTTCAAGTCGATCTGTCAATTCATTCGTACAAAAACAGCAGCTTAAAGAAAACAGCAGCTTAAATAGATCTAATGATAATGTATTATATACAACAATATGTAATATATACTAGACTCAAAAAATAAGACTTTTTAAATAAAACACAAATTATTAGACTAATCGAAAAAGTTCGCGGAGCGACACCGATAGAGCAGCAAAAGAACTGTTAACATTTTGAAGTTTCATCCTTCATATGAACATACGTGAAGCTTCAAATCGATCTGCCAATTCATTCGTTCAAAAACAGCAGCTTAAAGAAAACAGCAGCTTAAATAGATCTAATAATAATGTATTATATACAACAATATGTAATATATACTAGGCTTAAAAAATAAGACTTTAAATAAAACACAAATTACCAGGCTAATCGAAAAGTTTGCGGAGCGACACCTATAGAGCAGCAAAATAACTATAACATTTTGAAGTTTCATCGGTCATATGAACATATGTGGAGTTTCAAGTCGATCTGTCAATTCATTCGTACAAAAACAGCAGCTTAAAGAAAACAGCAGCTTAAATAGATCTAATGATAATGTATTATATACAACAATATGTAATATATACTAGGCTCAAAAAATAAGACTCTTTAAATAAAACACAAATTATTAGACTAATCGAAAAAGTTCGCGGAGCGACACCTATAGAGCAGCAAAAGAACTGTTAACATTTTGAAGTTTCATTCTTCATATGAACATACGTGAAGTTTCAAGTCGATCTGCCAATTCATTCGTTCAAAAACAGCAGCTTAAAGAAAACAGCAGCTTAAATAGATCTAATAATAATGTATTATATACAACAATATGTAATATATACTAGGCTTAAAAAATAAGACTCTCTAAATAAAACACAAATTATCAGGCTAATCGAAACGTTCGCGGAGCCACACCTATAGAACAACAAAAGAACTATAACATTTTGAAGTTTCATCCGTCATATGAACATATGTGATGTTTCAAGTCGATCTACCAATTCATTCGTACAAAAACAGCAGCTTAAAGAAAACAGCAGCTTAAATAGATCTAATGATAATGTATTAATAGTAAAGTAAAGTGTTCGGGTTAGAGGCGCATCAGCAACTAGGCTATTTAGTTACTGGACCTACGGCTTAACGTGGGTTCCGAACCACGGTCATCAGCTTCCGACAAACCCAGGCCAGCACCCCCCTCGGGCTATAAACCCTTGGTTATGTGCCTACCCATAAGTCTATCAGGAAACCTACCGACTGGCGAGTGACCAACGTATTACACTTCTCAGAAGGCATCCGGCCTTACCCAGCCTTTAACTGGCGTGACTGAGGGGTAATTCGTAGTCGGATTTTACACTCTTGCCTAGAAACAATCACAAACATTTAGGAAAGATAAACGGACAGAAGAAAGAAAAATAACCATCCGAGCGTTGGAATCGAACCAGCTACCGCTCCAGCGCGGATTCGGCAAAGCAGACGCTCTTACCGCCGCACCAACGCGACCGGCATAATGTATTATATACAACAATATGTAATATATACTAGGCTCAAAAAATAAGACTCTTTAAACGAGCGACACCTATAGAGCAGCAATAGAACTATAACATTTTTAAATTTCATCATAAGAGCTGCATTTGTTAAATTCTGATCAAAAACGACTTCGAGTACAACTTTCTAACCGACATTTGAAACTTTTTCGAAAGAATAAAACATATTTTAAACGTCGTTTTGTAACTATGGATGAGACTTGGGTTTACCACTGTGATTCTGAACTGTGACAACCAACCCCAGAGTGGACTGATGCCGTAACAGTCACAGTGGTCAAAGTCGACTAAAAACGTTATGACATGAATTTTTTGGAATGCAAAATGTATTTTGTTAATTGATTATTATACAACAGGATAGTATTACTCAAACCTTTTGGATCAATTGGAAGTAAAAACTCGGGAGAATAGATCTGGTTTAGTGAACAAAAAAAAATTTTTCATGAAGGCAATACGCCGACTTACAGAAGTGTTCTTGCAATGGCCAAATCGAAGAAGTTACACAACGAATGATTGGAGCATCCATCATATTCACCAGATCTAGCACCCTCTGACTTTCGTATGTTCCCAAACCTTAAAAATTCCTACGTGGTAAGCGTTTTTCATCAAATGAAAAGGTTATAGCAGTCGTAGATGATCATTTTAAAGGACTTCCAGAAAATCTCTTCATAGATGGAATAGATGAATTGGAGAACCGTTGGAAAAAATGTATTGAGCTTAAGGTAGAATATACGGAAGAATAAAGTAATTTTTTCAACTATGTTTTATCATTTCGGCTCTGCGAACTTTTCAATTAGCCTGTGGGGCGATCACTCAACAATGGTTGACGTGAAAGGTTTTCCTGGACAAAGTTTATTTTGAATTACTTCGGTCACGTTCTAAATATTTGATTGAAAGCAAGGGTTATCAACTAGATCAGATATTTAACGCCGATGAGACAGGTTCATTTGGAAGAGGATGCCTGCTCGAGCAAACCGAAAAATCCACCTCAGGACTTAAAACTGCAAATAATACTGTTATTATTCTCTTTTGCTCTAATGCTTTAGATAACTCGTATACAAATCTCTTAACTCACGTGCTCTAAAAAATTAAAAACCAAGATGATCCGCCGGTCTCTTGGATAACAAATCAAAAAGATAGAGTGGCTGAACAATATTTACAGACTGGTTTCTGAACTGCTTCATACCCAATGTTTGGTAATACTTAGCATCAAAATCGTTGCCATTCAATGCTTTACTTCTTATTGATAATGGTCTGCCATTCTGAATCCCTAAAGTTTGCTAATCCAAACATAGCAATTTACTTATTACCTCCTAATACTACATCACTGATACAGCCATCAGATTAGGGAATAATAGCAGCATTTAAATTATATTATGGCGAACGAGATTTTAGTTATGTATTAAATAGCATAGAACAAAATCATGTTCTCACTATTATTCAGAGTTGGAAAGCTTTTAATATGGCTCATTACATAACATTTATTAAAGAGGCAGTGGATGAGTCAACATTGAATTCCTGTTGGAGAAAGTTATGGTCAGAGGGTGTGGCCGATACGTTAGTAGTATCTGAAAAAGTAACAGGAATTAAAGACATTGTAAGAATCTTACACCAAATTCATGGCGATGGATGGTCATGAAGATGATGAGATCCCCGACGAAGCAACGACTACTAAGATGACTATTACATCTCTAACGTTAAGTAGTTTATAAAAAAAAATTACCGCACCAGTTGCAAGATTTAATCTATGATGAAGAACCAAAAAGAAGCCTAAAGTTTGTAAATGGTTTGAGTGGACTACTACAACCTTATAGGAGCCATATTAGCTGTGATGTCTAAGGCGTCAGCCTTACGTTACGACAGTTAATGTGGGGCGGGTTCGAATATCGTATTAGGCAAAAAAAAAATTCTAAAATTCTTGTGAATGTTTCTAGGTAAGAGTGTAAAATCTGACAAGGAATCACCCCTCAGTCACGCCAGTTCGAGGCTGGGTAAGGCCCGATGCCTTCTAAGAGGTTTTCTACGTTGGTCACTCGCCAGTCGGTAGGCTTCTCGAGATACTTTCGGTTAAGCACAAAACCAAGGGTTGATAGCCTGAGGGGGGTGCTGACCGGGGTTTTCGGTAGTTGATGACCGTGGTTCGGAACCCACGTGAAGCTGTAGGTCCAGTCGCTAAATAGCCTTCTCAGTTGCTGATGCACCTCTAACCCCAAAATTTTACTTTTACAACCTTATAGGGAAATCCAATAGGCACTCACAAAAAAATATGAAACAACCATCAATTTTGCATTATTATCGAAAATAAGTTTTACCTTTATAACAAAATTAATATATAATATATACATACATACATATATATACATATATATACATACATATATATATATATATATATATATATATATATATATATATATATATATATATATATATATATATATATATATATATATACTGTCTTAAGTATTCGCACACTATTTCACACATATGTAAATATTTTACATTTTTTTGTTTTCAAGTGTAACCTTAGAAAATTCCTCGCCAACCGCGACCCTCTATCCGAAACGGAACCTCAGAGGTTGACGAGGAATTCAGAAAAATGATAAGGAAAACGAAACTATGACAGGAGAGTGTAGTGGGTGTAGGGAGGAGAACATAAAAGATACTGAGGGGAATTGAAAAGGTTTTCCTAGAACCAAAAGGAATGGAAAGATTGGATAAATTGCAAGAAACAACCCTAGAAAAAATCGTACAGAAAAATAAGTTATGATGATCTCCATCAAGCAAGAGCTAAGTCCGGACAATATATTTCAGTACTTATTAACTTATTAACAAACAAATAGTTGTGTTATAAAAATAAATCCTCTTTAAATAATTGAAACAGTTGTTAATGCCGGTTATTTTTATCTTTACGAAGTAAAAATTGAAAAAAAAAACATCAATGGCGAGATCTGCACTGGTCAGCTGCCATTGTCAAGGTAAACGCTCCGCTAAATTTTTCTTCTGCTTTCATGCCCGCCTCGCATGTATCTCTGCCTTTCATTTATGTATACAAAATTGTAGCATATAAATAGAGAGTTTCACGATCGCATAATCACATTTCTTTCGGATTTGGTGTAGAGTAATCAATTTTTTGGTTGATCGTAGTACATTCACATTATGGCTTCCGGATATCTGGTAGGTGCCTAATTATTCGTTATTAATAAATACGTAATATTATGTGATTCATTCCAGATTGCTTCAATTTTGGTCCTAGCCCTGTTTGAGTATTGCTCAGCTGGTGGTGGTGGACATGGAGGAGGGTAAGTTGAATTTCTGCGTTAAATCATTAAATTTAAATTTAATTTATATATATATATATATATATATACATATATATATATATATATATGTATATATATATATATATATATATATATATATATATATATATATATATATATATATATATATATATATATTTATACTTATTTACTTTTATACCTTAAAATTTGCATTTTAATTTTTTTTTATTTTCTCTGCTTTCGCTCACCAATTTTATGATATTATCAGTAAAACATTCTTCCTCCAAGTTACGGCCTGATCGATCGCACGATCGATCAAGACCTCAAAGTTTTTTTGTACATTATACGGACAATGTAATGTGTTACCATAAAACTGGGGAGGTGACAGGAGAGAAAATAAAACAAAAATAAATAAAAAATATATTTACTTGTTAATATGATAAAATAAAATTAAAACTAAATTTGAAGGCAAGTTTAAACTAATCCAAGAATGCGTTTCAGATTTTAAGTTGTTCAAAAATTATAATTTTTTTTTCGATGCACCATTATTATATTCAAACTTAACTTGATATATATGACATTACCAGTAAAAAATCCTCCTCTAAGTTAAGGGCTTGATTGATTAATATTAACATGTGCACAAAGTTGTTTTATACATAATTTGTACAATGTAATGTAACTAATGTAACTAACCTAACAATAAAACTGGGGGAGTGAGAACAAAGAAAATTAAAAAAAGTTCTTAAAAATAAAATAATATTTACTTGATAATATAAATTAAAAACTAAATTTCATTTAGTTTAAACTACTCCAAGAAGAAATTTCAGATTTTAAGTTGTTAAGTCGGAAGTTCTTCCAATGTCGCGCAGAAGAACTGGTTCTTATGTGTTGACAAATGCTAGTCGCTGGCTTTAAACATTTTTGGAACATTTTGTCAATTAGTTAATCATACTTCTCAGATGTAATCGTTTTCCTCGGAATCAGAATTTTATGGAGATCAAGTGGACTGAGAAGTGACGAGGAGTTTTGTTGTGATCACTGTGCAGATCGGCACAATAATAACAGGCAATTTTTTCGCGTTTTGTTAACTGTTGTTGGCAAGCCCATGTGTTTCAAGTGACTGGCGACGATATATTCACCCTAGTTTTGTTGCGAGTTGTTTTTAAGGATCTACCTTCACACAGCTCTCAGTTTACCTTCGTTTATCGATTTTACAAGAACGTCCTTCATTCTTCTAATTCTTTTATAACCCCAACAAACCCCCGAGGTTTGTTCCCAAAACCTCGAGAGCCATCTCTGCTACAAAATTGACTTTTGCTATGTCAAATTGAAAAACATAAAATCAATTAAAAATCTGAATAATTAATAAGAACGAGCAAATGTAAATTTTTTGAACTATGTGTAAGGTTATACCAACTTCGCAATTATTTATTTACAAAATGGGAGGTTTGAATACTTCCACAGCTACTGAAAACCAAGCTGTCTGAATTTCTTGCCTCAATGTCTTCTTGTTTGCTATTTTTTTACCAGCAAGACGTTGTTTTAACTCTTTCCAACGGTTCTCGATCAGATTTAGATCCGGGAACTGTGAAAGGTTACTTTAATATGTTTCCTTTCGAAACATACCAAACAGAATATTTTACCTATTTTTTTTTAGAAAACATATGTTGATTAACAATTTTTGGTATCTCGTTCTTCAAATATATCTACCTGCTTTGAAAAATTATAGTAATAAAGTGAAAATTTTAAAATATGCTGATAACAGTCCTTCGATTTAACATATCAAACTATATTTTTCGACATATCTCATCTGATGACTAGCTAAATCCTTGCTTAAACAATAGCATCTTATTTGTATCACCATCAGATATTATAAAACGCAATCATCTCTTATAACACGAAAAAGCAACAAAAAAATTGAATGCTCGTGTATCTACCAGACTGGAATTCACTGGCATTTGCAAATCCATTGTACATCTTATTTTATAAGATTGTACACCCTTTCTTGGCTAAAAAAAGCATCGTCGTGCTGGACCATCACTAATATTGACCTGATTTGTTTCCTTACAACTTATGATTTGTCTGACTATTTCTAAAATACAAGCTAGTAATGAAAAATAAGCTTTTATACATAAATAATGACTTATAATCTGAATTCGAACAATTCTCTGTTTCAAATTATTTACACTAAAAAAAAACGAGTCAAATTCTTCAAAAACAAAAGTGCAAAACCACTTAATGCCTATTAAAACATTCACCTTGATCTACGATTCGGGAAGGTGACATTGTAATTTCTCGCTTGATCGGCATCAGAACGCTCTTTCTTAAACAAAACGATTATTTATCGGAGTGAAAGTAATTATTTCCTGTTTTTTGTTATAGTAATTATGTTATCGTTTTAAAAGAGAAAATATAAGTGATCGAGAAAGAACATAATTTCGCATCATATTTTATTTGTCGATCGGTTTCAGTGAAAGTAATTTTAAAAATATGAAGTGCGTTTAGGGTTCATTGACTGGGATTTGCTTAATGATTGATAAATATCACAACGTAGATGATCAACACCCTAGATGATTTGGGAGTGCAGCATAATAATAATAATAATTACGATCACAAAAGATAAAAAATAAATAATTAAAGGACAAACAGAGGGGTCAACTTTAATATAGTACTTGAAAAAGTTATACGAGATGCAGATATTAATAGATAAGGTTTTGTTTATTATAAAAGGTAGTCTGACTTAGTAGGAAGTATATAACGTCACAAAGATATTGGAGGTAAATGCAAGAGAGAAATTATTGTAAGATATCCTACGACAGTAATAGTATATTAAATCCCTCGTCCACTGTCTATTCAATGCAGGATGAAGACCTCTGGAGCATGTTCCCAACACGGACAGTCCTGAATTGATACCTTGAAATTATTCGTATATGTCTTGTCCTTATATTCTTCCAATACTGGTACGCATAGTTAATTTATATCTGCTGGAATAAAAAGGATTGTATATAAACCAAAGTACAATCAGATGCATGAAGTGAAGACATTTAAAAATAGATAATAGAAAAAATTTAAAAATAGATAGTCTTTAAAGTAGAGTGTGAATTTAAGAAAGTATATAAATTTGATTATCTATGTTGAATTTACAAAGAAAACGAACGCGAATGTTGAAATATATTCTTAAGACCAGTATTACATACACAGTATTACATAAAAAGGAAAAGTATTGAAAAGCAAAGCACATCAATATATGGAGAGAGAAGGCTTTGAATAAAGAGCTTTGTGAGAAAATAATTAAACAATCCATAGATCAAAGTGTTGATTTATCATTGGGCTTTAACATATAGTACGGTCTGATTGATAGTTTCAATTAATTTCGGAAATAGATGATATCAGGTCGAGTATGTTCAGCTCGAAAGGACAAAAAATTTAGGAACCTGCTCCTGAGTATTTTTTGAATACCATACCATTCTAAAATCGAAAGGGTAAATTGGAAACTAAATACAATTTGTTTCAATATTCTTATACAATATTTCACGATTAGGTCTTAATACCAACGATCAGTTATTTAACATCGTTGTCAATATTAATTTTTATATATAATGTTACTAATTCATTTTACAAGATAACATCTACAAATAATACATACAAATAACATTTTAAAAGAAATAACTCACCATTTTTGAAGGGCACTTTCAAAATAACTAACCTAAACTCATTATTTTATTACTTTTCAATGATTTTTCGTTTCTTTCTTCTCTGATAAAAGACACAAATGCCGGATGGATTATCCATCCACTTCTTACTAGATCTTTAGTAATTCTTGGGATATTATCTTTGCTTGAATAGCGTTGGGTAACTTGAACTAAGCACCACTTATCTTGTCGAAATAAAATTCGTAATTGATGGATTTTATATCCTTGTAACTTGTATTTAAGAATATGATTTAAGGGACGTCTTTTAAAAAGTAAGATGGTGTAATTGGCTTTCTGTAGGGCAATAACTTTGCAGTTGGCATATTATTCTACAAAAGCAAAACGGCTTTGAAACATTTTCTTGTGGTGTATCCCTAATTTGATTCTGGAGTATATTTTATCGTCCTTCTATGTTTAAAACCTTCAACCCAGTTTTTAATGGCGGAATAGAATGGACAATAATAATGTGTTATTTAACAGGCAGACCTCCAGCTTAAGGCGGACTTCAATCAATAGTCATCAAATACAAATTAACTCCCATGACCACCCCTCCTCAGGCTATTAACCCTTAGTCTGTGTTTTATTTTTTAGTCTCTCTAGCAGTCTACTTATTGACATATGACTAACGTAAAATAATCTTCAGAAGGCATCTGGCCTTGCTCGGCCTATAAATGGCATGATTGTGGCGCCATTCCTGGTACGATTTTACAGTCCTGCCTATTGAAATGCAGTTTGAAAACTAATCTCTCCTTGGAGGTTCACGAATTTCTTTATGATGGTAACACGGTGAACGAAACGCATGTCTAGACATTACAAGAAAGTGATTTGGTTTTTTTTAGTAAATCTTTTGGAAAATTGTAATTGCTGTCTGCCTAAACGACTGAATTTTCACTATTTATGAATCTTCTCTCGTATAAAAAGAAGAAATGAAAAAATTATGTTCCAATCAATTTTTAACGGTTTACCCATCATCAGTAATAAAATTAACATACTTGAGACAAATAGGTAATATTATGACGCTTCTCTCTCTTACGTTCTCGCCTATCTTAATTTAGATAAAACAAAAAAGGACCGATACGATCCAACATCCAATTTAATATCATTTCGTTCCGAGCAGATGGCATACGTACGACATCACCAACGAATGGAGTCTTTTGATTTGATATAAATCACGAACAAGGAAAAAAAAACAAATAAGAAAGCGTAAAAATAATAGAAACAGTGCAACTTATAAATTTCGAATGGATAAAATAAAAGTTATATACGAAAGAAACGGTTGAAAGTTGTTTTGGTTAATTAATTTCGAGAAATTTTATGTTTTGTTTCTTTTAAATGTTGATAATTAACAAAGATCGTAGTGAAATTGCTCTTTTAATTGTACATTAATGATAAATAATTATAATCTTCTTAAATGTTTTCCAATAAGAGAGTTAAAACTTTGAAACGCGATAGCGACAACACTGTTTGAAATGTAAATGTCACTCATAGAACACACTCATGGAAAAATACATAATTTAATGGTGCATAGAAAACTGAGCACACTTCTCGCTTAGTAGGTTTGTGAAGAAATATACCTCTTCATCATTTCGTTTCATCATCATCATTCATCATTTTGTCACTCTTATTGGACAAACCTTTATCTCCATTCATTTTGTAGATTCACTTTTTTTCTATACTGTTTAAATCAAAGAATTTTGGAGATTATTTCTTTAAAGAAAATCTCTTTTCGAAGCAACTCAATACAAATCTTCAACATTCACATTTGTTCAGTTCCATATATTCTTATATATTTCTTCCTATGCTCTTTCTTGAATTAACATGACATATTTTATAATTAAAATAGAATATCGATAATTCCTATCAGCTTCTCTGTCGACCAGTTCTTCCAGACACTTCTTCGTGAGCAAGTTTGACAGTCTAGAGTATTTTATACATAAGTCTGTATAACCTAAGTTCGAAGGCTTTGATTGTTTTTATTATTTGAGCCTTCAGAGTACAAGTTTTAAAGCTGTGTGACAATTGGGACCTTACGTGACTTTCTATAAAGCTAAATCTGATTCGAAAGTCAAGTTCACACTTACACTTATGACTTAAATTAAATTTCAAAACTGATATCTCGCCTCTTCTATTCTAACACGAATTTCACTGGCATATATTAATTCAGCATTGATTAATGCTCATATGTATTAGATTTACTTAGTCTTCAGGCTATCAGCTGGGTGATGTTGCAGAGATCGGAAAATATAAAAATCTGAAGGGGCTAAGTCTGGAGAATACTCTGGTTGCAATAAAATCTCGATGATCGTTTTCAGAATTATTTTTGCTGCATGTAGTTCCTATCTGAAGTCCAGCGGTTGTACGACAATGCTTTTCTTCCAGAAGTGCTTCCCATTCTTCATTCTTCACTTTTGTTGGTTCATGACAATGGCCCTTCATACCCATTTTCATTTATGTTAATTGGTAATGTTTTTTATTGTATATTTTTTATAATTGATTAGTAATTTTGTTATAAGGTAATGTAATTGGTATGGAATGGTTGTTTAATGATAGTGGAAATTTCAACACAAACCTTGGTTTCTTATTTAACGTATTATTGTGATGGCACTTTCACCTGAACTTTGCAGCAGTTCTCAATAAAATACAAGGTATATCTACTCCACCAATAAAATAATTCTGTATTCTTTCTTTCAGACACAAAAAAGTCATCATTCACGTACCATATAAAGTGAAAACCATTCATCACACGCACACTGTTTACAAGCACGTTGGAGGTGGAGGTGACGAAGGTGGCACCAAAGTGATTGGTTACTCCGGAGACGGTGACGTCAGCGTGGGCCACGGCTACGAAGGAGGACACGGAGGAGATGAAGGAGGTTACGCTGGCGGATTTACAGTTGGAGGCGAACACGGATTCTGGCATTCAGGTAGATAACTGTCAGGCCAACTCATCATCATCCATCATTTAACACTGTCCTAGGATTATTTTAACCCTTTATTTATCTTCTTTTGGTTTAACTTGATTGTGTTGCTCTTATTTCCTCCTGCGCGAAAGTTTGACATGGGAGGGATAAGCTGGAGCAGCTAGAAGATCAGTTCCAGACGACCTCCCTTACTAATCAATTCCTTTAAGCATGTCCTCCATCATATCCTCTAACTTTGAAGGTAATTATCACTCAAGTACTAACATTTTATTAAAACTATACATGTCTATATTGAAATTTTAAAATAACTTTGTTCACGCCGGTAATCTGACCGGATAGGACCGGATTATTTTTTTTTTTTAAGTTGGTTACTCGCCAGCTAGTAGGAGTTTTTATCTGTAACATTGTTTGAAACATAATAAACGACTTCCATGAAATAATCTCTCAATAATTTTAACATCATATCAAAGAGATGATGAGTTGTCAATCAAGCCAGAACTCTTAACATGAATATCGAATTCTCCCAAATTGTATTCTATATGTTTTTTGTCTTTTGTTATAGGTGGTAGTGGAGGAGGTGCTGAAGGTCATGCCTTAGAATCTTCTGGAGGCCACGATTGGGTTGGAGGTGGTCTTGGAGGTGGGATTGGAGGTGGAGACCTTGGAGGTTTAGAACATGGAGGTGGCGACCTAGGTGGACTCGGAGGCCACGGTGGTGTAGATCTGAGTGGACTTGGAGGACATGGTGGTGCTGATCTAGGTGGACTTGGTAGTTATGGAGGAGGTGCCGACCTAGGTGGTTACGGAGGTGGTTTAGAAAGCTACGGAGGTGGTCACGGACTTGGCGGTGGTGATATCGGAGGTTACGGCAACTCCATTTCCGGAGGTGGTGATTTGGGTGGTTACGGAGGCTTCAGCGGCGGAGATGACGGAGGTCATAAGGGCTACGATTAAGTTTCTCGAAAAAACTAAGACTTTGTTACCTGCTAAAATATCCCCTTACTAGTCTGTTACGTTGTATAGTTAGATTGTAAGTTATTTTATTGTTGTTAATTTAATGTTATTTGTTTTTTATACCGTTTTTTTTGTTAATAAAATATTAAAAATTACACTTTATTTTTTTTTTAAATATTTTGTGTTAGTATTTTTTTAATGTGATCATATTATCCATATGATGAGAATTAAAAAAAATGTTTATAATGCACTTTTATTAAGAAAGAAGCAAAACCACTAAGAAACACATTAATTGAAACGATGAAATCTTCCATCATCCAACCACATTCATCTTTGGTTATTCGTCAGAATTTATTGGAGCTTGGTTGGGATCTGTTACCAAATATACCATATAGCCCTGAAAATGATCCATCAAAATTTAATTTGCTTCGTTCATTACAAACATTAAACTACTTGTTTTTAATTTCTCGATGTGCATTTTACTAATTATGTTGGCATGATCAGAAGATCCTAATGATGCTATCATGGTTAGTGAAACGTTCGTCTAGAAATTAGAAAACAAATTAGAAACAAAGAGTCCAATCAAATTTTGGGGCAAATGTCTTTGAATTTAGGGATAGATTCCAATATAAGAATTGACAATATTGCTTGTGAACCAACCAACATAATAATTGGGTAATGATCAATACGAAATTACTAATTTTCTTAAACTATGGCATACGTTTATAGGTTCTTTTTCAGTTTTTATAAATAGTCCTTTTCTTTGAATTCTATACACACTTTAGCAATAAGGGCGAAAATAAACCAGATTTTACCACTTCTAAATTATTTTGAACTTAAAATAAAAACAAAAAATATTAAAATAACTTCATCTGAAAAGATGCCAAGGAAAGAAAAAAGAAGAAGAGTTATGGAAAATAATAATAATAATAATAATAAGAATAATAAAGGCGATCAACGGTTGGGCGGTGCCAACTCTGACATATTCTTTTGGCATAGTTAAATGGTCAGAAACTGACCTTGATGAACTCGATAGGTTGACGCGCCGAACATTGACAAAGTTCCGATGCCTGCATCCAAACTCATCTACGAAAAGACTATACATCCCAAGAAAGTTGGGGGGTAGAGGCCTTGTAAACGTAAAAAATCTCTGTCTTAATCAAGAAAATAGAATAAGAAAACACTTCCTTGATTCAAACAGTACGTTAATGAAATTGGTTGCAAATGAGGATCGGGGTTTCACCCCACTGAACCTAAATAAACAAAATCGTATTGATAGCAGAACAACACTCACGGACTGTGTTCGAGAATGGAAAGGACAAACATTGCACGGAATGTTTCCTAAGTCACTCGAAGATGACACCATTGACGAACAATTGTCTCTGAAGTGGCTGACCGATGGACTCTTGTACCCAGAAACAGAAGGTTTCGCGATATCTATTCAAGATAGGGTAACAAGAACAAAAAACTATGAAAAGCACATACTGCATTTGGACGTAGTCGATAAGTGCAGGAAATGCGGTACTTTGGGGGAAACAATTGAGCACTTTATTGGCGGTTGCCCGGCCCTTGCTCCTAATGCTTATTTAGGACGGCATAATCAGCTGGCAAAAATTATACATCAACAAATTGCAAAAAAATACTCGCTATTAGAAAATGCACCTCCTCCATAATATAAGTACTCGCCTTCTCCTGTACTTGAATCATCCGATACCATTCTTTACTGGGACAGATCAATCACTACTGATCGAACGGTTGACTATAACAGGCCGGATATTGTTCTAATTAACAAAAAGGACAAGAGGGCTTTTATAATTGACATCGCAGTGCCACTATCTCACAACATTAGAAAAGCTGAGATAGAAAAATCCACAAAGTATGAAAATCTGGCATACGACTTGAAGAACCAGTGGAAACTGAGTAAGGTAGATGTAGTGCCCTTCGTTATATCCGCCGAAGGCCTGATAAGTAAGAGATTTTCAAAGAACCTCGAGAGCCTCGGGATCTCGAGATCGATTGCCATAGTGGGACAGCGTGCCGTGCTCTTGCAGACGTGTCACATTGTTCGTAAGATATTATGCTAGGGTGAGAGGAGCTGAATTGCTTTTTCATCTTGGTATTGGAATACCGGCCAGCATGAGCTGAGATTCTACAGTAAGGATGAGCAGGATAATAATAATAATAATAATAATAATAATAATAATAATATGATGACAAATTTAAGCGATATACATCTTGCACTATATTGTGCAGCAGTGACTGTCATCGAAATTTCAGGTCAAAAGACTTACACCCATAATGCGGCTGGTCGTAGTATCCAGAAAAATACACCTGTCTGGAAAACGCGCCTTGAAAACAATATCAATGAGTTCCGGAGGAAAGTTGACATTATCTCAGAGTATCTTTCTGGTAATCAGTCAAATAAAGTAGCGAGAAAAGCAAAAATAATTGCCAATAAATCTGGCATTGACTTCGATGATTCAAACCTGACAGAAAAATTGTTGGATCTAAAAGATCGGTTTAGGCAAAAAGCTAAATCGAAAGGAGCCAGGCTAGCAAGATATAATGAACTAGAAAAGCGAAAACATCAAAATTCAGTATTTGCAAACAGCCAAAAGAAATTTTATAGACAACTCGAAGCAGAAGGTAACAGCAAGTCAGAACTTACGAATATCGATGTGTCTTCCTTTGCGGAATATTGGAGATCGGCTTGGAAAAAATCAGACGGCTACGAAAAATTAGCTCCTTGGGTTAAAACCATTCAAGAACAGACAAATGCTCTCCCAGATATGGAGGCTAACGATTTCACAGAGATTGACATTTGCACTGCTGTCAGGAAGACTCACAACTGGAAGGCGCCTGGACCAGATGGATTGCATAACTTCTGGATTAAAAGCTTTACAGCCGCCTATCCCGTACTTGCAAATGCATTTAAAGAGGTTTTAATAAATCCAGACACTTTCCCTGACTTTCTAATGGAGGGCAATACATACCTACTGTTCAAAAAAGGGGACGTTAAGCAACCCAATAACTACAGACCAATCACATGTCTGTCAGTGTTATATAAACTGTTCACAGCCCTAGTCAATGAAAAAATCTACCAACATTGTGATAAAAACAACATTTTTGAAGAAGAACAGAAAGGATGTATAAGAGCAAGTATGGGCTGCAAGGAACAATTGACGATCGATGCTGTAGTTCTTGAGCAAGCGCGAAAAAGAAAACGCAACTTAAATATCTGCTATATAGACTACAAGAAAGCATTCGATAGTGTCCCTCACGATTGGCTGGTTGAGGTTCTGAATTTCTATAAAATTAGCCCCCAGATTATTAATTCTTTAAAGTGCCTGATGGGGAAGTGGAAAACGAATCTTTTTGTCGGCCAACAATGCATTGCTGCTACAAATATCGAGAGGGGAATTTTTCAGGGAGATTCCCTTTCTCCAATTTGGTTCTGTTTAGCATTGAATCCTTTGTCCACCCTACTCAACAACAGCAATATTGGATATAAACTTAACATGAGGAATCCAAGAAAGCTCTCTCATCTACTATATATGGATGACCTTAAATTATATGGAGAAACCAGAGAAAAATTAAACTCATTGATAAAAACAGTTGAAACATTCAGTAGGGATATCAGAATGTCATTCGGACTGGACAAATGCTCTACCATTAGTATACAGAAGGGAAAGGTTCAGAGTCAACATTCAACACTTTGTAACATACAACAACTAGAACCAGAAGAGTCCTACAAATATTTAGGAATACCCCAAAAGCATAAACTTGATCATAACCAGTTAAAGAAGGACTTTTCCACTCTATACCAAAAGAGACTTGCAAAACTTTTAAACACCAAACTGAACGGAGGAAACCTCATTAGAGCGATCAACGGTTGGGCGGTGCCAACTCTGACATATTCTTTTGGCATAGTTAAATGGTCAGAAACTGACCTTGATGAGCTCGATAGGTTGACGCGCCGAACATTGACAAAGTTCCGATGCCTGCATCCAAACTCATCTACGAAAAGACTATACATCCCAAGAAAGTTGGGGGGCAGAGGCCTTGTAAACGTAAAAAATCTCTGTCTCAATCAAGAAAATAGAATGAGAAAACACTTCCTTGATTCAAACAGTACGTTGATGAAATTGGTTGCAAATGAGGATCGGGGTTTCACCCCACTGAACCTAAATCAACGGAATCGTATTGATAGCAGAACAACGCTCACGGACTGTGTTGGAGAATGGAAAGGACAAACATTGCACGGAAGGTTTCCTAAGTCACTCGAAGATGACACCATTGACGAACAATTGTCTCTGAAGTGGCTGACCGATGGACTCTTGTACCCAGAAACGGAGGGTTTCGCGATATCTATTCAAGATAGGGTAACAAGAACAAAAAACTATGAAAAGCACATACTGCATTTGGACGTAGTCGATAAGTGCAGGAAATGCGGTACTTTGTGGGAAACAATTGAGCACCTTATTGGCGGTTGCCCGGCCCTTGCTCCTAATGCTTATTTAGGACGGCATAATCAGCTGGCAAAAATTATACATCAACAAATTGCAAAAAAATACTCGCTATTAGAAAATGCACCTCCTCCATATTATAAGTACTCGCCTTCTCCTGTACTTGAATCATCCGATACCATTCTTTACTGGGACAGACCAATCACTACTGATCGAACGGTTGATTATAACAGGCCGGATATTGTTCTAATCAACAAAAAGGACAAGAGGGCTTTTATAATTGACATCGCAGTGCCACTATCTCACAACATTAGAAAAACTGAGATAGAAAAATCCACAAAGTATGAAAATCTGGCATACGACTTGAAGAACCAGTGGAAACTGAGTAAGGTAGATGTAGTGCCCTTCGTTATATCCGCCGAAGGCCTGATAAGTAAGAGATTTTCAAAGAACCTCGAGAGCCTCGGGATCTCGAGATCGATTGCCATAGTGGGACAGCGTGCCGTGCTCTTGCAGACGTGTCACATTGTTCGTAAGATATTATGCTAGGGTGAGAGGAGCTGAATTGCTTTTTCATTTTGGCATTGGAATACCGGCCAGCATGAGCTGAGATTCTACAGTAAGGATGAGCAGAATAATAATATTAATAACAACTAGCACCAGAAGAATCCTACAAATATTTAGGAATACCCCAAAAGCATAAACTTGATCATAACCAGTTAAAGAAGGACTTTTCCATTCTATACCAAAAGAGACTGACAAAACTTTTAAACACCAAACTGAACGGAGGAAACCTCATTAGAGCGATCAACGGTTGGGCGGTGCCAACTCTGACATATTGTTTTGGCATAGTTAAATGGCCAGAAACTGACCTTGATGAACTCGATAGGTTGACGCGCCGAATATTGACAAAGTTCCGATGCCTGCATCCAAACTCATCTACGAAAAGACTATACATCCCAAGAAAGTTGGGGGTAGAGGCCTTGTAAATGTAAAATATCTCTGTCTTAATCAAGAAAATAGAATAAGAAAACACTTCCTTGATTCAAACAGTACGTTAATGAAATTGGTTGCAAATGAGGATCGGGGTTTCACCCCACTGAACCTAAATAAACAAAATCGTATTGATAGCAAAACAACACTCACGGACTGTGTTCGAGAATGGAAAGGACAAACATTGCACGGAAGGTTTCCTAAGTCACTCGAAGATGACACCGATGACGAACAATTGTCTGTGAAGTGGCTGACCGATGGACTCTTGTACCCAGAAACAGAAGGTTTCGCGATATCTATTCAAGATAGGGTAACAAGAACAAAAAACTATGAAAAGCACATACTGCATTTGGACGTAGTCGCTAAGTGCAGGAAATGCGGTACTTTGGGGGAAACAATTGAGCACCTTATTGGCGGTTGCCCGGCCCTTGCTCCTAATGCTTATTTAGGACGGCATAATCAGCTGGCAAAAATTATACATCAACAAATTGCAAAAAAATACTCGCTATTAGAAAATGCACCTCCTCCATATTATAAGTACTCGCCTTCTCCTGTACTTGAATCATCCGATACCATTCTTTATTGGGACAGACCAATCACTACTGATCGAACGGTTGATTATAACAGGCCGGATATTGTTCTAAGTGGGACAGCGTGCCGTGCTCTTGCAGACGTGTCACATTGTTCGTAAGATATTATGCTAGGGTGAGAGGAGCTGAATTGCTTTTTCATCTTGGCATTGGAATACCGGCCAGCATGAGCTGAGATTCTACAGTAAGGATGAGCAGAATAATAATATTCTTTATTTAGCACTTGGCTTCTACATACAATCTGTAATTCATTTATCTTTATATATGTTTATGCATAATACAAATATATCCAAATATGATCTGTTCTATAATAATAAAAATACAATATACACACACTAGTCTATACAAAATTAAACATACCTACCTATTTTTAACAACAAACTAACCTATTTTGCCAAATAATATTTACGGATTCTATCTACAAACTTTTCCAAACTCTCTATAATTTTTAGATCTGCAGACAGACCATCGAACAGCCGAATACCATTCCCAAAAAGCGATTTCTGCATATAGGTACTACGTTCAAAATTTATTGGGAAATCCTCCCTTGAGCGAATGTTACATTGGTGTTTTTCGGATCGCGCTATTAAGTACCTTCCAAGATATGCAGGCATTAAGTTATTTTTAATTTTAAAAATCATAACAATATTGGCCATCTCAATATTCTGCCACACAGAGCACCAGCCTAAAGAGCGCAACATCAAATCCACTGGTGTATATCTATCACAATGCAAAATAATTCGCATTGCCTTATTTTGTAAAATTTGCAATCTATTTATTTCATTTTTATTACAAGCTAGCAACAAAGAACTACAATAACTAAAATGTGGATAAATTATGGTATTATATATTAACAATTTTGACCAATTACTTAAGTTATGTGATATTCTACGAAAGAACCCTATTTTTTACCTATTTTTTTACTCATGTAATTTACATGAGCACATAACTTCAATTGAGAATCAAGAATTACACCTAGATATTTAATTTGGTCTACGATTGCAATGTTATCCTTCCCAATGTAAATATTATAATTTTTATCAATAAACGACTTGCAAATACCCCTCTTTCCCAGAATCATATATTTTGTTTTCTCAGAATTTAATTTTAATTTATTCACACATAGCCAATTATCTAATATAGAGAGTTCTAAATTAACTTTCACCATTTGGTCATAATTCTGTCCCATTATTGAAAGGAGCGTATCGTCTGAAAACAAATTTAAGTCTAATTTTTTAAAAATCTTATACAGATCATTGATGTATATAAGAAACAAAAAGGGACCTAATACGCTCCCTTGTGGAATACCAATATCATTTTCCAGAATTCCTGATATAGCATCATTTACTTTTGTTCGATGAAAGCGATCACTCAAATAATGTTTAAGCCATTTTATAACACAAGATTTCACTCCGTAACATCACTCAGCTTCACAATCAGATCTTCTCTGTTTATAGTCTCGAATGCACGTCTTAGGTCCACAAATACACCAATCACAACATTAACGTCATCAATATCTCGGCGCCATTTCGTACAAAGATGTTGCAGTGCAGACTTCCATGAATGTTTATCACGAAATCGGAAGATTGTCCCACATAAATGTAATTTTGCTTTTCAAAGTATCTACGCAACTGTCTACACACCACTATTTCCAATATTTTGTCAACAATCGGCAATAGAGTGATTGGCCTAAAATCCTCTGCTAATACAGGGTTTTCAACCTTTGGTATTGGAACAATGATGCTCACTTTGGCCGTCCTTGGAACTCGACCACTAGAAAACGACGTATTGATTAAATACAGTAATGGATAACCCACCTGCTGAAATACGCCCTTTAAACATTTTATATTACATATATAATCAGATGTGGACTTATTTTTTAATTTCATTACAATATCTCATAAATCAAATATCTATAAATCAAATTGATCCAAACTTCCTGACCTGAATGGATGTCAACGGTACTGTCAAATGTTTGAATCTGATTTGGAATGGTTCGAGCTATTTCCCGAATACTTTCAGCATAAAAATTGTTAAAATTCTCTTCTAACGTTCCAACACTCCTTCGGAAAACAATATCGTCAAACACGTCGGACTTTCTGCCACTCCCCACTAATTCCTTCAACATTTGCCACATTTTCTTGCTATGACCTCTATTACGATCAATATTCTGTTCAGAAAATGCCATTTTTTCGTTTCTAATCACCATTACAACATTATTGGCGTTTCCTCTTATAATCATTCCAGTCAGTGTCGTTTCTGGTTAATTTGTACTTCTTGTAGGCCATATCCCCCTCTTTTTGGGTAAGCTTAATGGAATTTGTAATCCACGGTGTTGCGTCAATATTAATTATTTTTAAGGGTGCCAAGGTCTGTCTCATGGATGTTGTTCATAAAATGTTCATAGAGGTGGTCCACATTTGTTGACGTGTAGTTCCAGTTTCTTCCAATTAATTCTATTCTAATTCGATCCATATTTTCAGGGCTCAAATTTCTTATCAGTTCATACTTACGTTTTTTCACATTGGTTTCGCATTTAAGGATAAACCCAATGGTTTCATGATCAGAAAGTTGCGAAAAATTCCTACCAGCTTCGGTCAAAGTATAATCATTAGTAAATACCAGATCAATGAGAGAACGAGTATCGAGCGATACACGCGTATAGGTTTCTATCACTTGTCTAAATCCAGAATTATCGCTTATTGCATCTAATTTTCGTTTATTCGGACAATCACTTTTCCAACATATATTAAAATCTCCGGCGATTACGAATCTGTTTGAAATTATAACCGGATCATTGACCACATCTTCCCAAAAACCTAAAAATTCATCAATTTGGTAACTGACCGATATATACCTCTAAATAACGTGTCATTATTTAGAACTTTTATTTTCACAAATAGAGCCCAAAAGTTTTTTGAATTCTTCTCACATCTGACAAAATCCACAGGAACGCCATCCGTGATGTAGATTATGACACCTCCTATGTGACGACTATTTGAGTGGCACACAAAATGTCTATAACCCGGTATTGAAATTTCATTATCCTGTATCGCCTCCGTGATGTGGGTTTCAGTCAAACAACCAACCATAGGATTCCAGTCATAAAACAAATTCATCACTTCCGTCATTTTACAATTTAAACCAAGGATACGCACAACTCTTTATTCACTCCTCTTAATTGCTATTCATAGTTAATTCTTTGTTTGGCCTTTTCTGTTTCTCTTTGATAACACCTGCATTTTCTGTCAAACACAGTATGATAGCAATCAACATCAGTAATCTTCAGCACATCTCGTGCATATTTGCAGTTTTTACAAGTTTTTATTTGAGAACTACACTTTCCAGATTCATGATTTTCACTGCAAATGGGGCATACGGGATTAGACTGACTGCATTTACTGGCTTTGTGTCCGTATCTCGATATTTAAAACACCTGAATACACTTACAAATTCATAAACTGAAAAACTATACCATTCCATAGAAAGTCTTTTTAAATTAATTAAACTGTTAAAAGCAGGTGTAGACGTCTTCAATATAACATTATGCTCATTCTTCCCCTTTGGTATGTACTTTTTCATTATACTAATATCTACTCCATCAACATGCCGTAATTGCTCTTTAATTTTACCAACAAAATAATCTGTATTCTGTAAACTTTCATCTGGTACACCCACTATATTAATTTGAGGATACTTTATCTTTGGAATTTTATATCGCATTGGTCTGCCAAGGCTGCCGTGGCTGCACATTGAAGTTTTTGTAAGGATTCCTCGGTATCGCATTCGATATGAA
This sequence comes from Cosmopolites sordidus, assembly GCA_031761425.1. Classification (NCBI taxonomy): domain Eukaryota; kingdom Metazoa; phylum Arthropoda; class Insecta; order Coleoptera; family Curculionidae; genus Cosmopolites; species Cosmopolites sordidus. Next base: position 139,847 of record JARFXV010000194.1, on the reverse strand, counting down.
TACTACCCTGGGCAGCCGATTTTATTTTATTTACATTTATATTTATATTTTTGAAAAGTCACTGGAAGAAAAAAAAAATTGTTCTACCGTATTTCTCGATGTGGCCCAAGCCTTCGATAAAGTGTGGCATGAGGGCCTCAACTACAAATTAAACAAGCTTTTGCCTAAACAATTTGCGCAATTATTAAAGTCTTATATCTCAGATAGATATTTCAGAGTTAAACAGGAAGATGCATACTCTGAACTAAAAAATATTAAAGCAGGAGTACCGCAAGGTAGTGTATTGGGACCAGTCCTTTACCTATTATATACCAGTGATATTCCTGAATTAGACCCAGACACGATAGCAACATTTGCTGACGATACTGCTATTATGGCTGTAGGCGTAGACCACGAAGAAGCGGCAATAAACCTGCAAACCTCAGTTAATAAAATTAACAACTGGACTAAGCAATGGCGAATCAAATTAAATGAGTCTAAATCCGCCCATATTAATTTCACGAACAAAAGAAATCAACATATCCCCGTTAGTATAAATAATATCCAAGTACCATATGCTAATACAGCGAAATATTTGGGTATAACATTAGATGCCAAGCTACGCTGGAGGGCTCATGTCAAAAAGAAAAAAGAAGAACTTGACATCAAATTTAGAAAAATGTATTGGCTGCTTGGACGAAATTCCCCTCTATCAGTCTACAACAAAGTACTCTTGTACAAACAAATTCTAAAGCCCGTATGGACATATGGCATCCAGCTGTGGGGTTGTGCCAAAAAGAACAACTTGGAAATAATCCAGCGATTCCAAAACAAAGTACTAAGGAACATTGCAAATGCCCCTTGGTATTTCAGAAACAGTGACCTCCATAGGGACTTGGAAATGGACACCGTTACCCAGACCATTAGCAGATTTGCCCAGAGTCACGAGCAGCGACTTCTTCAGCACGTCAATGTCGAGGCCTTCCAGCTCCTTGATAATGCAAATCAAATCAGAAGACTTAAGAGGACCAAACCCTTTGAGTTGGTTTGAACGTTTGTGTTAGTAAAAAAGCAGAGCATAGTGCTGGTGTATACGTTAATATTGGTGTAATTAAGTTATTGGATTTAATTTAAGGGATACTAGTGAGTAAGTTCTTAAAATCATCTTTTCTTTTGTAGTAACTTAGGTTTGTACAACATTACTCATTGATCAACTTTGGTCAGATTGTAATTTTGGAAAACTTCCTCAGGGATGTTTTATAAATAAAAAAAAAAAAATATTTATATTTGTTGGATCGATACTTTCAATAATAGTTTTTTTTGTAATCGAGCTACTTTGCGACACATTTTTAGGTTTTATGATCAATGGGGGATTTCTCTCCACATTTTTATTTTTTACTACTTCGCTCCAGGTTTTGTTGCTTGAAATACCACCCATTTGGACGATTTTCAAACACTCTGTGGTTTTTTTTAAGAATTTCTTCACTATTCCTTTGTATTACGGTGAGTTTTGACCCATTTTTGAAACATTCTACAGCAATCGGTAAACAGTCATCGCACAAAAACCATACATTCTTGTTGTCAGCAACTGACTTACACACATTATCTTTTATTTTGACACAAACTGAGTGGTAATTCAGTAATATTCTTGATAAAATTCAAACAACGAAAATTATTTCGTTTGAATAATCAGATGTGTTTTGAAGTACTTTTAAAATATTTTTTGTTGCTCAAGAATCATAAAAACTAATAAAAATCTTGAACGCTCAAATAATAAATTAAAAAAATATGGCGAACAAATCTGGATGATACATTTAGGGAAAATTTTAATGATATTCTTGGTTGCAAATAATACATGATTGTCCATTTCGTGGTTCGGAAAATGCTGTCCAACTTAAATGTTATCCAAAGTGTGATTTGTTTAGTTTAAGGTTTGCAATTTTACATGCTTGAACATTCATCTGATTTCTCGAACAAAATTTTCTTCAGCGATGAGGCTTAATTCTCGCTCGCTGGCAAAATTTCCGTATATGGGGCTCTGAAAACAGACAAGTGATCGTTGAGAGTCCATTGCATCCACAAAAGGAAACTGTTGGTGCGTGTTATGGTCTGGTGACATCACTGGCCCGTACTTCTTCGAAAACGAAGTAGTGACTGTTAATATCAATTCTTAGCGCTATAACCGTATGATAACCGATTATTTTTGGCCAGATGTTAAAGATTTCCAATCAGATGGCATCACGAGTCACACAATACGACCAATTTTGGCTTTTTTGTGCGAGAAGTTTCCAAGCCGCGTAATTTCGTGATTTGGTGATGTCAGTTGGTCGCCGAGATCATGGGATTTCACGCCGTTGAACTATGTGAAATATCGTGTTTACGTAGATAATTCTCAAAGTCTTGAGTAGTTGAAAGCCCACATTCGTTGAAAGCCCCCGAAATGTGCGAAAAGGCATCGAAAATTACTTAAAAAAGGATTGAGCCGTGCAAGCGGTCACGTGGTGAACGTTTAGATGATGTATTTCACACTTAATGGCAAAGTTCAAGCAATAAAGTAAAAAAAAATGATCGAAATCTCAATTCTTTGTGTGCTTGTTTTAATGTTACTTTCCGAAGCACAAAACGTATAACCCTTTATAACCTTTAAATAATTCAAGATAAAAAAATAAAAGTTCCAAAGTTTAAAAAATGAAAGTTCCCATCTTTGAAGATTTCAATGACAGTTTACCTTTTAGATTTAATTATTTTTTGAAACGTAAACTATCTAAAAAGCAATAGCAAGAAACTTTGACTTGTGCTAATTGCTAATTATATCGTATAAAATTCGAAAAGATTAAGGTACAGTGATAAACACCGAATCGAGAAGTTTTTTAAAGTTGTAGAATCATCTCCTGAAAATACGCTTTCTCTGGCGCACTTTGACTTGACCCCACTCACTGTTTGGACTGCGACTTCTCTCTGGCGTGTAATGTTGAATCCATGTTTTATCTTCAGTTGTAAAATATCGGATCAACTCAGCAGATTTCAATTTAAATATGTAAAGGCGGATGTTTTAGTGTGTCCAAAGTGCTTCCGATAAAAGTCGCTGTAAAAATTATTATGGCAACAGAGCAATGCTCACAAATTGTCGACATCTATGTGTTCAATGTATTGAGTTGCCGAGATCATGGGATTTCACGCCGTTGAACTATGTGAAATATCGTGTTTACGTAGATAATTCTCAAAGTCTTGAGTAGTTGAAAGCCCACATTCGTTGAAAGCCCCCGAAATGTGCGAAAAGGCATCGAAAATTACTTAAAAAAAGGATTGAGCCGTGCAAGCGGTCACGTGGTGAACGTTTAGATGATGTATTTCACACTTAATGGCAAAGTTCAAGCAATAAAATGAAAAAAAAATGATCGAAATCTCAATTCTTTGTGTGCTTTCTTTAATGTTACTTTCCGAAGCACAAAACGTATAACCCTTTATAACCTTTAAATAATTCAAGATAAAAAAATAAAAGTTCCAAAGTTTAAAAAATGAAAGTTCCCATCTTTGAAGATTTCAATGACAGTTTACCTTTTAGATTTAATTATTTTTTGAAACGTAAACTATCTAAAAAGCAATAGCAAGAAACTTTGACTTGTGCTAATTGCTAATTATATCGTATAAAATTCGAAAAGATTAAGGTACAGTGATAAACACCGAATCGAGAAGTTTTTTAAAGTTGTAGAATCATCTCCTGATGATGATAACATGGTTAGCTGAAAAAAATACGCTTTCTCTGGCGCACTTTGACTTGACCCCACTCACCGTTTGGACTGCGACTTCTCTCTGGCGTGTAATGTTGAATCCATGTTTTATCTTCAGTTGTAAAATATCGGATCAACTCAGCAGATTTCAATTTAAATATGTAAAGGCGGATGTTTTAGTGTGTCCAAAGTACTTCCGATAAAAGTCGCTGTAAAAATTATTATGGCAACAGAGCAATGCTCACAAATTGTCGACATCTATGTGTTCAGTGTACTGAGTTGCCTTGAAACTATTTATTTTGTGAAATAACATTTAATGATATTAATGTTTGAAGACAATTTCGAACAAATGGCCGTCGAGGCTACTTCTGACAAAACGCATTCTGCCAGTTCAATTTCAGACCACTTTTTCATCGGGATCTTGTACGTCAATAGTTGTGTGGTTTATCAGTAAATAGCAAATATTTCACATAACCCCAAAGAATATAATCTAAAGGCGGTAAATCACATGTCAATCGTGGCCAATTAACAAATCAGTTCCTCGAAATATCGAATTCAAATTCGGAATTAAATAATTATTGATCATCTCTCTGTCTCGATCTCTATTAACGAACTGATAAATTTGGATATTCCTCAACACTGCAGTTTTTATCTTGTTTTGTGTCCCTTATAGGGAGTTCGAATACATTAAAAAATCACCCTTTATTAGAATATTCCAACATTCAAGTATGTGAAATATTGACCAAAAACTCAACAAATATCATCAATCACGCCATATGATTCAATATAATTTTTCTTCTTTTCTTAAGGGCCATTTCTACAATGCAAGAATATACCAGGTATAAGCTATACTTGGAATAAAATTTGAAACGCCATTTGAATATACGCCTTATACCTGGAATATTCTTGCATTGTAGAACCGGCCGTTAGTCACCTACTCGTTTTTGTAATCGTAACCGTTTGAAAATTGTGAGGACCGAGTTAAGCGTTAGCAAATGTGAATAATATGAAATGTGAAAATAATTATTAATGAATTCCGAGAAATTTTTTCGGGTTATTTCGATAAATATATCTTAGATTATCATAAAAGTTTTTTACTTTAAAATTTCGGTATTTTCCAGTAGGGACTAATGCTATACAACATTATTTATAGTTATTCTTTCAATTTTCGTCTAGTCTCATATTCAACAAATAGTGTTGAGTGAACTCTTTCAGTTCTAACTATATAATCTCATAAACCACGTCAGACAGGGCAATTAAATATTTATTATCGTATTTAAAAATGAAATTTATTACAAGCGTGATAGAGTACTAATGTAACTTTCTTTGTTATTTCAATAAATATATCTTAGATTATCACTATTAAAGCTTTTTACCTTAAAATTTCGGTATTTTCCAGTAGGGCCTCGTATATAGATTAAAAAAAATTGTTATATAATTATTACCAAACTACCGTTCCATTTCTCTTCACTACTGTGGATGTTTACTTCCTCGTTTTGTCAAGCATCAAGGTGAATGCTTCGACGATTTCATCTACCTGCTGCCGTGAATCTATATTCCTTTCATTCGTTTGTAATCACTGCCATATAAATGGAAAGTGATATGATTACTGCTACTATACTTCATTTGTATTTCGTGCTGTGCACATATTTTTACCATCACGTAAAAATACGGCGAATATGACCTCCAAGATTTTGGTAATAATGCTCTTTTTGATTATGGATGATTTTTAAATATTAATATTTTTTTTTATTTTAGATTGCATCTTTTTTGATCCTAGCTCTTTTCACTTTATGTGAATGCGGTGGTCATGGAGGAGGAGGAGGGTAAGATATTTCAAATTTATGTTATTTTCTCCAAAAGTGGTATCCGAACAATTCGGTATCTTTTATATAGTTAAAGATATGTAATTAACACACTTAAAAGCCGATAGCCTTGATGGAAATTAATTTTAGATAAATAAACAAAGATTAATATCTAAAATTTCCACTATATTTAAAATTGTATGTATAACAATTGTTTCGACACACAGTGCCTTTTTCATACAATTTAAATATAGTGAAAATTTTAGATATTAATATTTGCTTGTTTATTTTTTAGGTACTCCTTTCATGAATTTTTTCCATTTTTATTTACTCTGTCAAATTTTATGCACTATTCCACTTACTGTTCATAATAATTAATACATTTACTATATCGTCCCACTTTTTTCCATTGTTTTTCAATTTTATTATTTGGCATTCTTACCATATGTACCCCTCCCTCCTCTAATTGTATTGCTGTTAATAATGTTTCAAGTAACTTTACACCAGATATTTATCTATTATGGTGGCCCCTTGTATTCTCCTAAAAAACTTTATTTCACAAGTACTCAGTACATATTATAATAATGACATAAACCCATCATTGTATATTTTTGCTTTGGTTTTTAGCCATTTCTATTATGTTTATAAAATATTTAACAATTAATAGTATATTTTATTGGGGGTTAAATGCATCCCCCTATCACAGTTTATTACTGAACCCAGATGCTTTATACATTTTGTCTCTTATATATTTTGTTCTCTACTTACATTGTGTTTCTTCTTTTTCCATTTTTTAATAAGTGAAAATGCAAAAACTACCACTATGATCAAAAAGTAAATTTTCTTTTTGATGAAGCTTACGAAATATGTAGGATTCGAACAAAGCGCAATCTTGTGAATAAGTCGCGTAATACAAAACTTGCCACTTTCATACACAGATGGTGTTACCAGTCAATTTTTCTATGTACATGTGGTCATCATTTGTTTGATTTCACTCTAACATTATAAAGGCGTTTCTTCGTAGTAATACTTTGATTTGGATGCAATTTATACTACATCATACTGTTTATATATCACCAAATGTTCAGTTAAACATTTTTATTTGGATATTGGACCTTTCAGTTGAAATTTTCTTTCCAAAAGCTCATGTAACACTTTTCTAGGTTTTATGCATATAACAGTGCTTTACAAATAATCCCCATACATTGAACTTTTTTTTTAATAGAGGAAAATTATAAAAAATACATACTTACCAGCCATGTCCTTCATTATTGTTATATGAGGTTAGGTAACCTGCTTTGTCCAACATACAAAAGGGGGCAAAAATAGGTATCCAAACTGATAAACCACTTAAGGGTATCTACAGAGCTTTCATTTAATTTTGTAACCTACGTGACTAGTGATTTATTTAAACTTAGGAAGTTTGATTTTTATATGGTAAATTTCCCTACATCTGTCATCGATATTTGATCTGTAAGATTTTTATTCGTTTTTTCCTTCCTGAGCAAAAAAAATTTTTTATTATTTATATTTGATTCTTTAAAAGAAATAATTTTGGTTGTTTGTATTTCTTCAACTATATTTTCCATGAAAGTCTACATGTGTCTTCTTTTTTTCTTTCCATGGTATCTGTTCCGATGGAGTTATTTGAACATTTTGTGTTGACTTTAGGTTCAAAATAATGTATGACTGGTCAAATGTTATGTATATTTTTTTTATTAATATCAAATTGTGTATACAATTTAAAGAAAAAGATTATTTATAAAAACTGAAAAAAAAACCGTATGCCCTAGTTTAATAAAATTAGTGACTTCGTGTTAATCATGGCCAGTTTGTTCTATTGGTTGTTTACATTTATAGATTATGTGGGTTTCGAGATTAAATGAAAATTTTGTAGAACTGAAATGGAATTTCAAAGCGATTTGAATATTGGGCCCGAATCTGTACACATTATTCTCTTTCTGGTTACCTTTCAATGAACAATAATCTACAAAGTTGAGTTTGTAATTCTTCTTAATTATTTATCAGCTTTTTTAGGAACGTGGCTATTTTCCAAAGTAGATTTCTTTTTAGTTATATTTTTTGAACTACTTTCGTCCATTCAAAACAAGCACTACCAGGCTTCCTATTTATGTATCCCGAATAATACAATATTCCAAAATTATTACAATATTCAACATATAAAAACAAATATTTATTACTGAAAATGGTTTTATTGTTTTTCAAAATATTTTCGGCGATGGGCGATACACTTTTCCATATGTTTGAACCAATTTTCATAACAGTTCCTCCATTTCGATTGAGGTGTCTCCAAAACATGCACTTTGATCGCATCAACCGCTTCTTCTGGCATCGAAACTCGTTGACCACCTTCACGGACGGGAACAAAAAAATCATTGGGTGTCAAGTTGGGACTGTATGGCGCATGACCCATCAATTCGTTGTTTTGACCGGTCAAATATGGAGTTGTTCGGCCCGATGTGTCAAAGCACGCGTTATCATGGTGAGGAATGATCCTGCGCAGCTCGTTGCAGGTTTATCTCATATCTTCAAAGACTTCTGGCAAACAGTTAGTTGTATATCATTCAGAGTTAACCGTTCTATGATTCCCTAGTGGCTCTGTAGCCACATCCCCATTTATATACGCACAGATTCTAGCTTTGTCATATGTGTACCTGTGTAGATATTATACCCGGCTTTTAACGCACGACAATTGTATTTTTTGAGCATTTCTTCATAATTCAATGTGAATTAATTCATAATAAATCATCGCACGAAAAAGTCTCACGAGTTAATGCCATTTTTTAATTTAGATGGAATTTGCAAGTCACTAAACACCACAAATAGTGTCTTTATGGCAAAACGTTCTGAGTGTATATAGAGCCAACAATGTCAAACTTTTCGATGTATATGTCAGATGGCGTCTAGCAATGCCATTGTTACCATTTACGGATACATAAATAGCAACCCCCGTATAACCTTAGTATACCAATAACATTTCTATTAAAGTCACGTTGATATTAAATTGATTTTATATCATCTAAAAACTAATGCTATACAACATTATTTATAGTTATTCTTTCAATTTTCGTCTAGTCTCACATTCAACAAATAGTGTTGAGTGAACTCTTTCAGTTCTAACTATAAAACCGCATAAACCACGTCAGACAGGGCAATTAAATATTTATTATCGTATTTAAAAATGAAATTTATTACAAGCGTGATAGAGTACTAATCTAACTTTTTTAAAACCTATTTTAATTTTGTTTTATTACATCACCATGAGTAAATTTACAACCAGGATATTTTATGGGGTAATGGTATTAAAATGATCAGTAATTTAATATCGGGAATCATTCAATAATTTCATGCCGATATGCTGAAGGGTAAGAAAACTATTATGGTCAAAAATTAAGGGGGTTTTTTAAATACTTACCTTCTCCCGTTTACTAAAGATTAAAAGTTTGTGTTTTCAGTTTTAAAATTTATATTAATTTAATTCTAATGGCTTAAGTCCGTATTAGTCATCTCCGTTGCGGTGCAATCCTGATATTATTATTCAAATAACTTATAAACCTTACCAGTATTTGCAGTGATCAAAAAAGTGAAAAGATTTTACTTATATTAGATATAAAAAAAATATTATGAGTATGTTCTCCATGGTTTCTTACTTTGTCCTCTTATTGCAATATATCTCAGGTACATTTTGCACATGATTCTAGTTCGTTTAAAGTTGTTGAGAGTCCAAGTATTTATTAAGAGTTTAATCAATCATCCCAAAATTATATCGGTGGTATATCTGGAGATTTCGCGGGCCAGGCAATTTAGATACGTTTGCAGATACGTCCTAATGACAAGCTGCAGTATTTCGGTTAAATAACGAGTTTAATTACTTAATTAACGAGCTACGCAAGCAAATAAACCCCTACCATTGTTGGGGTTAAATTTTGCCTTTCACTACAAAAACGCTGGTTAAAATGTTTGTTATAAATTGTGGATTTCAAAAACGCCTATGATTCTATTGACCGCCAATCTTGGCAATCTTGGCAATTTTGAAAGAACAAGGACTAGATCTGAAAACGCTGGCAATTATTAAAGCAACATTAACTAACACAAGGTCAAAAGTTAAATTCATGGGTGACATCTCAGAGCCCTTCGAAATTAAAACTAGAGTGAGATAAGGGGATGGACTCTCGCCACCCTTATATATCTGTGTTCCAGAAAAAGTAATACTGGAGTGGCGTGAAAAAAAGTCGGCCCTGAATATTGACCAACCCATTAAACTGGGGAAAACCAACATCAAAATTGATTGTCTGGCGTTTGCTGATGATCTAGCAATTTTGGCACAAGATGTATTAACAGCACAGAAAGAGATTGAAATCCTAAAAGAAACAGCAGAAAAGGTAGGACTCCAAATTTGCTTTGAAAAGACATAATACATGACCTGCAACAGACTAAGAACACCATTTCTAAAAACAAAATATGGTAACATCAGACGAATCTCTCAATTCAAATATTTGGGTGAAATAATCATGGAAAATGGGTTGGAAAAAGCGGCCAATAAGGATAGATGTCAAAAAATGGAAACGGCATTGAAACTTACATAAAATATTTACATCAAAACAGTTATTAAGCCAGGATGTCTATATGGAGCAGGAACGCTCATTTTGAATAGAAAGAGAGACATCGAGAACATTGAAAAGAAGGAAAGAAAAATCTTAGGCCCCAAACAAATACATAGCACAACATACCGACTTCGAGAAAATCAAGAAATCAAACAATACACAGATATACATAGAATATGAGAAAAAGAAGACTTAAGTTTTACTGACACATAAAACGGATGAATCCAACTATGCTAACTAGACAAATAGTCGAATTTTATGAAAATAGGAGTAGAGCTAAAGTAGAAATAATTAAATGGATTGCTGCAATTAAAGAAGACCTAAGATCAGCAAATATTACACAAACTGAAATTCAGGATAGAGGCTGTTTCAGACACAAGGTTGACGTTTGGAAAGTTGGCCAGAGAGAAAAATGTAGGAAGACTGGAACAACTTGGTCTGACGAAAGGAAAAAAGCTCATAGCGAAATAATAAAATTAGTATGGGCGCAAAGGAAGGAACAACAAACGCTTCTAATTGTACTTCGCGTCCACCAGGGCCCATACGTGAATAATAATAAATAATATATATATATATATATATATATATATATATATATATATATATATATATATATATATATATATATATATATATATATATAGAGTGCTTTCATTTCAAAACTAACCGCCCTCATTATTTCTTTTATTAGCAATGAAAATTAGCTCTATTAGAACACGTCAATTTAAATATCGAGGGGGAAGTTTAAAACCTTCAACCACCTACACCTAAAAATTGTAAATGACAACCGCCATCTTGTAATATATCATATCATTTTAAAGGTCTTAAAAATCCTATTTAAACGACATTTATAAAACTGAAATCGGTTGATTCGGTCTCATAATAGAGGGAAAAATAATAGTATATTACAATCGATGCGAATTTTATTTTCGATATCGAATTTTATGTGCGGATGAAAAATTTTTAACTAAAACATAAAAATAAATTAATAAAATAAATATACTTTTAAAAACACGATTTAAAAATTTAGGTTAAGTGTTCAAAATGTCAACTGTTAGAAATTTTCTTCAATAAAAATTGGACCTACTATTTCATTCCCCAGAACGTTAATCTCGAAACACATGTTGATTGTTATTACCCCATTATCTACAATTATGTTTATTTACAAATCAATCAAGTAAATATATTGCTTTATCATTGATACAAATATTCTTTATTAAATTCAGATTATTTTGCACCCTCCTAGTCATTATTTCATAAAACTGAATCCATCTGTCATAATCATTGTCTGAGCTGCTGAAGAATACTAAATTTGCTGGATTTTAAATTAAACTGATTGGATCAATAGCGAAATGACCGAAAATTTCAATCTGTGTTGGTTCATTAAGAACTCTCGGCTGCTTATTCACTTTGTTAAACACAGACCCAGTCTCTTTTCTCAAATTTTTGAAGAAATTTTATTACGTATTGATATACATATAATTTTGCCCGGAAGTCTTTCATTAAAAAGTCGGGTTGTTCTGCGAACACATCACCAGCACTATCTTCAGCACCATAAATAAAAATAACTTTAATATAATAACTTTTAACAATTTTTTCATGCAAAGTATACATTGTTTAAATCTGTCAATGTCACTGCAACTGACAGTTGAAAATTGTCACTTCTGATAAAAATGTTTTTAATTTTAGTTACAATGAGGAATAAAGTGTGCATAAAAACACAAATGAGCGACTAAAATTAAAATCTTAGTTTATATATTAAAAAAAGAAAAATGGTGTGCGAAAAAAAATTAAAGCAAACATAGTAAACACAATGTTGCCATTCCATTAAATATTTGCAAGCTAGGGGTTGCCATTTCAAATTTTTAGGTATAGGTGACTGGGTAACAAACATTGGTTTTTTAAACTTCCCTCTGAATATCTTAATTGACGTGTTTTTTGTTGAGAGTTTGACAGTTAATGATAATGATAATTGACAACATGATAATTTTCATTGCTAAAAGAAATAATGAGGGTCGTTACTTTTGAAATTAAAGCACTATATATATATATATATATATATATATATATATATATATATATATATATATATATATATATATATATATATATATATTATATATATATATATATATATATATATATATATATATATATATATATATATATATATATATATATATATATATATATGGATTGTTTGCTTATGAAGAGGGTCTCCCTATTCTTGACGAGAGAGCATATGTCGGTACCCTGATGAGTCTAACCACCAACAGACGAAACATGTGCCCTCCAATGTAAGGAATGGGTGGGGCTTCCTCCAGGTCAAGCAACTAACCAATGCTCATTATGGCGGAGATGCAGGTTGTTGTGTGTTCCACATGAGATTGTGGAACCCAACGGTCGGTATATATATATATATATATATATATATATATATATATATATATATATATATATATATATATATATATATATATATATATATATATATATACATATATTAAATGTATAACTTTAACAAAATCATCATGCACTTACGGGATATTCTCAGGCAGTAAGAATTCTAAGATGTTTGTCAGGCCCATGGTCGTCCTAAAATGCCTAGTACCGAGCCTAATTCTGATTCTCAAACCATCTTATCTATGTCTTCATAACTGCAGAAGCAGAAATATCCAATCCTATCGCTACTTTACCAAAACTTAAACCAGCTCTCTTCCTGTCAATAGCTCGTTCCTTTTCAAATTTTGATAGTTTTCCTTCCCTTTACTTTGCCACATTTTATGCAATCGCATGTAGAAATATAAATTTAATCAAGCAAAACTATATCCATTTTTTGTGTTCAAGATATTCTATACGAGTAAATTTTTAGTTTGATTCAAAAATATCTACTGACTGTAATAATCCAAATTGTGTTTCATAAATTCCAGTAAAAAAATGACCACAAATCCAAAACAACATGTACTTATATTATATTTTCAAATAAAGAATAGAAAACCAAGCAATTTCACCAAAAAAAAAAATATACTAGGAGAAAATGTAATAAGAATTGTTGGTTAAAATCAAAAATAATTAACTTATATAATCGGCAGGTCATTGACAGCACTAAAACAGAACAAAACGAAAGTTGTACTTGCATTTCCGCATCAACATTTTCCTTCAAGCAAATGTATAACGCATAAGTAAAAGTCTTGTTATTGATTTAATTTTTAATTATTTTTTAAGGTCATTTCTTTTAAATTATTCATAAATTACTCAATAAAATACTGTTTTTCTTTATCCATTTGTCTATACATTAATAATTTTATTTTAAAATTGTTTATTTCATAGGTAGTGTGATATCAAACTAAGCTTTTTCTTGTGTCCCAATAAAATCACTTTACACTCGTGGCTTGTTTCAAAGTCTCTATTATTCCCCAGATAAGTTTAGAAAACTAAATTAAAAATTGGATAAAAACAGAAAAAAAACAAAAAATAAACATTAAAAAAACAAGAATAAAAAAAATATATCAACACAAAAACAAAATACAATTATTGATTGATTTGTTCGTTACTTTGTGATAGTTCATTTTTTAAAAAGGAATAAAACAATTCTATACTTTGTTTTATCATTTTAATTATTTTTAAAAAACGAACCGAAGCTCAACGTATAAATAATATTCTAGAGGATAAACATCAACTATGTTTAAGACTTAAAAATATGTTAAATATGGGTAACGACAAGAAAATACCTAAGGGGAAATCACTGATTATATGGAACACAGACATTATTAATGTACTAAGAATTAAAGCAATCAAACTCAAAATAGGAAAGAACTTACAACTACTAAAGGTGGAAATAAGCATTGAACATTTAGAATTTTTAGGTCTCTATGTTGCATTATTGCGGGAATAATATTTCAACAAAGACAGTGTCTAAAATATTAATTAAAATTATATTGGCAATAAAGACAAATTAAATTTATTGTTTAGTTATTAATAGTTATGCCTTAAAAAGTAATATATTTGGTCGAATAATTTCTTGATGCCTGTGTATAGGGTAATCTTTTTAGTGCATCCGAACTTTAAATTCAAATAACACAACCAAAGTAGATGCCTTCTTGTCTTAACCCCAAAGAAAATAATATAAGGTGTCAAATCACATGGTCTTAATGGCCCATTACCAGGTCTGTTCCTCGAAATCATTTTCTGACCGAATTGTTGACGTGCGGAGCCGTCCTGTTGGAACCCCAGCTCCTCCAAATCAATATAATTCAGATTAAGAATTAAATAATGATTTATCATTTCTCTGTAATGATCCCCCTTAACGAGTTGATAAATTTTGATCTTTCTCAATACTTTCAGCCTCACCGGCTATATTTTCTTCGGAACGCACAGTTTTTTTAACTTGTTTTTGTTTTAATATCGAGCAACGTGAAATACCTTCGAAATTTGTCGATAATTCTGCGAGTACATCGCTCGGTAGGGCGATTATGTGCACCATAAAATTCACGTGATGATTTGGCAGATATTTCATACGCCATATTGATTTGACAGCGACCCCGTATCGGAAATTCGGCACTTCTATGGTTCGGTTTAGAAGGTACTTCTTGCAGTTGTATTTAATAATAACTCTATGATTAAATACAACTACAAGAATGTCTATAGTTGAATAAAGATACGTCCCTTTAAGTCATATATTATTCTAATTAATACATTGTAATCAACACATGCTAAATTAGGTGAATGCGAAAGGTGATCTAGTAAACATTAGATGAGAAGTCAGTTCTTGCTATTTTATTTAATTTTTTTTCAGAGACAAGAAGGTAATCATATACGTTCCAATCAAACATACCAACGTGCATCACAAAAAAATCGTCACCAAACACGTCAGTTACTCCGGAGCGGACGACGGTGAAGTGGTCAGCTATGGAGGAGAAGGTGGAGATGCGTTCAGTCATGGTTCAGTATCAGGAAGCATATCAGTGGGACCGCCAAGCTATTCTCATGGTCACAGTCACGGATGGCATTAATCTTTCATATATCTCTTACTTTCAACTTCTCATCTGTTTATTTTTATTTATTTTTCTGTAAATATTACCCTATCATATCTTTCCTCTATTCAGTCCGTCTCTCTTTACTGTATTTGAATCAATATTTATGTTTCTTCAATGAGTACAAAGCTTTTTCAGTAAGATCTTTATTTCCTGACCATTCGTGACTTGAATTCTCTGATCCAACTAATTCCTATACTTTATGAACAAGTATGTATAAAATTTAAATCATTATTATGCAACTAAACATACAACAAATACTCCTATAGCGTCACAAAATGTGTTTTTATCTTTTACAGGAAAGAAAAGGCACTTTTAAATGGAGAGGCTCCGATGAAATCTTTGCCAAAACTGATTATGGATTGATTCATTGTGGCAGAGAGTCTGGCGCCGAGTGTTTTGGAGTTTTCTTAAACATTGCGTTGTTGATTCGGTTCACTTGGAGGTCATATAATCAGCACATACTTAAGAATATACTAGTCTGTTTTGTACTGTGTTATTGTTGTCATGTACATGTTTTTATTTTTCTTTATTTTTAATAAAAAAAAAAAGAAAATAATGAAAGTGTTTCAAGAGTCTACAAAGCAAACCTATTTTTTGTTTGGTATAATATATGGTTATACCATATTATATATATATATATATATATATATATATATATATATATATATATATATATATATATATATATATATATATATATATATAATGTGTCGTATTCTATTTTATTAGAAAAGCTGGAAGCTTTAGGAATAAGGGGAACTATATGCAATCTGCTGGTTCCATAGTTATTTATCTGGAAGAACTCAGATTGTTTAAGTAAATAGGGATAAAAGCACAGAAAGTTCCTCAGGGTACTGGATTAGGTTAGGTCCAATATTACTTATAATTTATATAAATAATCTTAATTTCTTAAGAATGAAGAGCCACATTTTTACATTTGCTGATGACACTGCTATACGCAGGGGATACAAAATTAAAAATGCTGCAAAACTTGAAAAACCCTGGCACTTCGATGAGCCTATTAAATGGCACTATTTAAACTGTAGAGATGCATCATGTGATTGTATAGAGGTGAATCAGTCTGCTGCAGATAGATACCTTGGTGTTACTTTGGATGAGCTACTTTCTTGGAAACCTCATATACTGATTTTAAAGAAAAGGCCCTTTGTTGTGATGGCCCAATTTAGGAAAGCTTCAGAGTGTATGTCATTTAATATATATAGACATATACAGGGTGTTAGGTAAACATGCGCTAAAAATGCAAAGGGTTATTCCTTGTCCTATTCTAAGAATACTTTTATTTTTTTTTATTTTTAATTATATTTGTCCTATGATGATTTAAAAAAAAAACCCTTTCTTTCGAAGATACAGGGCGAACAAAATTTGCGACAACCATATTCGATATTTGTTGAAATCATTAATGTAAATAAAAGTAAGGTGTACGTCAATAAGTTTATCAAGTACACAATTTTTTTTTGATCTCGATCACCAGAAATTGCTGTTTTATCTAGTAAGTGGATTTCATCGGTCGCATTTGTTTACATAGATTGAGTGACGTTTGGCTATTTGACGTGTCTTAAATAGTGAGTGAAGTCCTCTATCATAATGTGTACAAACGCCGAGATGACTGACATGCACTTCATGTATGGACTTGCTGATAGCAATGCATTACAAGCTAGGCGAAGGTACAGTGAACGATTTCCAGCCCGTAATGTCCCTGACCGAAAAATCTTCGAAAACATTCATCGACGTCTTCATGAAACAGGCACATTGAAACGAACTGAAGGGTCAGGAAGATCACTGACTGTAAGAACGGTACAATTGGAACAGAATGTGCTGGATATGATAGCGGAAGTGTGGATATGGAGCTTAAGGACAATTTGTTGTATCCATACCACATTCAACGCGTTCAGGCACTACTACCTGTTGATTTTCCTCCACGTATTGCATTATGTCAATGGATATTGCAAACTTTATTTCGCATCCCTCTATTCCTGATACAACTTCTTTTCATCGATGAAGCCACTTTCGCAAGAAACGCAATAAGGAATTTTCATAATAACCATGTGTGGGCAGATGACTATCTAATTGGACCGGTATTTCTGTCACAAAGACTTACCCGGCGAGGTGTATCGCAACTTTTTGGAAGCAACGCTGCCTGAGTTTCTGGAAGATGTACGATCGGCAACAAGGCATGAAATGTGGTTTATGCACCATGGTGCACTACCACATTTCAGTTTGGTTGCTCGTGATTTTTTAACAGTAACATACGGATATCGCTGGATTGGTCGAAGTGGGTCACACGTATGGCCTGCTCGATTCCCGGACTTAAACCCCCTGGATTATTTCTTCTGGGGATATCTGAAGTCATTAGTTTACGCTACTCCACTGAAGAATTTGGAAAATTTGCGAAATCGGGTAATTGCTGGGTGTAACTCAATTAGAAACGACCCTGGTGTGTTTGAAAGAGTTCGGCAGTCAATGACGAGAAGATTGAATGCTTGTATCAAGGCTGGAGGAAGTAATTTCGAACATTTATTGTAGATTGAGCAACTTTACATGTACTTTTTGATAATAAAATGTTGTTAATGTCGTAAATTTTGTTCACCCTGTATCTTCGAAACAAAGGGGTTTTTAAAAAATTATCATACAATAAAATATTCTTAGAATAAGTCAAGGAATAACCCCTTTAATTTTTGCCGCATGTTTACCTAACACCCTGTATACTATGCTCTTGCTAATTCTATTTTAACATATGGAATGTTGACGGGGGTGGCACATACAACACCACCTTGAGTCGATTGAGAGAATGCAAAAAATATGTCTAAGGCTAATGTGCAGAAAATCCAGTAGGAAACTTTTTATTATATCTATTATTACAACAAAAAGGAATTCTTCCTTTGAAATACCAGTATTATGTGACAATAGCTGTTTTCCTATATAAATATCTTAACTCTCTGGGGTATCCATATAAGCCACACGTTCATTATGATACAATGGTGGTGCGTTGTTTTAAACATTCCGTTCACCCACAAAACTGAAGTTTCCCTCTCGTCTTACGTCTTGTCCACTTGGTTAATTAACCTTTTGCCGGAAAACATAGGAGATAACATTGTGAAGAAGAACATCAGTTATCTGGCATCTAAGCAAATATAAAGACATTGTGCGCGCCTAATTCAGGTCGGTGTTTGTCATCATGGCTGAATTGATTTACCTTGTTCTTGAATCTTAATATATGGGGTGGGGTTATGTCCTTTTACATCCATTTGTTCTTATTTCATGTAATGTGAATGCCTGTGTTGAATGTTGTGACGGTTTTTCTTTCTCTAAAATTTTTATTCTCTTTTCTTGGGTTTGACCCACACACAATGATCGAAAAATTGTGAATTGGACCGTTGAGAAAAGTATTAAAAAGCTAAGGAAGTTCATTCTCCACGTCGTGCTTTGCCATTCCGTTTACGGCAGGATGGCGTAGCTGCATGAGATTGCAGCCTCCATTCGACTTGGCCAATTTAAATGATCATGGCTTTAGTCGTTCCTTCATCCGCTTTTCAGGTGTCCAGCAATGATGACGGCTTAAGGCCAGAAACCGATCTTGGGCGACGCTTCCTGGCGCTTTGGATGGCGGATGAAGAAATGGCAAAGCACGACGTAGAGCAAGGGTGAACATTTTTAGCTTTTTAATATATATATATATATATATATATATATATATATATATATATATATATATATATATATATATATATATATATATATATATATATATATATATATATATACAGAGTGTCCCGAAACTCAACGTCAAGCTGGGGCCGTGCATATATATATATATATATATACATACAGGGTGTCCCGAAACTCAACGTCAAGCTGGTGCCGGATGAAAGACCAGGTGACCGTTTTGCCAGAAATAAGAAAAAAATCTATTTCGCCGTATTAAGTGATAATAGCCATATTTTTAAAATCTTGAAATCCGACAAAAATTTCCTAATTTTTCTGTGTTATTTTTTATAACAGGATCCCAAAATAACGATGCTATTAATCGCAGACACAAAACAAACAATGAACGTTGTTAATTTAGTAAAAAAAAGTTTTATTGAGCCGCGGTTTAAAAAATGATGTCAGCTAACTTTGACACATCTTCATCTTCAAAAAAAAAATGAATTACACTAGCCTGGGCAAGTTATTCCAAAAGATAAAAGACTTATTTAGTCAAGATTTCAAAATGGTACATCAATTGCCACGTTTCACAAACAATATTATTGCTTATTTTGTTATGTTGATAAGTACGATGACAGCGTACTCATCAACGAGAACTCATACCGCTCGATCCACTTCGCAACTAAATTTTTTAATTGTTTTGACAGCCGATGAAAACGATAATTTAGGCCCTTTTGGGTATCGCAAAGGAAAATTGCTTCGAAACGCCTCGCGTATTTGAACCACTTCCACTGTGAAATTTCGAGAGATATTAAAATAAATCTATGTTTGCGCCCTAGCCCTCTGACAGTACAATCGCATCGCGAGAAAGAGAGAGGTATCTCTTGTAGTTTCGAAGAAAAAGGTACATCATCTTCTATCACTGCTATCTTTTGTCTTTGGTGTCTTTGTCACTAGTCTTTTGCTATCTCTTCAACCTCCATAAAATATTATTGGGCCCACAAGTCAGCATTGAAACTTGAATTAAAAAAAAGTTATTGGGATATTCTCTAAATTATTTTTTTTTATTTTAATGCGTAATGTATTCTATGAAAATTACACGCAAGCGACATTTAGTTTTTCTGTGGGCTCGCTAATTTGCACAAGTTCACTAATTTGCAAACTTTGTGTATCGGGACGCATAGGCTGATATGCGATATGCAGGATAAAAACTTGTTTTTGTGTAAACTACACGCGCAAAGCAGATAAAAACTATTATCATCCTCATACACAATAGAATTGCATCATCTCTACCTAGCATCTTCTACCTACTTAGTGTATGTTATTTACGCAAATAAGTAATATCGAATATCAGCCTAATGCGCCCCTATACACAAAATTAGTAAAACGTATTTATGGTTTGAATGAATACTGCTAAAAGGAGGATAAACCAGAGATTTTGTTTTAATTCTTCGAAGACCATGACCAAACTTTTTGTTTTTTTTAATATGCAATTCAAAATTGAGCTTTAAATTTATTTTGATTTCTTCCAAAACTTTACGAGTCTATAAAAAATGTAGATGTCACTTGCATCTAATTGTGAGTTTCATAGAACTCTACAACATTACACACTAAAATAAAAAAACATAATTTGGAGGCTATACAATAACTTTTTTTTTATTCAAGTTTCAATGCTGACTTTTGGAATTTTTCAAATATAGAATTAAATAATTAACATAAAAAACTTGTGGGCCCAATAATGGTTTATGTAGGCTAAGGAGCTAGCAAAAGACCCCCTCCTATCGACCATTTTAATTTGGCAAACAATGCACTAAACACCCTGTATTAGGCAGGATCGTGCAATATCTTGCTGAAAATATGTTTTGTCTTGTCTGAATGTGTATATTTCTTGTAGTAGTTTGAATGAGTCAGGAATATCTGGTGCATCCTAAAAATTGGAAACTGGTATCTTTTCTGCAGATGTTTTTTTCTTCGTTTTGACTTAATTATTTTAATAATTTGACGAACCATCACGAAAGGCGAAACATTTTACGTTTTCGCCTATTTGTCATCGACAAAATTTCACAATGATCAACAAATTTCTTCATTTATGGGAAAATATTTTCAGTTTCGAACCCATAACATAGTTTTTTTTTCGAACAAAATCAACCGTATAAAAGCTTATCTAACCAATTTAATAAGCGCTGATGGGGAAAAAACCGCAATTCTTATCTGTCGGGGAGTAGAAGAAAATTTTCGGTCACATATAAATTAACAAATTTTTCTATTTTTGGTTTCATTAAAAATATAATCTCTTGACAGAGTGGTGCTTTCTGTTTAAGTTTTTATGTCGGTTTGATGTGATGCTGTGTGATTAATCGTATTATTATAAAATGAAGTTAGATGTGTTTTGTATCATTTTTCTGGGATATTTTCTTAAGTCGTCAGAATCAGGTGGATATGGAAGAAAACAGTAAGCATATTCATATGTTACAATTCAGCTATTCTGAAAAAAAAAACTACATATGAACTCACGTCATAAGATATCATAAATATAAAAATTATTTGCTTCTTGTTTATTTATTTAAAAGCTCTACAGGCCTTGAAGGCCTAGGGCGTAGTGTTTACAACATCGTATTTTACATATCACTATTTTACATATAATTATAACATTGCATATGTGGTTCCCATCCTTCACCAGTTCCTCTGCAGCACAGTTTGGACTATCCCTCTCCACTCCTTTCTATTGTTTGCTATATCCTTCCATTCCCCCATCCTTATCGTATCTAAATCTTCCTGTACTTGACCCATCCATCTTTTTCTTGATCTGCCCTTCCTCTTCTTCCCTATTGGCCTTCTGCGTAACACTTGATTTGTCATTCTCCCTCCGCCCAGTCTCTCCACGTGTCCAAGCCATCTCACTCTCTGAGCTTTCGCAAATGTTATTATATTGGGACTTTTGTACAGTTCTTCCAACTCATTATTTGTTCTTCTCCTCCATCCCTCCTCAATTCTCTTTCCTCCATATATGGCTCGTAACATTTTCCTTTCCCACCTTTTCAGTTTCTCTTCCTCTGTTCGGTTTAGCGTCCAAGTTTCACATGCGTAAGTTGTTGTGGGTCTTATTACTGTGATATAGATTCTTTGTTTTGTGCTTCTAGATACATAGTTGAACTTCATCAGTGCCTTCAGGCTTCAATATTTTCGATTACCCTTTACTATCCTGGCCTGTAGTTCGTGCTCTTCGTGCCCGCCCTCTTCGATTGTAACACTCCTAGGTAGCAGAATTTCTGAACTCTTTCGAAAGTATATTCTCTTCCATCACTGGCTACTATGGTCATGTTTCTCTCTTTTGCCGATAGATCTTGCATTTGTCCCATCACCATGTATTTTGACTTATTTTGATTTATTTCCAAGCCGAACTTCTTCCCTTCTTTTTCTATTAATCTTATGGTTCTCTTTAGCTCCTTTTTGGTTCTTGCCAGTATAGTCAGGTCATCTGCGAAGGCCAAACATTGGTGTTCACTGTTGTATATTGTGCCATCAGTTCTCAGCTTGCTATTCCTTACTATCACCTCCAGTATCAGATTAAAGAGAGTCGTTAACAGAGGGTCTCCCTGCCTAAGACCTCTTCTCACCTCGAATTCTTGCGATACATCACCATTCCATACTATTCTATCTCTTGTTTTCTCCAAGGTCATCTTTGTCAAACTAATGAGTTTTTTGGGTATTTTTAGTTGGTTCATTCCTTGATATATTTTTTCCCTAATTATTCTATCATAGGCTTGCTTAAAGTCTATAAAGAGAGTATGCAGCTCAATTTTGTATTCATAGCAAGTTACTTGGATCTCTTTTAGAGTAAATATTTGGTCTGCCGTAGATCTGTTGTTTCTGAACTCTGCCTGGTACTCACCTATGACTTTTTCTGCATACATATTTAATCTTCTTATTATCTGACCCAGTACTTTGTAGCATGTATCTACCAACTATTACTAAAAACGTGGCTAAGTAAACGGTATAAAAAATGTTGTTTTTATCATATTATGATAAAATGGATCAAACTCTTGAGCGATTGCCCTTGCGTCCAGCTTCTATAATTCAACATCAAGTATATATAACGGATCTGTCAGCCTTTTGGCTAAGATCGGCGCCAGTTTATAAAACTGATTTTTGTAATTTGACGGAGGTTAGGGGCTTGCTCCACGTCTTTCGCGGGTTGGCCCAACATTACAGTAAGACAGGGAACGGCCAACTCCTTTTTAAATTCTTGAATAAAACACAGATGGCGTTGTGAATCGTCTCATTTCAGAAGCTTAATGTATGACATTTATAAAAATAGAGTCGTACACAATACAACAACGCGTTAAAATTATTCAATTATTTTATGAAAATGGTTTGCACAATGGTCCATCTTAAAGCATTATTAATGGAAATGTTTAAAAATTTCAAGAAACTGGTTCGGTGGAAGATAAAAAAAAACAATATAGAACCGTAGTGGTCGTTCACAAGACCATATTGATTTTGGTGTGTGAAAGGTTGGTTTTACGAAAGGATTTAGCTCTGAAAACATATAAAATTTAAATAACACAGGAACTACAGCCACTGGATCATTCAAAATGTCGTGCATTTGTTAATGGGAACAAAGAACAAACTCATGATTTTTCCCAAAAAAATTAGCTTTTCACATGTTAATAAACCAAATTGTCGCATTTGGGGTGAGGAAAGTTCACGATTGATTTATGAGAAATCTTTATATCCTAAACGAGTCACTGTTTGGTGTGTATTATGATCAGGAGGTATAATTGGACCGTATTTCTTTCAGGATTCTGCTGGTGAAGCTATAGCTGTAAATGGTGTTTGATATCGTGAGATGATAACTGGATTTATGTGGGCTGAATTGAATAATATTGATGTGGAGGATATATGTGGTTCTAAAAGGATAGCGCTACACCTCACTCTGCTAATGAAACAATTGAGTTATTGCAAGAAACCGTGATGTTAATTGACGTTCAAGATCATAAGATTTGACATCGTTGGACTATTTTCTTTGGAGATATGTGAAAAGCCAGGTCTACAAGAACATTCCACAATCGATTCCAGAACTAAAGGATGAACTTATTCGAATCATTGGTGTGAGATAGAGCCACAGTTTTATAGAACCACAGGAGCTGCAAGAGGTGGTTGTTTGGCAAGCATTGTATTTCATCTTTAAATGTCATGCTGTACGTCAATTATCAATAAAAAGTTTTTTGAAATTAACGCAAATTCTGTACTTTATTCAGGAATTAAAAAACCGCTCAATTTGAAAAACGTTTTACAATGCGCTTGGAATGTCTTGCTGCAAGACATACGACTATAATCAAAAAGGCAACTTATAAAAATACAAAGTATTTATTTATTCAATCAAATTTATCTAGTTTCCGTCTAAGCAATTTTCTCTCATTGCAGTACACTTATTCCAAGGTTTTATCCAGTCTTCTAAAGTTTTCACAGTGTTCGGTTTGACTAAGCCAAATTTTCTCTTCATCATAAGAATGTAAGTGTTGTTCTGAAAGTCCGTGCTGCGTCGTTCGAAATAAGTAGCAGTCCGTAGGGGCTAAATCCGGTGAATAAGTCCGGATGGGATAAGACGTCCCATTTAACGTTTTCCAACTAGTTTGTTACACAGTTTGCAACCTGATGCCGAGCATTGTCATGTTGAAAAATGCCTTTATCGCGTCTTTAAGCGTATTTCTGGTCTGGTCTGGTCGTTTTTCCTTCAATGCTCGGTTCAATTTTATTAATTTTTGTCGATATCGATAATCAGTAATCGTTTACCAGATTTCAGCAATTTGTAATACACAGCTTCCCTACTATCCCACCGAATACACAGCAAAGCCTTCAAAACCATGTATATTGCGCACTGGTTGTGATGTTGAACGCTGTCTTAGGTCTACCGATGATATTTTGCACTTTGACTTATCAAAATAGATTCACTTTTCATCACCTGTCACCACTCAATGCAAAAAACCTTTTCCTTTCTGTCTGGCAAACAAGTTTGGTGGCTTTTCGCCTTTCAATGTCTCTTGGATCTTTCCTAATGCGTGTAGACATTCGGAAATGGTGGATTGGGCAACAACATGTAAATCTGCATTTTTAAACTTTTTCGGCCGTGCTTGTCTTGCGCTCGCCTGTCTTTTATCTCAAAATCACTAGTTTTATAGCGTTTAAACCATCGTTCACAATTTATTTAGGTTATAGCATATTCACCATAAGCTTCAATCAACAATCGATAAATTTCAGCAGCTGTTTTCTTCAAATGAAAGAGATTTATTAAATTTCCCTGCAAAACATCTTGAAATATATTTGAATATGTATTAAAAACTATGTTTTTGCTACAGAGTGACAGTTAATAAGGAACTGACTTTTGATGGCGTATGTTTACCATCAAAATGACCCCAAGACGTCATTAGTCTATACCAACAAATCTATTGGTAACGCCATCTCTTAGCAAAATCGACATTATTAACCAAAACAACTATTATAAAAAAATAGATGATGAACATTAAATTGAGGCGCCTTGATTCATCAGGATAATACCCCAACTCTCAATACCTGACATTTTTTTACAGTTTTTAATAACCTCCTTATTCTCCAGGGCTATTTTACTAATGTTACATCCTTTTTGGTTGTAAAATTCCAAGTTTACTTTCAAACCAACTAACAAATCATTTTGACTCATTAACAAATTAACAAATTTGACTCATTAAATGAAACATTATTCATTGAAACATTACCGAATATTACTAATGATAATGCTCTAAAACAGCACCAGGTGAAACTTCCTTTTGTGAATTATAAATAAAAATATTTTACGATAAACTAAACTCGAAAAAATTTCTCACTAAACACCAAATCACTTTTTTTAGCGAAACTCGCTAGTTTAGCGGTAAATCTCTCCGAGTTTAGTGTGGCACACCGAGGGTTCCAGTAGATTTGATGTACTTCCCTGATGTAATTAATGAGAGATAATAAATCTTAGCTCTTCAAGCCGAGTTGGTCCAAGGCTTGGTTTGTTGGGTTGTCTATATTAGGAGCACCCATCCAGGTCTCCGCGATCGACGTCGTTTAATTTCATTTATCGAGAACTAATGCTCGACGTGATGCGGTTAATCCTACACCATATAGATAGATGGTAAACGTAATTAACAACATTTCTTTGTTTTCAGTGTACACTTAAAAATCGTCGTACCTGTACCAGTCCACAACCACAAACACACTCTTACCATCTACAGAAAGCCCAAAGGTGACAAGAAAGTGATTGTTCACAAGCACGTTCACAATCACGGACACGACCATGGTCACAATCACAAACACGGTCACAAGCATGATCACAACCATGCTCATAATCATAATCACAATCACCATCACGGTCATAAACACGGACATCATCACGGTCACAAACACAAGCATAATCATCACGATATTCATTATGGTGGTCATGGGTATCATGGGTATCACTACAGCCATGGTTTTGGACATAAAGACAATGACTGGGGTAAACATTCAGAAGGAAATTATGACTTTGAAGATGGATTTCGACCGTCCCAACCTATAACGACAAATAACTATGACCCATCTGTGGATTATGGTCAGTATAATGTCGCTCCAGAATTTGGATCTCGCGACCACGATGATGATGGTTATCAAGACTATGTGAAATCGGTTAGAAGTGAGAGTTATCACATTACAGAGGCACGAGATTCTTCAGCAAATAATCCTATAGGAAAACATTATTTAAGTGGAAACTATGAAGTTCAGGAGAATGATTCATATGATGTTACCACCAAGTCACATCACTCAGTATTTCAAGCACCACTGGCTGATATCAACGAGCATCATTCTAGTTATCATGCACCAGAGGATGACGTGACTGAAATCGGCTATGGAGATGAAGATGAAATTATTGAATATCCTCATTATCACGACGATGATCCGGAAGAATATGATTATGCAGGCAGTACAAAGTTTTTTCGAAAAAGTAAAGTGCCGGTGGGAAAACCTGGATACGGAATAAAATCTGTGAAGGAGTTTTGGTCTGTTCCCAATAATGGATAATAAAACATATTCACTAAACTGTACATAGTTGTAAATATAAATATTTGTTGTTGTGTGAGTTCTTTTTATATATTTTGTTACTTAAATTTTGCTTTGTTAGGTCCAGTATAACAAATACAAAAATAAAATCGCATATTGTTTAAAAATAAATGTGTCACTTTATTACAAAAATTGGTTAAAAAACTGGTTTTTTCGTTTTACATCATGTACGAGAGTTGCTATTTATGTATCCGGAATTGACAACAATGGAAATATCAGGCGCCATCTCACATATACATCGTAAAGTTTGACATTGTTGACTCTATACTTTCTCTGAACATTTTGTCATACGGACGCTATGTCGGAAAATTTCATCTTTAGTTAAAAATTGGAATTAACTCGTGAGAATTTTCGTGCGATGATTTGCTACTACTTTCGAAGTGGATTATCTCAACAATAGTGCGTCGATCAACTCACTTCAAGTTTTGGGGATGAAGCACCATCTAAAACCACTGTACATCACTGGTTTAGTGAATTTAATCGTCACCGTCGTTCGCTCACGAGCGAATTTAAAGAAGGTTGATTGCCACTAGAGCATTGCAGAATGCTCAATTCTGAATAGTACACAACCATTTGTTTGCCAGAAATCTTTGAAGAAATAAACAAAACAACCAGGCTAATTCTTCACCATGACAACACTCTCACACATCGGACCGAACAACTCAATATTTGGCCGGTCAAAAAATCGAATTGATTGGTCATGCCCCATACAGTTCTGATTTGGCACCCAATGATTCCTTTTTGTTTCCATCCGTAAAGTATAAACTACTGGTCAACGATTTTCGACGCCAGAAGAAACGGTTTATGCGTCCAAAATGTATGTTTTGGAGATACCTCAATCAAAATGAAAAAAGTGTTTTTAAAATTGGTTCAAACGTATGCAACAATGAAACCATTTTCAATAATAAATATTTATTTTTATTTATTATTCCGGATACATAAATAGCAATCCTCGTACACCATCAATCTGTCCAATAGAAAATTTAATTCCCTATTATAAAAACTCTATAATAATTGAAATAATTTACACTTCCCGTGTGAGCTGATATAGATTGTGTATATAACGTTTGGAATTAACGTTTGGCTACTACGTAGCCAAAACGTACTGAACTACGTAGCTGAAAATAACGTTTGGCTACTATGTAGTTCATTGGGGCATTCATTGGGCCTCTTCCTGCACGATGTCATGCTCATATAGAGCGATTTTCAAAATTAGTGCCTGTTTGGTTTAATATTTTTTGCAGTTCTCCAGAATTCTCCCTTTTACCATACTTTTCATTTCAACTGAAGAAATGGTCGACTATTATTCATTAAGTTATTCACTAAGTACCGCACCACAATCCATAGTTAAAATGACATTCAAAACACTAATAAAATCTTTAAAAACAAAGTCAAAAATATACAATGTATTGAATTTAAAGATAAACAATCTCTCTTCATTTTTTTGTCACGGTTAATAATTCTTAATTTTAAAAAAACACCCTTTTAATTTGTGAGAACGATAAAAAATGGTGTATTCAAAGTATGAACGATCGAGCACGATTTTCCCCTCCCAGAAAATCTTTTGAGATGGCCCAGTGATCAAGACATTTTTTGACATCGCCATAATTGTTCAAGTGTTTTATGTTAAGTGCGTGGGACATCGTTGAAAACAAATGGTAGTTGGCAATGGCCAAGCCTGGTCAGTACGGTGGGTGAGGCAAGCGTTCCCAGTCAAGTGCATAGACTGTGTCTCTGACCGTTTTCGCTGTGACTGATGGGGCGATGTCGTCCTGCAAAATCACTTTACATGTCTTATCGATCAATGCATGGTTTAAATTCATCTCATTTCAGAAGTTCATAGTACACAACACCTTTCTGATATCATCAAATTCACAGCACAGTGTTCTTTCCAAAGCAATTGTGGTCGATGTTGATGATTGTCCTTCGGCCAACCCACGATTCGTTTCGGATTCTCGAAATATATATTTTTCGTCTGTCTGTCGTTCAATTGATATGATATCCATTTTTCTGCCTTTTGGATCTTTCTGGATAATGTATAAAAACCCTACTTAAAAGCTACTGTATACAATAGCACCGGAAAGCGGCACTGGTTTGGCGGTGCTTGTGTCTTGCTATGGTTGTCCGTTCTCAAGCGAGAGCGAGTGCAATACTGGTTGTCTGGCTCAGCCGATTTTAAATTACCGAATAAGACGTTACGTTTTTTTTAACTGTTTTTAGATTTTGGCGTCGAGCGTCGTTATTTTAAAAATTTAATTCACTATGTACTTGAGTAAACCTTCGACATCGAAAAGGAAATACGAAGAGCATATTACAATTCGAGATTTCGTCTGGGAAGAACAATTTCTGTTTACTCATCAAAATACTTGTATAGCAGCACCGAAAAATTTAACCTGGACCGACATTTCAAACAACTGCATAGTGTAAGAAAGATAAAATAAGAAATCTTTAGCCGGCCGACAATCTTCGCTCCAGAAGAGAAATGATGAAATGGAAACTATGATGAAGGCTTCTTATAAACTTTCTCTGTTGTTAGCCCGCATGAAAAAAAAGCTTTGTCTGACGGAGAGGGGATAATAAAAAATAGTCTTTAAATATTTGCCCAAAATGTCTGTTAAAGGCGGAAAGTTAACAAAGCAGAGTGAACAAAATTAGACAATGTTTGCACAGAGAAGATGATTGATTAAACCTGTCTTCAGCTGTTGACCCTGTAGCGCGCTGTATTAATAAAATATGAGCTCGAGCGCTCAATCAACGACGATTTTATGAGCTTTTCCCGGCAGAAACGGAAGAGAATGGCGAGTTACTCCTTCATTGTAGAGTGATAACCGGGAAAAGATTGTAATTTTTGCTATCCTAGCTGGTCATATATCTTTTTTTATGAACAATCTTATGCAGCATTAATGCGGGAACTAGCTACCAAAGCCACTACCAACTAGCTGTCAAGCTGTATTAATAAAATACGAGCTCGAGCTCTCAATCGACGACGATTTCGTGAGCTTTTCCCGACAGAAACGGAAAAGAATGGCGAGTTATTCCTTCATTGTAGTGTGCGTTGGCTTTCCAAAAGAAGTGCACTCGCGAGATTTTGGAATTTGAGGAAAGGTACCTACCTACTTTTACACCTCTCTGAATAATAAAAAAATTACTAGACTTAATATGATGAAAATGAAGGAAATTTGCTTATTTTTTCATGTTTATTTTGATTGATTTGGTGTTTACTTTTAATTCTTGGTGTTTATTCATTTCTTTTTTGATTTGGTGTCGTTTAGTTGAAAGTATATCTTAAAATGAAAATTTGGATTAACCATTTGAATATTTGCAGTTAATAACGACATTCTGGAGAAGCTGTTAACTTTTAGCCACTGATCTGTCATATACTATTGTGATCAAAAAGTAACGCGACTTTTCTTTAAAAAAATCTTGGGCTTTACGTATGGATACAATCATTTGTTTTTTTTTAAGTTGGTTTGGCTTGGTTTATTGGGTTGCCGATATTAAGGTCGCCTATCGAGATATCGCGCACCTGACGTCGCTTAACTTCAGTTATCGAGAACTTTGCAATTTGTATTAATTTTATATAATAAAATTATTTTAAACACATAATAATCAGACAATTTAAGGCTTGGAGTTTTTAAAGAAATTCGAAATCAGAAAATTCCTTATAAATAATTCTTCAAAATTCGAGAGCAACCAAGCTACATTTTTATTCTTCGTCAATATTTCATTTAAATAAACAACAGTTGGAATGGTGTTTTTTATATTTGGTAACTTACATAAAGTGTTTCAACAATGATTCTTATTTAATAACAACTTTTAATAACTATAACAGTATTTTGGAACTACACAGACTGACGCCTAGGATATTTCCAGGGATGTCTTGCACTTTCCTCACTGGTTGTACAGGTAACTGAAACAAACAAAAACATGTCTAAATTTCGTCTTGTTCTCTAGATTCTGTTTTGATGTTGATTTATAATTGAAATGTAAAATATATAAAAATAACCCCAGACCTAATTCACAATTCTTTAACAGATTCAAAACTTCCCCCTTTAACGGCAAAATTTGGGTAAAAAAAAATAAAAAAAAACTTTTAATTGTGATTTCACGGATTTTCTGTCTAGAATGTGCCATACATTGTCTATGTGATTGAGATCCGGTGACTGGGATGGTGTGAACAATCTTCTAGGTGCATTATAGAAGAGCCACTTCTTGGTTACGCTAGCTCTAGGTTTAGGATCGTTATTCCGTTGGAAATAGAAAGTTCCTTCCAGCCCTAATTTTACAGAATTGAGTCGCAGCACTTTCACATAAGAACGGGCTGTTATGTTACCGTTTATCATCTAAATATTTCCTGCTTCATTGCAAGATATGCACCTCCAAACTATAACATTACCACAACCCAAATTAAAATCACTTGTTAAGCGAATTTGGTTGTAAACTGAATGAAACCTGAACTATCTACTGAAAGGACTGACTGGATTAGTAAGTTCAATAGGCCACATTAATCATCTTGTTTTCAGTGTCTGTGTTTACATTGACGCAGTCTCTATACCGACTGTGTAAGTAGTTTATTTGCAGTCCAAATTGCAGTGCAAATAAAAAAATAGGTGATTTGTGATAGATCCCTAAAAATCAGAAGCTGTAAATGTGAAAGTTTTATAAACAGTTAATGACATATTTAAAAGAAAATTGTATTTAATGAACTAACAATTAAATAAACACGTTTATTACCTTATTGGTAGTGACTATTTACAGGTACTTTTGTAGAGGGATTACCATAAAGACTCATGATGCAAATCGTGATGTAGATCGTGATGCAGATCATGATGTACATCATGATGTAACACATTGTGGGTTTCAACGGGAACGATAACTTTCTTCACCACTGGGACTGGTACGGGGATGTGGACTGGTTCCACATGATGATGATGAACGGGAACGTGAATTTTTTCCACGTGGTGATGATGAACTGGGACGTGGACTTTTTGCACATGGTGGTGGTGAACGGTATGAATGTGATGTGGAACAATTATTTTTACATGTTTGCTGTGAAAGAAAGTAATGTATATAGTTTATATATATATATATATATATATATATATATATATATATATATATATATATATATATATATATATATATATATATATATATATATATATATATATATGTATGTAATGGGTTTTTTTTCCGGGAGTACATCCGGTTGTCGAGTTGGGAGTTTGCAGACGTTTCGCCAAAATCTCATTTGGCATCTTCGGTGCTTACTGTCGCGAGGTTCGTGACAGAGATCTCTCTGAGAGAGATCGCTTTGCCGTGTAATATTTATGCCTTCTGGCCTCGGTCTTAGTCGGTAGCGATTGGCTGGCACTGGCGCTAGCTCCGCCCCCTGCGGCACTTTCTTTCAGGCGCTAGCTCCGCCCCTTGAGAAACCCGAAAGACAAGGTCAGACTAGAAAATCAAGGAGTTTACCGCATCCCGTGCTCAGGCTGTAACAAAATCTACATCGGACAAAGAAACCGAAAAATATCTGCCAGAATCGAGGAACACAAAACAAACATACGGAATAAGCAAACAACGTCGGCATTATTCCAACACCCACTAGAAACAGGCCACGAAATTAACATTGATGATTGCAACGAGATAGCCAACATAAACCATTTTCAGACATGCCTGATCAGAGAAGCTATAGACATCGAAAAACAAGGAAGTCTAAACAAGAGGGACGACGCTCTATACTTGCCGCCAACGTGGAAAAGTTTTCAAAATATCTGGAAGAAAATAATGAATAGTCCAGTGAGTGCTTGCTATTCAAGAATAAAGATTGGCTATGGGATTTAGTTTTTCTCGCCGATATTATGAGATATTTAAATAATTTAAATTTAAGATTACCGGAAAAAGATTGTAATTTTTCTTTTGTGAACAATCTTATGCGGCATTAATGCGAGAACTAGCTATCAAAGTCACTAATGCTCCGAATTATAATAAATTAAAAAAATTAATATCGAAATTTGCAAGATTCATTCGGTGCTAGGTTTGATGATAAAAAATACTGATCTTTTTACAAATCCTTTTTCAATTTCTCTGCAAGGCGTTAATTGTTGCCCACCTGAAATCCAAATCGAAAATATTGACCTACAGCATCATAATACACGGAAAAGCAGTTTTTAAGTATTTATTTCAACTGCATGTGATCCAAATTATAATGAATTTAGGAAATTTGTACCAACAAAGCAATTTGGCAAATTTACACGATTTGGCTGTCAGATATTGTTGCAGGTTTGGATCAACATATGTTTGTGAATGTTATCTATTATCTATAATTTTATTAGCATCTTCAAGAACTAATCCTAATTTAAATGACTTGGTAAAATGAACTATAAATTCAAAAGCTGCTTAAAAACCGTTTAATAAGTATTCATTTTTATTTTTTACATAACTTAGCTAAATGAACATTTAAAAATATTTATTATCAATAAAACCTAAGTTTGTACTTTTGTTTAATTTATATTATTATTTTTTAAATCTCCACTACTCAGATTTACATAAAAAAAAAAAGTGCTATTTGCGTAAAAATCCCATAATCAGCCTATAAATAATATTTTTTCATCTTTTTATATTTTTTAGGAAAAGTTGGAAGTGGCCCGCATAATTGTTTTTTCCAAATAGTGGCTCTCTTTCAAAAACCTTAGGAGTAGGCAACCAGGGGTAGTCACCCCTGGTTGCCTACTCCAACGCCCACAAGCTTCTTACATTGGGACATTGTTACAGTAAATTTCCACAATTATACGATGTCTTTTCCTCGCGTTTTTCTTTTGACAGGACAAGCGCAGCAGTACGTGCCGCAAATGTTCTATATTTACTCGAAATACAAATCTCAAATATAGTCGTAGCAACAATATGACATAAGAGATTAGACCGTGAACCCACCCTTGTTCCAGCGTCATCTTGTTCTTCTTAATCGAAACGTCATATATTTCAAACGTCTCTGTGGGAATTTCAAATCCCACTTTATTTTTTCTAAAAAAAAAACCATTTTCGTCTATTCAAATGACTAATTACGTCATGGAAATCGTTATCTTTACCACATAAATCAAGATAATGTTTAACAAATCCGAGAATCTTAAGATACTTAAGGATATATTAAAGGAGATCTCGCCTGCGTTCGATTTAGTATGAATGCAACGAAAAACCCAACGACCCAAATTTTCAAATAATTTAAGATCAGCGGCTTTCTTTGATTATTGAAATGATTAATTGACCAGTCAGATGTTATACTGATACTGAAAAATCATAAATTATATCGTAGTTATAGAAATGGTTCTTTTGGAAAATAATTAAGATGATTTAGTGTATGGTAGTGAGTGATTTATATGACTGCATTTTTATTGTAATATTTTATGTTGTAGTCTTTTTAACAGTCAGATCGAAATTAATTTAAGAGATTTCGAGATGACAATGATATTTCAATCTGTTGAAATCTTAGCCTAAAAGTTGCAGAGCTTACTAGCTTACTTAATTTGCCAACCGGCATTGGACCAGCGTGGCAGATTATGGTCCATACGTTCAACATGGTATTTCAATGTGTTTCAATATGACACTACAACCTCAAACACGGCCTTCATTCCCCGGAGGCCAAGGGGCAACTACCTACGGGAGCGGAAAGACCTGTCCCAAGGCAGAGGGTGCTAAGAATCACCGGGATAGATCAGGCTGCCATTGAAGTTTTAACATTACAATACGGACTATGAAATAAATATACGGACTATGAAAACGAAGGCCCGATTGCAAGAACTGTTAATCGAACTTGACAACATACATTGGGATATTAATAGGGGACTGTGAAACATGAAGAAAGGGTGAAGTGTTAAGCAAACTGGAACCAACTGGACACGTACTCTACAATCGAGGTACGGAAAATGGCCGATGTGGCGGAATTGGATTCCTCATCAATCAAAAGCTGAAAGACAGTGTGGTAAAATTTGAAAGTACATCGGACCGACTAGCCCAATGCGTCATTCAGCTGAATAAAAAGTTTTGGCTTCAAATCGTCCAAGCTTATGCACCAACTATAAGCCATAGGGATGAGGAAATTGAGGAATTTAATGATGATGTGGCCTATCTTTTATACAAGGAGAAATGTAGGTACAAAATCCTGATGGGTGATTTTAATGCCAGAATTGGAACAATAAGAACTGACGAAAATGCAACTGGCCCATATGGAATTGGTGAGCGAGACAATAAAGGAGACAGATTGGTTGATTTTGATGCAGGACAAGAACTATATATTATGAATTCGTTCTATAAGAAAAATATCACCAGAAAATGGATATGGAAAAGTTCATCTGGGCTAACAAGTGAAATTGACTACATCATGACCAACAATAAAACAATATTTACCAATTGTACTGTCCTTAACAATTTTAATGTT
Source organism: Cosmopolites sordidus (assembly GCA_031761425.1). Classification (NCBI taxonomy): domain Eukaryota; kingdom Metazoa; phylum Arthropoda; class Insecta; order Coleoptera; family Curculionidae; genus Cosmopolites; species Cosmopolites sordidus. Next base: position 104,459 of record JARFXV010000194.1, on the reverse strand, counting down.
GGAAGTGACCACCGAATGGTACGAGCAAAAGTTAGGATTAACTGTCGAAGAGAACGTAAAAGAATGGTAAGATCAAAGAAGGGCAAAGTGGATTCTGAGAAACTGCTGGAGAGAGGAAGCGATTTTGAGTTTGCTTTGTCAAACCGGTTTGCTGTGTTACAAGATCCGGAGGAAGTGGAACTATCAGTTCAATATGAAGAAATCGCCAACTATGTGCTTTAAACAGCTGCTTCAATAGCACCAGAAGAAAAATGTCTCAAACAGACAAAAATCTCCAGTGAGACCATTGATTTAATGAAGAAACGGCGGGTAATGAGAAATGCAGGTAGTCCTTTTGGCAGGGTCGAGTACACTGAGCTCTGGAAAATTATAAAAAAACGTATCAGAGAAGACACGCCCCGATTCAACATGCAGCTAATGCAAAAAACCCTGGAAGAAAACAAAGGAATTAACAGGGCTAAACAGAAGCTGAGAAATAGAAGAACACAAATATATGTCTTAAGGCGTGAGAATGGCACAGTATGAAGGGCGCGTACGCAAATGCTAGAGGTTGTCAGAAAATGTTATTCACAGTTATATCAAGATCAAAACCAACCAAAGACAAAAATACCCACGGAAGAACAAATGCCAGATAACCTAGTGGAGGAAGTAACAAATGCTATAGAATCGATGAAAAACGGCAAGGCTCCAGGAAAGGACAGTGTAACTGTCGAAATGCTAAAAGCTGGTGGTCGGACGGTACATAAAACACTGGCAAAATTATACTCAAAATGCCTCAAAGAACAAAAAGTACCTGACATGGAAAAATGCAGAAGTGATCCTTTTACATAAAAAGGGAGCACAGGAAGATTTAAGTCCTCCTATCAGTAATGTACAAAGTTTTTACTAAGATATTTTCCAAAAGAATATTAAAAAAACTGAATGACGCACAACCAAGAGAACAAGCAGGATTCTGAAGTGGATTCAGTACAATGGATGACATCCAGGTTGTACAGCACGTCATAGAAAGGCACAACGAATATACCATGCCACTGTGCTTGGCTTTTATCGACTACGAAAAAGCATTTGATTTTACCATTTACAACCGGTTCAACATTTGCAGGATGGTGATTTTGCGTTAAGGACAACAAGTATGTTCTGTTCACCGATAAAGTGCAGTTTACTCCTGATAATCTTCATAATAAACATCGATGGTCTGATGAAAACCCTCACGTTACGGCTGAACACAATTTTTAACATCGATTTAGCATTAATGTGTGGTATGGTATGCTAAAAAACTAATTAATAGGTCCATTCATATTCGACGGTCATCTCACAGGAGAAGTTTACCTACATTTTCTACAGAATCATTTGCAAAACCTGTTAGAAAATGTTCCACTTCATGTACGACACAACCTGTACTTACAATATGATGGAGTCCTTGTACACTACAACTTACAAATGATATATTTTTTAAACAACAAATTTAAATTAAAATTTAATTTAAAAACAACAACCCGACTCGGTGGATTGGACGAGGTGGTCTGCCCAATTGGCCACCAGCCTTTATGGCAATGGATTTTTGTCTTTGGAGGTGGGTTAAATCTGATAGATGCAACTGAACTAGACACTAGAGATGCATTACCAAACCGGATAGCAAATGCCGCAGCAGTTATGAGGAACAGATCCGAATCCATTCATTGTGGGCATACCTGGTACTATACCCGAGTTCCAGGTAGAATGTTACGAGCGGTCCGGACTGCTACGAGCATTCGCCGTATGATGGCGTGAGTTGTGTGCGATCACGACCCGTCATTAAAATGGCCAGTTAATCTGGTCTGGCCCCGATCGTCTCTCCGAACTGCTTTCCTTGCATTCGTCTAGAGCTCGGCTGATGACGGCTGAAGGGCTAGAAACCGGTCCCGAGAGACACGTGACGTCGCATGGTTGACAGTTCGTGGCACCGCGTGGAGAAAGGGTGAAAGATTTCTGTAATAATATATATATATATATATATATATATATATATATATATATATATATATATATATATATATATATATATATATATATATATAGATTATTGAAGAAGACCGAAAGCACGATGGATTGATGACATTGTTAAGTATATTGGACCCGAGTGGCAGACGAAAGCCAAGGACCGTGAAAGTTGGAAGCATGCATGAACAGGATGAAGAGGCCTTCATCCTGTAGTGAATCGATACAGGCTGATGATGATGATGATGATGATGATATAGATTATATAACATACAGATATATAATTAAAAGTCAAGAAGCTAAACAGACAAGGACAGAAATGAACAAAATATTAATAAAAAAGAAATTCGAAATTTTTACTGATATGGACGAAAATCTAATCTGGGAAAAGAACAATAATTCAAAAAATGAGGTATAAGTAGAACTACGTTTTTTGTAAAACTTTTTCACCTTTTGTGAAATAGTACTAAGAGTGGATATATTCAAACTTTGGCTGCTGCTAATAAATAATATGAGAAATTAAACATCGGAAAGGGTAACAAAGGGACCACTATTGTCTCGTGCTTGTTCAAAATAGTGCATCACAGAAGGTACTAACTCTTGACAATGACTATTTAATTGATTTGGCATTTTGCAGGCTCTACTCTGACATTTATAACACTGTGGTAGTTCTTAAAAGAACTGTTTTCGGTCGTAAGGCAAAGAAAATCAAAGTAAATGTTCAGATAGTATATATTGTATATATTATTTATATATTATATGACCTTCAAACATGTCAATAAATATCAACAAGAAGAATATGAAACTCGACAACGAATGAAAGCTATTCAGCCGCTAAATTTGAAATTTATTGAATACATTTCATTTATTTATTTTATTATTTAATTTATGTAGTGGTATTTCTGTTGTTCTTCAATAGCGTCATCGACGACGTGCAACGGTTTAAGTTTCATACAGGCTATAAACTGCTGCACAGTCCCTATACTTTTTAATTGAAGCAGTACATTTGTTCGAAAAGTCTCAAAAAAATATATCATAACTGAACATCACAGGCATAAAATCCTGCCCATATTTTCCGAACAGTTGACATTGCCCGCTTATAAATACTTTAATTTTTTTCATCTTCAACAATACAACACCGGAAAATATGTAAATAATCCCAGACGGTGTATATCAAAAAAAAAAAGGAAAACATATTTAGCGCCCGAAAGCTGTTTTGAAGCGACGGTCCTTTTTTTTATCTATGGTCGTTTTAAAGATAATTTACTGGTACTTTACTCATTTCTAATTAGGAGCTTGTTTCCAACTTCTTGTCAAGAACGACGAAAACGCATCCGAGCCGGAGCTATAATCTTACTATATTATAAAAGAACGAAAATAAGTTTGGTAATAAAATTCTATATTTTTAAAAATTAACTGTTAAAATTTATATAAAAAATATTCGTGTCTATTTTACAGCATATTTAAAACAATTAAGTAGCAATAAGGTGGGTGGTGTATGAGATTTCAAAGGAAATTTTTGCTAAATCAATTGTGATTTCTATTTAATAGTGTTAGAATTAGTAATAATTCTAAATTTTTTCTTAAAATAAAAAAAAACACCATTAATTTGGGAGAAAGGTAAAAAATGATTTATTTAAAGTATGCGCCAGAAAAACCGTACATCTTTTGAGGTGGTCTAGTTATCAAGCCATTTTCCGATATCTCCGCAAATGTTGAAGTGTTTCATGGAAAGTGAGTGAGACATCTAAGAAAACAACTGGTGTCGGAAGGGGCCTAGTCTGGTGATTACGGCGGATGGAGTGAGAGTTCCCAGCCAAATACAGAAATGTTCTCTCTGATCGTTTTCCTTGTCTAAGATGGGCTTTTCCGTGTCTTGTTGCCTATTCTAACCGCTTTTCGATCAATACATTGTTCAAATTGATCATCCGTTGACGGTAGCGAACGGTATTAATTGTTTCACCTGATTTTAGAAGCTCATGGTACAAGACACCTTTCTGATCCCACCAAAATGAACAGCATTGTCTTCTTTCCGAAGCGATTCGGTTTTGCTGTCGATGTCTCTATCATTCAGCTGATGTGGCACCAATTTGAACCGTCTAAACCAATGCCCACAGGCGTCTTGCATTGGGACATTGTCACCGTAAGTTTCCTCAAGTATACGACCTCGAGTATACGAACAAGGAAACTTTACGTGCTGCAAATGCTCTCTATTTGGCTCGAAATTCGACATGGTATGCCACACGAAAAAAATATAACGCTAACTCGAAATCAATTAAACTTTAATGGCGTTTTGAAAGGTATTGTCGTAGAAACAAAATGACATAAGAGAATAGACCGTAAACTGACCGTTCTATCCAACACAATCTTTAAAAAAAATGAAGAAATATTAACCGCCACACCATCTCGAGTACGTGTTATTTCTTGCATAATTTGCTGTCGATATACTAGATCCGCATCATAATTCTCGGTTCTTATTTTCATCGACTGAAAAATCAGTTATAGTTCGAAATGGACTATTTGACACTCTCTTTATTTTGTCTCTCAGCTGCTAAAAAAATGCTGTGGACGCGGTTTGTGCAGTTCGTACACTCTTACAAAAACTCGGAGTAATTTCCAAAAGCCATTTCCAAACATTTACACAAACTTTAGACAATTCTAAAGAAAAGTCGTTGATTCCTCTGTGAACTAACAGCTGAGAAAACTAGCCATGCTTTGATGTTATGTCATTACTCTCCAGATTCAAGAAAAAGAAGTGCATCAGATTGTGACCTGTGAATTGATGACCACTATGAAAACTGGATATTCCTCGATATGCCAAAGGGATAAAATTTCTTGGTTCATCTTGGCGAGCCACTAATGAGTGCCGGAAACCAAATATCAACGCCAGAAAAGTGTCACTGTGTATATGTTAGGATCTGATGGGCATCCTCAATTATGAGTCGCTTTTCTGTGGTCACTACAAACCGTTATTGGCAGCATTTGATTCCTGTATATTTTATTTCACCCAGCGTTTTTCCAGACTTGACCCCTTCGGATTTTCATATCTCCCCATCCCTGAAACATCACCTGGTTGGTAGCGGCTTCAAAACCCTTGAAAAAGTCGAAAAGGATCTCAATGAGTTTATCACATCAAGACCACGAAGTATTTTTCGATCTGAGATTCAACAGTTGCCTGAAATGTGAAAAAAAATTATAGAAAGGGAGTGGGATTGAAGATTGAAGAGTTTTTATTACTTTATCGAGAATTATGTTGAGAGCTTAATGTTGAAAATGTTAAAAATTAAGAAGATTAGAATCAACAAAGTAGCTGGCCCAGAGAAAGCCTTAGAAAAAAAATAAGAAAGGGTAAGCTAATTATACTGAAGACCGTTATAACCATTTTCAGTGAATGATACATTTGTTTATGATTATAAACACCAACTGCCTAACACCACAGATGGAATCATAGGAGTCAGTATGGAATGCAATATATACAACTGGTTTGGAATCATATCAGTCGGTTAGGATTGGATCTAATAACAGGTAATTTTTTAGTGTGTTCGAACTGTGAATTTGCATGCCTTTAGCATCAAAATTATTCAGTATAGGTAAAGGTTCACCATGGAACATTTAACAACAAATTATCGAAATTTATTTTCACAATCAGTGACCGTGCGCCAACCCAAACGCCTAACCCAACGATGTACTCGCTCTCCAGAAGAGGTGACATAAATTGGCTTCATTATACGTAGTGCTGATTTGAGCCCTACGGACTTTTTCTTATGGGGACTATCTAAAATCGAAAGTTTACGTCAATCAACCGGGTACGTTGGTGCAGTTAAAAGGAAATATCCGACACGAACTAACTAAATTCAAAGACATTTACCACTAAATGCCAAATCATTTTTTTCAAAGCTCTCGACGCACGTTTCGCTAATCATGTTAGCATCATCAGGAGATTATTTAATCTAATTCTAAAACTAAACTATGTTCTATTTATATGATAATCCTAATTAATACCTACTACATAGGAAGCGTACTACCTACCTAGGATAAAAGAAAAAAGAAAAAAGAAAAAAAAAGGAAAAGAAGGAAAGAATAGACCGTGAAGTTTACTGAGCTTTATAGTAATAATTGAAAAAGTTGACCTTCTATCCCGGTTCATGATTTTCTTACTTTTTTCTATTTGAATGCATCCAAAGCCCTGTTGTTATTTACACTTTTAAACAGTCTTAAATTATTAATATCTATATTGTGGTCATGTTCGATTGCATGTTCGGCAACACAAGATTTTTCATTTCTCCCATATCATATATGGGCAATATGTTCTTCATATCGCGTTAATATGGATCTTTTTGTTTGCCCAATATACCTTCAATCACAATCTTGACAACTAATTTCGTAAATCCCCGACTTTTCATATTGACTTACTTTATCCTTTAGATTACCCAGGATTTCTCTTAATTTATTATATGGTTTGTGCACAACCTTAATGTTCACTTTTTTCAAAATTTTGTTTAGCCCTCGTATTAATTGGGCCCCCTCCCTCGTATTAAATAAAACGGTATTACCATGAATTTATTTTTGTTCTGATTGTTTTGAAAAGTCGAAGATTCTATCAATAATTTTCTAAACTTATGTTTTCTAATTAAGTTATCTACAATTTTATTATTATAACGGTTTACTTCGGATACCTCCCTAATCATTTTTAATTATTTGTTATAATTATCTTTGTTTAAAGGAAAATTGATTAATCTATTTACCATAAAATTTAGCCATCTTATTTTGGAAGCTATGATAAGTGTTGGTGTTCTAAAAATATCAAAATGTAATCCATTCAATCCAAAATCAAAATCCATTTTATTGTTTCTACATATTATTAAGCTAAAAACAATTTTACTTGACACGTAATCGCGTTAAGGACATGTACTGAGAAACAATCTTGTTATTAAAACCATTTAACTCGAGTAACTCCCTTAGGTGATATGAGACAAAATAACTCTTTTTATTTATGTCGCTATACCAAAAAGAAGCTTTCAGTTGGGACATGTGTTATATTATATAGTATATTGTTTCTCTAGCTAAAGGGCGATCAATATGGCTTTGTTGAAACCAGATCAATTTCGACCAATAAAGCTAAGAAAAAATTGATTGAAATGTTGAATCATTTTCGAAAAAATATGGAACAATTTTGTTACCAGACTAAAATCTGATTTTTATCACGTAGATATTTTGACTGTTAATTTCATTCATAAAATCGTCTTCTAAACGCCGTTGCTCGTGTGTTCCTCGATAAAACTTCCTCGTCTAACGATCAGGCGAGGACAAGTGACCAAGGGCCGGTAGCATGGAAGGGTTATGGGGCACATAAGCTTATATAATCATCTGCGGCGCCAGTGTCGTACATTCCTCTAGTTATCTCCGATAGTGTTACAGGTGTTAGGACGCGCTACAGTCTGTCCATTCTAAGACCCTCTTCGGTGATTCTCTCTACGTGATCGCAATTAAATTTAATCATAATGGTGACAATTAATCAATTGATGGTAAGCAAATATTGCTTTTCAGTTTATTGTTTTAGCTAACGTTGATTTGCAATTTAATAAATCATTTATAATTTGTAACAGAATATTCTTATTTAAATAATTTTTTGTTTGGGAGGAAGTTTGGGAATATATATATATATATATATATATATATATATATATATATATATATATATATATATATATATATATATATATATATATATATATATATATATATTTATTGTGTTGAGTGGGATTTATTGAATTTAATTCTTACTTCAAAAAAATGAATATTTTTACTTAGTTTTATTCAAACATAAATGCTCATAATTAAAAAAATGTGTATCGCTGTTTTGCTAACCAAATCAGGGTCATCATGAGATAATTAAAATTAAAGCTTAATTTATTTCATTTCTATTTTATACCTAAACTAGAGGATATTATATTCGCTGAGAAGTAGAGCATAACTTCTTCATGATTAAAGTGTATAAGGACTGTTTGAAATTGGCTCTTTATCTTTTTTTAGGCTATTTTTACTTTAAGCTATTTCGATTCTTTCGTACCCATCTAGTAATCTCCGATATTTAACATCTCTAATTAATTTTAAGTGGTTTAAACTAGAACGTGGCTAGATTCATAAATATGTTGGTTAATCGCATACCTAGCTTGTCTATTTCATCTTAGCTGAGACATAGGTTTTTGAAATCTTATTACTATTACCCTTCTTGTTTGATTAATATCAGGTACGGTGATTAACAATGCTCAATTTTTTCTTAAAAAAAACACGTTTAATTTGGAAGAAAGATAAAAAATGGTTTATTCAATATGCGCCATCGCTAGGCAATTTGTGGACGCCCGTACATCTTTTGAAGTGGTCCAGTCATTAAGCCATTTTTCGACATCTCTGTGATTGTTGAAGTGGTTTATGGAAAGTGTGTCGGACATCGACGAAAATAAGTGGTAGTCGAAATGAGCTTAGTCTGATATAGGACTTAAAATTAAGTTTTTGATCGTTTCGGCCAAACATACGGAACTCATCGTTCAACTGGGAGGCTACCTTCTCTGTCAAGAAGAAAAAAAATTGCATTGAATTCCTATAACACTGCAAGAACAATTTCTGTGGAAACGGTATGCAAACAAATTAGGAATGTCCAAACATGATTAAAAAAGTCTGAATAAACAAACTGAAGAGGAAACCAGCATTAAATTCTCGTCACAATACAAATTAGTCCAAAAAGGTCATCTCATGGAATGAGCACAGAGGAAATTATTGTTTCTAACGAAAAAAAATCAATTTGAATGGGCCTGATTATGATTTTATTGATCTCAGGAAGGAAGAAAAAATGTTACCGAGGCGACAAATGGGAGCTGGAAGTATCACGGCTTGAGCGAGTATTGACAAAAAAAAAGGTAATGATAATTATTAAAACAATTGATATTTGTTTCACAATATATTCGAGATATTCCCTGACATGTTCCAGTCTTGCAATCATTCTATATATATATATATATATATATATATATATATATATATATATATATATATATATATATATATATATATATATATATATATATATATTTTTTGTTTTTTTTTTTTGATTGCCTCAATTCTCGGTTATGCGGTCTGATAATTTGAATTAAATTACAATATCATTACTGAATAAACCTCAATATATTTCGACAAAAGTTTTCTGGCTTTTTCAGGAGGATACAAGCTACAAAAGTAAAATATTATACAAAATCCAACAATACATATACAACAAAAAAACAAAATCTTACAATGTCTAAAGTAAAGTTAAAATGTTAAAATATAAAGTACATAATCAAATAGAGAAAACACTCAACACGCAGGGACAGACATTTTGTAAAAAGAATAAATAACGTTAAAATTGTCGTGTCATTTTCCCTTCTATCCCCACCCTTATAAATTTCTTCTTACATACAGAACTGATTGTCAAAATATCGATATACTAAAACATTTAATTGCATGGCTCATGAATATTATTCTACCTTCCAAAATGTTGCAATAGATGACACTCAGCCCTCTTAATTAGATCTGGAAGAGAGTAATACTGTTAATTCCAGATCTGATATAGAAGGGCTGACTGTAATCTATTGCAACATTTTGGCAGACTGAATAGTGTTCACGGATCACGGAAATTAAATGTTTTCGTATTTCGACGATCAATTTTGTATATAGCAAGGGATTTATATGGATGTAAGAGGGAAAAGGACTTGACAATTTTAACGGTATTTATTCTTTTTACAAAATGTCTGTTTTCTGTTTTTAGTTAAACCTCCTCATTATTACCTGTATTACCACTCCTGCATTACTTTTTCTAGAACACACTTAAATAAGAGTGGCGAGAGTCCATCCTCTTGTCTCACTCCAGTTTTAATTTCGAAGGGCTCTGAGATCTCACCCATGAATTTAACTTTTGACCTTGTGTTAGTTAACGTTGCTTTAATAATTGCCAGCGTTTTCAGATCTAGTCCTTGTTCTTTCAAGATTCGGAATAAAGATTCGCGGTCAATAGAATCATATGCTTTTTTGAAATCCACAAATGTACAGACGAGATTTTTATTGTACAGTTTTTGATGTCTTAGAATCAACTTCAGATTCAGGATCTGCCCGGCTACTGCTAATATATATATATATATATATATATATATATATATATATATATATATATATATATATATATATATATATATATATATATATATATAAATACAGCGTCTCACATATTGCATCTTATTTCGTATACTCGCGATTTGTCATTTTCTTCTTTCTTTGTTATTATTTAGCATCGATGCAAGGTTATTCTTATTAACAGATATAATCAATTCTTCTATTGGAACCTTTGGTATGAAACGCTAAACTTGAATAGATTTACCACTAAACACCAAATCACTTTTTTTGAACTGCTCGACGCACGTTTCGCTAACCATGTTAGCATCATCAGGAGATGATTAAATAAAGATTAAATCATCTCCTGATAATGCTAACATGGTTAGCGAAACGTTCGTCGAGCAGTGCAAAAAAGTGATTTGTTATTTAGTGGTAAATCTCTTCAAGTTTGACAGATATAATATTAATATTTTCTTTTTTTAAATGATTTGTGATTCCCGAACTTAATTTATGAATATAGTTTAGCGTATGCCAATTTTTAGAATCTGTTTCGGGTGTTGTGTTCTTAGGTTTGTTTTATATCATTTTATCTTTAATGCTGGGTTGATATTTATTAGTTTTTGTAATACTTTTAATTACGTTAAGTTCTTTTTCATGTTAAATTACTTGTAAATTTCCAAAATTAAAAAAAAAACACGTACGACAGTAAAAATCTAACACTCAGCTAGATTTTGGAAATACCTCAATTATTAAAAGTGCCATAAATTTAAGGAGACAGTCTAGGAAAAAAACGACCTTCATTACACAGAATTTTGAAGCTTTCGTTTATACATAACTCTCTTTGAGAATGGTCGCGAGGCCGAAACATGTTAGAGTATATCTCGAATATATTATGAAACAAATAACAAGTGTTTTAATCACTATCAGTGCTACTATATTTCACCAGCAGTCAACTGCTCAATCAATGAAAACTATTATTAAAAATAAAATAACTTACTATTTCTTTCTCATCAAGTTAAATTCCAAGAAAAAAAATATATTAGAACAACAAAAGTTATTATTTAATGATATGAGTAAAGCTTCTTCGCCAGTGTTTCAACAAATAACGGCAAACATTATATCAGATTGGTTCAAGCAAAATAATATTTCAAAATTGGACTGGCTTGTTGTCTGTCCAAGGTTGAATATTATTGAAAATATTTGAGCGTACTTTCAAGATGAGTTTATAGTGCATCAATAAAATCTGCAAATATGGAAGTTTTGAAAAGTGACAGCCTTCATGAAAATAAATTCCACAACGAACAATAAAACAGTTGTATGAGTCACCAAAAAATAATATTTGATTTATTAAAAGGTAATGGAAAGGCCATAAAATATTACAATGTTGTTTGTTTATGTTTTTATCTTGTAAATTTTCCTCTTTCTTATAAAACTGAGGATTTTAAAAACGTCAAAGATCATTTTGACGCGTCTAAAATCTATTAAAAAATTACATATATATTTTTTTAAAGAAATATGTTGAGAGACTTTTACAGTTCAACTTAAGCAGTTTTACTGCAATTTTCGTATTGGTATGTTATTTTAAAAAGTCCTAAAAATAATATATCAACTGTGTCTAACATTTTGACAATAGGTATATGAGACCTTTAAACCAATTTCCTCTACAAACAACTTTGAATAAATTTCCGAAACTACTCGAGGTCTTATTAAGAGTGCATCATTTCTAAACATGATCCTCTAACTGGTCCATTTTCGTCTACGTTTGGTGTTTTCTCGAGCATTAACGGGTCACATTCTTTTGACATGACCGAAAGACGCGGTACAGGTGTTGGCCTGGTATTCGATTTCTTTTACTCTGCCATCCTTTAACATGTTAATCAGACCGACCTGTCAGCTTAGAAAAGGAGTTTCGTTTTGGTATCAAAGTCAGTTAGGTTTAATGTAAAGTTGGATAGAAACTAACATTTTAATTATAATTTATTTTTTAATTTCCTATTATGCTATTCATTAAAAAATGGCAGAAATTCTTAGGTATAATTATGTAAAAAAGTTAAACATTTTTGTCGACGATTATTTAATATAGATACATTTATGGAGCAAAGTATTTTGTGTGTGTATATATATATATATATATATATATATATATATATATATATATATATATATATATATATATATACATATATATATATATATATATATATATATATATATATATATATATATATATATATATATATATATATATCATCATCATCATCATCAGCCCGTATCGATCCACTGCAGTACTCGACCCTGCCAAAAGGACTACCTGCATTTCTCATTGCTCGCCGTTTCTTCATTAAATCAATGGTCTCACTGGAGATTTTTGTTTGTTTGAGACATTTTTCCTCTGGTGCTATTGAAGCAGCCGTTTGAAGTACATTGTTGGCGATTTCTTCATATTGAACTGATATTTCCACCTCCTCTGGATCTTGTAACGCAGCAAACCGGTTTGACAAAGCAATCTCAAAATCGCTTCCTCTGTCCAGCAGTTTTCCAGAATCCACCTTGCCCTTCTTTGATCTTACCATTTTTTCGCGCTCTTTTCGACAGTCAATCCGAACCCTTGCTCGTACAATTCGGTGATCACTTCCAACATTAAAATTGTTAAGGACAGTACAATTGGTAAATATTGTTTTATCGTTGGTCATGATGTAGTCAATTTCGCTTGTGAGCCCAGATGGACTTTTCCATGTCCATTTTCTGCTGATATTTTTCTTATAGAATGAATTCATAATATATAGTTCTTGTCCTTCAGCAAAATCAACTAATCTGTCACCTCTATTGTCTCGCTCACCAGTTCCATATGGGCCAGTTGCATTTTCGTCTGTTCTTGTTGTTCCAATTCTGGCATTAAAATCACCCATCAGGATTTTGTACCTACATTTCTCCTTGTATAAAAGCTGGGCCACATCATCATAAAATTCCTCAATTTCCTCATCTTTATGGCTTATAGTTGGTGCATAAGCTTGGACGATTTGAAGCCTAAACTTTTTATTCAGCTGAATGACGCATTGGGCTAATCGGTCGGATGTACTTTCAAATTTTACCACACTGTCCTTCAGCTTTCGATTGATGAGGAATCCTATTCCGCCACATCGGCCATTTTCCGTACCTCGAGTGTAGAGTACGTGTCCAGTTGGTTCCAGTTTGATTAACTCTTCACCCTTCCTTCGTGTTTCACAGAGCCCAATAATATCCCAATGTATGTTGTCAAGTTCGATTAACAGTTCTTGCAATCGGGCCTGTTTTCATAGTCCGTATATTTAACGTTGCAATGTCAAAAGTCCAATGGCAGCCTGATCTAACCCGGTGATTCTTAGCACCCTCTGCCTTGGGGCAGGTCTTCCCGCTGCCGTAGGTAGTTGCCCCTTGGCCTCCGGGGAATGAGGGCCGTGTTTGAGGTTGTACTGTCATATTTCAACATACTGAAATACCATGTTGAAGGTATGGACCGTAATCTGCCACGCTGGTCCAATGCGGGTTGGCAGATTTGATATATATATATATATTTGTGTGCCTTTTTTTGCCAATTTTTAGATTAATATAAACGAAGTAAACTCATTATACTTTTTATAAAAAAATAATAATCAACTAATAATTATTAAGATTTTTTTAGTATTATAAATAAACATTGTGAGTTTCTGCAACTATTTTAATTTTAAGTTTTAGTACTCTCTCTCGAGAATTTGATCGGGTGCTTTCAGAGATTCAACTTCTGCTCAACTGACGACGGCTATAAGGCTAGGGCTAGAAACTCGGGAAATGCTTGTTGACATATTGGTGGCGGCAAAAAAAATCAAACGAGAACCGATGTGAAATATTGTATTGCATGATACAATTTTCCGTTTGTGCTTAAACTTTATAACTTAAAAAATAAATTACGTAAGTAATAATATAAAATAAATAAATAATTATAATTAAATATCATATACATCCTATATACACATCCTAATAAACACAAATATAATTCAACATTATTTAAAATGTCAACCTTGTTTTACAAATTTTGTCGAAAGATCTCGATTTTAAATTTTCCGGATATTAATTAAAATACGACTCAATAAGCGGTTATTTCAACAAATCGACTCCAGACAATAACATTGCATAAATTAATGAAAAATTTCCAGAATCTCAGGATATTACTAATTCAGCACCATTCGTCAGTTTTTAGCTAAAAATAGTATTACACCCTTGACCATTCCCCTTATTCGCCGGATCTAGATTCCTGTTAATATTGAATGATTCTTAAATTTCTAATTCCAAAGGAAGAGACTCGATTAAAAAAAAATTACTATGATTTAACAAACGGCTAAAATAATGTCGGGATTTTCTATTAGTTGCTCCTTTAAAGGTCAGAATAAGCAAATAGGAAAAGCGTCGAGTTTCATCATGACAATGAGTATCCTTATGTTTTAATCAGAACACGGGAAACATTTGAGCTTCAATTGGGATTTTTGCCCCATCTATCTTACTCACCGAACATCGCACCCCCGGACAACCATCTATTCCTCTCCCTTCGAAATTATCTAAATGAGAAATCTTTAATAAAGGAAGAAGAGGTGAAAAACAACCTGTTGACAAAAAGTTGTAAACAATAATAACAAACTGTAAAAAAATATATAAACTTTACGTACAACCAAATTCAACAGAGAATAAGTAAAAGCAAAAATCTTAACAAGTCTCTAATAACTCTAATAAAACCGTACGATTTTTTTTTACTTAACTTATAAATATTTGTGAACCTAATGGTTACTTAGGTGAATGTATATGCTACCTCTCTAGTACCATCAAATAATAGATGACAAGCCGAATTCCACATGGGGTCTCGATACCAGCAGTCCGACTTAAAAGCCCGAAAGAAGATAAAAAAATGCTAACTGACAGGTAATTAGTAATCGGTAACAACCAATATGAGTTCTAAAAGGTTCCATGACGTATGTTGGATGGGTACTTAATTTTATTTCTCGAACGGATTGATGGTTCGAGTCTTGCTGGCACGAGAATACACAGAGAGGATGTTAAAAAGATGTACAGAAGGTTTTGAAAAGGTCAATTTCGAGAGTTTTAGTTGTATTTGTAGGTTATTCTAATATCATTACATTATTATACATAATATATATATATATATATATATATATATATATATATATATATATATATATATATATATATATATATATATATATATATATATATATATATATATATATATATATATATATATATATATATATATATATATATATATATATATATACAGGGTGTTAGGTAAACATGCGGCAAAAATGCAAGGGGTTATTCCTTGTCCTATTCTAAGAATATTTTGTCCTATGATGATTTTTGAAAAACCCATTTGTTTCGAAGATACAGGACGAAAAAAATTTGCGACAACTATATTCGATATTTGTTAAGCTCATTAATGTAAATAAAAGTAGGGTGTACGTCAATGTCAATGAGTTTATCAAGTACAAAAAAATTTTTTTTTGGTTCTGGATCACTTGGAACGACTGTTTTATCTAGTAAGTGAATTTCATCAGTTGCATTTGTTTACATAGATTGAGTGACGTTTGGCTATTTGACGTGTCTTAAATAGTGCGTGAAGGCCTCTATCATAATGTATACAAACGCCGAGATGACTAACATGCACTTCATGTATGGACTTGCTGATGGCAATCCATTACAAGCTAAGCGATTGTACAGTGTACGATTTCCAGCCCGTAATGTCCCTGACCTAAAATTTTCGAAAACATTCATCGACGTCTTCGTGAAACAGGCACATTGAAACGAACTGAAGCGTCAGGATGATCACTGACTGTAAGAACGGCACAATTGGAACAGAATGTGCTGGACATGATAGCTGAAGAGCTTGGTAGTTCTACGCGAAAAATTGCAAATACTTTGAATGTAAGTCACTGGATAGTTTGAAAAATTCTTAAGGACAATTTGTTGTATCCATACCACATTCAACGCGTTCAGGTACTACTACCTGTTGACTTTCCTCCATGTATTGCATTATGTCAATGGATATTGCAAATTTTACTTCCATGTGTGGGCAGATGAAAATCCGCATGAGGTATGCGAAGATAGTTTTCAACATCAGTTCTCGTTGAATGTTTGGGTTGGAATTGTATTTCTATCACAAAGGCTTACCCGGCGAGGTGTATCGCAACTTTTTGGAAACAACGCTGCCTGAGTTTCTGGAAGATGTACCATTGGCAACAAGGCATGAAATGTGGTTTATGCACGATGGTGCACTACCACATTTCAGTTTGGTTGCTCGTGATTTTTTAACAGCAACATACGGATATCGCTGGATTGATCGAAGTGGGCCACACGCATGGCCTGCTCGATCCCCGGACTTAAACCCCCTGGATTATTTCTTCTGGGGATATCTGAAGTCATTAGTTTACGCTACTCCACTGAAGAATTTGGATGATTTACGAAATCGGATAATTGCTGGGTGTAACTCAATTAGAAACGACCCTAGTGTGTCCGAAAGAGTTCGGCAGTCAATGACGAGAAGATTGAATGCTTGTATCAAGGCTGGAGGAAGTAATTTCGAACATTTATTGTAGATTGAGCAACTTTACATGTACTTTTTGATAATAAAATGTTGTTAATGTCGTAAATTTTGTTCACCCTGTATCTTCGAAACAAAGGGGTTTTTCAAAAATCATCATACAACACAATATATTTAGAATAAGTCAAGGAATAAGCCTTTTAATTTTTGCCGCATGTTTACCTAACACCCTGTATATACTAGGCTAATTAAAAAATTCTTGGAGCAACACATAGAGCAGTAAAAGAAGTATTTAAACTCCTACATTTACATTTTGAAATTTCACTCTTCATATGAACAATGTAAAGTTTCAAATCGATCTGTCAATTCATTCGTACAAAAATAGCAGCTTAAAGTAAACGTATCAGTGTGATTTATTAAAATGGAACGTACTTAAAATCGTGCAACGATTAAATTCTTTGTAAAAAAAAGGTTTAAACGCAGTGGAAATTCATGGTGAATTGGTAAATGTATTAGGGAAGTCGGCTCCTTCAAGCACAATGGTTTGTAAGTGGGCAGGTGAGTTTTAACGTGTTCGTATAAGTCTGGATAATGATCCTCGGTATAGACGTCCAATAAGTGCAACTACTGAACATATAATTAATTCTATACATTATATGCTAAGACTATGGACATCTCAACTGAATGGGTGTTTCATATTTACAAAAACGAACTGGGCTTGATAAAGCTATGTGCAAGATATGGGCCGTATTTGTTAAATTCTCATCTAAAACGACTTCGAGTAAAACTTTCTAACCAACATTTCTTTCAAAATAATAAAATAGACTTTAAACGTCATTTTCTAACTACGGATGATACTTGAGTATACCACTGTGATCCTGAACTATGACAACAAACCGCAGAGTAGACTGAACTCTGTTGTTCAGCTCCGAAGCAGTCAAAGTAGTCATAATAGACCAGAAAGCATTATTTTTTTTAAACATTTTTATGGCATTAATTTTTGCTATGTAAAAGGTATTTTCTTAATTGATTACCTTCAAACCAGAAAGACAATAACAGGACAGTATTACTCAAACCTTTTGAATCAAGTGGATGCAAAAATTCGTGCGAAAAGATCTGATTTAGCGAAGAAAAAATAATTTTTCATCAAGACAATGCACCGGCTGACAGATATATTCCTGCAATGGCCAAATTGAAGGAGTTACACTACGAATTGTTAGAGCATCCACCTTATTTACCAGATTTGGTCCCCTCCGACTTTCATTTGTTCCCAAACCTCAAAAAAAATTTATGTAGTAAGCGTTTTTCATCAAATGAAGAAGATATAACAGCCGTAGATGAGTATTTTGAAGGACTTCCAGAAAATCACTGCAAGCATGGAATAGATGATTTGGAGAACTACTGGAAAAACTATATTAACATTAAGGGAGTCCAAACTAGAGTTTGGATCCACGTCCGCACGGTTTTCTCGAAATATATGTGTATATAAAGTGGTAATGTTATTTATTGCAAATGTATAAAATTTAATTTTATTGATGAGTTAATGCAGTTTTAATCTGCAATATAATCTTGATCGTTATATATCACAATCTTCGCCCATCTCTCTGAAAAAGTCTATTTTATATAAATTTGTAAAATAAGGCTGATTTTGAAGTAAAATATTCTTCTGTAGAATTGAAAAGGTAATAATCTGACGGTGCCGCATCAGGGGAATGCGGTGGATGAGAAAAAACTTCCCATTCTAAATCTTTGATTTTTTGTTGAGTGATTCCGGCACTATAAAATCTTGGCTTGTCTATCACGCTGTGGAATATCACTGTTTCAATTAATCAGTACGTTTTTGAAACAGAACCTTCATATTCAGAACTTCAATGGTTTCAGTAACATTCAAAACCTAATAGTTAATTAATTTTTAATTCTATTATTATAATTAAAATATTTAATTCCTATAAAATCCTGTCACCATAGTTACAGTAACACTTTTTATGGGGTACCTGATTTGGAGTAGTGAAAAGTGGTAATCCTAGCTTTAACCATTGTGTTTTATTATGTAGATCACTGTAGAGAATTCACTTTTTGTCTGCAGTAACAATTGATGGAAGAAAATAATCTCTGCCTAACGTAGACAAAAAGGTACTGCAGATGATTATACGTTGAATTTCTTTTTTTTTTCTATCTAGTTTGTAAAAAAGAATTTTTATTAATTACAACATTTTTATTATCGGACGTTTCTTTGCCTCACCCTGTATATTCCATTATATTTATGAAACTGGACGTATTTAATTTCACTGTAATATAAAATATTTATTAAATTTACTTAAATAATCTTGTAAATTAGTAAAATATATGTTATACTATTATAAGTTAAATTCATGGATCAAATAAAAAAAAAAGCAATAGGAATTTTTTATAATTATATTATAGATATATAATTATATTATACACATATTATTATATACAAAGATAGAGGAAACAGTCATCGATGAAACCAACTAGCCACTGAACACTTCACATTTTCACACACCTGTATGGAGATCAACACAGTACTCAACGCAAACAAAACTCCATATATTTAACACCAATGTTAGGCGGGTCTTGCTCTACGGATGTGAAACGTGGAAAATATCGAAGACAATATCAAAAAAACTTCAGTTCTTCATAAATAAATGTTTGCGAAAAATACTCTGCATATTCTAGCCGAACAAGGTCCGAAAGAAAGACAAAAGACACACACACAAAACTCAAAAGACTCACAAACCAAAAGAAAATTGAAAACGAGATAACACTTCGTAAGTGGGGATGGATTGGTCACACACTCAGAAAACAATAGCCAAAATAACAATGGACTGGAATCCGCGGGGTAAAAGAGGTATTGGAAGGCATGTACAGACTTGGAGGAGAACTATCAATGATGAACTGAAAAGAGTGAACATGTCCTAGCAGGAAGTCAAGGTTCTAGCGCAGAATATAATTAGATGGCGTGCTTTTATTGAAGCCCTATGCTCCGCGTAGGAGTTGAGTATATATATATATATATATATATATATATATATATATATATATATATATATATATATATATATATATATATATATATATATATATTAGTCTAAGATGTTTTTAAATAAAAACAATGTTTAGTCTGTCAAGCTGAGCACAATAATATGTAGCAATTATTGTTTATTTATTTATTTTTAATTACGTACACGCTTACGTACTGCTTTTCTTGTTCATTCAAAAGAAAAATGCGAGTGAAAGCTGTGATATACTTGTTGAAACTTAGAGTAACAATATACCAACGCAAGACGTTTGTTGGCGTTGGTTTAGATGATTCGATTTAAAAGTGGTGATTTTTACTTGAATGACAAAAAACGCCAACGTCCACTGAAAAAATATAAGATGCCAAATTGCAAGTATTGTTGGAAGAAGGCGATATGCAAACTCAACAACAAATGGCAGACAAGTTAAATATTGGTCGCCGAACCATCAGCTGAACGACAGACAAACGAAAAAGCGAAAAACGGTGTGCGAAGTTTTGCTTTCTCGGTATGATCGAGACAATTTTTGCATCGGATCGTGACTGTAGACGACAAATTAAAACATTTCGAGAACTCAAAACGCAGAAAATAATGGGTTGACCCACGATAACCTCAACGTTGAGGTCAAGATCGAATCGCTTTGGAAAGAAGACAGTACCGTGCATTTGTTAGGATCAGAAATGTGTCGTTTACCATGAGCTTCTGTAGCCAGGTGAAACAGTTAATACCGTTTGCTACCGTCAACAAATAATCAATTTGAACCATGCATTGATCACGCTCAGAGAAAGCGGTCACTGACACCATTTCTGCACTTGCCGGACTTACCAGACTTGGCCCCTTCCGATTATCACTTGTTTTCATCAATGTCTCATCCACCTTTCATGAAAAACTTCAACAATTACGAATATGTCGAAAAATAGCTTGTTGACCGGACCACCTCAAAAGATTTTGTTACGGTTTATCTTGGAAGGCATCCACAAATTGTCCAAATTGCCCAAATTAAATGTGTTTTTTTTTTTTAGAAAAAAATAAGAATCATTAACCTTCACACCTGTGTGGCACATAGTATGGCGTTAGTTTTAAAGTCGTGTTTCATAGTATAACACTGGTCATGAAACTAAATAACAAAGAAAAACATTTGTTTTATTCGATCAACATATTTATCTAGAATGTAAATCATGTCATATTAAGTTAAATTCTTGCCAATAGATGGCAATGTTTTTAAAATTTGAAAAAGGCGGCATTACCTAATATATGCTGTTTTTTTAACACGCTGTATACTGTTGAACAAAATATCTAGACAGAATTAATTTTATAGTATGGACCTCTCTAACATTGTTTTAATTATTTCAGATCATCCTAGCCGCCGTTTTCGCCTTGTCATCACAAACCTCGGCCTTTTGGTTTAGCGCAGAGGAACCAAAAGCATCGTAAGTACTTTTTTGTATTTACATACGTTAATAGATTCCCTTCGTAATTTCATTTAGGTTGTTCCCAACAAATAGTTGCATCTTGAAATGGTAAAAAAGGCCTTATTTCTTTCATATTAAATTAAGATCAATATTGGTACGGCCCCCTTCAATTTCTTGTTTATTTACCTTTGATAATCGTCGCATGTGGTCAAATATTTTCGAAATTAATTACATGAATGGATGAGTTTCGCCCAGTCACGATGAACATCAAGTGGAAAAGTTTATTTAGCTACCAGCTTCACGATTTTCAACAGTCATCCTGTTTCTTTAACAAAAGAAATTCAAATTCGACTACTGCTCGAATGAAAAAGTATTGGGACAGTTAACAATTTCCTTTTACTACAAAGTGATATCCACTTTTTTATAATTAGAAGGATTCTGTTGAATATATATTGATTACAGATGCATACATTGAAGCGTTCTATATATACGAAGGTCGTTCGAGGAGTTTGAAAGGCTATTTCGTCTTTGCTGCTGTTTTATCTTTAGTAAATCGAGCTGAACAAGTTTGTTATTAGTACGTTGTTAAGAAAATTATCGCGGTTTTTGTTATTTTTATTTTAAATGCTGTATTTTCAAATAAATTCGTATTAAATTGCCTGACTTTATATACTATTTTAAATCTCGTTTTTCACTCTATGTAATGGCCACCGTAAGTTCACAATAACCAATTGAGGGCCTTAGTCGAAGCCATTCCGCATACAACTGTTTGGGAGCTTGTCTCTGAATTAGGCGTAATGCATGTGATGATTTCTCACCACATGCAGGGGAGTGGAGAGTTAAAAAAGCTCGATACATGGGAGCCGGACGAATTGAGTGAAAGACTCAGTGGTTGGTCTGCGACGAACATCACAACTCTTCCCAAAGGCAAAAATGCACCAAAATAAGACCATGGCGGGTGTTTGGTGGCTTGATTGATCACAGTTCCTGCTGCGCATGTGCCGGGGCATTAGTCAATAGGAAGCGGCCAATTCTCCTCAATGACAATGCTCGACCAAACATCTCAATGATCACGCGACAAAAGCTGCACGAGTTGGCTTACAAAACACTTGACTACACGCCATACTCGCCCAACCTCTCACCTATCGACTACCACTTTGTCAAGTACCTCGACAACTTTCTGCGCAAGAAAATGTTTTAAAACACTTTGCAAATTATGAAAAAAACTGCCTTTACCGACTTCGTCACCTCCAAGACTCCGAGATTTTACGCAACCGGTATAAAAAAACTTGTTTCTTGTTGGCAAAAGTGCGCTGATTGAAATGATTTACATTTCGATTAATAAAGGTTTGAGCTGAGATATGTGCATTTTAATTTAACAGTTAAAAATCGCAATAATTTTCTTAACAATCTAATATTTGTAATTGGTACTTCTCCAATAACTCTTCTATTATTGTGTCTAGTTTGTTTTCGTCGTCTATATCATTTTTCTTGCGGCCTTTGTTTATGACCTTCAAAAAAGGCCTTCAAAAAGGCATATAAGGCATGTGATTGCAGCCACCATTCAACATGGTCGATTTACATAGTCATGGCTTTGGTCGTTCCTTCATCTGCTCTTCAAACGTTCAGCTTGGGCACAACTGATGACGGCTTAAGACCAGAAACCCGTCTTTGGAGAATCTTGGTGGAGTTTTGGGCGGCCGATAAAGAAATAGCAAAGCACCAATGTGGAGCATGGGTAAACTTTCTTTGCTATATATATATATATATATATATATATATATATATATATATATATATATATATATATATATATATATATAAATATTTACTTTGCTGTGTTACAAGACCAGGAAGAGACCAAGAAAAAAATCGGTCCAGTATGAAGAAATCACCAACAATGTGTTTGAATCGCCTGCTTCAATAGTACCAGAAGAAAAATGTTTCAAACAAACAAAAATCTCCAGTGAGACCATTGATTGAATGAAAAAACGACGAATAATGAGAAATGCAGGGAACTCTTTTGGCAGGGTCGAGTACACTGAGCTCTGCAAAACTATAATAAAACGTATCAAAGACGAAATACGTCGGTTCAACATGCAACTAGTGCACTAGATTCTGGAATAAAACGGGGGAATTATCAAGGCTAAACAGAAGCTGAGAAGTAAAAAAACGCAAATGTATACCTTAATGCGTGAGGATGACACAGTGTGCAGCGAGCGTACGGAAATGTTAAACGTCATGATAAAATTTTATTCACAGTTATATGAAGATCGGAACTAATCAAAGACGACAATACCCACGGAAGAACAAATGCCAGATATCCTAATGGAAGATGTGGCAAATGTAATAGAATCAATAAAAAACGGCAAGGCTCCAGGAAAGGACAGAGTAATTGTCCAAATGGCTAAAGTTCCTGGCCAAATTATACTCAAAATGTCTCAAAGAACAAAAAGTACTTGACTTATGAAAAAATACAGAAGTAATCATTTTACATAAAAAAAACAGCACAGGAAGATTTAAAGAACTACCATCCAATAAGCCTCCTGTCAGTAATGTATAAAATTTTCACCAAGATAATATCTAAAAGAATATTCAGAAAAATGAAATGAATGACGCACAACTAAGAGAACAAGCAGGATTTAGAAATGGACTCAGTACAATGTATCACATCCAAGTTGTACAGCACGCCATAGAAAGGCAAATGAATACACCATGCCACTGTGCTTGGTTTTGAAAAAACATTTGAACAAATTTGGCAAAACCAATTAACTCAATCTCAAAGCGGGCCATAACCAAACCTATTAGGCTCGATATACGATGGGGCTAAGTTGACTAAGTTCACCTTGATGATCTTGAAGTTGGATTTAACGTAGAGCGAAGTGTGTTGCAGAGTAACGCAATATCGGCTATTTTTTCTTGACCTGCCTTGACGTAATTCGTAATCTGAATTGGGAACAGGATGGTGTAAAGATCAATGGTACAAACTTAAAGCATCTTAGATTGGCACATGATATCATTCTCTTTTCACAAGATCCAGAGGAGCTGCAAAGGCGCATACAAGAGCTGCAAAAAGCTGGCAAACCATTTGGCTTAAAAATAAACCCAAAAAAGAGTCAGGTTACGTTCAATAAATTTGCTGCGGACAAAAGAATTGCAGTTTTAGGAAGGAATTTCGAGACTATGGACCACTTTATATATATTGGGCAGATGATTGCAATGGAGGGGGGATACCGTCCGGGAAGTGGAACGGCGTGTAAAATGTGACTGGCGAGTATATGGCAGGCTCAACATAGTGTTTAAGAGCAAACTCCAACTTCATCTATGTCACATTTATGTTACACACTTACACGATAACATTGAAAAAAAAATGTATCAATTTAAATCAATTTGTTCCCAAAAAAACTGATATGTTTAATAATGTGTGAATAACTTACCAAAAACCATTCTACTTTTTTATTTCAGGAGTCCGAGAGTGCTCTATCAACCACCTGACTATTACAGACAATACGTACCAACCCCATTACCTTATGTACCACTACAGGTACCACTTCCTGCTCAACTAGCTCCTGCCACCATACAAAACGTGCAGCTGGTGCCGTGCTTGTGCCCAGTCAATCAAGAGTACCCTTATGAAGGAGACTTGTTCGGCAGAAAACCACCAACTATCCAACAACAACCCCCAGTCCAACAAAGACGTAGAAGATAAAAAATAGACACATAAAGTGTTTTAAAAATTCATGTACAAGCATACTTCACGGGTATAGATTAGTAATATTATTTAATTTATAATAACATAGTCTTTAGTGAAATTCTAAAACCAGTTGTACGGGGGTTGCTACAAAAAGTATTATTCTCAATTTTAGCATTAGCCTCGTATATGTTGCAGGTTGTATTAAGATTTTCTGTATAATATGAGAAAATCTATAAATAAAAGACGATATTTTATCGAAAAAATAAGTATTAGAAGGACTGAACTCCATATTTATTGCTTTTGTTTAACATAGTGATAAGTTTTTTTGACTTTCTAATATGAAATTATCATTTATATATTATTTATGTTAAATAAAGACTGTTAGATTATCATATATTTTTATTTATTGGTGATATTTATACAAAAAAAGAATTTCCTTAAATATATGTAGGGTCCGTCACTCGTAATGTTGCTAATTTCACCCTGCTGTAGCTGCCGAACAGATGATCACAGCGCCCTGAAAATTTGACGAACTTTCGTTTATGATATTGTTTACAAGCATCTCGTTCCACATCGTAATTGAAAAACACATAATAGTGTGATTGCTTTGTATTTGGCAGGAAAATCGGAACCTACCATTGTTTACAGCATCTACGTGTTAATAAAATGTTTGTGTATCGAACCATTAAACGTTACAATGATACTGGCAGTATCGCAAAACGCCTTGAAGGTGGTCATAAAAAATCCCCAACATCAGCACAAATGGTTCGAAAAGTAATAGCACCGAAATCCACGTCAGAGTGCAGCAATCAAAGGCATTGAATACTACGTATGCAAGTGGGGAAATGGAAAATTTGGTGTTTTTTGATCAAAAAATTTTCACTGTTCAGCAATGCGTAAACAAACAAAACGATAATGTGCGGTTGAAGTGCAAGTCCAGCGACAATTTGGACAACCAAGTTGCTTTGCGTAAACAAGTGCCTGCTTCTGTAATTGTTTGGGCTGCTGTAACAGCAAATGATCACTCTCCGTTCGTTTTTATCGATTAGGATGTTAAGGTAAACCGGCAAGTGTACCAACAAAAGGTGTTAAACGAAACGTTGATCTTTTGGACACACAAACAATTTGGTTCCAACCTTTGAACAATTCTACAGGACTCCAGGATATATATATATATATATATATATATATATATATATATATATATATATATATATATATATATATATATATATATATATATATATATGTCTGTGTGTCTAGTGGTTTAAATGACACTAAACGTCTAAAATGTCACCTATAATATATTTTCACTATACAATTTTCAGTCCCAAATAACCTAAGCTTCGCCAATGAAGCTCTGAATGTTTTTTCACTAAGCTAACACACACGTCGTTACCTCACTAGAATATTAGTCTGCATTTTATTATTGCCACTAATATAGATCTATCGCTTCTCTTACGTAGTTCAGTAATAAATCCAAAACAGTTAGGTTTGGATTTGTTGTTGTTGGATCAAGTCAAATATGTGTCAATAAAAATCTTAGTTAAAAAATGTATAAAATTAATTGTTTAATTAGATAATGGTAGGTTTTTAGATTTAAATTTGTATTTTTTATAAAAATAAGGTTTATTGTAGAATTGTTCCGAAGATGGTTTTTTTATTAAACTGAAACGTTAACAAAGCAATAAAAAAATTATAATTTATTAACTTACCGACAATCCCAATAAATAAAATATATATATATATATATATATATATATATATATATATATATATATATATATATATATATATATAATAATAATAATAATTTATTGAATCCTCAAGACAATACAAATATGCATGGATCAAGTCAAAACAAGAGCATGCACATTGCCACACTTCTGTGCATACAAAGAATATATAACATTTAAACCTACAAATAAATATTTTATTCTTGATAAGGTATATAATTTATTAATTTAATTAAGTATTTATTCAATCCCCACAACAATAAAAATATCCATGATTAAGTCGGATTGACAGAATTGGTAGAATGTTCAGTGACACGATCTCAGAAATAATACATGAAATGATAATCTTGCACAAACAAACATTGTATACATAATTAAGCATTGAATCTAATTATTACGACAAATATTCTTCTAAACTATAAAAACTTTGACTTATAAGAAATTCGCGGACTAATTTTTTAAATTCTTTGTCATTCTGAACATGCTTAAATCGTTGTGGCAACTTATTATACAGCTTCATACCCCTATAGTAAAGATTATGTTCAACTATCTTACATGAACGTATTGGTAAAACAGGTTCATCAGAGCCTCGTGTGTCATAGTGATGAAAATCACTATTTTTTACGAATGCTACAAAATTTCGCCTAACAAAGATGATAATCTCCAAAATTGTATATATATATATATATATATATATATATATATATATATATATATATATATATATATATATATATATATATATATTGTTTTACTGGGAACGAACCCCACCCATCCCTTCAACTGGATGGAATATGTTTCGTCTCTCGATGTTTAGACTCTTTAGGGCGCCGACATGATCCATACCATCAAGACCTTATTCACAGCCAACAACCCACGTTTTCGCCGACTTCTATCGGATGATTTTAGATTTTCTTGGACTGCGTCCAATGAGACAAATGCGTAGCTGAGTGTCATCATACACCCAAGGCGGAGACCAAGCCGGTTGTTGCATGTTCCACATGAAATTGTGGAACCCAACAGTTAGGTGCATGATGACTCTCAACTACTGTTGCTTCACTGGACACTGTCCAAGAAAATCTAAAATAAATTTTAAAATTTTGTTTATTTAAAAAAATAACCACTACGACGCGTGACAGGGTTCAACTAGTATGTAAATAAATATTACTAATCCAATATAGATTTCTGTTTACAAGCCTTAAAAAAGCAACTAATAGAAAATCCCTATGACCCTTCCGGATACACCCAATATAAAAGAAGTGCTTGCTAACCAACAATATTAAAAAGGCTCCCTACATTCTTCTACAACTTTCTGAAGAGCTTGGTATAATCAGCCTTGTAGAACTACTATCCTATTTTTAAAGCATTCATCGGCTGTCGCAGCGAAACCCTGTGGAGAGTGACGAGGAAGATAAATCGAAGTTCGGACTTAATTCCTTCATTTTAAAGTGAGAGCCAATTTAAACTTCATCAGATTCATCAATCAAACATAAAAGTCAGTCCAAGAAAGAAATATTACGCTTTAACTCGATCAACGTTTGATACGTGAAGAGTTTATTAAGTTTCGATTTATTATGACGAAATATTCATCGTTAAAATGTTATCAATAATGTTTTAAAAACTAAACAATCAGCAATACTAATAATACTAATAATAATAACAAATTTGAGAATATTTAATCAAATATAAAACGTGATATTAGAGATATTGGGTATATACGAGGGTCGTTTCAAAATTTCTCGATCACAAGATTTTTTACAATTCTTTCTGATTTGATGAGTTAGCTAACAATCTGGTAGTTAAAACTGACAGACCGAATAGTTCTACAGACATTTTCTGATATGTCCTTCAGTATATTCTGTGAATGTTATGTTCATTCAAAACGTCTTTCACAAACTGACAACTTAAGTTTAAGGAATAAAAAAAGTCACAGAGAATCAAATCTAATGAATATGGTGTTTGGTCGATGACCTTGTCTGCTGATTTTTTTATTTGCTTGCAGTAGTAGCCCATACATTCTGCATCATTTAAGTTGAAAACCTAATAAATGATTAGATAAACTTGGGTTTGTTGCTTAAGACTACTTTTCTTTGACGAACATCTGTGTTGAACTCTGAGATTAGCAATTTATATATATATATATATATATATATATATATATATATATATATATATATATATATATATATATATATATATATATATATATATGTAGTGTTAGATTTTCTTGGACTGCATCAAATGAGACAGCAGTAGCTGAGTGTCATCAGACACCCAACCGCTGGGTTCCACAATCTCATGTGGAACACACAACAACCTGCGTCTCCGCCTAAATGAACACTTTTGTTGGTTGTTTGACCGGGAAGGAGCCCCACCTATCCCTTCAACTGGATGACATATGTTTCGTCTCTCGAGGTTCAGACTCTTCAGGGCACCGACATGTACCATATCATCATGAATAGGGAGACCCTATCCACAGCCGGCAACCCATGTTTTCAGGTGGGGCTGCTTCCTGGTTCAGCAACCAAAAAAGTGTTCATTTAAGCGGAAACGCAGGTTGTTGTGTGTTCCACATGAGATTCCGGAACCCAACGGTTAGGTGTCTGATGACACTCAGCTACTGATGTCTCATTGGACGCAGTCGAAGAAAATCTAACACTACATATATACGCCATCCGACGGGAGGTCGGCGAAAACATGGGTTGTTGGCTGTGGATAGGGTCTCCCTATTCTTGATGGTATAGTATATGTTGGTGCCCTGAAGAGTCTGAACCTGGAGAGACGAAACATATGTCATCCAGTTGAAAGGATAGTTAGGGGCTCCTTCCCGGTCAAGCAACCAAAAAAGTGTTCATATATATATATATATATATATATATATATATATATATATATATATATATATATATATATATATATATATATATATATATATATATATATATATATATATATATATATATATATAAATTCGATCGAAGAACACCACATATGTATAAAATCACAAAAAAAGAATTAAGATTGTACTTAAAACAAAAATAAAGTCATTGATAGTACCTCTTCTTAAATTAATTCCTTAAAGTAGTCCCCGTATCCAAGGCAGACACATAAACTTTTCACATCACCCCTGTCTCAAGAAGAGTAAGGAACAAGTATCTGTATGAGTACAGGTTTTTGAAAAAAAAAGACAAGGTGTGGCTAGTGAAATTATTTCTTTATGCCCAGCAGAGCTCCACTGCTTTAACTCTGTAAGTAATCGAATGCATTATGTAACAGTCGTTCAAAACCTTCTATTAATATCATACTGGAGGGTCTTACAACCTACCCATTATATAATTTAATGCAGTATCTATGTAAGCGACTAATTTTGATATGGTTTTGATTCTTTCGACCACAACTATTGCAGCAACTCGTATTTATACGTTCGAAAAACAAAATTGCTAATTTACGAATCATATGAACAGGAAAAAACGTTCCTAAATGAATCTAGGATATTATATAATGATATTTAGTAATTATTTTTCATTAAATTGGATGAATTCGAAGTACGTCTTAAGTAGAACATTGCTTAAGACGTTGATATTATAAATTTTGATTAATTTATATATTTCAAGATATAGGGTTTTCAGAAAAGTAATAAAGTTGATTTATGTATGCAGCGAAACAACTTATCATTGTTCAATAATCTCCTGCAAATTAATTTGCATATTAGTGCGTTATCATAATGCAAAAACCATCATTTTCTCTATCATCTCCAAAATCCTTGTAGCACTTGTAATTTTTATTTTTACCGTTTTTAGACAACATTTTTAATTCGAATTCTTTTCCCCATAAATGTATCCTTTTTAAAAAATCGTCGACAAACCTATTGAACAATTACAAAATACTCTATAATTTGTAACTTAACAAGCGGAGTGATATGAAGCTTCTGTCAAATGTCAAAAAAAGTCATGCCAACTTACAAAACAAACGATTTTGTTAATACATTTCAAAAGTAGCCACCCTCATTATTTCTTAAGCAATGCAAATTATCTCTAGAAAAAAAAACAGTTCAATTTAGATATCGAGGGGGAAGTTCAAAACCAATGTCCATTGTATTTTGGTTCGCTTCCTTACCTCCAGTCACCTCCGCCTAAAAATCTATTTTAGGTAGAGGGAGTTAATTTAGATATTCCCCTTTCCCCAATATCTAAATTGACGTCTTTTTTGTATAGAGCTAATTTTCCTTTCTAAACGAAATAAAGAGTGCGGCTACTTTTCAAATAAAAGTACTGTATGTAAGGCGTGTGAATTTTTAAAACACAGGTCACCTTATTTTTTGATCATAATAGTATATTCACAGCTGATTTGAAGTTTAACTTTTACAATCACAGAGTTACATCCTCTGTCACCAAAAATAATCTAGTGACTAAAAAACAAAAATAGGCAAGAAGTCCCAACAAAAATGCTTTTATTTATTCGAAATATTCTCCCTTAGCCAAAAACTCAAAGATTTTGTTTTGATATTGGATTGGATATTTGATTGTATCTGTCCTTGACAGCTGAATTGATCTTCAATTGATGGAAAACGATTTTCTTTTATCGCGAAATACATTTTAGAGAATAGAAAATAACCACAGGGAGGCAAATCGGGTTAATACGGAGGATATTAAGGCCACAATTTTATTTTTGACCAAAAAAAATCATGAAGGTGATTTTAATTATCCTCTAATTTTTCTTTCGTCGTTGATTCAATGAACGTTTCACAAGGGTGATTAAACTTATTTAAATCCAATTCTGTTGAGGTTCTTCGGCGTTTTATTACTGTAGATGAAACATGGATTACTATTACATGTCAAAGACGAATAAGTCAAACAGACGGAGGCAGCAGGTTATAGTGTGCCAAAGACAGCAAAAACCATCTGCAAGACAAGTCATGGCTACGTTTTTTTTAGGATTTTCGTGGTGTATCTGGCAAAAGGTAGGAGCATCTCCTTAGAGTATTATGCTCCACTACAGGACCAATTGAAGGGTGTCGATAACAAACCTCACGAAAGCACAGAATGAGGTAACTGCATTTACAATGTGGCAACAACAACGGCGGAAATTTGTACTTTGTGGAGCTTTAAACATTTCTCCATTCAAATATTGGAACAAGTGGCATGGAAATAATGGTGAGGGGATATGACACAGAAAAAATGTATTAGAAAATTGCACAGTTTTAAATTTAGAGAAAAATTTTAATTAATTTTTAAGAAATTAATTTAAATTTATTATTAATTAATTAATTAAATATTATTAATTAATTAATTGATTATTAATATTAATTAATTTAATAATTTTTAATTTATTAATTCATTCGCACCTGTCCTGTTTAATATGTATATCGCAGACAATACCACACAAGTCAACAAAAATTGTATATGCTGACGATCTAGCTCTTGCTACCCGCAGTAAAAACATAGAAGAAGTTAGTAACATATTATCAGAAGACCTGCCTGTATTGAGAAAATATTTCGCTGACCGGAGACTAATCCCAAACATGATTAAAACTACGGCGTGTTTCCACCTTAAAGACAAACAAGCACGCCTGGAGCTGTAAGTATACTTCAATAAAAACTCGCTATATAACAATCCTTATCCAAAATACCTAGGAGTAACAATGGATCGGGAACTTTCGAATAAAACACATCTGCAGAATATCGCAGCTAAAATTAACAGCAGAAATAATATAATTTGCTGAATATTACATCCCAGTCTTTTTAAACAGCTACCACGTAAAGATGATTAACATTAAACTCAATAAGACCATGAGAATAATCAATGGCTGTTTAAAGAGCACCCCTCTACCTTGGCCTTCCATTCTGAGTAATATTACTCCTCCCACTATCTGCAGACAGAAAAGACTAGTCAGGGAATACAATAAAATACTATCAAATCCCCACCTCCCAGTACACAATCACTTACCTGTTGTCAGCCTGCGGAGACTGAAGTCTAAATCCCCCCACTTCTGATAGCAGAACAACTCCTGAGAGAAATTCTGGAACATTTCGAGACCGGGTGAGGCGGCTTATGTCATGTCATGAATGGAAGATACTCTACAGAATAAGAATGTCCCATGGCATATGCCGTGATTCTCGCTACAAATGGAGATTGACTGGGTCGCCGGCTTATGACTATGGAGAACTCCAAACCGCCAAACCCTTTAGCACATCGTGGCTGAGTGCCCCCTTACGGTATATGATGGTGAAATGAATGATTTGTTTGAAGTCGCAGACTCCCTGTTGGACTGGATCAATGATCTCGATTTTAAAATTTAATGTACTTATTGTGATTGGTGTCTCCGGTTATATGTATGTATTTTTGTCTTTTACAATTTAATATCTCTATGTGTTATATTTTAATGTATATATCTGACGATGAACTTAAATCCATGTAAGTCATATGCTAAACGAATAAAAATTGCTTATTTTTGATGGATGATCAAAAATAGAGATGAAATTTGCTAGTATTGAATTATTTAATCTTGTCTAATAAGCCAGCTATTTATTAATAATCCCCCGTAATTTTTAACTGATAACATTCATCAATAGAAACTATGAGCCCTTCGGAAAACATCTAATCTTTTTGCATAAAATTACTATTTATCGATGACAAAATCGAATACCCACAATCCTATATCGTAATTATTATTCATGCATAAAATAACATTAAAAAAACGAAAGTTTAGCAAATTGTTTATTATTCGAATAGAAATGGTTTAATTTGACAAAGTCGTATTAGAAATAATATGGATCCGGTACATCCTTTCAGAAAAAAGAGAGTAGCAAGACATTATACGTAAAATGGTATAATTTTCAACGAAATTGATATACAAGAGATATTTGAAAAAGTTGTTCTCTTAAACGTAAAGGACAAATGGATTTATATCACTACCATATTTCTAAAGATCGAGAGAAATAGCAAAATTAAAAAAAAAAATCTTTTTCGTTTTTGTTTTTCGCCTCGTCTTTCGTTTTAAAATATTTCCCATTTAAATAATTTTAGAGGAAGCGGAATAGATGGTATGATTTTTCACTAGTTACTATGACTAGTTACCATCCGCTTCAGAAATGAAGCCTCAGATTTTTTTTTCTGCAAAAGATCGCATGAATAGATAAGGCCTTTTCTCACGAATTTTTGCATCCAGTTAATCCAAAAAGTTAGAGTAATATAACCTGTTATTCTTTTACTGGTGTGAAGGTAATAAATTAACAAAAATGCATTTGCATCCCATCAAATTGATGTCATAACCTTTTTGGTTGATTTCATAGCAGCTCCTTTGGCTGCTTCATAGTGGTAAACCCAAGTCTCATCCATATTTGAAAACGGCTTTTGAAATATATATTATTCTTTCGAAAAAGATCCAAATGTTGATTAGAAAGTTTTCCTGGAAGTCGTTTTTGATCAGAATATAACAAATGCGGCACCCATCTTGCACATTGCTTTCTCAAGCCCAATTCCTTTTTTAAAATATGAAACACCCATTCAGTTGAAATATCCATGGCCTTAGCAATTTCACTTAAAGTAAATTGTCTATCATCCATAACCATATCATGTACATAATTCATTATTTGTTCAGTAGTTGAACTTATTGGACGTCCAGAACGAGGATCATCATCCAGGCTTGTACGATCACGTTAAAATTCATCTGGCCACTTATAAACCATTGTTTTTGAAGGAGCAGACTCCCCTAATACATTTACTATTTCGCTATGAATTTCCATTGCCTTTAAACCTTTTTTACAAAGAATTTAATCATTGCACAATTTTCAATATAATCCATTTTAAAAAATCACACTGATACGTTTACTTTAAGTGCTGTTTTTGTACGAATGAATTGACAGATCGATTTGAAACTTCACATATGCTCATATGAAGAATAAAACTTCAAAATGTAGATTTTATAGTTCTTTTACCGCTCCATAGGTGTCGCTCCGCAAACTTTTCTACTAGCCTAGTGCATTACATTCTGAATATCTTATTACTTACTCAAAAATTCAAATGGGTTAAGCCAAAACAGTGGGGCATCTGGCATTGTCTTCTTGGAACTTTTTAATCAATGACTGTAGTAACATCTCATAAACCTCTTTCCATCAAAAGTAACTCAGTGGTATCGAAATGCAAGATGTCGGCTTTATTACCGCCATTTTAATACAAATAAATATATCTCCTGTTCATTCAGATTGACATAAAATTAAATCTCATAGAGTATTTTGTTTACTTTAATCATAGACGGGAAATTTTAGCGAATATGATACTCTTCACCACACCTTAAGTTTAAGTACAAATTGTATACGAAGTAAGTTACATTTTAGTATTAACTTAGTTAACTTAGTTCTTGAAACGGGCGTCCAATTTCAGTGCTGTTGTGAGTTAAAATTCATTCACAATTCAATTATACCAAAAAAATATACCATTAAATATATAAAAACAATTATACTAATAAAATATCAACAATTTTATTATACAGAGCTTTAATTTAATTCTGAAACTCATCTAACCTATAAATGTGGACAACCAACGCGACAAATTGATAATGATTAACAAGAAATTATAAATTTTCTTAAACTACCACATGCCTTTATTTTCATTTTTTTAGATTTTATAAATATGTTTTTCTTTGAATTATTTTTTTTCAAATTCCGAATTATTTTATTTCTTATCAAATTTGAATGAGAGATATAGTGAAAATTTTGATTCAATTCTTCTATTGGAACCTTCCGTGTGAAACACTAACCTCGAAGAGATTTACCACTAAACAACAAATCACGTTTTTAAACTTCTCGACACACGTTTCGCTCACCATGTTAGCATCATCAGGAGATAATTTGATCTATTTCTAAAATTATACTAAGATAACCCTACCTAATAAAGCGTGTAAAAATCATAAACCATGAAGTTTACTGAACCTTACATTAATAATTGAAAAATTTGACTGGACGGACTAGGTCCTGGTTCACGATTTTCTTATCTTTTTCTATTTGAATACTTTCATATGCATCCAAAGCCCCATTGTTATTTACACTTTTAACCGGTCTTAAATTACTAATATCTATATTGTGGTTATGTTCGATTGCATGTTAGGCAACACAAGATTTTTCATTTCTCCCATATCTAATATGGGCAATATATTTCGTTAATATAGATCTTTTTGTTTGCCCAATATACCTTCGATCACAATCTTGACAACTAATTTCGTAAATCCCCGTCTTTTCCTGTCGATCTACTTTATCCTTCGGATTACCCAGGACTTCTCTTGGCATCAAACGTTATTACCATAAATTTATTTTTGTTCTGATCCCTTTGAAAAGTCGAAGATTCTTTCAATAATTTTCTAAACTTATGTTTTCTAATTAATTTTTCTACAATGTTCGTATTATAACCGTTCACTTCGGATACCTCTCTAATTAATTTTAATTTTTTGCTATAATATTGTTGTAAATTGTATTGTAATCTTTGTTTAAAGCAAAATTGATTAATCTATTTACCATAAAATTTAAACTAGTGATCTTATTTTGAAAGCTATGGTTCGAATCGTTAGGTATATATCTCGAAGAGGTGATGGTTTTGATGATAGTAAAATCTAATTTATTTTTATTATTTCTACTGACTAAAACATCCAGAAATCGAAAGCTATCGTTGTTTTCGAGTTCATGCGTGAATATTATGTTTTGGGATTTACTAAAAATTGTAAAAACGCCATCCACAAATCCAAACCTCACACCTTCGGAAAGTAACTGAATTCATCCTTTGCCACAGTTTTGTGTTCGTAAAACCTGTTATTAAGCTGAAAATAATTTTGCTTCATACATAATCTTGTTAAGGATATGTACTCAGAAACAATATTTAAAAAATTAAAACCGTTTAACTCGAGTAACTCCCTCAGGTATTTCAAGGTATGTGGAATCGAGACACTCGGAAACAACGATGATACGTGAAAGGAAACCAACACCTCACCTTCCTGTAGATGTGTGTTTTTGATTTTTTTTATGAATTTTGTTGAGTTTATCACAGAACAGGAAGGTAGTTAGGAAGTAGGTTTGATAGATTGTCAAATCTTTGTTAACCATTTTACCAAGTTGTATGTTGGAGAATCAATGGATGATACAATTGGTCTCATTGATTTTCCTGGTTTATGAATTTTTGATAGAGCATACAATCTTGGCAGACGTGCGTCGTGAAATTTAAAAATGTGAGTTGATGTTTAGTGGTAAATCTGTTCGAGTTTAATATTTTTGGTAAGAATGATCACCTTTAAATTATTCAACATAAAAAAAGTTTCTTAGATTAAATAAATCACTGGTTGCGTGGATTACAGGATTAAATAAAAGCTTTATATTTAACCACAATCCAAACAACTATAAATAAAACACATATTTCCTAATAATAATAATTAAAACAATATCCTCACTGAAAAAATCGTTCTAAATTCATGGAGGGAATAAGAAACTTTCGATATGACCCCTGTATATTTTCATCTTCGTCGCGTGATTGCTAAACCGCCTTAAACAAAGAGTCCTTTCTCTATGGCCACTATTCCAAAACGACAAGTGAACCGGCTGTGTTATATGAACATACTCGATGAGTATTTGGGTTGTTCATGTAATACCCTCCACCTCGATTAACGGCCAATATATTTCCTCGTTCTATAAAAAGAACGAACAGCTTGAAAATATGAACCATTTTGTATTTGCCACCAAAACAATTTATATCGAAATATGAACTTTTTCTCATGGGTGAGTTTAGATATTTTTGTGAAGGCTTGAAAGATACCTTATTGTTTTTTTTAGATATTTTTTTCTGTGACATCCTTGTTGTCGTTTATTTTTGTTAACGCAGGGGGTGGTGGGTGAGTAATTTAAATCAATACAGTTTGTTCTCACACATTATATTGTACTAGTAAAGAAAAATTACTTTATTTTGTGTGATCACCCATAATTTGTTTGCTATATATTATTGTATTGTAACAAATTATAAACACAGACGTCCTATTATTAATGATAATCTCACATTAGAATGCCTTCGTTGCTGTTTAACCATAGTTTTTGTTTTTGTTTCCGGGATTCCCTTATTACTGTCCAGCAATAATCAGCAAATAAACTGAACCTCCATTTACCTTGATATCGTTTTTCTATTGCGGAAAAGTTTACGTTGCCGTGGAGAAAATTCTATCCTTTTAATATGGATGCTAGAAATTCGGACTGTGATTGTGATAATTCTAAATCTCAAACTAAGCCATCATGTTCAAGCTGAGAAATCAGATGAGGCTCTGTTGAACATCTAGATTCATCAAATAAAGAATCGTTTTCAATTTTCTGTAGATATTGTATATGATCATTTGAAGAATCAGCGGATTTAGGTTCTTCTTCATTCAAAATCCAAGATTCTGATAAAATTATGCCTGATTACCTGAAGAATTAGTAGAGTTCAAGTTCCAGGTTCCAATTCCAAAGTCCAAGGTTCTAATTTTGGTGGAATAGGAAATTGATTACTATGTTCGATGGGCTGATGTTCGTAAAGCTGATTGTTAATTAGGATAATATACAGTATGTTTAGACTTTGGTCCAATATTTACTATATTAGTGAGATAAAATTAGCAATCTATGACATGGTATTTTGGTTCTCTCTAAATC
Source organism: Cosmopolites sordidus (assembly GCA_031761425.1). Taxonomy (NCBI): domain Eukaryota; kingdom Metazoa; phylum Arthropoda; class Insecta; order Coleoptera; family Curculionidae; genus Cosmopolites; species Cosmopolites sordidus. The sequence continues at coordinate 66,241 of JARFXV010000194.1, read as the reverse complement.
AATGGCATTGCAAACCTCATTTTACGATTTGCAGCTTTCAACCAACTTAGACAGGTTTACATATATATATACATATATATATATATATATATATATATATATATATATATATATATATATATATATATATATATATATATATATATATATATATATATAGGGTCCAATATACTTAATAATATCATCAGCCCATCGTGTTTTCGGTCCACTCCGTGGACGTGTGCGATCAAGCGGTATCCAGTCCAGGACCGCCCTAGTCCATCGCCTGGCTACATGGCCTGCCCACTTCCATTTCAACTGCTTTATTCTTCCAATGATGTCACTCACTTTCGTTTGTTCTCTGATCCATCTTTCTCTCTATCCCGTCTAGTAATGCCAAACATACATCTTTCCATTCCCCTATGTGCTACTCGAAGTTTTTGAACTGACTGTGATGTGAGTGTCCAGGTCTCACTTCCGTATGTCATAACGGGCAGTACACACTGAGCAAAACTTTTCTTTTCAGGCAAAGTGGTAGTTTGCTATTAAACACTATGTTGAGCCTGCCAGCCACATTTAACGCGTTCCACCTCCCGGACGCTTCTTCTGGTTTATTTCTAAGCCAAATGGTTCCCAAGCCCTCTGCAGCTCTTGTACATCTCTTTGGAGTTCCACTGGGTCTTGTAAAAGAAGAACGATATCATCTGCGAATCTAAGATGATTTAAGTATGCACCATTAATCCTTATTCCATCCTGTTCCCAATCCAGATTACGGAACACTTCTTTCAGGCAGGCTGAGAAAAGAAAATGCGATATTGCGTCACCCTGCCGTACGCCCCGCTCTACATTTATTCCAACCCCAAGATCATCAAGGTAGACTGTCGCTGTAGCTTCATCATATATCGATCCTAGTAGATTTACATAAGCTTTCCCTACATCTTGATTAAGCAATGCATTCATTATGGCCCGCTTTGAGATTGAATCAAATGCTTTTTCATAATCGATAAAAGCCAAGCACAGTGAATTCGTTGTGTCTTTCTATGACCTGCTGTAGAACCAGGATGTGATCCATTGTACTGAATCCCCTTCTAAATCCTGCTTGCTCCTTAGGTTTTGCATCATTAGGTTTTCTTAGTATTCTTTTGGATAATATATTGGTGAAAACTTTGTACACCGCTGATGGGAGGCTTATTGGACGGTGGTTCTTTAAATCTTCCCGTGCTTCTTTCTTATGTAAGCAGAGTACTTCTTGTTGTTTGAGGCATTTTGAGTATATTTTTGCTAGTGTTTTATGTAAAGTCCGACCACCAGCTTTTAACATCTCCACAGTTATACTATCCTTTCCTGGAGCCTTGCCATTTTTTCATCGAGTCTATAGCCTTTGTCACTTCCTCCACAAGGATCTCCGGCACTTGTTCTTCTGTAGGCATTGCTGTTCTTGCCTGATTCTAGACCACATAACTTTGAATAAAATGTTCGGACAACCTCTAACATTTCCGTCCGTTCCCTGCACATTGTACCATCCTCACGCATTATGAAAAACATTTGTGTCCTTTTCTTTCTTAGCTTCTGCTTAGCTTTGTTAATTCCCGTGTTTTCTTCCAGAGTTTTTTTGCACTAGCTGCATGTTGAATCGGCGCGTTTCCTCTCGAATACGTTTCTTTATAGTTCTGCAAAGCTCAACGTAATCGACCCTGCCAAAAGGACTAACTGCATTCTTCATTGTCCGGCGTATTTTCATTAAATGATTGGCCTTATTGGAAATGTTTGACTCTTTGAAACATTTATCTTATGGTGCTATTGAAGCCGACGTTTTAAGCACATTGTTGGCGATTTCTTCATATTGGTCCGTAATTTACATCCCCTCCGGCTTTTGTCACACAGCAAAGTGATTTGACAAAACAATTTCAAAATCTCTGTCCCGCTCCAGCAGCTTCCCAGAATCCACTTTGTCCCTTTTTGACCTTATCATTATTTCGCGCTCTTTTCGACAGTTTATCCTAATCTTTGATCGTACCATTCGGTGGTCACTTCCCACATCAAACAACACAACAAACAACAACACAAAATGGTTAAGGACAGTACAATTGCAAGATATTGCTTTATCGTTTGACATGATGTAATCAATTTCACTTGTGAGTCCAGATGGACTTTTCCATGTCAATTTTCTGTTGATCTTTTTCTTATAAAACGAATTCATAATATAAAGTTCTTGTCCTTTAGCAAAGTCAGCCAGCCTGTCACCTCTATTGTTTCGCTAACCATTTCCATATGGGCCAGTTGCATTTTCACCAGTTCTTGCTTTTCCGATTCTGGCATTAAGGCCCCCCTCAGGATTTTATACCTACACTTCTCTTTGTCTAAAAGTTGGGTCTCAACATCATAAAATTCCTCAATTTCCTCATCTCTATGGTTTCCTCATCTTTATAGTTGGTGCATAAGCTTGGACGATTTGAAGCTTAAACATTTTATTCATTTGAATGACGCATGGGGCTAATCTGTGAGATATACTTTCAAATTTGATTACACTGTCTTTCATCTTTCGATTGATGAGGAATCGAATTCCACCACATCGTCCATTCTCCGTACTTCGGGTGTAGATTATATGACCAGTTGGTTTTAGTTTGATTAACTCTTCGCCCTTTTTTCGTGTTTCACAGAGCCCAATAATATCCCAATGTATGTTGTCAAGTTCGATTAACAGTTCTTGAAGTCGGGTCTCCGTTTTCATTGTCCGTATATTAAGCGTAGCAATGTTCAAAGTCCAATGGCAGCCTGATCTAACCCGGTTATTCTTAGCACCCTCTGCCTTGGGGCAGATCTTCCCGCTGCCGTAGGTAGTTGCCAGTTGGCTTCCGGGAAATGAGGGCCGTGTTTTGTACTGCCATGTTGAAGGCATGGACCGTAATCTGCCACGCTGGTGCAATACGGGTTGGCAGATTTTGGATCATGTTAGTCTGAGGTCTTGCCTAATCTATCCATCTGTCCACCAGGGGTGCCCTCCCAGGAACTTACGCTCCAGACGGCATAGATCAAAGCTTCATTGTCCTACTCAAACCCCTTTACCACATCAAGGTCTGATCCAAAAAGGAAAACAATTATATATATATATATATATATATATATATATATATATATATATATATATATATATATATATATATATATATTTATATATATATATATATATATATATATATATATATATATATATATATATATATATATATATTTATATATATATATATATATATATATATATATATATATATATATATATATATATATATATATTTATATTTATATATATATATATATATATATATATATATATATATTTATATTTATATATATATATATATATATATATATATATATATATATATATATATATATGTATATATATATATATATATATATAAATAAATATATATACATATATATATATATATATATATATATATATATATATATATATATATATATATATATATATATATATATATATATTATTATTATTATTATTATTATTATTCACGTATGGGCCCTGGTGGACCACGCGAAGTACAATTAGAGGCGTTTGTACTAATTTCATTCTTTCGCTATGAGCTTTTTTCCTTTCGTCAGACCAAGTTGTTCCAGTCTTCCTACATTTTTCTCTCTGGCCAACCTTCCAAACGTTAACCTAAACGTTAACAGCCTCTATCCTGAATTTCACTTTGTGTAATATTTGCTGATCTTAGGTCCTCTTTAATCGCAGCAATCCATTTAATTATTTCTACTTTAGCTCTACTCCTATTTTCATAAAATTCGACTATTTATCTAGTTAGCCTACTCGGATTCATCCGTTTTATGTGTCCGTAAAACGTCTTCTTTTTCTCATATCGTTATGTATATCTGTGTATTGTTTGATTTCTTGGTTTTCTCGAAGTCGGTATGTTGTGCTATTTATTTGTTTGGGGCCTAGGATTTTTCTTATGATTTTTCTTTCCTTCTTTCCAATGTCCTCGATGTCCCTCTTTCTATTGAAAATGAGCGTTTCTGCAGCATATAGACATTCTGGCTTAATACCTGTGTTGTAATGTCTCAGTTTTGTGTTTTTAGATAGGCATTTTTTGTTGTAAATATTTTGTGTAAGTCTCAATGTCGTTTCCATTTTTTGACATCTACCCTTATTGGCCGCTTTTTCCAACCCATTTTCCATGATTATTTCACCCAAATATTTGAATTCAGAGACTCGTCTGATGTTACCATATTTTGTTTTTAGAATGGTTCGGTTCTTAGTCTGTTGCAGGTCATGTATTATGTCTTTTCAAAGGAAATTTAGAGCCCTCCCTTTTCTGCTGTTTCTTTTAGGATATATATATATATATATATATATATATATATATATATATATATATATATATAGATATATATATATATATATATATATATATATATACACCAATTCTGGCAAAAATGAAAAAAAACAATGTCACTGTCAAAAAATCACTGTTAAAATCTTGAAATTCGACACCCAAGGCTATATCTTTAGGTATTGTGATCGCAAATTTACCACTTTTTCAGTGTTATCCTTTATAGCGTGATCCTAAATAACCATGCTATTAATCGCAATCACAAATCAAACAATGAACGTTGTAAATTTAGTAAAAAAAAAGGTTTATTGAGTCGTGGTTTAAAAAAAATGATGATCAGCTAACTTTGAAACTGCATCTTTTAAAAATTAAGTATTACACTATCAAAACAAAAAATATTATTGCCTTTTTTAAAACCTTCTATTCTATTCTATAGGTCTATTATTGCATTAAGACGAAACATAATCAAAATGAAATGAGAGGGATTTTTGTAATACATTTATTTATTATAATATTTTTCTTTAAAACTAAAGCAAATGCTCAAATAGTTGGGCAGCCTGACACTTTCAATGGAGTCAACTAATTGGATTTTTTCAATACTCAATATCTACAGATAAATGTAATTTCAACAAGATGATTGCCCAACGCTTTATGCTCGTCCTGTACAGGAATATTTGAATAGAGAGTATCCCGAAAGGTGGATTGGGCGCCGTGGTTCAAACTGCAAACTACTAAAGTACAAAACGAACGAAAGTGTAAATAAAAAATATACAAAACAACGATAAAATCGTCATTAAAAACTAGAAATCATTGAAACCAGACCTGGAACAAAAATCAAAAACTTGGAACAACAAAGCAAAAAAAACTATGCAGAAATTAGTGAAAATACCCTCAGAAGTAGAGAAATAAATAAACAGTGTACGAGAACAGTTGTAAAGAGTCGAAAGAAGAAAAAAGCTTGAAATCAACTGGTAGAAAGAATGGAACACGATAGATTAGTGACCATTTAAAAGAACAATAAGAGTAGAAGTAAATCCATAAGAGTAGTAGACCTATAGGAAGCCCACCGAAAAAATGGCTGGAGAGCAAGAGAACCAGAGAAAAGGCATACAAACAGAAGAAATCTTAGTAAAAACACTAATACACGCTCAACATTCACATACAGTATTTTTCTTGTATTTCTGGAAATAAATGGAGTCCCTGGAATATTAGGGACCAATTTTATGTATTATAAAACCTATTCAATAAACATTGAACCTGCAATGTTCCAACTGAGATAAAACTTACCACATAACAAACTGCTTCCTTATTTAATTAGTTCTTTATGCTGAAGCTTTTTTTTTAGTGGTCATCATGATCACGTTAAGATCATAGTCCCAGAAATCCACCATACCCATCATCATTATGAAAAAGTTTACAAGACTGTCCATCATGGAAAAAGTGGTGGTAGTGGACACAGCCACGGAGGAAAACCATTCAGCTTCAGTGGACATGGTGGTTGGAAATAGTAAATTAAGTTGAATAGTTTGTTACAATATCTTGTACCTCTAATATAGTGTAGTATTATATATATATATATATATATATATATATATATATATATATATATATATATATATATATATATATATATTTTTATAGTCGTAAGTAAATGTGATATTTATTTTTTTTTATGAAATATGTATGTGCAATAAATATAATTTTTGTGCATTGCTTGTAAGGGTTTAATATACTACCAGGATCTATGACTATAACATTTTTCTTCAACTAACACCTTTTTCAATCAAACCTTTTTCAAAAAAGATTTTTTTATTTTTATGTATTTTAACACATTGGTCAATAAGTCCCCGGTCTGACGTATAGATGGCGTCACTTACTAAAAATCCTTACCAGTTGTCGGTTGTGCCATCCTTCAAATATCATGTCTCAAAATTTCAAAAACAAGATCGCAATAAAAGGCTTCAGATAAACAAAAAAAATGCTGTTTCACAAAGACACAAATTGTTGGCAACGATGGCTAAAGCATGAATTTACAACGATGGCTAAAGCAGCAACTATTTCCTATTATCAGGCCTGAAAAAAAATCTTCGCTGGAAACAGATTTCATTCCAATGAAGAAGTAATTGCCGAAAATGAAGAATGTATTAACGGCAAAGAGAAATCGTTCTATAAAAAAATTCTAAATTCGAAGAGATATACCACTAAACATCAAATAATTTTATTTAACTTTAGGACGAGCGTTTTGCTAACCATGTTAACATTATCAGAGAGTGATTCAATCTCAGATTAGAATCTTATTCATCTTATCAGAATTAGAATCATCTCCTGATGATGCTAACATGGTTATTTAGTGATAAATCTCTTTGAGTTTAGTATTTCGCATCAAAGGTTTCAGTAGAAATATTGCTATAATTTCCCCTAGGTCATCGAGATTTATTCGCCAGTTATAATGTGAATTAATGAAACAACGTTTAAGATTTTTATTAATTTCTATGCTTCCGAAGCAACAAAAAAATATTTTAAAAGCATATTTTGATATTTACATTTCCTCAACACTATTTTCCAGAAAAAAATCTACGACATGCGCTTCTTTTCTTCCTTTTTCCTTCCATGGCATCTGCTCCCATAAAAATATTTTAACTTTTTTTTGTAGTTTTGGCTGTCGATAATCATTATTTTCGTTTTCTCCTCGTTTATTTCTGGACCCTAAAAATGTAGATATTCCTAAATTACCCTCGTATACAATAATACAATTAAAGTAAAAAACACTGTATGTCCCGTGAATCTTCACAATCAAGCAACGATCTTCAACGCGTAAAATCGTTAAAACCAAAGACAACACCATAAAACTTTAGTTTATATGCATCATTTCCAAGCGCACGATTTCTCTTTAATTATGACTATTTGCATAGGAAAATCATTAGGCACTCCGGAATGAAGATGTCCATAGTCGAAATATTCATCCGACCAAACGAAGCAACGACCGAAGGGCAACCGCGCCGACCAATAAACTTTTAAAAACCATTAATCTTTGACTGTAAATTAGATTGTGGAGATTGCATTTGGAATGAAGCCGGAGGTTTAATTCTTTGACGCCTCCAAAATTGAATAAGATATCGAGGTGTCGTTGGGAACCACTTACAATAAACAGAGATCTAGATAACGTCGTAAATAAAAAGATCTTAACTAGAAGACTAAGCCCTTCCTTTTAAATATAATCATTTTTTTTTTAATATAATTTTAAGTAAGAACTTGCAATCTGTCTTGTAATAATAAAAACAATAAGTAAATTGGAGATGTTAAACATTACACAATTATATAGTTACTTCAACGCGCCAACTTTCAACTTCAAAATGAGCCTACCTTAAGCAAAAAAAAAATCTTTAGCACGACTATGTTCTTCTACGCTCTCCCACTTTAAAAACCCACGAGCCGCCACTGAATTCAGGGATATTTTATAGCACCAAGAATATTCTACAGGCTTCACCCATCCGAATTTTCATCTCTTCCGATCTCTGGAGCATTATCAGGTTGATAGCCATTTCGAAAATGTCGATAAAAGCATCAAAGCTTGTTTCATGGAAAAACCATCAAATATTTTTCAATCTGGGTTTCGATAATTGCCTGAAAGGTCGCCAAAGTGCATAGAAAGTGAGGCAGATTACTTCGAAGATTGAGTTTATATCAGTCTTTTTCATAAATTGTATGATGGCATCATAATTGATGATTGATATGAAGGATGGCATCATAATTTTAAAAAACGACTGATTTACAAAAATAATTTTTAATTTTATTAAAATAATTTTTATTATTTTAATTAAGTTAAAATAAAGGCGTACATAATACCTCTCGTAAATCTAATAACTAGAAATCAGACATAATTAATAACATAAGCAATAGTTAATAACACAAGCAATAGTTAATAACATAAGCAATAATTAATAAATGATGCAATAATTTCTTAATTGAAGGTTAAACAGTCAAAAAAAAGTTTTGTTGAAGCTGAAGTATCTGCAGCATCTGTGTATTTTGTTGCAACAGCGTGTTTACTAAATTCATAAATTGACTGGCACCATCATTAGTAGTAGACTACACAAGGTTTTCAAAAGTCTTCCTCACTAATCAGGAATCATTTTCCGAATAGTATGGACCTATTTTCAAAATCTCAAAATGTTTACTTTCACTTTTCATAATAAAACTCCTCAATGAATCCATAATCCCACTTCTGAAGTTGTAAGGACGGGTTCACAAATTAAAACAAGGCTGATTTATAAAAAACAATAATTTTCTTCTTAAAACGTGTACAACTTCTAAACACTTAATCTTCTTCATCTTTTCTTAACCTAACCTGCCAACATTAACTGGCGATTGCTACAAGCGCGAAATACGAAGTACCATATTTAACTTTGTGTGACTATAGTTTCGTAAAATTGTATTACATTCTAAAACACTACTTTAAAGTTTTAAAGTAGTACTTAAGAATGTACCATCGTTTTACGAAACTATCATCATCATCATCATCATCATCATCAGCCTGTATCGATCCACTACAGGGTGAAGGCCTCTTCAGCATGCTTCCAACTTTCACGGTCCTGGGCTTTCCGCTGCCACTAGGGTCCAATATACTTAACGATGTCATCAATCCATCGTGCTTTCGGTATTCTTCGCGGACGTTTGCGATCAAGCAATATCCACTCCAGGATTGCCTTGGTCCATCTGTCATCCCATCGCCTCGCTATATGGCCTGCCCATCTCCATTTCAATAGTTTTACTCTTCCAATGATGTCACAAACTTTTGTTTGTTCCCTGATCCATGCACAGGACCTTCTGTCTCATCTTGTAATGCCAAGCATACATCTTTCCATTCACCTCTGTGCCACCCGAAGTTTTTGAAATGATTGCGATGTGAGTGTCCAGGTTTCACTTCCGTATGTCATAAAGGGTAGAACGCACTAATCGAAGACTTTTCTTTTCAGACAAAGTGGGAGTCTGCTCTTAAACACTATGTTGAGCCTATCAAATGCCTGCCAGCCACATTTAACACGCCTTTCCACCTCCCGGGCGGTATTCCCCTCCATTGAAATCATCTGCCCAAGATATATAAAGCTGTCTACAATCTCTAAATCCCTTCCTAAAACTGAAATTCTTCTGTCCTGAGCAAAGTTATTGAACATAACCTTACTCTTTTTCAGGTGTATTTTTAAGCCAAATGGCTCGCCAGCCCTTTGCAGTTCTTGTATAGGTCATTGTAGCTCCTCTGGGTCTTGTGAAATGAGAATAATATCATCTGCAAATCTAAGATGGTTTAAGTTTGCACCATTGATCTTTACACCCTCCTGTTCCCAATCCAGTTTACGGAATATTTCTTCAAGGCCAGCCGAGAAAAGAATTGGCGATATTGCGTCACCCTGCCGTACACCTCGTTCTATATTAATTCCCTCTTCAAGATCATCAAGGTGAATTGTGGCAGTAGCTCCATCATATATCGATTCCAATAGGTTTACATAGGCTCTCTCTACACCTTGGCTAAGAAGTGCATCCATTATCGCATGCTTTGAGATGGAATCAAATGCTTTTTCGTAGTCGATAAAAGCCAAGCACAGTGGCATGGTGTATTCGTTGTGCCTTTCTATGACCTGCTGTACAACCTGGATGTGATCCATTGTACTGAATCCACTTCTGAATCCTGCTTGTTCTCTTGGGTGTGCGTCATTCAGTTTTTTTAATATTCTTTTAGAAATTATCTTAGTGAAAACTTTGTACATCACTGATAGGAGGCTTATTGGACGGTACTTCTTTAAATCTTCTTGTGCTCCTTTTTTATGTAAAAGGATCACTTCTGCATTTTTCCATAAGTCAGGTACTTTTTGTTCTTTGAGGCATTTTGAGTATAATTTTGCCAGTGTTTTATGTAACGTCCGACCACCAACTTTATATATATATATATATATATATATATATATATATATATATATATATATATATATTATTATTATTCACGTATGGGCCCTAGTGGACCACGCGAAGTACAATTAGAGGCGTTTGTTGTTGTTAGCCTTCCTTTGTGCCCATACTAATTTCATTCTTTCGCTATGAGCTTTTTTCCTTTCATCAGACCAAGTTGTTCCAGTCTTCCTACATTTTTCTCTCTGGCCAACCTTCCAAACGTTCACCTTGTGTCTGAAACAGCCTCTATCCTGAATTTCACTTTGTGAAATATTTGCTGACCTTAGGTCCTCTTTAATTGCAGCAATCCATTTAATTATTTCTACTTTAGCTTTACTCCTATTTTCATAAAATTCGACTATTTGTCTAGTTAACCTACTCGGATTCATCCGTTTTATGTGTCCGTAAAACTTAAGTCTTCTTTTTCTCATATCGCTATGTATATCTGTGTATTGTTTGATTTCTTCGTTTTCTCGAAGTCGGTATGTTGTGCTATTTATTTGTTTGGGGCCTAGGATTTTCCTTACGATTTTTCTTTCCTTCTTTTCAATGTCCTCGATGTCCCTCTTTCTATTCAAAATGAGCGTTTCTGCAGCATATAGACATTCTGGCTTAATAACTGTGTTGTAATGTCTCAGTTTTGTGTTTTTAGATAGGCATTTTTTGTTGTAAATATTTTGTGTAAGTCTCAATGCCGTTTCCATTTTTTGACATCTACCCTTATTGGCCGCTTTTTCCAACCCATTTTCCATGATTATTTCACCCAAATATTTGAATTGAGAGACTCGTCTGATGTTACCATATTTTGTTTTTAGAAATGGCGTTCTTAGTCTGTTGCAGGTCATGTATTGTGTCTTTTCAAAGGAAATTTGGAGTCCTACATTTTCTGCTGTTTCTTTTAGGATTTCAATCTGTTTCTGTGCCGTTAATACATCTTGAGCTAAAATTGCTAGATCATCAGCAAATGCCAAACAATCAATTTTGATGTTGGTTCTCCCCAGTTTAATGGGCTGGTCAATATTCAGGGCCGACTTTTTTTCACGCCACTCCTGTATTACTTTTTCTAGAACACAGTTAAATAAGAGTGGCGAGAGTCCATCCCCTTGTCTCACTCCAGTTCTAATTTCGAAGGGCTCTGAGATCTCACCCATGAATTTAACTTTTGACCTTGTGTTAGTTAACGTTGCTTTAATAATTGCCAGCGTTTTCAGATCTAGTCCTTGTTCTTTCAAGATTCGGAATAAAGATTCGCGGTCAATAGAATCATATGCTTTTTTGAAATCCACAAATGTACAGACGAGATTTTTATTGTACAGTTTTTGATGTCTTAGAATCAACTTCAGATTCAGGATCTGTTCAGGGCAGGATCTGCCCGGTCGAAAACCTGCTTGATATTCACCAATGTTAGGTTCTAACTGTACCTGTGCTCTGTCTAGTAGACATTGAGATAGAATCTTGTAACAAACTGGGAGAAGAGATATCCCTCTATAGTTGTTTACATCCGTTCTATCTCCTTTCTTATATAGTGGATGGATTAGAGCATCTTTCCAATCTTCCGGAATCCGTTCGGTTCGCCAAACTTCTTGTAGAATTTTGGTTATTTCCTTGATTGTACCTGGACCAGCGGATTTCAAAAGTTCAGCAGTGATTCCATCTTCACCAGAAGCTTTGTTATTTTTAAGCCGCTTGATTTGCCTAAGTATTTCCTCTTCATTCGGTGGTAATGAATCTGGGTTTGTTTGTTTAGGTTTTAGTGTTGTTAATTTGTTTAAGGGCTCAGAACAGTTTAGTATTTGTTCAAAATATTTCGCAAGTTCTTTGCAATTGTCTTGGTTATTTAGAGCTAATTGTCCGTTTTCCTTTTGGAAGCAAAGACTTTGCGGTTGATAGCCTGTTAATTTAGTTTTAAATGTTTTGTAAAAGTTTCGGGTGTTATTTTTTTGGAAATCTTTTTCTATTTCATTAAGTTGATTGTTTTCATATTTTCTTTTAGTTTGTCTAATTAGCTTCGATGTTTCTTTTCTTACTTCCAAAAAGATGTTATAGTTTATTGCTGTTTTTTGACTGTTCCAATCTTTGAATGCTTTACTTCGGCTTAATACTGCTTGCTCGCAAACTTCATCCCACCACGGATGTTTTCTACGTTTTTGTAAAGGGACCAACTTTAAGGCCGTTTTAATAATTTTTTGTTTCAATTCTTGCCAGTTCTGTGCTGGTTGTTTATCAAGCTCTTCTGTTAGGGCTGGTTTTATTTTCGTTGGGTCAAACTTTGGTATTAGCAGCCTCTTTTGAATAAGTTTTCGAGGTTTTAAGCTAAGTTTGATTCTAGTCAAGTAGTGATCCGTGTCTATATTAGCTCCTTTCCTGACTTGAACATTCAAAATCTCTTTATAATTGGGGTACGAAATGGCAACATGGTCAATTTGAAATTCACCCATGTACGTGTTTGGGCACCTCCAGGTCTTTTGTTTTGATATTTTCTTCTTAAAATGGGTTGACATTATTTTTAGATTAAACTGCGAACATAGTTCAACCAATCTTCTACCATTATGGTTAGTCCATTTATGAGCGGGAAAACTGCCGACTGTTTTCCTGTACTTTTTTTCTTTCCCTAGCTGGGCGTTGAAATCACCCAATAGGATTTTTACATGGTTAGAGGGAATTTTAGAGATAGTCTTTTCTAGAATTTCCCAGGACTTATTTACTTTTTCAGGATTAGATTTATTTTCTTCATTAACTGGGAGGTGTGCATTGATTAATGTATAGTTTTTGTTAGCACACTTGAGGGATAGTGTCATAAGTCGATTATTTACTGGCTGGACATTTGTTATAGAACCAAGAATGTTTCTTGAGACAGCAAAAGCAACACCGAGATGTGGTGTATTTTTGAGTATTCTTTTGTCCGTTTTACTTTTAAAAAGTCTGTAGTTGCCGAATTCCAAGGTGTTATCATCTGTCAATCTGGTTTCTTGCAAAGCTAAAATTTGGATTTTTTGCTGATTTAATGTTCGCCCCAATTCGTGTAGTTTTCCTGGACGCAGGAGAGAATTGATATTTACCGTTCCAAAGAAAGTTTTTGTTTTTGGTTTCAGACGTTGGCCAGAGGTCTCCGACTCCCTCTGAAAGATTTTGCGTTTAAGCCCGGACGCCCCAGAATCCGAAAGTCCGGTTGTACCAGCAAAGCTGGCAGAGGATTGTCTACCTCCTGGGGTAATTTTGTAATTACTAGAACGCTTCATCTTGTACTTTGAATTAAAGGTTGAACCATGACGGTTCAGAGGTTAAGACTGGAGGGGTTAGTTCCAGAATTTAAATATCAGCCGCACCACTGGTGAACAGACGCTGACCACTCAACCGCTTGATACAAGTCAGACGCTAAGTGGATTTTGTTTTTTTTGCCTTGGTTCGGGGCTGCTTATTTTGAGATATTCGCAGCTGTCCATTAATATCTAATGGAACTTTCACTATCCACCACCCGTGACCCGTCCAGTACCTTAGGCGGGGTATACTGGAATATATATATATATATATATATATATATATATATATATATATATATATATATATATATATATATATATATATTAATTTAATATGTGTGAATGTGGATGTTGGAATGGAAACATATTTTAATATTTAATTTCCATTTTAGAAGTAAAAAATTGTGTTGAGGTCATTGGTCCATCTAAATCAACTAATATCAAAATTCAAATGCTACTAATTTATATAGAATACCACTAAATACAAGACGACGTTTTTCCAAGACAGTTTTAAGTTTATCTTCGGCAGGTGCATAACAATTTTCATAAAAACCACATAATTTATGTTGTAATAAAATTAAAACTAACAGGTTTTCCTACACAGGAAACAGTTACGATATCCTAACGTGAATGAAATCACGTAGCAGTGCATTTTCTTTAAAGATTGTAAACATATTTTTTAAATATATCCGAACTGCCATTTTATGTTAATAGACGATGATTCGAATATGTAAGTTAATCGTAGTGCGTTCCCACTGTATGCCATCTCGAGAAACGTTTTTCCAAGACAGTTTTAAGTTTATCTTCGGCAGGTGCATAACAATTTTCATAAAAACCACATAATTTATGTTGTAATAAAATTAAAACTAACAGGTTTTCCTACACAGGAAACAGTTACGATATCCTAACGTGAATGAAATCACGTAGCAGTGCATTTTCTTTAAAGATTGTAAACATATTTTTTAAATATATCCGAACTGCCATTTTATGTTAATAGACGATGATTCGAATATGTAAGTTAATCGTAGTGCGTTCCCACTGTATGCCATCTCGAGAAAATATATTTGTTCATTAAATAAATTTACTATAATGAATGAGTCGTCGTGAAAATGTCACTGCAGAGTTGTAGGAAGCTATTTTTTATCCATTTTGTGTTGTTTCTTTTGTAGCGGAAACAATATATCAAATTGATGTTCCATAGGTTTCTACACAGATGTCCAAAAGTTTGGAATATTTACAAATAGGAATGCCTAGGGTACTCTAAAAATTGTGATGGATATTTATTTTAGACCGTTTTTAAATGAAAATAATCAAAGCGTTGTTTTGCTGTTAACATTGATTTTTCCATTTTTGCACATCCTGTTGATTTTGGTATTTACAAATTATTTCATTTTTTTCTCATCTCATTTTAATAGATCAAGAGCAATTACGTTGTTACAACAGGGCTTAAATATATCGCGGAAATTGTAGGTGTTTTTCAAAGTGAAATTCATAAAAATTCGAAGAGATAAATGACGTAAATGATCGCCCAGAAGTGATAGAAAACGATATACAACAGCTACACTAGACGGGCAGATATCAATGATAGATCGAGGAAGTCGTCTGGAATCTACAAGTGGTATATAACGGGAGCTTGTTAGGCTTGAATGAGTAAATGTTTTACGACAAACGATAACACGCAGACTGAAAGTGGTAAATTTGCATCGTAGAAGACCTTTACGTGTTCCCAAAGTAACCCTTCAAGAAAATAAATGTAAGATTGCAATGGGTTTGAGAAGTGGTGGATCATAGTCCTAAGTGAAATAATGTGATGTTCTCCGATGAGACGAGAATTAGCTTGGTTTCTGATCCACGAAGAACATTAGTTTGGAGAGTCCCAGGTCGATATGTCCGACTAGAAACAGCTCAAGCACGTATACCATTTGAAGTTGGGAGCGTGATGTTTTAGGGTGGTATTATGAGGGGAGTAAAAGAAAAACTTAATATCATTAAAAAAATGGATGGAAGCACGATCGGTTCGAGCCTCAATTTTAAACAGGATATCCTCCTATTTTTGGCTGAGTTCTCGTGGCCTGATACCGATTAATTTTGGCACAATCGATACTTCTTGCCTACTCACAATTATTATTCGAGGCAAGGATGACGTCACCCCACTTGTATTTGGTAGCGGTTCTAAATTTTCGACGCAGAAAGCAATATCCGAGGCCTAGTTGGCTGGGTTCTTGTAGGCCGATTGTAAAAAGATGGCTGTGTCTGCCGATACGAGATGTAGGTCATTTATGAACATAGCAAGTATGTAAATATGAAACCGGAATTTTGGTTTAGAAAATACGCGTTTATTGTATGAAAATGATAAAAAATATTTTATTCGAACTATTGTCCATCGCTAGCTAAACATTTTTCCCACCTGTCTGATAATTTGTGGATCCCACGCCAAAAAAACTGTTGCTCTTTTGAGGCAAACTAGTCATCGAGCCATTTACGTAAGAAGTAAAGCGCTGCTCAGCTAGTGCGTGTCCCATTAAGGCAAATAAGTAGCAATCGAACGGAGCCAAGTCTGGTGAGTAAGCCGCATGCGAAAGTATTTCTCAAATAAATGCCTCAATCGTTTCCTTGATCAGTTTTGCTGTGCGAGATATATTATCGTGAGGCAAAATCATATTGTGTTAGTTTTTGATATTCTGGTCGTTTTTCACGCCAAGCTTCATTCAAATCGATCATTTGTTGTCGGTAGCGTTCAGTATTAACGGTTTCGCCAAGTTTTAGCAGCTCATAATAGATAACACCCTTTTGATCCCACCAAACACAGAGCATTGTCTTCCATCCATAGCGATTTGGACTTGCAGTCGATGTCGATGGTTCGCCTGGAGTTACCCATGATCTTTTACGCTTAGGATTCTCAAAATATATCCACTTTTCATCGCCAGTCACAATTCGATGGAGAGATGACTTTGTTTTGTACTGACTTTGGATTTTCCTGTTGTCTTTCATTCAGTTCATGTGGAACCCATTTTTCCATCTTGTGGACCTTTCATATAGCTTTTAAACACATAGTGATGGCTTCTCGTTTCACATTTAATTGATCCGCTAGTTGTTGCGTTTGAGCATCATCCTCATCAATCAACAATGTTTGCTATTCGCTGTCTTTAAACATTTTCGGTGATCTCTCACATCAAAATCGCCACTTTTGATTTTTTTAAACCACTCAAAGCACTGTGATTTACCAAGAGCATGCTCACCGTAAGCTACCACAAGCATTCGATGCAATGCGAGGAGCAGTTTTCTTCAAATGGCAACAGAAAATTAATGCTGTCCGTAAATCGTAGTTTCCAGGCACAAAATTCGACATATTTAACGCTATTACAAACTATACTGTTCTACGAAACTTGTATTGTTGTGAGTTGAAAATCTTCGTCAAATGTCAACAAAGAAATGGCGCTAATGACGCGGTTTGACGTTAATTACATTGACATCTATGGGCAAATTCCGGTTTCATATTTACAGACCTGGTAGTGAGCGAGATATGCTGGACGGAACCTATTTGTGTGATCTTTTGAACTGAATACAAATCTGAAGCTCTATTTGTGAAGCGGATGGTAGCTGGGGAAGTAAAATGGATTGTGTACAACAAACTTGAAATAAAAAAAACTATGAAGGTTGCCAATGTTAGCGGTTTTAAGTAGGGCGAAAGATGACCTTCATTCGAAGAAAAGTATGCTTTGCATTTGGTAGAAATAGAAAGGACCCATATACTTTGACCTTCTTCCCGGTAAATCAGACCTTCAATTTGAATGTTTTACCCCATCCACCAATTCAGAATGACCAAGATAACTGATATAAATGAAAAACATTCAAAACATCATCTCTCAGTTGTTTTAAATGGAATGTCTAATATTTTTAATTTTACAATATTTCTAAGACAAAATACTTCTATTCTTCTTAAACCTATCCTATACCTATCTATCATAATTTCCGAGTTTTTTACATTTTTGTTTTTAATGGAATTCAACTTAGACGTTTTAGTAATAACGTCATAAAATTCAATTCAAATGGCAAATATTATTTTAGTATAGCTTTTAAACAGTTTTTATACGGTACAGAAAAAAAAGAGTGTACTATCATAATTAAACAGAAAAAAAATGATATGCTCTATTATTTTGACTATTGAAAAGAAACGTAAATATTCAATTACAACTTAAAGGACGCAGATGGCCTAGACGCCCTAGACAATCTTGGCGTAGAAACAAATGAACCAAACGGTCAATTATTTGAAGTTTAATCAATTAAAGCCGAAATAATTGTAAAATTATAAATAATTGTCCTAATAATAATAAAACTCTAAAATTTGGACTCATCAATTATGTGAACTGTTAAATTGTGTAGTGCGGTGTTTATTAGAACAGAAAGCAAAACGAAAATGAATTTTTCTAGTGAGAAATTAATAAACATGATCTATGAGCGCAAATTATCTTTTTTAGCAAGTAGAATTTATGCGATAAGATTCAGTAATGCCGAACGTCATTCTAATGCATTAGCGGTTATACGACTGAAAGAGCGATTTGAAAGAACTAGATGTGTCCACGGGCGTAGCCAAGAGGGGGCAAAAATCTTGGATGAATATTTTAAAGTCCAAATTTTAAAAACGCCATGGAACCCACCCAGAGATTATAAGTTTCCTATTTCCACAAAACGAAACTTGCGCTTTCAATTGAAATGGTTAGAGAGATTCCCCTGGTTGTCATATTCGGAATATAAAAGTGGAGCATACTGCAGAGTTTGCGTGGTAATGGGACGTTCGCTTGATGAAGGTAAAGGCAGTCATCAAAGGATCGGCCAGTTGGTAACCGAACCTTTTTGTAAGTGGAAAAATGCCCTAGAAATATTTGAAGCTCATGCGAAATCGGGATACCACAAGCGAAATTCAGAACTGGCAGATAACTTTCTAAAAGTAATGTCTTCGCAGGCTTTTTCGGTCACTGAACAGCTGTCTTCTGAAAGAAAGAGATAACAAGAGGAGAATCGAAAGAAACTAATCTCTATCGTAAAAGCAATACTTTTTTTGCGGCAAACAAGGCATCTCCTTGAGAGCTAAAATCGATTCGGGGCGCATACAAATTACACCAGAATCACCAGAACCTGAACAACCACTACAGAATGATGGTAATTTTAGAGCCCTGTTGCGCTTTGCGGCTGAGTCTGGAGATAAAGATCTGGCTGAGCATTTAAATACTTCACAGAAGAATGCCCTGTACACAAGCCCTCAGATCCAAAACGAAATAATTGACATTTGTGGTGAATTAATTCAACATAAAATAATTGAAGAAGTAAAGAAAGCCAAACTATTTGCGATTCTGGCTGACGAAACCACCGACATCGGACGTGTAGAACAAGTCTCGTTACGTCTATAATGGATATGTTGATTTTACAGATAATAAACACCCTACACTTAAAGAGATGTTCCTTGAGTATATTCCAACGATGTTTCAGGATCCGGTCTCGCAAATCTTATTATTACAGCTCTGAAAAAGCATGGACTTGAATGTTCTCATGTGGTTGGTCAAGGTTACGATGGGGCTGCAGCTATGAGTGGGTATTTGCACGGTGCCCAAGCTTATGTTCGCCAAGAATGTCCTCTTGCTCTTTATGTACACTGTAGTGCACACTCTCTCAACCTTGCTATTTCTGATTCATGTTCATTAGCAAATGTCCGAAATTGTATTGGGATTGTGCAGTCTGTTGGTTCCTACTTTCGACATTCTGCTCAACGCACTGCTTTGTTGAAAGAAAAAATTCAAGAGCTACTACCCGTCGGTAACCAAAAAAGCTTGCTCTCAATGTGTGAAATACGGTGGGTCCACAAACATGAAGCTATTATAAGATTCAGGGAAATTTATTCAGCGATTGTGAGTGCTCTCGAAGAACTCCAATTTAATCACAATAAGGAAACATCGCAACAAGCCGCCCAATTGCTAAGTACGCTTCGATCTTCGGATTTTGTGATGTGTTTAGTGATTCTTCAAAAAGTTATGAGCTATACATTGTCGCTATCAAAACAATTACAGACAATTGACAGCGATCTTATCATGGCATTCAAACATGTAGATGATGTTATTAATGTCTTAGAACTCCTGAGAAACAACACTGACGTCGAATATCTTTATCTCTACTTTTACTGCCAGTTCTGAAATTGAAGAAGCAATTTCCATGTACTCGTCACTGCTTCCCGAAAGCAACATATCAGTGGTTAAAGCAGAACTTGAAGTATGGAAAACAGTGATGACAAGTATCTCGCCTACCCCGAAATCTAGTTTGGAATGCCTAGATATGTGCGATAAAAACCTTTATCCTAATATTTACACATTACTACAAATCTTGGCTACCATTCCTGTATCCACTGCTACCCCAGAAAGGTCTTTCTCGAGCCTAAGGAGACTGAAAAACTATTTACGAAACACTACAAGTGAAAACAGACTTAATTTAATGGTTTGGCTCTCATGAACATTCACTATGGAACAGAAATTCATGCAGATAAAGTAGTGGATATATTTAAAAGAAAAAACCGAACATTTCTTCTTTAATGGTTTTAGATTTAGCGCAGAGGAACGAAATTAATTTAACCATTTCATTTAAAGATAAGAACTTTATAAATATGTCGTAATTTTTCCGATGAATATATAGATATTAAATTTCATGTAAGTATATTTTTGTTGTTTTATTTACTTCAAACTAACCACCCCCCCCCCCCCCCAACCCCCGCCACCCAAAAATAAATCCTGGCTACGCCCGTGGATATGTCGATTAGGAAAACAATTTGGAATGGCAGAAAAGAACTATGAGAGAAGAAAGCAAATATTTCGTTCTTCAAGCTGTAATTAAAAATCCGCATATTTCATGCAGGCAGATAGAAAACGAGGTAGGTGTTAAAAATCCAGAGCGAACGCAATAACTAGAAAATATAAATTTCATGCGTATCATATAAAATTGGTTCAAGAACTAAATCAAAGTGATTTCGATCGAAGGCTTGAATTTTGTAACTGGGTTATAGAAAAAAAATAGAGAAGAACCTATTTTTTCAAATATATTTTATTCATGGATGAGGCAACTTTCCACAAAAATGCGTACGTCAACTTCCACTATTACAACAGTGAAAATCCAAGATTCATTATGCCTTTAGATCATCAGCAAAGATGACCTCTTAATGTGTGTGCTGATATTATCGAAGATCGCCTCCTAGAGTAATATTTTTTTGAAAAATAAAGTTAATGGTGATAGTTTTCTTATTGTTTTGCAAAATCATTTTGAAGGGTGGATTGAAGAATTGCCTTTAACTGTAGCGAGACAATATCTGGACACGAATTATGAAAATAAATGGATTGGTAGGGAAGTTCTGTACCGTAGCTAGTCAGATCTCCGGATTTAACAAAATTAGATTTTTTTTTCTTATTAGAATAAGAAATGTGTTTATACCTAATAAGGAGATAAGTAGTAATGGCAAGATAGGTAGTAAGATACAGGCAATAGTTATTTTGAACATAGGCTTAAAGTTTGTATTGCACAAAATGGTAGACATATTGAACATTTAATTAAATGTTTATAGTAACTTCTTTATAAATTTTCGGACTTAAATTGTCTTACTAAAAACTAAATATTTATGACGCTTTGTTTACTATAACAGTAAGTTTTGTTACTCTGTAATAAGTACTTTCTAATTAAATATTAAAACACGTCATGACCTATATTCTCAATATATCATGACATCATGAATTTATTCATTAGTTTAATGACATAAAGCTTAAGGCGAATTCCATTAAAAACGAAATAATCAAAACAAAAATGTAAAAATCTCGGATAATATGACAGATAGGTATAGGACGTGTTTAACAAGAATAAAAGTATTTTGTTTTCGGAATATTGTAAAATGAAAAAAAAATATATTAGACATTCTATTAAAAAAAAAATAGTTTTGAATTTTTTTCATTTTTCCCGGTTATACTGGACACCTTGTATAACGTAGACAAATGTTGTTTACATTAAAAGTTAAGTCATAGTTTCACTAATATCCTTACCAAAAATGATTATCCTATATCAAAAAATGAATGATATATGACATTGTAAAACTACAGTTTGCAATTCCCCATATTTCTGACAAAATAGCGGATATCAGTAAAACCATTGCCGGCATTTATCACAGTATACAATTTTTCAGAGCAAAATTATTTTTTTCCGTTCACTTTCTTTCCTTAAATTCATTTTCCTGGTTCACCTCCTGTCAATAGCACGAAAAGTAAAAAGGAGGCAGCGGAAAGCAATAAAAAATCTTCAGCAGCACTATTTTGTTTTTGGCCCTCCCACGCCACTGGATTTAGGTATAGGGCATATTTCACGAAATATGTTTAGAATCAATAGCTAAATGCAAAAATGCATGAACGTATAGGGTGTTCGATAAGAACGTATAGAGTTCGATAAGAACGTATCCACTCCAGGATTGCCTTGGTCCATCTGTCGTCACATCGCCTCGCTATATGGCCTGCACATCTCCATTTCAATTGCTTTACTCTTCCAATGATGTCACATACTTTTGTTTTTTCGTAGTCGATAAAAGCCAAGCACAGTGGCATAGTGTATTCGTTGTGCCTTTCTATGGCCTGCTGTACAACATGGATATGATCCATTGACCTGAATCCACTTCTGAATCCTGTTTGTTCTCTTGGTTGTGCGTCATTCAGTTTTTTTAATACTCTTTTAGAAGTTATCTTAGTGAAAACTTTGTACATTACGGATAGTAGGCTTATTGGACGGTAGTTCTTTAAATCTTCCTGTGCTCCTTTTTTATGTAAAAGGGTCACTTCTGCATTTTTCCATAAGTCAGATACTTTCTTCTTTGAGACATTTTGAGTATAATTTTGCCAGTGTTTTATGTAACATCCGACCACCAGCTTTTAGCATTTCGACAGTCGCACTGTCCTTTCCTGGAGCCTTGCCGTTTTTCATCGATTCTATAGCATTTGTTACTTCCTCCACTAGGATATCTGGCATTTGTCCTTCTGTGACTATTGTTGCCTTTGACTGGTTCTGATCTTCATATAACTGGGAATAAAATTTTCTGACAACCTCTAACATTTGGGTACGCGCCCTACACACTGTGTCATCCTCTCGCCTTAAGGCATATATTTGCGTTCTTTTGTTTCTCAGCTTATATTTAGCCTTGTTAATTCCTTTGTTTTCTTCCAGGGTTTTTTGCACTAGCTGCATGTTGAAAGGGCGCGTGTCCTCTCTGATACGTTTCCTTATAGTTTTGCAGAGCTCAGTGTACTCGAACCTGCCAAAAGGACTACCTGCATTTCTCATTGCCCGCCGTTTCTTCATTAAATCAATAATCTCACTGGAGATTTTTGTCTGTGTGAGACATTTTCCTTCTGGTGCTATTGAAGCAGTCGTTTGAAGCACACTGTTGGAAATTTCTTCATATTGAACTGATATTTCCACCTCCTCTGGATCTTATAATGCAGCAAACCGGTCTGACAAAGCAATCTCAAAATCGCTTCCTCTCTCCAGCAGGTTCCCAGAATCCACTTTGCCCTTCTTTGATCTTACCACTCTTTCGCGCTCTTTTCGACAGTCAATCCGAACCCTTGCTTGTTGTTGTTAATTGTTAAGGACAGTACAATTGGTAAATATTGTTTTATCGTTGGTCATGATGTAGTCAGTTTCACTTGTGAGCCCAGATGGACTTTTCCGTGTCCATTTTCTGCTGATATTTTTCTTATAGAACGAATTCATAATATATAGTTCTTGTTCTTCAGCAAAATCAACCAATCTGTCACCTCTATTATCTCGCTCACGAGTTCCATATGGGACAGTTGCATTTTCGTCAGTTCTTGTTGTTCCAATTCTGGCATTAAAATCACCCATCAGGATTTTATACCTACATTTCTCCTTGTATAAAATTTCCTCATCCTTATGGCTTATAGTTGGTGCATAAGCTTGGATGATTTGAAGTCTAAACTTTTCATTCAGCTGAATGACGCATTGGGCTAGTCGGTCGGATGTACTTTCAAATTTTACTACACTGTCCTTCAGCTATCGATTGATGAGGAATCCAATTCCACCACATCGACCATTTTCCGTACCTCGAGTGTAGCGTACGTGTCCAATTGGTTCCAGTTTGATTAACTCTTCGCCCTTTCTTCGTGTTTCACAGAGTCCAATAATATCCCAATGTATGTTATCAAGTTCGATTAACAGTTCTTATAATCGGGTCTCTGTTTTCATAGTCCGTATATTTAGCGTTGCAATGTCAAAAGTCCAATGGCAGCCTGAGCTAACCCGGTGATTCTTAGGACCCTCTGCCTTGGGGCAGGTCTTCCCGCTACCGTAGGTAGTTGCCCCTTGGCCTCCGGGGAATGAGGGCCGTGTTTGGGCTTGTACTGTCATATTGAAACATATTGAAATACCATAAATACATATATATATATATATATATATATATATATATATATATATATATATATATATATATATATATATATATATATATATATATGGTGCCGATTCCTGTAGAAATGTCCAAAGGTTGGAACCAAAACAAACGTTGGAAATGTCCAAATTGTTTGTGTGTCCAAAAGATCAACGTATCGTTTAACACCTTTTGTTTGTACACTTTCTGGTTCACCTTAATTCCCTAATCGATTAAAAACGAGCGGAGAGTGATCATTTGCTGTTACAGCAGGCGAAACAATCACAGAAGCAGGCATTTGTTTACGCATAGCAACTCGGTTGTCCAAATTGTCGCTGGACTTGCACTTCAACGATCGTTCACAAAACGATCATTTTGTTTGTTTACGCATTACTTAACAGTGAAAATTTTCTCATCAGAAAACAGCAAATTTTGGATTTCGCCTCTTGCGTACATGCTATTCAATACCTTTGATCGTTGAAGTCAGTGGGAGAATCTTGTAAGGCTTTAACTTAAGTTCATGTTTCAGTAGGCGGCATACGCTTGAATCGGACACGTTCAGCTGTTTAATCAATTTTGCTGCACTCTGATGTGGATTGACTTCAATTCGTGCTCTGACTTTTCGAACCATTTCTGGTGATGTTGCGGATTTTTTATGACCACCTCCATGACGTTTTGCTCCACTTGACCATCTCCAGTATCATTGTAACGTTTACTGGTTCGATACACAAACATTTTATTAACACGCAAATGTTGTAGCTCACGAATAATGGCAGGTTTCGATTTTCCTACCAAATCAAATTTTCATACCGTGATCATTTGTTCGGCAGCTACAACAGCGTGAAGTTGGTAACATTTCGAGTGTATATATGTTTCTAAATCATTCCGGGTATCAATCCGTTGAGTGTATAGAAAACCAACTCATACCGATCGATACCTCAATGCTCAATCCCATCATCATCATTCTCAATCCAAGCAGTAACGAACATCTTGATTTCCAGATCGTTCCGACTGACATTACCAGATATACGAAGCAAAGAACTACCAAAAATTTCCACAGCCCTTAGAGAAAATGTATATTTAGAAAATTATATCAGGAAGGCCATTCACCGTCAGGAAACCCAAACACGAAGAATAATAGACGATCATGAACCAAATACACCAAAGGTCCTTCTACCATACGTAAAAGGAATCACAAATAGGACAGGCAGACTACTAAGGAAACATAAGATCAGAACCTCCTACAAGCCGCACATAACTGTCTCAAATATCCTAAAAAACCACAAGGACAAAATTAGACTGGAAAATCATGGGGTATATAGTATATTTTGTTCTGACTGCAACAGAACATACATATTACAAACAAACAGACGAATATCGGTCAGAATACAAGAACATAAAAAAACTTAAAAATGAAACAAACCTGTTCCAGCACCATCTACAAACAAAATATATCGAATATTGAAAACTACAAGGTCCGAACAATCAGAGAAGCCATTAAAATAGAAGAAAGGGTTGAGCTAAATACAAGAAACGACGCTCGCAGCATGCCAAAAGTATGGAAATCCCTTCTGAAAAAAGAAGAAAGGCGACAACGTGGCGGCGAGGTAGAAAAATCAATAAACGGACGCCCGACGGCGTTGCCGAGCACCGCAAATAGTCCCGAACTACCCCGATATAATCTGCGCCGTCGCCGGCCGGCTATAAAAGCGAGTACAACGACCCGTGCAAGTCTCAGTTCTGGTTAAGTCTTCGAAGAGTACACACGCTCTTTGCGATCGACCAAGTCTTAAAGTGTTTCACAGTGCAATGACGGACCCCACGGGGTTCATCATTACGCGAGAGGCGTTTGATGCGCTCCAGCGATCAATCGATGAAAAAGAGAAACGCATTACCGACCTGGAGGGTCAACTGCGTTACATAAATGAGATGGGTAATCTCGCCAATGCGGAACTGAATGAACTCCGCAATGAGAATCAGATCATGTCGGAAGACTTAGAGAAGCTAAGAGCCGAAAACACTAAGCTGAGGGAAAATCAAACCAAGGCGAAGGGGAGTGAAAAGAAAAGAACCGAAACCACTGCAACCGAAATTCCATTTTACGGCTCCGACATTGAATTGTCGGAAGCAGGCTGGTCTTCAGCTTCCGAGTCCGAGGAAAGTTTTCATTTTCCCTCAAAGAAGAATCCCAAACGTGCCGCAATGGCTGAAAAGGAGGATTTCCCTCCTCCGAAGAAGCCAGCCTCGGAAGGGGTTTCAAAAGCACCAGTTTTCAAAAAGCCCGCACCTAAAGAGCCGGAAGCGAAGAAAGTCCCTCCCAAAAATACTACATCTGCACCTCCACAGTCCTCGAAGATCGTCATCAGGGACAAAGGCGCGTATGTACAGATTTTGCGTATCTGTAAAGACAAAAATATCAACCTGGGCAAAACTACAACAAAACCAAATGGGATCATGTTAAGGCCTCCTACTTCCGATGACTTCAGGGCCGCAACCAAGCTCTTTAACGAGCGCGGCTACAAGTACCACTCCTTCTGTACCCCCGAAGAGCGCAATCTTCGGGTGGTTATTAGAGGAGTGGTTGAAACCATTCCTGCGACGACCGTTGCGAATGAACTCACTGAACTGGGATTCCACCCCGTACACGTGGAAAGATGAAAGACCGCCAAAGGTACACCGATGGCACTCGTACAGGTGGTGTTACCCAAGGAGGAGAACAACATCCACCAACTGAAGACCCTGTTTGACCAGGAAATCATGGTCCAAACTCAGAAGTCGAATGGCCGCACTGTCCAGTATTTCAACTGCCAGCAATTCGGCCATTCGACAAAGAAATGTCATGCTGACCCGGCCTGTGTCAAATGTGGAGAAGCCCATCACTCCAGGAATTGCAGAAAGGACAAGTCAACAAAAGCGACGTGCTGCAACTGCGGAGGCGAGCATACTGCTAGCTTCCAAGGTTGTCCAGCACGCCCAAAAAACTCTACAAGATCTTCACAACCTAAAATCAACAGGGCCTTTTCAGGTCCAGCTGCCAATAAAAAGATTCCCCCTCCAACCTTCGTGTGGGGATCCCAGAGGAACACGGTTCCTCCCAACCTGCCCGCTCCACAAGGAAATCCCTTCTCCGAACTTGTGGGGCAACTAATGGGTCAGTTTGTTAGCCAGTTTTAGGCGCAACTGACCGATGCCCTCCAAAACTCCCTTGGAGGGCTAAAAATCTAAGTCCATTCACTTCGCCATTAATTCCGAACAGCAGACCTATGGATCCTGAACTTTTCAGGTTTTTCCGGTCTGCATAAGTTCCTATAAACCGCTTTCATACCCAGATTTCCCGTTTGCAGATGGCGGACCGTTGACTCCGCGGTCAGGTTCGGCATCTGGAAGCGGATAAATCGAACTCTCGATGAGACTTAGTGTGTCATTTTCTAATTAACCTTCGCGAAGTTTTTCTGGTCTTCGCTGCAAACCCAATTTAGCTAACGTCGAACCGGACCCTCCGGGAAAAGTTCGACGCTCCAGGGGTAAGATTACCCCCAAAAAGGGAAACGTCTGGACCCGCTTCGGGTTAATTAATTTCCATAGAGGTAGGGGCCTACGGGTCAACCTAAAGCCAGAATGAAAAAGCGGAAAAGCTGTGCAAGTCAGTTCGTGATCAGTCGTGACTCTTCACAGAATCAACGGATCGACTCCCGGAACGATTTAAAAACATATTCTACCATCCGTGAAAATATTATACATATACATATATATATATATATATATATATATATATATATATATATATATATATATATATATATATACATAGATGCATTCTTTCTTTATCAGAACGAAACATTTTGGAATACACTGGTAGCCAATAACGGAAAAAAAACGAAAAATTTGCTCGTTATCAATTTATTGAATACTTATCAGTTTTCACAATGAAATAAAATAATTTCATTCGTAATTGAATCGTCTTCTTCCATCAAATCGAAATCCGTAAGCTGCCGCGTTCTTGGCATCTACCAGTGCCGGATTGCGGTGTTTATAGAAGCTGCCGTGCGAATGCGCCGCTCTAGCCGAACCACCTTGTTCTCCTCTGGGATAAAACGCTTCGAAAGTACCTTTCGGTGGAATAACTGTTTTGATCTCGGGATCGGTAGGATCGTAACAGTACAACATGCCTAAATAAGCTGTTAACAAAGTAATCGCCAGGTAGAGCTTCATTGTCGCACAGTTAAGGTACAACAAAAATATGTACGTCGTGTTTTCGTTTGTTACTGTCGTTTGTACTTTCTCTTTTACTTTGTGCAATATTGTTGGAGGAGTTTTTGCGAAAGCAAACGTTATTTTCTACACAGTGCCTTCGTTTAATCGAAACCGAAAATCACGTAATCTATAAACGTGAACAACCAACCTTGGAATATAAAACTACAGGAAGGAGCATATGATCCTGTAAGTGGGACCGGAATGGTAGCTGCATATGGCCGACTACTGTTTCCGGTTTGGCAGTGGCGTAGGCCAGTATGAATAAAAACAAGAAACTGATAAAAGTTTACAGTTATTTAAAACAATAAGTTATTGTATAATTATCGTTACTGTAAACATTTAAATTATTTAAATAAAGTCTATTTTTTTCAAAGACTAAATTGTCTTTTATGGGACCAATATGACAAAAAGTTATTAAGAAATTGGAATCTTCTGTCATAAAATCATATCATTTTCCAAAATTGGTTAGGTCATCAGTTGCATCTTGCACAGTGTTATATATATAATCATCATCATCATCATCAGCCCGTGTCGATCCATTGCAGGATGAAGGCCTCTTCAGCATGTTTCCAACTTTCACAGCCTTGGGCTTTCCTCTGCCATTCGGGTCCAATATACTTAACGATGTCATCAATCCATCGTGCTTTCAGTCTTCTTCGCGGACGTTTGCGATTAAGCGGTATCCACTCCAGGATTGCCTTGGTCCATCTGTCGTCCCATCGCTTCGCTTTATGACCTGCCCATCTCCATTTCAATTGCTTTACTCTTCCAATGATGTCACAGACCTTCGTTTGTTTCCTGATCCATGCGCACGACTTTCTGTCTCGTCTTGTGATGCCAAGCATACATCTTTCCATTCCCCTCTGTGCTACCCGAAATTTTTGAATTGATTGCGATGTGAGTGTCCAGGTTTCACTTCCGTATGTCATAACGGGTAGAACGCACTGATCGAAGACTTTTCTTTTCAGGCAAAGTAGGAGTTTGCTCTTAAACACTATGCTGAACCTGTCAAATGCTTGCCAGCAGCATTTAATACGCCGTTCTAGCTCCCGGGCGGTATTCCCCTCCAATGAAATCCTCTGTCCAAGATATATAAAGCTGTCCACATTCTGAAATTCGTCTGTCCTGAGCGAAATTATTGAACATAACCTGACTCTTTTTAAGGTTTATTTTCAAGCCAAATGGTTCTCCAGCCCTTTGCAGTTCTTTCTGTATTTAGTTGTTCAGGGTTTAATGACCCTTAAACAAAATTAACTTTGCATATGTTTTACAAATTTTGTCATCTACTACACCGTTTTTGCAAATATAATTAATTCTTGTAGTGTAAATAGTCACTAAATAGACTAAAGTGTTAGATATAAACAGGAGAATAAACTCATTTTTCAACCAAAAAACACTAACATTCAAATTCTAAATTTCTTTCATTCAAAATGATAAAATAAAAAATTACATATTTTAAACAGTCCACTTCAATTATTAGGACAGCATTTGGTAGTAGTCCCACTTTTACCTTAGATGTTCGATCAAAACTGTCCTCAGCAAAATGATGGGAACGTAAAAACCTACTGCGGTTTGGAATAAAGTCAGGCTTTTTAATAAAATTAGTCCACTGTGTTGTTCTATTTAGAATCTTTGAGAAATCTTGAAAAAAGATGAACTGTAACATTTACATTTATTAGTATAATAATTTTTGAAAAGGATTATAAAAAAAGGTAACACTCTATATGATTAAAGTAACATATTTTATATGTATCAAAAAAAACTAAAAAATGATCTAAATTTTTAAGGCCCAGTATCTCAGTAAACTAAACATTTTAGAACGAACATACGTTAAAAAATTAAGTTCTAAAAAAAAATAATCACTATCTTGAATAACATTATAATTATATTATTTTACCTAAACCAATTTGACTACGCCTAAACATACCAGACGATATGTTTATTTCATAACCTTAAAATATCATTGAAACAAAATACGTTTTTGTTTCTAAATAATTACCCTATTAAACACTTACCTATGTAATGTTATTCCTGAATTTTGATTTTTTTCGTGTCAGGGAACAACCACAAGACGCCCAACTAATCATATTTTATGTAGTTGCCTTATTTCCGATATTATTGCTTTTATTGTCAATATAATATGTATTTACACTACAACACACAAATGATTATTCCAATATACTTATTCGGCACTTATTATTGATTAAAACACACCAAAATTGCACAAAGCTACTAATAAACTTCTAAGTTGTTGACACCAACTACCAAAATTCCAAAACAATGAGTCATACTTGGTGTTTCAATATGACCGTTTCCGTCCCCTTTTATATGTGCATTAAGATAGGCAAGGCTCCTTCCTGTTAGTTCTATATTCAATGATTAACACGAAATCACTTTTTTTTTAACTACGACATACGTTTATTGATTTCTTTTTTAGTTTTTAAAAATATTCTTTGTCTTTGAATCATAGTCGGGCACTAGTAACGAAAATAAACATAACATTTCACCAGTCCTACATTATTTTAAACCTAAAATTTAAAAAATCGCTAAAATAACTCCATCGGAGCAGATGCCATGAAAGGAAAAAAGAAGAAGACATGGGCATGTCGTAGATTTTTTATGACAAATGATATTGAAGAAAGGTAAACAACAAAAATTATTTCTTTGAAATATTAAAGTGTGTTTAAGGGCCGGTTCTACAATGTAAGAATATACCAGGTATAAGCTATACTTGTAGGTATAAGCAGGTATAAGCTTTATTCCTTTATACCTGGTATATTCTAGCATTGTAGGACCGGCCCTAAGAGGTGCATTTAAAATATTTTTGTTGTTCAATAAAATGAAAACACACCGCGATATTATATCTCAATATCTAATATCTCTCTGAATCGGAAAACTTTTCGTAGGTTCATAGACTTTCACCGTTGTTGTAGCATTTTCATTTTGCAGATAACAACAATAGTAGATGGAATGTAAAGATCATTCACTTGAGGTCATAGATAGAGAAAATGAATACAGGTATACTAAGAATGTGATGGTATGATGATTTGAAAAGGGTGGCAGGGTTGATATAAATGAGAATCGCAGAAGAGCGTAATATGTGGAAGCTCTCGAGGGAGGCCTATGCTCAGTGTCGGGGGACATAAGGGTTAAAAGCACCATTTTTTGATGCTTAATCCCAGAATGCCAGACTATCGTAAATTTTACGATGTGCATTTTATTCTTGTCGGAAATAAACACTCCTATTTAACCGCACGTCCTATGACCTTGAATAACTTCCTCACCACTACCCTTCTGCACCACGGTCTGATATTTCCGTATACCAGAAATGCATCCGGTTTGCGCATGACGTCACTCGTTGAGTAAAATTCAAATATCTTCGTTGCTAGACTTTGAAATACAATTTACATTGAGGATAAATACTTTATCAATGTGGGCAACAGACTACAAAATTGTATATAACAGACACGTACACAATTTTATTTGAATTTAAGACACTATTTACAGAACTAAACAACTTCGAGAGTTCGAATAGTTTTTATTTATCGACAAAAACATTATTTATTACGATTATTTGAAATGTATATAAACAAATAATTTTGTTTCGCAGTTTAAAATGTATGTAAAAAATAATATACATTGGTTATATAAAATTGCAAATTGAAAGTAAAGAATTGAATTGAAGAATTGAAGAAAAGAAAGAATTGTAAATATTGGTTTTTAAATGTAATATCCAGTTAAATTCGATATTTTTGTCACAAATAAAATATTAATTATTCAACACATCTAGCCATATTTTATATTGGTAATTAAAATGGTAACATTTTGTTTCCTAAATTTAAAATTGTACATATATCTTAAGCTAATGTCCATTGTGAATTAGCTATAAGTGTAATTATGTAATAGTTTTAGTCATCTTTCGTTTACCTAATTTTACACTCACATTCGCGATCGAAAAAATAGTTTTTTTTTCGTTTTTTTCTGGGCATTCAATGTGGCTACTTCTAAGCATCAAATTATTCAAATAATTTTTGGTCAAGGATTCTCCATTAACAGACTTAAAAAATTGTTCAAGCTGTTTCATTTGTGAAAGAAAATCCTCAGAAGGTTTGTGTAAACCTCCTTCACTTAAAGGTATATTTGGACGTATATATATATATATATATATATATATATATATATATATATATATATATATATATATATATATATATATATATATATATATATATATATATATATATATATATATATCCAGCTAAATGTTCAAGCCCATCATATTCAAGTTCATGAAGATCCGCGTCGATATCTCCTTCACAAGCACTGTTCAACATAACTGGATCATTTTTGGAGTTGAATTTAATTTCTTGATCATTGAACCACTTATTGGCAAATCTGGGGTATAAACATGGACTATTAGAAATATTACCAAATATTACCATATTAGAAAAACTACTATCACCATCATTACTATTTCTACCACCATCTCAACATCTAATCAAGTATAAATAAATAAAACACCATACTTATTAAAGCAACAAATTTATAAACATGATTCAATGTTTTTGGGTTTAATTTCTATTTCAATTATTTTTCTCTTGTGATAATTACCTGGTCAATAACTCGGCGACGACTTGTTTTCTCTCCCTTTTTTTCAATCCTTGCAGATTGTTCATTCGATACTGGTTTTTTAGAACTAAATGCCAGGTTTTGAGTCGGTACAACATCATCCTTCAATCCTCGGTAACTTTTTGGTATGTAATTTAACAATTTATGTTGAAGATTTTCCTTGAAATCGCTATTTAAAAAGTGTTTCGAACAAACCCAAGCCGTTTTCAGGTTAAACTTATCCTGTCTTTTTGTGGCATGGATCCACTTCTTACACGCAACGTCATTCATGGGAAAATGAAAAGTGTCCTTTTTCGACTGATTGTCTGAGTTACACCCAAACACAGCACAACTTACTGTTATTATTGAATATTTAAAATTAATACCACACAAACGCCGTACATAAACTTCTAGTAAACTTGTTATATGTCAAAACTATGATGTCGAATTTTACTCAATGGATGACGTATTCCCGCCTACAAAGCTCCGCCCGCCATGCGCAATATCTTACCTTAGTATTTATTATATCGTGCTTCTGCACGTCGATGTAAAATGAATTGTCAGATTAATTATATTTATGTTATTCATGAGGTAGGCGTAATCAATTTGAAAATTCACTCAATATCTGGTATTAACGAAAGTTTATCTGTCTTGTTTTCAAAATTCAATTGAAAATTGTTTATTCTGTTTTGAATTATTTTGTTTTACTGTTTCTGGTGATTAGTTCTTTTACATTTGGGTAAGATTTAAGATATATTATATTATTGCAAATTTTAAAGAAATACTTTTCTTAGGTTATATTTTTTTGAAATAGCGTT
This sequence comes from Cosmopolites sordidus, assembly GCA_031761425.1. NCBI lineage: Eukaryota > Metazoa > Arthropoda > Insecta > Coleoptera > Curculionidae > Cosmopolites > Cosmopolites sordidus. The sequence goes on along the minus strand of JARFXV010000194.1, from coordinate 32,562 downwards.
GAGTAAAAAGTCACTTACTGATGCTGAAATAGCTAAAGAAATTAAATGTATTATGACAGGGGATATTTCAGACGATAATAAAATCCAAATATTTTATTACCGCCTTCTAAAAATTGAAAAGGGAAAATGGACACCTTTGGTCAACTGAGCACCCAAAACAATCCAAACGAATATCTGCAAAAACTATAATTAATTTTATTCCTAGTATAAAAGGACGTGCTAAAGATTTTCTCGATCCTGTGGATATATCACTTTATCACCGTCACTATCAATTTTTGACACTATAGTGACCTAACCAAGAAATTCAGCGCAAGTCGGAGAAATATAAAAGAAAAGATTTGATATCTGGGACATTAAAGGATGAAATTTTAGCTCTAATTGGACTGCTAATTTTCTCCGCTACGATGAATAATCACCTGAATGCTGTTTCTTGAAAGTTTGTCAGACTATAGAGCTTCTATGAGTGGCACACGCTTCAAGTTCCTTTTATAGTCACTAAGATTTGATGACAAACAAACTAAATTAGTAGACAAATAAATTTACTAATTTATAACTATAATAAAATTCTTCTCTTTCTATTGTTTTCAGAGCCGAAAGAAGACTTACTGATTCATTTGTACCTGTTCGTGAAATATAGAACAGCTCATAATTTCGAGGACGATGCGTTTTCAGAATGTATATTCCATACAAGCTCGCGAAATATGGGATCAAAATTGTCATAGTTTGCAATGCCAGTACCAAATACATGATTGATGCAAGCCCATACTAAGGCGAAGGTGGTGAACCATTAGCTTCTTATTATGTGAAAGAGTTAACCAAAACCATCCATGGAAGTAATAGAAATATTACCATGGATTATTGGTTTACTTCGGTAGAATTGGCAGATGAACTACTGACAGCTTCCTATAATCTTACTTTATCCATTATCATTAGCTTCTGATTATGTGAAAGAGTTAACCAAAACCGTCCATGGAAGTAATAGAAATATTACCATGGATTATTGGGTTACTTCGGTAGAATTGGCAGATGAACTACTGACAGCTTCCTATAATCTTACTTTATCCATTATCATTAGCTTCTGATTATGTGAAAGAGTTAACCAAAACCGTACATGGAAGTAATAGAAATATTACCATGGATTATTGGGTTACTTCGGTAGAATTGGCAGATGAACTACTGACAGTTTCCTATAATCTTACTTTATCCATTATCATTAACTTCTGATTATGTGAAAGAGTTAACCAAAACCGTCCATGGAAGTAATAGAAATATTACCATGGATTATTGGGTTACTTCGGTAGAATTGGCAGATGAACTACTGACAGCTTCCTATAATCTTACTTTATCCATTATCATTAACTTCTGATTATGTGAAAGAGTTAACCAAAACCGTCCATGGAAGTAATAGAAATATTACCATGGATTATTGGGTTACTTCGGTAGAATTGGCAGATGAACTACTGACAGCTTCCTATAATCTTACTTTATCCATTATCATTAACTTCTGATTATGTGAAAGAGTTAACCAAGACCGTCCATGGAAGTAATAGAAATATTACCATGGATTATTGGGTTACTTCGGTAGAATTGGCAGATGAACTACTGACAGCTTCCTATAATCTTAATTTATCCATTATCATTAACTTCTGATTATGTGAAAGAGTTAACCAAAACCGTCCATGGAAGTAATAGAAATATTACCATGGATAATTGGTTTACTTCGGTAGAATTAGCAGATGAACTACTGACAGCTCCCTATACTCTTACTTTAGTGGGAACTATAAGAAAAAAATAAAAGGGAAATTCCTCCGGAAATGTAAAAAAAAGAAAAATCCCGATACATCAATGTTTTGCTTTGATCGAAACAAAACATTGGTTTCGTACATGTCAAAGAGAAATAAAATTGTCATGTTGCACAATAAACAAAACTACAGGCAAACCTGATATTGTTCACATACAATGAAACTAAAGCTGGCGTAGACACTTCTGACCAGCTATGTTCTAATACAAACTGCGATCGCAAAACAAAGCGATGGACACTGGCTGTAATTTATGACATGTTAAATATGGCGTCAATAAATTCTTATATCGTTTATTGTCATAATACCCAGAAAGTAAATAGAAAACCTGTAAATCGCCAAGTGTATATGCTACAAATGAAAAATGCACTGATAATTTCGTGGCTGGAAAAAAGAAAAGATTTACCAACTTTTTAACGCCCTCTCCGAAAGAATATCTATAGAATATTAAAATTGGATATGCAAGAACGAAAGCCTGGTCAAGTTTTATAAAATGACCACCACATATTGCATGTAATGCAATCGTTCAATTTGTGCTCAAGACCGGTCAGATATACGTGTTGTTTGTAGCGAATGACGAAAGTTTAATGAGGGTTTTTTAATTTTGTTTATACGTGAATATGGTGTTTTTATCAAAGTAAAAATAAAGATTTCCAAAAAAAGTTAAAAGAGCTTTTTACCAAACTATTCTTATTTACGAATGTCTGGTATTTACATATGCAAATATGTCTGGTGTTCTAGAGTTAAGAACATTTAAAAAACACAATGAAACAAAGAGATTTATCACTAAACCCCAAATCACTTATTTCTAATTTGTCGGCGCGCGTTTTAAATCTAAAATTGAATCATCCCCTGGTGAACTTCAAAAAGACTGATTTGTTGTTTAGTTTAAAATACCTTTGAATTTATTGTTTCACCCTGAAGGTTCCAACAGAAGAATTAATAAAAACACTAATAAAAAACACCAACTTTTTTTTATTATAAATTTGTTATATCACAATTCAATAAATTATTTCCAGTTACTCAATCAAATAATTTCCGAATTATCTTCCAGATCCACCACTTTCCGTCGCTTGAAACTCTTTTTCCCTCGCAGCCCCTCAATTTTGCGTTTCTTCATCACTTTTTTCTTCTCGTGTCTCTTAATCTTCTTCTGGGCATAGGTTTCAGGATCCGTAACAGCCAACTGAGTTCGGGACCTTTTCCTCTCCGCTCTTTTCACTTCCAGATTCTGTTGTAGCGTTTGTAAAGTCCGCGTGTACAGTGCCACGCCAATTTTACTTTTAACATGTTTGGAAACTTCTTTGGCCAACTGTCGCAATGGTGCGTTTTTCTCCTCGGTACTAATCAGTTCCCGTACTAACGGCGCCAGTAAATGATGTAGAACGGGTTTGATGTTTTCTAGATCAAGCACAGTGACAATACCAGCAATCCATTTAAAAACTTCAGTCCTTAAAGTTGAACTGGAGGCATTTTCTATTACTTCATTGTTAACGATCTTCCTCATCCGTTTGGTTAACCAAAACAAATTGATTTTCTTCTCAGACTTGGCCGAGACTTTCTGCAATACGCGAGCTATAAATACCAAATTTTTGATGACCTGTTCGGCCAGATCAGGTTTGATATCTCCAGGTTGTAACTGATCACACAAATCTAGTGTTAAGGCTTTAATGTAGTTTTCTGGGTCACTGCACAAATAACCGTCCTCTGATTTATTATCAACCAGTAAATCTGCCAGATGATCGATGTCCATCGAGGACAAAACAAATCCCAAAAACTGAGCTGCTGATAACCGGACCCAATCGTGGGGATATCCCAGTAATGCTTGGGCGTGAAAACTGAGCAGCTCAATGTCGTGTGTTCTTTTCAGGAAGGACGGACAGGCAGCGCATATCTTCAAAATCAGTTGGAGCACTTGGTAATGATGGTGATCTTTAATTTTTTGTTGTTCGTCAGATAGTTTTTCCTCCTTGTTGATTTTTACAAATTTCCCCGGAGTTGTGTTCGTTAAATCGAATTGTTCCAGAAGCAGAGGTGTTATTGTGGAAAGTCTGATTTCGAATTCTCCTTTTTCGACAGTTACGAAAATTCCACAGACTTGGGCAGCCAATCTTCGATGATTTAACTATAAGGAAAGAAAAAATAATAAAAAACAGATCTTTAAATAGTAAATCAAATATTACTTCTTCGTCTTTAAGCCATAAAGTTAGGGCCTCAAATAGGGGATCCCTATCTTTCTTTGAGAGTCTAGAAAGCATTAGAGCAATGCAAGCAGCAACCATTTTTCTACATTCTGGAATATCATCATTTACTAGTCGTGTGCCAAGGGTTACCAATAAAGTATCCGCATGCTTCTTCAATACTGTCTAAAAATATACTTTCTTACCACTGATGAAAAAAGTAGATAATCTGTCCAAAGGAAAAGATGACTAAGATGAAGTGACATACAAAATAAAATTCTTTTTAACTCAATATAACGCTACAAACTGGAATCGCTTTCCATTCATCACCACCTTCAGTTTGGGAAATAGCCAGAAATGACATGGAGTTAAATCAAACATATATGAGGAATTATCGAGTACAGACTGTTGGCAGAAATGTTGCTTTAAAATGAAATGTGTAGTATATTTGAAATTGCCAATAAGTTCTTAATTTCAACCATTTTTTGGATGCTTTCATTAATTCGAACTGTTATTGATGGGCCTGACTCTTCTTTCCCCCGTTACATCATGGAAACCCCTTAAAAATGGCTGTATGGCTTTTTACTTCACTATGATCACTATTCGATAGCACGAAAAGTAAAAAGGAGGAAGGGGAAAGCAAAAAAAATCTTCAGCGACACTATTTTCTTGTACGCCTTCCCACTTTAAAAACCCACGAGCCGCCACTGCGTCTGGTGATTATATAATGAGTATTATAATCAATGAGTATTATATAATGAGTATAATAATCAAAGATGACGCTTTTAGTTACAAAGATGTACAAGATATCTCATCAAAATTATCTGAATACAAGATACAACATAATTTTAAGTAATATATTTGAGATATCAGATGCAAGATAGTTTTATTGTATTGCAAATATCATTTCCAAAAGTATCTTGTATTCACACACTTAATATGAGGAATCTTGTACAACTTTTGTTAGTTACATGAAAAGTTAACCAGACATCTTTTTCGATGGACAAACTGTATATACAAGTTCTTACCAAAGGAAAAGTATGTATTAATGTTTGAATCATCTCAATCGCTGATTCTCTACCGTGCTGTAGTTCAAAATTTAACTGTGATATGAAGAATCCCAGATGTTTTTCTAGTGTATTTCCCAGAGGATATTCCATTAAAAATTGGTGAAAAACTAATCTATAATAAAAAAAAAACAACGGCAGCTATATTTTCAATATATAAAGTTAATTGTTATTTAATTTATTTGTTATATATTTTATAGTTTTTGAAATACTCTTCTTGAACTCTCACTCGAGAAAAAATAATTCCAAATGAAATGAATTAGCAACAATAATTCTTCACTAAAAAGGTGATAAAACAAATATAAACAATTATCTCCAATAGCATGTACAATAACTGTACTTCTAACAAAATTACTTATAAGGAGATCAACGACAAAGTTTTTACAGACACCAAGTAAAAGAACAGAATGGGAGAAACGACAATTAAAATATATAAAGGAACAGGACAATAAAAGGAGGTGGAAGACCACAAATGAGATGAACAGAGGATATGAAGAGGGGAGCTCGATTTAATTGGATGAATATTACAATGAACAAAGGGTGCAAATTGTAAGGAGATATGCAGAATTACTGGAATATAACTAAAATGGCGAGTACGCAAGCTGTAGAATATGGAGACAGTTTCAATTCGTGAAGGGCAAAAGTAGTTCAATTTGTTTATGAAGGAGACCAATCTCAAAGCTCAGCCACTTTAGGTCAACCTATTTCGGTAAACTTTACATCTTTCAAAGCTCTGAAACCAAACAAAGATTTGAAAATTATCAACTGTATTCAATATGTGACAATACTCTGATGGGGGTTCTTATACAACAGGATGATATCAAATGATTTTCAAAAAAAGCTTCAAGAATCTCAGGCAATTCACCATCTACTATATCCAACATAGAGTTCAAATACTGTCACATCCGACTTCAGCGACGCACATTTTGATGTTTGAAATAGGGTACATTATCAGCACGGGACACAGCTTGCCCGTTCATAACATATTTTTTTATAAGAAAAACTCACGAACGTGAACTCTAATAGAAAACTAATAAACTGGTTTACCTGGCCTGCGTTCTGACGTGAGTCATCTCTGATGTGATACTGATTTCAGCAACTTTCGACATGACTGAATGTATTTCTGATACCGTTAATTTTCTGGCTATGATTGCTTTCAACAAGCCGAATGCCGTAGCTTGTCGGTCGTGATCATGAATATCTTGTTCAACGTAAAGAAGGAGAATTTTTAGCTGATTTGTATCTATGATGTGATAGTGCACATCCCTTACTAATACAGCCATCGTCTAAAAAGAAAACCATACCATTTCATAATATTTATACTTAATGTGTATCGAAACCTTTGGTTCATTAAACTCAAAGAGACTTACAACTAAATTCCAAATCACCTGTTTTTAACTTCTCGACTTAGCGATACCAACGTCTAGAAGTTAAAAACAAGCGGTTTAATGCTATCATTATTAAAGCTTTACCTTAAAAGCAGCCACAACTAAATCAAAATTATCTCCTTTGCTCAATCCCGCCGCAGCATATTTATGTAATATGTCAAACATTTCTTTGGTAATAATTTCTATATTCTCTTTCATAGATGGCAATTCATACTTCATCACCCACTGAAGACACTGAAGAGTTAAAGTGCACAACTAAAAACCAAAATACCTTAATTCAAGTATCATCTGTTACATATCGCATGGAATCATTACCTTCACGTGTTTCGACTTCAAACAATCCCTAAAAATAATTACAAACGGGTCAATGTAAGGCTTATAATCCGCATCCTTCAGTTTCTCTCTCTTCAACAAAGCAAGGCATAATCTCAAACCAAATTCTACCAAAACATAACTGTTGGTATTAGAAGACACTCTCACATTCAACTCTCTATACTGGGTTCTGTTTCCAGGGATTTTCGGTATAATAAAGCAATCTTCCCTTTTCCTCAACAGTTTCTCCTTATCTTCCTTGAAGGGTTTTTTCTGTGCTGGAAGCAACTCGATAATTTTTTGAGCTGATGTTCCGTACGCGAATTTCAACAAAGATTCGTTTGAGATGAACGCGTTATCGACCAAACCCATCACGATAAATCTGAGTGCTTCCTGTATTTTTTGTATGGTTTTGAACGAGTGAGAAGACTCGATGAATTTTTTTATGGGTAAGATGAGGTCCATGAGACATTTCTCTGTGATGTGTTGTGCAAGTATTTGTAGGGTGTCGTAACTTTTAGTTGATCTGGCTTCTGCTACTTTCGAGGTGATTTTTACCACTTCTTTTTCTTCAGAAAGAATTCCAAAGAGATCCGCAGTACAAAGCTAAAAAACATCACCGATAAGAAAGTGGGTTTTTACACTCAGAGTCAAAATGCTATGGACACCACAGACTTTTCAAAAAATTTTGAATACAATTAAGATTTATCAATTCGTTTGTGTTAAACACAGTTGTTATATTTAAGATTTCTTAATCCTCTTTTTTTAGATTTTATGACACTTTATGAGTTTAGTTTCGGCATTCATCAGTATGATCTTGTGGATTTTTATAGGAAAAAATTAAAAAATTGTGATTCATTATGAGAATGTCATTGAAAATATCTAGGGGATGGTTTCAAGACGAGTTTATAGTGAATCAAGAAAATTTACAAACATAGAAGATTTGAAAAGTATTATTCCACTACAAACAATAAAACTGGCAATGTACTACAAACAATAAAGCATTCATCGACAAGAAGTTTTGATTTAATAAAAGATGATTGAAAGACCACAAAATGTTGAAATGTTGTTGGTTTATTTTTTCTTCTTGTTAATTTTTCCCTTTTCTATAAAAATGCGAGTGTCTCTTGATATTTTACTGCAGTTTTCATATAAATGTTATTTTGAAAAGTCTTAAAAAATAATAATGTTCAAATGTATCTAACATTTTGATACTGAATGTATATAATGAATGTTCTTACATTCAACACTGTCAAGAGTATCTCATCGACATCATGCTCTTGATATGTTCCTTTTAAACAACTTAACACTCCATGAACCGTAAACACTAAAACGTGCACTTGAAAACCTCTGTTCAGAAGAGGAGATATTTCGCTTAACAGCATCTTTAGATACTTTGCTCCTAACGTTGTCATAATATTTTGAAGAGTTTCTCTGGCGATCCTTCTAACAGATTCCAACTGCGACCTCAAAAAGGTGCACATCTTCAGGAACACTCTGAAAGACAAATTATTATAAAGGGTTATCCAATAGGAGCTATATATATTTCTATTTTGGAATAAAAATAAAGCGCTATAAGATATCAACATGATTTTTTTTTTTAATTTTAAATATTGATTGATGGCATTTTGGTTTTAATGTCATTAAGTGTTTGTGATTTATTGGTTTGTGATTTTATTGAATCAACAAAATAATTCTCATTATGCTAGTCAATTAATGTTAGAAAATCATACTTTCAATGATAATCTTAAAATGTTACATAATGAAAATAAATAGAAAAATTTAAATCTTTTAGAGGGCCTAGAAATTAATAAAAGGCAAAATTTCGATATTTTGCTAAATGGCGAGCTAGATTTGACTAGTTCACCGTTATTAAACTTAACAATTGCCCTCCTGGACGTTGAAAAAATCAGTTTCCCCGCTATCATCTTTTATGGCTTTAAACTTTTACTTTAAATATTTATTTTAAATAGAACCTTAAAAATATTTTCATTGTAAAAGTTTCATGTGTTTCCATTTCCAAAGAAGTATAACAATCCATTTTGGAAATAGGCGTACCCACAATTTTTTTATTAACTGAATGTCATTACATAATACAAGATGGCTCTGCTAGTTACACGAAGATCACACCAGTTAACCTTTGGGTAACAAAGATTGTGTATATAAAAACAAATACGTGGCATATTAAATAATATTTAAAATTTGATTTTTGAATGTTATTAAATACATTAATTTAGTTGCAGTTATTTATCGCTACACTGTAGTGAGGAATGGTTGGCAAGCACTAATAAACCTGTTCTGTATCGTTTAAATATCGTATTTATCTACAAACGAAGCCACTTGAATACATTAAATGTCATGCAGTATTCAAGTGGGGGTATAGCTCAGTGGTAGAGCATTCGACTGCAGATCGAGAGGTCCCCGGTTCAAACCCGGGTGCCCCCTCATGTAAAATCTTTTTTTTTTTAATTTTATTATTAAAATACTTGCACAATCTTAAATATATATGCTACTATGATCAAAAACAAAGGTGACTGTCTAAAAAACAAAGTATTTTTTTTTAATATAATCCAAATTTGCCTCATGTAATTTTTTATTTATTTTGTTAATGAAATGGTTACACAATCTTAAACAATATATGCTACTATGATCAAAAACTAAGGTGACTGTTTAAAAAACAAAGTTTTTGTTTAATATAATCCAAAAGTAATGAGTCTTGGTTACTTTTCAATAACGTCAAAAGAAAGAAAGTTTGGAGTTCGCTGGATCAGTTCTACTGATATCAGCGTTTCCATATAAGCGATTCCAGGGTGGTCGTGATGATTTGGAAGGCGACCCAAAGCCCGGCCGGCCATAAACAAAAATCCCAATTAGTTGGTGGAAAAAGAACGTGAAATGATCGTCTATGATGCGAATACTATCTCGATGTTATGGAGTGTTTGTGAAAGAAAATCGTTCGAGTGAGCACCGACTATCAAGCGCCGGTAGGTTGGCTTTTGTTGTACGAAAATGCACCACCTCACAAGACCGCTGCTGTTCGTGATTTTTTCTACGAAAAAACAAGTCTGTATGCTACAACATCCTCCCTATTCCCCTGATTTATCTCCGTGTGACTATTCCCTATTTCCAAAGTTCAAACTGCCCATGAAAGAGACGTTTTATATCATTGCCACGCAAGTCCAAGAAGCCGTGACGAGCATCGTTGAGGCGATTCAGAAAAATGACATAAAACAATCTATGCTAGCATTGGTTGAACGATGTCCAGCGATGTCGGAGCTCCTTACAAATTGCATCAGCTCACGGGCGTAGCCAGGATTTAGTTTTGGGGGGGGTTTAGTTTCGTCCACTATTTCGATATATTCAATTCAAATGTAATAATGTAACTCTTTTCACTCCTCGTATTTTTTCGGTATAATATTAGGTAATATTTGGCTTATTTCGGGTGGGGGGTTTGGGGCCTCAACCCCCCCCCCCCCCCGGCTACGCCCGCGCATCAGCTGTTGGTGGAATGACAATGGTCTGTCATTTTTTCGACTTTTTTTAAACGTTTGTATTGCATTTTTTCCAGATGAGCCTCAGCAGTGACAAATTTCGGGCAAAAATGGTAAAAAGCAATTCAGCAACAACGTCTATGTGGCCCAGCTCGGCCGGCTTCATGAAACCATCAACGATAAGTGAAAGAACCAAATTGTCTTCCACCACTACAACCACATGTCGAAGGTCGTATAGTGGAATCGATTGCCAATAAGGGATGGGATCTGCTCCAGCGTCGATTCCATAGGCCAAAAAGCGCCAGTTCTTGAGGGCAATTCCGCTCTTTGATATCGGCTTTCAATTCATCGACATCATCGTAGTTTTTCAGCGAACAGTTGACGTGCTAGTCCGTTTGACGTTCTAGTCCTTCGCAAGCAGTTCTTGAAGCAGAGGGTGAACATGTTCCAGAATCATCATTTAAACATGTCGCTGTTGAATTTTTATATTCTTCATAATACATATTGCATCAACCCAATGTTTCCTCCAAGTCAGGCAGCGAACTCTCTTGAATGGCTTATATCGACTCAAAACAGCGTATATGTTTAATTTTTAGCGAAAAATTGACAAATAAGTATTGCGATGTGCGATGGTGCGTTATCGTGATGTAAACACCATGAAAGGTTTTACCAGAGTAACATCTACAATCTCTAATTCTTAATTGCTGATTATTCAATATAAGATCTTTTATTTTGGTAATATTTTCTTCGGGTAGGTCTTCCTGAGCGAGATTCATCTTCACCTGCTTCTCTACCTTCACTGCAGTCCTTGTACTAGTTATAAAACATTTTTTTGACATAGCTTCATCGCCATAACACTTTTAATGCATCAACACAAGAAATTTCGTTTTTTGGACAAAACTTAATGCAATTTTTTTTTTCCACGATCAATGTATCCATTATATAATTTTTTTTTATTAATTATTTATGATGCTAGAATTTCACCTTACTTTTTGATCGTCATAATATAATAAAGAAAATATTAAAAAAACATACCCAGGTAAATTTAACTCCAAAATACCTTTCGGTAACCTCTGAAGCAGCTTTACAACAGCTAGTGATATAGGAACCCTAGCCATATCCTCTTCTTCCCTCTCCACACCTGTCTTTTTCCTATTCACTTTGTGTGAAGAATCATAATTGGTGAACTGAGCTAAAGACCGATGCAGTTGTGGCAATAAAACAGTCTACATAACATTTAAAATATATTTTAGCAAAAAATTTAATAAACCAAAAAATTTATTACCTGAATAGTCTTTATAACCGTTGTGGCAGTTGATTTACAAAGCATAGTAGTCTTCTCGATAATTTTCTGATTTTTATCTACAGAATCTTCCTCCTCAATATCATCGACCGCTTCTCCCAAAGCATCTTCAACTTCAATATCATCAACATTCCCCTCTTCAGCCTCGCTCTTGTTTTCATCTTCCTTTCCTCGCGTTGACTCTGACTCAACATATCCTTTACTCAAATCGAAATGAAAAGCATCCAAAATGGTAACTGTCAAACGTACAAGCTGTTTCTGGAATTCAACTTTATATCTCAATCTAGATAAGTTGTATTTCAAGACTCCTTCGTACTGATGCCAGGGTAAAATTCGACAGATCACCCCTATCATTTCTATAGATGCATCAATGACGCTGTTCTTTCCAGAAAATTTTTCTGTACACAAATAATAAAAAGCAAGAGGAAGAAGGAACTGTGTTATTGTTTTTGGATTGAGACTTTCTGTTAATTCTCGAGTCACCTGACAAAACTTTAACATAGCCCTGGCATGTCTGTGAATCTGCATGTGAGTTAAATTTTCGAAGAAATCAACTTCAAGGTCATCCTTACTGGAATACTTACTCAAATCTCTCAAAACAAAGTGACTGTCAGGACATTCTCTTGCCAAATAACCCAACAAGGAAATGCATTCATTTCTCAAATCCATATTGTTATTTATTCTCATTCCTTTTTTAATCAGCACGAATATGCAGTTTTGTAAAATGTTTTCTAAAATTTTATGGTTATTTTTGTATTTCTTAATGAGATGAGGACACAGAATTTTTAAAGTGTGAGATGAGCTATCTTTCAGGGCTAAATCCTTTTCACTCTTCATTAAATAGAAACAATTGTGAACCAACAATGTTCCCAGGTGGGAGTCAATGTTGTTTTGCTCCATTTCATTTTGGATTAGCTTAAATGCATTATGCCTGCGTTCAAAGTCAGGCTGATCAATCCACTTGGAATCGAAGGCATTGAGTTCAGTGGCAAGTTTGGCTGTGAGTGATACTTCTGGAGACTTTTCAGAGATTCTATCAAGAATTTTCAATAGTATTTTTCTGCAGGAAGGATGAGGTACTTCACCAAATAATGGTATGATATTGGGTAAGTGTACTTCAGGGTCATTTACGTTTCTGATTAGATTATAAATAGTTGTGAAGAGTTGTTGAACGATATCCTCATCATGTGAGCATTGTTTCAACGCGATTGGTAAGAGGAGGTGTAAGATTTGATCGCTAATATCACTTTCCCATACAAGTTCCGATATCCTCGACAATATAAAAAGCTCTCTGGCATTTAAACTTTTATTCTTTCCTTCCAATTTCCTCTTGATTTTCTTCAAGACGTCAGGAACGTGTGGTAACAAAATACAACTCCCATAATTCAACTTATTATTAACCCCAATCCGTTCTAAAATACTTTTTTCAATCGGTCGAATATCAGAAGTTTCCAGTTCAACATCACTTTCCTCCTTCTCGTACTTCAGCATGCTCTCGACCATTTCAAAAATGGCATTTACAACGCTCACATTGCTTTTTTCATTGACCAACAGTTTAAAGATGTGGGGTAAGACGTACCGATGGGAATCATCCGTTTTATATTTGACCAGTAATTTGAAATAACGCGGATTGGAACCCCAGCTTTTAAACAGTTTAAACAAAGCTGTTGGGCTGTGGATGCCTTCTGTGTTAAGTTTATCAAGATAAGGCCAGACAAAAACGGTAAATATGGCGTTAATTTGGGTGTTGCTCCATGGATACTGGTCGAAATGTTCGAAAAATCGCTCCAAAGAGCTTATTGTTGATGTCCTCACGTTCCTCAATATAGAAAAGTAGCCGGAATGGACTTGCTCTATGTTAAGGTTTACCCATTTAACCATTGCCCCCACAGCGAGAAGAATCTTCAACAAATAACCAAGCAAATTGTTCTCAATGAGACCACCAAACTGGTCCAAAATCACCTTCAACAAATTCACAGTACTGAGCATCTTCTTTGGCGCAAGGCACTTTTCTAAACTCATATCCCCCACCACATGCTCTACCAATTTTTCTTCGTCTTCGCAAATATAACGAGAATAAACGAAAAATGCTTTCTGGACGAAGATCAGCATTTCGTTCTCTTCGCATCCGGCTAAGAATCTCAAAATGAGGCTTCTTCTGTTCTGGCCTGCAGATTTTCCGCCAGTGCGCAAGCCGGTCTTCGTGCTCATCTTGCTGAACATTATTTGTAGAATTACGGGAATTAGGTTGTCTCTATGTTCTGGTTGGATGTCGGAGGTTTCTTTGTCCACGCGGAAGTTGGTGAGGGAGTGTTTGAAGTTCTTGTCGTCTACCAAGTTGTACAAGTGCTCTTTGTACGGGAGGAGGTATTTGAATTTGTAGGTCATTATGCAGTCGAGAGCAGTTTTTTGAACGGAGGGATTCTTGTGCTTTAAAAGTTCGAAGTAGAGCTGATAAAGTTCTGGTTCTCGATAGGCTGACTTTGGACTTCTGAACTTGGAAAACACAGACAGTTTTTCCAATAAAACCCTAAATAAAAAACATTAGATAAGATAAAACTTGGATCGTTAAAAAAGATGTAAGAGTTTTCTTTTTTTAGGCCGGTGACAGACGAGGCGACTTGGGTGGCGCGACCCAATCATCAAGATGGTTTCAATAAGGCGTTTGTACGGGATGACGTCACCTCCAAGCAAGTGATGTGGTCTGGTCGACCATCGGCGACTCAGCAGCTAAATCGCTTGATGCGGAAGTGTTTATTTTTGAAGTTCAACAGCGCTCTGTTATATGGGATATTGGTTTTTGTACATTCTATGTCAAGTAAACATACTTCATATGTCTTTTTTTTATATTTTTTCGTTTCACAAGGTGAAGTTAGGTTATAGCTGCTGACTTTTCGACTATAATTCAACTCTGCGCCGTGGATGGTGCTTCCCAGGTCGCGAATCAAGTGGCATGTCCTAGGTTGCGCCACACGGGTCGCCTCATCTGTCACCAGTCTTATAGGAGCATGAGAGTGAAATAAACATACTTTTAATCTCGTTAATAAGTAACATGAGGGTCTTAATTTCACATTAAACAATGTCAGTCGACTTGAATTCTTTTATGACATAGAATATTAAATAACAATCAGAACTAATACAGTAGAAATAATAAAGAACATGTATAAAGATAGTGAAAATGTAATTAAAATGGACAATTAAGAATCAAAACATATAATAAAAGTAGAAGTGAAACAAGGATGTTTGTTGAGCTCATTATTATTTGTGAACTTAAAATACAGCTGAGGGAATTAACGTTCGCAGACATGACAAGAGTGGCCGAAAGAAGGAAATTTACAACATAATATAGAGGCATTAGTTAGCAAAAGCAAAATTACATCAAAAGAACAGAAAATAAGATTAAAAGATGAAGAAGTAACAATAATTGAAAGTAATTGTAAAAGATGAAAGCAAATACATGAGAGGGAAAAACAGAAAAATTTTCAATATGACGAAGAGCAAATTTTTAAACAAGAGATAAATACTAAAGAATATAAAAACAGAAGAAGTGGAAAAAATAGTAAAATACTATATAGTAATAAGACATGAACATTGAAATACATAAGGCAGAATAAAAAATGAAACACACAGATAGAACCTATAAATAAAGGTGATAAACGAAAACTTGATAAAGGGGCAGATTAGATGGTTTGAACCACGTGCAGAATGCGAGATAAGAGGCTTATGAAGGCAGCGTACAAAACGAAAACAACAGAGAAAAATTATATATGAAGAACAAGAGAAAAGTGGATAGAGAAGGTATGAAGCAGATGATACAAAATAAGAAGGTATGGAGGAAGACATGTACAGTAGAAGAATCAGTTTAAATAAAAGCATTACACTATAATGAACTAGGCATAGGAAAAAATTATAAAAGACGTACAAATAAGTTCATTATCCCGTCCCGCGTCATTTGCGGGAACTTTTAATTTACCTCTTTAATTTGAAGAAATCTGCAGTTGAGGGTCATCGATTGCTTGTAGAAGTATATGGTGAGGATGTTTAAGTGAGAGAACTGTGAGAGTTAAGTGAGAGTGGTTTCAAAAGTTTAAAAACGGCGAGTTTGACCTGGATGGCAAAGAACGCAGTGAAAGGCCGAAAGTGTACGAAGACACGGAATTGGAAGTATTATTAGAGGAAGATTCATCCCAAACGCAAAAAGAACTTGCACTTACATTAGAAGTGACTCAACAAGCAATTTCACATGGTTTAAAATCGTTGGGAATAATTCAAAAGCAACGAAATTGGGTTTCATATGAACTGAAGCCGAGAGAAGTTGAACGTCGATTTTACAAGAGTGAAATGCTGTTTGCCAGGCATACAAAAGCATGATGGTGATGAAAAATTGATCCAATACAATAACTCAAAGAAAAGAAAATCATAGGGACCACCTGGCCATGCTTCAACATCAAGGGCCAAACCTAATATTCATGGAAAAAAACTTATGCTGTGTATTTGGTGGGATCAGCTTGATGTCGTGTATTATAAGTTGCTCAAACCGAGTGAAATCATTACTGGAGCTCTCTACTGAACACAATTAATGAGATTGAGCAGGGTTGAGGCAAAAATTGGTTCAATTCGTGGAGAGGTATCGACGTGGTATCCGAACTGCCAGAAAGATGGGAAAAAGTAGTGGCTAGTGATGGACAATACTTTGAATAAAAGGTATTGTACCGTTCTTTCACGAGAAATTCCTAATTTTTGATAGAAAACGGCGGAAACTTATTTGTACAACTTTAAAAAAAAAAAAATTAAAGCAAAAAACAATTAACCATAAATTAATAAATACCAGGAACTCTTAAAAAGTTATCGGCCTGATATAGTGATGCAATATTTTTGAGAAGCGATGCCTGCGTCGTTTTTGATGTGTAATGATGAATCTATGTTTCATCTGCTGTAATAAAACCTCGAAGAAACTCAGCAGAATTGCGTTTAAGAAAATCTAAACACCCTTGAGAAGTGTTTATTCAAACATGTCTGAAACTTCATAGCTCGTCATACTTGCCCCATCTCTGTATCAAACTGAGAACTTTTCAAACTACCCTTGCAAAATATTCTTACTTAATAACAGTTTTCCGTCCCAATTTTCCTAATCTATTCCCCACCATCTTTTGTTTACTGTCTTCTATAACTTCATCAGCGTTATCAAGTGTTTCATCAGCATTAGTTTCGTCTCCAGCAGAAAACTCCTTGATATTACACATAGTAGCCAATTCTGCATTTTTCCTGCTATATTCATATCTGAAAAATATCGATTTCCTAAGGGAAAGTTTAACATACAAAATTCAGGACTTACTCTATGAAATTCAAAAACAATTCCGACAAATCTCTGGTTTTAGCTTCGGCAATGTCAGTAAACAACGTCATGGCCTTCCACAGCAATCTTCTGTAATTGATAAAATCAGGCTTTATCATTATTTTTTGATTTTCCTGATATAACTCCTGAAAGACGTCTAAATCTGTTTCCAAAACATCCACCACAATTATAGGCGGTTCTTTTATGTTCTGAACAACATTCTTCAGTTCGGTACCGAAAACATTCCAGAAAATATCCGAAGACAATCCATGAGCATGACTTTCGATGATATTTACAACCGGGTCCCATAAAAGTTGGAAATTCATATAGAGAACCCCACACAAATATCTCAATGCTGTTGTTTTGAAGTGAGTTTTGTTACACATAATCATTTGAGGTTTATCGAAAGCGAGTTTTTCAAGTCTTTTCAGCTGTTCTCGATATGTTTGTACGGTTGGATCGATAGATTCAACCTCATAACATAACGAGAATACCCTCCACTTTTCTTGTTGCACTTCTGGATCGTTCGAATGTTTTATATTAAAATAGGAAAGTGATTCAAAAGAAGTGTAAATGTGAGAGGTAAAAAGTCTTACCTAAAAACAGTAAAAAGTTTTGTCATGTCACAATATGATAAACCAACCAAACTTAATTGGTAAACTAAAAGATATTTACCACAAAACACCAAATCATATATTTTTATTTTCTCGACACGCGTTTCACTAACCGTGTTGGCATCATCAAGAGATTCAATATCTCTTTTCAATTATTTTCATTTAGTTTCAGATTGAATGAATTCAGAAGCAGATTCTGATGATGTCAACATAGTTAGCGAAACGCGACTCGAAAAAAATTAAAACAAGTGATTTGGTAAACTCAAAGAGATTTACCACTAAAAACCGAATCACTTTTTTAAAGTTCTCGACGCACGTTTCGCTAAACATGTTAGCATCATCAGGAGATGATTTAATCTAATTTTATAACTAAACTATGTTCTATTTATATGAGAACCCTAATTGCTAACCTACTACCTACAAAGAGTACTACCTACCTAATGAAGCGTGTAAAAAAAAAAAGATGAAAAAAAGAAAAAGAAAAAATTGAAAAAAGAGAACAAAAGAAAGAAAAAAATTAACCGTGAATTGTATTGACCCTTATATTAATAATTGAAAAAGTTGATTGAACAGAATAGGTTCTTTAACCTGGTTCAATATTTTCTGGCATTTTTCAGGTTTGAAAGCTTTTATATGCATCTAAAGCCCTATTGTTATTTACACTTTTAACCAGTCTTAAATTACTAATGTCTATGTTGTGGTCATGTTCGATTGCATGCTGGGCAACACAACACAATGTGTTCTTTATATGTCGTTAATATGGACTTTTTTGTTTGCCCAATATACCTTCGATCACAATCTTGACGGCTAATTTCGTAAATCCCCGACCTTTCATGTTGATCTACTTTAACCTTTGGATTACCCAGAACTTCTCTTAATTTATTTGAAAAAAGTGGGCATTAAAGTTGTGTACAAACCATATAATAAATTAAGTTAGTGTTTCACACCAAAGTTTCCAATAGAAAAATTGAAGTGATTTGGTGTTTAGTGACAAATCTCTTTGAGTCTAGTTAAGTCACACCAAAGGCGCAATAGAAGATGTTTTTGAAGTTATTTAGTATCAAATTTATATTGAAACCTTAACTTAAGGATATGCTAGGATCATAATTCAGATGAGTTAATCATATTCTGATAAAAAGAGTCCAATTCAGATTTGATCACATTCTGAGCAGAGATGGGTCAAGACATAATTTGGTTCTTCATAAAAAATCTTCCTAAGTTGAATTATAATTTTAATTAAAACATACTCACCTCGTGATATGGACTGGTAAAATTTACACTGCAAATTTCATCAATCTGACTTAAAAGCTCCAGAGTAATAACATCTGCATCATCCCTTAATACAGTCATGAGAAAACTTAAAACTTTCAGTGAAATTACATACTGAACATTTCTTAAATACTTCAGTAAGACTGTAAAAACTTCACTAAACTTGTCTTTTAATAATGATGACCCACTTAAATGAAAAACTGTTTCTATCAAATGACTTAACACAAACAAGCCTTTCTTTATATTCTCTTCATCAGAATATTTTAAATATTTCAATGTATCCTCCAAATCTTTGATTAGCTTTTCTAAAATAACCTCTTTTTTCTCTTGATTCAGTACCAAGTGAGGAATACAGACCAAATTTGCTAAATAACCAGTGACATTGCTTTCCCACTCAATATCAAGAAAGCTTTTGCACACAGCAAAAATATCTTCATTGTAATCTTTAAAATCCAAAGAATATTTTCCCCATTGACACAAATTAATTCCGCTATAACACAATGGCGATTTTTTTATCACCAGCTTTGTCAGTGTATTCAAACAATCTTTGTCCAACTGGTATGACCCAACTTTTCTTAGGAAACTAGGAAGAATCAGCATTTCAAAGAAAGAAGAGGTACTGACATTATCAACAAAATAAAGAAGCAAATTTTTATTATCTAATAAAAGAATTGTCCTAATTATTTGTGAAGCTTGCTCTTGTGGTAACCGAATATTTTGTGATAAAAGTATTGAAATCGAAATCTGCATCAAAACCAACAATACTGATTCTTTCAAATTTTCCAGAGCTATTAATTTGACTAATTGTAGAACCAATGGGGAAGGATTCTGTAACAGTCTTCCTCTTTTATATTCAACCATTTGTCCTAATAATTTTAAAATCATTTCTATATTCTCGTCAATATTAACTCCGCATTTGTGTTGTTCCTCAAGATTGGTCAAAATTTTTAATAAAATCTCCCAAATTAAAGCATTTTTATGAGGATGAATAGACATGGCAATATTAGCAATAATTTGTTCATTTATTTGAAACAGAACTGTTTTAGAATATTTGTTATTCCATAAAGATTCCAGGAAAAATGGTAAAAATTGTTCTGTGCAGCTATGAAATTGTCCATTAACTCCCTTGACCACCTCAAACAACAATTTTCCACAACCTGAAATACCCTAAAAACAAAAGTATCTTTTATACACTCATTCAACTTGAAATTTATTTTGTACTTACATTTTCTTGTTTCTCCACTTTTTTTATCAACAGCTCCAGAAAAGCTTCCTTATCTTTTACTTTCCTTGCAACAAAAGCAAAGCTTTCAGCAGCAAAACTATTGATATATTCAGGTTTATCATCAGAAAGAAGTGGCATCAAAGCAATAAAAATGCTGTTAATGTTTTTAATAAATGGCCTCCATAATAACTTGAACATGTGTGCCAAACAAATAAAAACCCATTCCAACTGTTCTGTATCTTTTGTATTTAATAGTTCTATAAGAACTTCCAAAAATTGTGAATAATATGGATAAAATTCTTTCTGCAAATCTTGTGCTAGGGCAACTGCAATCCTGAAACATTGTGGTAAAATATTTCACCTTGGTATCACTATTAAACCCCATACTCTAAAAGTGGTTGTAAACATAATGGATTCTTCTCTTTGATATGTTTCATTAAAACTTCAATAACACGATCTTTATCCAGTAATAACTGTGGCAAAGTTATATAATTTCGAAATCTTATTTCCCTTTTAAACTCATTGTAAGCCACGGTTAAGTTTAAAGTATCCCATTTTTGTACAGCCTGATAGAAGTAACATTCGCCTTCTTCGGTTTGTAGCTCGTACTCATGACGAACCTTATGGAAAACATCTATATCTATGTTCGATATACGTTCAGAGAAAGGTTGAAACTAAAATATATAACTTTATTTTGCGGCATATTAACGAAAGTAAATATTACCTTAAATGTATTGGCTTCTTTATGCTTAGTTGATTTGTTCTTCATTTTTGAGGATTTTATCTTATTTGCATTATACAAACTATTTAAATTTTTCTATTTTTCATTTTCAAACATTGAAGGCGCGTGTTATTTTAAATATAACCTCAAATATGGATTAATATGACAACAATGATAGTCAGGCAACCAGTAATATAACAGTAATTGTTATATATCGAGAGGTCCCAAAAAAAAGGTAATTAAATAAAACCATGGGAATAAGGTTATAACATATATTTCTACCAAATTATTTCATTATCAGAACCTTTTAGTTTTTCACTTGCTATAATGACTTTAATTTTATCATTTAACGATTTCATACTGAAGGTGATTACATTATCAAAACCTTTTTCAGCACGAACTACAGTAACATCGTGGAGATTCAATTTCTGCTTGACGATCTCATTGACGAACTCTTTTGGTGATAAATGTTCAGAATTATGTCCCGACGCTAATAAAGTGGTCGCCAAATCGGAATTCTTTTCTACAAGTCTGAATAAAATTTTGTGTGTTTGAGCTAGAACTGCGATTTGTTTGAAAAATTCTTTATGATCCCTGGTGGAATTTCCATATAATTCACAGCATGAATTATTGTCACCAGCAGGTACTTTCGGTTGGGTTTGATCGTCTTCTCTGTTGTCTGGGGAAGGAGTTGTTGGAGAAAGAATATCTGCAAGGGAAATTATATATACAAAAATTGAAATTTGAAGATCAAATATTGAAAAAACGGTTGACACTACCATTACTAGCAGCCTACAATGAGTCGATGAGTAGATTACGTCTACACATAAGTCATTCGTTCGTCGGAGAATAGAATTTTTGCTAAAAAATTATAGAATGTGATATCAATACTAATACATTCCTTCATTTAATCCCGAAACCCATGTGACCTTTAAATGCAGACAACCAACACGGCTGGTAATGATTAACACGAAATAACTAATTTTCGTAAACAACGACATATATTTATTTTTGTTTCAATTTTTATGAATAATATATACATTTTAGAACAGTTAGTCCTACATTATTCTAAACCTAAAGTAAAAACAAATGTTAAAATAACTCTATCGGAGCAGATGCCAGAAATGCAAAAAAGAAGAAGAGACGTACATTAAAATTTTTAACGAAAATATTGTGGATGAAATAAAACAATGAAATTATTTCTTTTAAATAATCAAATGTGTTTAAAAGGTGCTTATAAAACATTTTTTGTTGATCAGGAAGCATAGACAAATCGAATACATACGACGAATATATCGTAAAATTTCTGATGGCGAATGATACCATCTTTAAACAATTCAACATAAAAAAAGAAAGTTTTCAAATTTAAATAAATTACTAGTCACGTGGGACCTAAGGTTCATCTCAATACCTTTATTTTAAAAACACTGAGTATACTTATGTTTATGTTAAGATCTATGCTTACTTTAGCACAAAATCGATGTAATAGGCCTATATTGTTTTTTTCTTTCATTCTATTTTGATTTTATAAGTATACGTATAAAGGGTTGCATACTCTAATAGTCTTAGATAATAATCTTTTGGTTAATTGTTTTATTTGTCATCTATACTTATTTCTAAAAGTCATGTATTCTTTAATATAATTTAATAAAGTATTTGTAAAAGGTACTGTGTGTCGAAACAATTGAAATACATAAAAGTATAAATATAGTGGAGATTTAGATATAAATCTTAGTTTTTTTTATTTAAAATTAAACTCTATCAACTATCGGCTACCTCAAAAAAATATGTAAAGATATATTGCAAGAAGGGGTGATGGATTGTGTGTTAACAAAACAATTTTAAAATGGGTTCTATTTGACACTATGCATCTATAAAAAATCATCAAAATCAAGGTGGATTGACGATATTGCTAAATCTAACAGGCCCAATTGATACAGAGAAAAAAACTCTGAATCATTTGGTTTACAAACATGCTGAAAATACTTTTATCCTACAATGGATCGAAAATGGCTGAAATGACGACAATTATTATTTTGTGCACGCAAATGTTGTCTAGGCGTACTATTTATACATATTTGAATTTACATGAACAGAAATAACCAAGCTTAGAATCTAAAACCGTTCAGAAGGGGTTACCCTAAAAAAAACTAAAACTGAAGGGTTTTATTCGTTATGTTCAAGGATTGTAATCAACAATCCAATGTATTACAGCATACTCTAATCACAAACATAGCTTATCGAAGCAGTCTATTATTTTTTGATCGTAGCAACTTGAATTTACACAAATTTAGACAATATAATAAATACGAACTACAGAGTGGCGCAAAAGAAGGCACCCTATTATAAATTAAAATATCTTGTGTTTGGTTTAACATTTTCTTTCGTTTTTTTCTTTCAAACTATACTAAAAATGCAGGAGTTTTGGAAATAGGGCAGTATTCATTTATGGAATTAACACAAATTGTTAAAATTTGCGTTGAAAATGGAGGAAGTATTAGTTCAACACAACGTCAATTTCAAGGAATGTTTAACGTCAGAGATAACCATTTCAAGCATAAGCTGGGTCTGTAGGTGAGGCTAGCAAGTTTAACTGAAAACATCCAACGTGTAAAGCGTACAAGCGACGTGGGAAGCTCCAGGGGCCCTGTAACAAACTGGGAATAAAACCAAGATCTTCATATGCATCCATACAAAATCCAGTTAATGCAAGAGGTGAATCAGTCTTCTTATATCTTGTACATGCACTCGAAAATGTTAAGATATTGGGGATGTCTGATGAGGTCCATTCATAACTTAAATTCATTGATTAATGAACGTTACTGAGGTACAGAAAATCTCGAGTTGATTCAGGGATAAGGCTCTCCATAGTGAGAAATTCAAAATGTAAGGTGCAATTTCCGTACAAAGAATTACTGGATTTCTCTTTTTTGAAGATGAAGGAAGATTTACTTGTTTCAAGTAGGGGACACCCTAGTCTATTGGTTGTAATAGAAACTGAACCTTAATTTACAGTTTGATATTAAATCTTTACTTCAGTTTTCTTATATTTCATAAACGTTAAATGTACTACCCTGTAGCAAATCAATATCTGAATATTATGAATAATAAAAAAGATTGGTTATATCTTACCGTTAACTGTGTATTCACCATCGTCGTACCTATACCCTAAACCATCCCTAATAACAAAGAGCCAATAATAAATTTTATCTCCCGTTTTCAATGTTGTACGTGTGTCATTAAAAACCCATTCGTGACCTTTCTTTCTCAAAATATCCTTTGAGAATCGTCCAGCTTCGAGATGTTCCATCGGTTTGTTAATATTGCCATGAAAAGCAAACAAACTGATCCCTTCTTCGTCCGGAATGGACACTGTAAATCCTTTAGAATAAACATTTATTTTCGGTGGCGGAACTTCGTAATCCTGTGCCTGGGTAAAACCGCTTAAAATCATTATATTGATACCCAGAACAACAATAGACTTGAGCTCACACATTTTAACTTTAACAGTTTAGTCGAGACTGGCTGATTTGAAAGGAACTATAATTAATGTTTTCGATTTAAAGATCTACCAGATCTATCCAAAATAAAACCGGTATTTTTTTTTAACTCGAGATTGCTTTTTTACAGGGTGATATATGAACAATGATAATTGTAAATGATATTATTTTGTGATACTATTTTGTAAGAGGAAAGATAAAGGATAAGTTGCTATCTGGCATCAGTCAATGAGTCTAAGGATTGGTTTTAATTTATCATGTAAAAAAAGCTTTAGTAGTCATAATTACAAAATACTTCTGAATAAGCTTAAATCACGAACGCGGAAGAATTAGGAAAAAACTAATAAGACAGTTCTTAAGGTGGAGTGTTTTTTGCAATTCTACTCTTTCTCAATAAGCTCCCGGTCTAATAAATAAAACATTTTTAATGAAAATTTCGACTAAATTCATCAATATATTCTTCTTGAAGAGCAATACAATCATTCCAACGCTTTTCTAACATTTCTACACTTTTTCTATAGAACCTTTCATTTTCCCTTCAAAATAGCCTTCATTTTCGGCAATTACCCCTTCATTGAAGCGAACTTTTTTTGAAGGCCTGACAACAGGAAATAGTCACTGGGGGCCATATCTAGAGAATACGGTGGATAAGAAACCAATTGAAAATTGGATGAAGAAACCAAACCATTGTTGCCAGCGATTTGTGACATGACGCATTGTCTTGATAAAACAGTTTTTTTTAACTAAACTCAAAGAGACCACTAGACACCGAAACACTTTTTTAAAGTTCTCGACGAACGTTTTGCTAACCATGTTGGCACCATCAGGAGATAATTTAATATTATCAGATTAAACCATCGAAACCACAGATTAAATCATCTCCTGATGATGCTAACATGGTTAACGAAATGTGCGTCGAGAACTTTAAAAAACTCGTAGACTGATTGTCATGAAATGTTGACACATGACGGTGAAGGTTGACACAATCGACTACCGCTACGGATTTTTCGCAAGTGACGACATCTATATATCAGACCGGGGACTTATTCACCGACGTGTTGTTCATCTTTCCCCTTTTGCTCATGGTTGCTGATTGGGCATCTTTTCAGGCAATTTACAACTGTCCGTGCCAATAGATTTCGGGGCTCATGATCTATTTTCCTTCATTCTTGCCGATAAAAGGTGATATTTCTGACCTTGTTAACGGTTAATGGTTGATTGTTTGCTTGTTGTGCTGTTTGTTTAATTTTGCAGTTGGCTGGGCTGTCTTGCCAGAGTATACTCGGGTCAGTTAGAGTGTCTAAGGGTTACGCTTTTGAATTTATTTATGAAGTTCTAATTATTCTGATTGTTCTATTTCGGTGTCTATGGTAAAGTGAAATTTTCATGATCTGACCTAGGGATCATCATTTGGAAAACCTCTAATTTGTTTATCTTCTCTTGATTGCGTGTTGTCATGTTTCTGAACTATACATAAGTATTGATAGAATCAACTCTCGAAAGAGGTCAACTTTAGTTTTTGTGGATATGTTGGTCTTCTTTCAGGGGTTGTGGATATGCCATTATTACTTGTCCTATTCATCTCTTTATTTCAGTTTCAGTTGGGCATGGGTATATATATATATATATATATATATATATATATATATATATATATATATATATATTCAGTTTCAGTTGGGCATGGGTATATATATATATATATATATATATATATATATATATATATATATATATATATATATATATATATATATATTTGAAAAACAGAAATTTTTTCATCCGTACTTCCACGTACCTCTTGCTCGTCTCAAATCAGTCGCCGTCACCATGCCGAGACAAGTACCTCCCAGGACCGGTTTCTGGCCTCACAGCAGTCATCAGCTGGGCTCGAGCTCAACGCAGTGAGACAGCTGAAACGAAACGAACAGAGCAAGACCAAGTCAACTGGTCATATCGCACATATACATATATAACAACACACACACACACACACACAGATATATATATATATATATATATATATATATATATATATATATATATATATATATATATATATATATATATATATATATATATATATATATATATATATATATATATATATATATATGTGTGTGTGTGTTACAACTAATATTTTCACGGATTTTTTGAACGAATGATTTCTAAATCATTCCTAGTGTCGATCGGTTGATTCTGAGAAGAGTCACGATGTTTCGCCAAAATCTCATTTGGCATTTTCAAGTGTTGTTCGCTTCGACTGAACAGGTCAACTGACGTGCACGGGTCGTTGTGCTTGCTTTTATAGCCGGCCGGCGATTGCGCAGATTATATCGGGGTAGTTCGGGACTATTTGCGGCGCTCGGCAACTCTGTCGGGCGTCCGGGCGTTTGGGCGTTCTACCTCGCGGCCACGTTGCCGCGTTTCTTCTTTTTTCAAAAGGGATTTCCATACTTTTGCAATGTTGCGAGCGTCGTTTGGCGTATTTAGCTGACCCCTTTCTTCTATTTCAAAGGCTTCTCTGATTGATCGGACCTTGTAGTTTTCAATCTTCGCTATTTCTTTGGCTCCTTCAAAACTGATTTTCAATATGATCAATGATCATATCAATATGATAATCAATAATTCCGACAAGCAAAACAAATATTTAGGGGAAAACAAAAGATCATATAAATTTGATAAATAAAATGCTCTTCAGCAGCAAGAACAAGTCAGACTATGTATTGTAAGACCATGGAAGGAAAAACTATAAAACATCTTTCTGAATTGAACTTATACTCCATCCAGCATACAGCTCAGAATTTGCACTATCTGATTTTCACATTTCCCAATCATCAGTTAATAAAATCAATATTGCTTAAAATATAATTTCTCAAGATGTTGTGGTTTAAAACGAATAAAGATGCCTCAACATACGACTAATGACATCTAGTGTGAAAAATAAAAAAAAGTTCAACAACTTGGTAAAGGCTCATTCAGCAAAACGTTTCTAAAGTTTAATTGAGCAACATGTTTAGTTATGCCATATATATTTAAAAAATAATGTTATTCAGCTGTTTCCCCTCTAAAAATTCTTGGCTGCAATCGCGTTAGAGAGCTAGTTTTTGAAGAGGTATGGATAAGAAATCTTTTAATGCAATTATAATTTCTTTTGGATTTTCTTCACTCTGTATACACTCACGTATATTTCCCCCGTAAGTTTTTCAAATGTCATGGCAAAATAACTACTATGAAATTAATAGAAAAAATTTCTTGCAGAAAGACTGTCGTTCATTGAACAGTCCACGTATATTCAGCGATAACCTCACGAACTTTTTTTGTTTTGATAATTTTGCGTTTTTAATTGATATTAATTTTCAAATTGATAATGCCATCTATGTATATGTACATATTAATTATCATAATTACTGAGTTAAGTAATAATGTAATGAGTTGAGTAATGTGAATAAAATATACATGAATGTGGCTTATTGTAGTGATAGAAAAATTTTATACACAATTTACGATGTACATCCGAAGATATAATGAAAAGTTAGTTTCTATTCTGGTAGATGGCGGTGCGATCACAAAGGAGATGTCATTTATGAAAAGAAGTTTCCTTTCTAGTTAGTTTTACTTTGATAATCTTCAATTGTACATAAGTTCTATATTTTTGCTATATGGAAAAAAAACGAATTTTTTTGTGTTTATTAAACAATAATTTAATCAATCTCCATCATGCAAAACAACAGAAAAGTTGAAAAAATATTATGGGGACTCTGCTCTTTGACATTTTATTATTTATAAGTGATTTACTGAGTGTTGATGTGGTCGAAGCAGCACGAATGACGCTACGCGCTCAGTACGTCTCATTGAGACTATTACTGATGAATGACATCGTATTGGCCGATCGCAGAGTGAAGGTTTGACAGATTGTTGAAGGTTTGAGAGAGGTGTCATGAGATCCGCGCGATACGGAATCGTCTGAAGCGACCGTGCGAAGGAGCGTCTGCCAATCTTGATGAAACTAGGATTTATTACTATACACCAGAAACGAAGAAACTCTGCTGATTTTACTCTCTTTGAAACTGATTTTACTCGGCGTACGTGCCCCGAAGATTGTATCATGGACCGGAAAGGTCATACCCACACGTTTTCGGAATTTGTAAAAGGAAAAAACGATCACAGAAGAGTACTATGCTGCATTATTGGTTAAATTTTCGATAACAATGCACCCGCCCATTCGTTTATCGTTGCAACAGTGAAATTGGCCAATTTGCGTTACGAACTCATGTTGCATCCACCAAGAGATCATCGTCGAAACAGAGGACTATTTTTCAGAGATAGGTATGTTGTATGTTTTAGAAAGTAAAAGCTAGTTGGAAAATCATTGGGTGGCATGAAATCGATTTTCGATGAAAAAAACAATATTTCATTTGTATCAAGGTATCTTCCTTTTCACCCAAAAATATTGGTCTTGCTAGGTTAGGTTGCTACTCTAACCAAACCCCTACGGAGACGAAGGTCCTACTGCATTTGATCTGAAGGATTAAAATCATTTAAGGGGGCTCTTTAAGTAAAAAATAAAAAAAAAACTAAAATTATGTTTGTTTGCCTGTGAAATTGTACATATTGGGAGTTTTTTGATCCATATTTGAAAAAAATAAAATCATAACTAAAAAGCGCGCCACCCTCATTGGTACATTTTCTGCTTCATTCAGTTCTTCCTCAAATGTTCTCCTGGTTTTGCTCTATTGCTATATGCTTTTCCCATAGAGTCTGTTGCTATCTTTTCAAACGCAGGTACTATTTTTTTATTGTAGGTTTTGAACCTCGAAGGAGGGCTGGGTATATTTATGATTTTTATAAATGTTTTGGCTGCGTCATACCCACATTCAATCACTCTGAAGCCATATCACAATCTTATATTGGTGTCATAATATTTTGATAACATTTCATTTTTTATAAGTGGTTTACAGATGTTTGATGTGGTCGAATCAGCAAGAGTGAATCTGGGCGCTGAGTACGTTTTACGGCAATGTTTAGACATACAGTCCGAAGAGCGACTGTTGATTCCATCAACAGTCGCAAACGAACGCATCAGAAATGGAGAAGCAATCAAAATAGCGGATTTTATTCGGCGAAAGTGCCCCGAAGATTCTGTCAAGGACCGGAAAGGTCATAGCCACACCTTTCCGGGATTACCAAGATATTATCTTCATTAACTTTTTAGAAATGGGAGAAACGATCATAGAAGAGTATTATGCCTTCATTTCGGCCAGATTTCCCAAACATTTGATAAAAACATCCTCCTTTAGCGAGGAAAAAGATGCTGGTTCGTCAGGATCATACACCCATCCATTCATCTGTCGTTACAACAGAGAAATAAGTCAATTTACGCTACGAACTGATGTCGCATCCACTCTATTCTCCAGACTTGACACTATCTGATTTCTTTCTTTTTCCAAACATGAAGAAATAACCGCCTGAAAAGAAATTCACATTAAATGAAGAGACCATCGCCGAAACAGATGACTATTTTCTAGAGATAGACATGTTAGGTTTTAGAAAGCAAAAAAAAAATAGAAAACTATCGAAAAAATCGATTTTCGATGAAGGAAAAAATATTTAATTTAAAAGGTATCTGCTTTTTTCACTCTACTCTCGTTTAATATAACACACAAACCCGAAAATATAGGTCTTGCTATGTGGTTGCTACTCTTCGCTGTTACCTGCGAAGGACAATGGAGCCAAACTCCCACAGAGGCGGAGGTCGTACTGCATTTGATCTGACGGATTAAAACATTTAAGGGGGCTCCTTAAGTAAAATATAAAAAAATAATCGACATTATTTTTATATATATATATATATATATATATATATATATATATATATATATATATATATATATATATATATATATATATATATATTGGGGAATTTTTAATCCATATTTAAAAAAAAATTAGACGTGTGGATCCTAATTAAAAATAAAATCATAATTAAAAAGTTCTCCTCCAATTTTCACCTGACTTTGCTCTATTACTTCCAATAATGCTTTCCCAATATAATTTGTCACTATCTTTTCAAA
Source organism: Cosmopolites sordidus (assembly GCA_031761425.1). Lineage (NCBI taxonomy): Eukaryota > Metazoa > Arthropoda > Insecta > Coleoptera > Curculionidae > Cosmopolites > Cosmopolites sordidus. The sequence goes on along the minus strand of JARFXV010000194.1, from coordinate 2,284 downwards.
CGCAGGTGCAATTTTTTATATTGTAAATTCATAATTCCGAATAATGTTTTACCTGCATCCAATCACTCTGAAGCTATCGCACAATCTTATATTGATATCATTATATTTTGATGTATGTCCTTCAACAACAACTGTATTAGAGTTCGTGTATTCAATTGATTCACTACAAAAAAAAAACATTCGATCGACACTTTCAAATAAATGTTCAAACAATTTCTTTGGCCAAATGGATAGCTGCACAACCTAATTTTTCTTACACTTCTGCCCATAAATTGTATGATCTAAAATATAATTATCTGCACCTGAATAATTATCATATTCTTCAAAATTTTGTTCTAGTTCCTTTCATGACGAAGAAGTTTTTGAAATTTGCTCATTTAAAGTAGATGGTATTGCTTCATTTTCTTCATCAACATAACTTTGAAGTTAATCAGCTAAAACATTCATTTCTTTCAACGTTTGGATTATAATAGTGTTTTCTTTTGTTAACACAAATGTTTTTTTGTAAACAAAATTTCTTTTGTTGTGTTTGCATTGTTAACACAAATGACAACACAACACAGCTTACAAACACAACAATACTCCAAAAACAAATAAGCTTGTTTTTCATGAGAAGATTACACAACTACAAACAAAGAGATGGGTTGACTTATTCACTATACAATTCCAAATTAGATTATGGGAAATGATTAGTCTGCTGTGTTATTTATAACGACATTATACGCTTCTGCTAAACGTACAACCACTGTCCTGTAAAATCATACTTACTAATACTTTTTTTGTACCTATTTCTCAATAATGGTTGAACTAATTTTAATTATCTGAATAAAAAGTGCAAGGTTGTTTTATGTGTTGCGCGAACGAATAAATTTTAATTCATCCAAAAACATACTGTATATCTGAAAAACACAGCGATTCAGATGATGAAAGTTGTTTTAGTGACACTGAATAATTAAACTTTGTATGAACTAAATCAAAAAGCCCCTATGTTGACAAGCAAAAGTTTTGAAAGAAATTTTTGATTAAAACATTTAAAGAAAAAACTTTTCGTGTTACTTTTTTATTTATAGTTTACTTTTATCGATTATACAAGTACCAAAGTCTCGGTATTTTGGCGTTGATGTGGCAACATTGTAATGTAAGTGCGTCATAGATTTTGATGACGTGCAACCATTGTTTCCCTGAATGAGCTGTATATGTATAAAATTTCAAAGAGACTATGTTGGGAAATGTAACTGTATTTAACAAGAAAAAACTGGTTTTCTGTGTTAGAAACAAGTAGGGATTAAAATGAATAAACCTTAAATGGGGCGATACAGATACAATAAACATAACCCATACTTTTGTACGCCAATTCCATACTTTTGTTTATCACTTGTAAATATAAATAGTGCAAACACCTCTCCTAAGGCAAAACCCTTTTAAGTCGTCGTTTAAACAGAAATAAAACAAGTTTTTTGACCTTGCGTCTCACCACTGTCCCGCGTTATTGAATCGATGCCAAAACGATGAAAACGAAGGTTTTCGGCGACGCTATGGCGAATAATCATATTTTTCTCAGCTGATTTCCGCAACTTCCATTTAAACGAAGGAGTTTTACTTCGTTCAGTTGTTCAGTATCAATTAATCTAATAAAATTTCCTTTTTCAAATAAAAACAATAATAAAACAGGTATGTAATCTTGGCTTGGTTGTGATGTGTGTTGATATTATAGGCGTTTTTTATTCAGTGATTTTTTAAAATAAAATTTATATTTAATAGACGAAAAAACAAATACAATTTTATTATTCAAGATAATATCCATTACCATTCCTGTTATTATTGTTTTGGGAACGTACTTCCTAAAAACACACCTAAAAATTAAAAAAGTTAAGATAAGAACAAAATTAAAAAACTCAGAACAAGTTTTTACACTTGATATTATATTATTTATAGAAATAAAGCTTAATTTATTATGGCTTGTTCGTTTCATTGACATGGCATGTTGTATTTTTATTTTATTGGCTTTATATTTGGCAATAATCGCAACAATATTCATTTGGAATCCCACTTAAATTTGACAGTTTTTTTCTTATGATTTGTATAAATTCCTGTACCATTTTGACAGATAATATCAAATGTCAAAATATTTTAAAATGTTACCAACATTATATTTTTTGTGTATATATATATATATATATATATATATATATATATATATATATATATATATATATATATATATACTATATATATATATATATTATATATATATATATATATATATATATATATATATATATAT